>CM053790.1:267289126-267934960 GCA_028749045.1 Cupressus sempervirens
TGACCATTACAATAGGAATTTTAATTGATTCATCTTCTAAGGATGACAAATGGAAAGATGCCAGTTTGTCGTATTACAAAATTTACATCAAAAAACAAAAAAGGAGTGTCAACTGAATCACTTGGACTTCTTTCCCTTTTTAGTTTTTTCTTTGTATGCCTTAGCAACAACCATAATTGGAATCATTTCTTCATGACTAGGCACATGTACATTAGTGAATCTTAAGAGCCACTTTGAATGCTCTCTAGCTAGCTCCTTCACTACATTTAGCTGACTGGTCAATTCTCCAACAACCACGTGTACGTATCCACCAAGCAACTACAACTATACCACTCTATTTTGACTGCTTGAAGTCATTATAGATAAATTACTAAAGTATGTGGAGAAGTTTTTTTCATTACTTCTACCCCAATGAGAGCTTTCCCTTGCCCACTAGTTTGTGGGTCAGTGTGTAATCCTTGTATGAGTTTGAATGCTCTATCTTGAGTCTTCCTCACTTTTTCCCTTTTTTTTTTGAGTCCCTCTTTAGCTTCTTGAATCATCTCCAACTTAAATTTTATGCTTTGAATCCATTCAAATAGAGGCTTAGTCCCTTTCTTCAAAATCTTTGCTTCAACTGCCTCTTTTGCCTTCATTTGGATGATCATTTTCAGGAGAGAAATACATTCATCGCATCTTTCCTTCTCTACAAACAAAGTGTTGTGATTAGATATGATATTATCCTTCTTAGTTTCCAATTGAAGGATAATATTTCCAATTTGATCAATTAGAGAAATTCCATATGCATTGAGTTTCTCAATCCATTCTCTTCCAATCTAACCAAAATGCCTATCTTTCTGAAGCTATGAGATGAAAGCTTGCACTTCTTCTACTGCGGGCTTCTCAATAGTAGGTTTAGACACCTAAATCTAATTACATCGCTTTGGTAATCCTATTTAGCTATCTCTAAAGGTATCATTAATTAAATTTCTATTTAATTAATCCTTTGCCATCCCCTGGCTAATTAATTTAATTAATCATCTATAGTCCTAATTGATAAATCAAATAACCCATTATTTATCAATTAAATCCTATTCTCCTATCTAATTCCAAATCCAAAATTTATTAAAATCACTTTAATAAATAAAACCCTCAAATCTAATAGCCCCTAACCTATTCTAAATCCTCCATTTAGCCTAATCCACCCCATCCACCCATACTAACCTAGCTTAGCAACTAACTCACCCACCCTCATGAATGCCATCCACTTGCACATCTCTAACATCCTTATTCTAATCCTAACCCAAGCCTAATCCCCCCCCCCAACCTAACCTTGTCACATTACCTAAGTAAGCTTAAGACTTTCCTAAGCCAAACCAAAGTCTCCTCCCTCAAAATATCCCAACCATAAAACTTTATCCCAACCACAAAGCCTTCAATGCTCTTACATGATCTTAAAAGCTCTTACAAGCCATTATAAGAGCCATTTAAGGCCTTGAGCCTCCTTTTTTGACTCATCCTTGCCCTTTCCTCCACCCAATGACCCTGTGACATGTGTCACTCCTTGATTGGTGCTAAATAAGCACAATCCATGTGCTCCCCTTTGAATGCATCCTAGCCCTCCCTAAAGCTTTCATCTCTCCTTGCATCTTAACCCTCCATCCCTCAAGCCCTTGGCCTATAAATTAGATCCCCTCTCAAGCCATTTTATCACAATCCTTAAGCTAAAGTTATAATGCCATTTTGAGAAGCCAAGTTCATACCATTTTCACATATCCACACCAAAAATCCCAAATCCATCTCCACCATTGAAGCCACTTTTGAAGCTTGAGCATACATCCCAAATCCATATCAAAGGACACCTCCCCAAATCAAGTGAGAATCCTCATTGAGAGAGCCCATCCATGGCTCATATTCTCATTTGAGGACCTCACTTTGTCTCATCTAAGATTTTATATTGATTTTGTTGGTTAATACTTTGGTTCTTAAATAGATTAGTGTTTTCTTGCTAACATATTAGTGTACACATTTTGGCATGCCTAGTGGGACCCCGCAAGGGTCATTTTAATCCTCATGTTATTTTTACATGGTTTTTTTCATATTTTGGCTAATCATGCAAAACTCACAATGGCAATATCTTTTGTTTGTGTTACCTTTTGATTTTGCTTGCAGCACCACTTTGAACACCTCAAGAATGCGCTCCCAACCCTGTCCTCAATTTTCACCTAGCAAACAGTCAAAAATACAAAAAATTTTGCATCCCCGTGACCATAGGAACGCGATCCCATGACATAGGAACATTGCTATTCTCTAGTGGGAACACAAACCCGTGACTATGAGTTCAAACTTCATCAACAAACTATCTCTGCCACATATCATCAAACAACCTCTTCATCCCTATTGACAAATCCTCCAGTAGGAACACGTGTCAGAAATAGCAGGATCATCATTCTTGCCTTTCCATTTCAAATCTTAAACTTCTCAAGACTGTAATAAAAATTTGTCAGTGGGATCGCTCTGTCAAAAAGAGTTCTCGAGTTTTTGGCTCGTGGCTTAAAATTATTTTTAATAGTCTTTCTTGTCATTCTCATGATCCAGATTCATGGCGGGATTGTCATTCCTATGAACAAAAACCCCAATGGGATTGCAAACTTGCTTGCAAGAATGAGGGTACCCTCATGGGATTGCTGTTTCTCGCATTTTCTCTGTGAGAACACTCTTTCTTTTGTTGCTCTTGTCAAAGTCATTGTCATTTGTCTTTGCAAATTGGAAAAATGAACTTGTATGTCTAAAAAACCCCACAAATCAAACATTTCATTTTGGTGCCTTAAAAAGGACAAACAAATCTCTCTTTTTGCATGCAACTTAGGCAAGTTTGACTTTTGAACACTTACTAAATTGGTTAAGTTAAAGACAAATCAACAAGAGTCAAATTGAGTAGTGTTTCATTGGACTCACCCTCTTTAATCACCCATCATTCTAACCATTGGTTGCAATATCAGCACCATATATGGGGATGGGTCCACCTAAGAGAGTGTTAAGTGTTCCATGGTCGAATCCTACTTAATTAGCTTCTGAGGGTTTGTCCTAACTTATAAGATTTCTTGAATGTCCAAAAATCTAGATTAAATCAATCACACTTCAAGTTTGGGCTTTAAAATTGAACAAGAATCAACAAACATGGAGGCCCTTCAGGCGTGCACTTGAAATTGAACTTTACACACATGTTTATTTTGGGGCTTAAAAAAAAATCACACTCAATCTTGAATTCTTAAAGAAAATCAATTGATACTTGACGTGGAGGGCCTCCAAGCGCGCGGGTTTATTTTCTTGTTGACCCCAACTCTTCTTTTTGTATTCATTCTTTGATCACTTCTCTTTTGTTGGTGCATTTCAAAATTGGAATTGAACCTTTGCATCTTAATCACGTATGTTTCAAAAAGTCTAGATCAAAAAACTTAAGCGTCAGTTGGAAAAGAACTCTGTCTTTTAGCCCAAGATCATCCAAGTCTTCTCACCCCTTATCATCTTTCGAGGCCATCTTGGGTGCATAAGATTAGGATCCAAAATCTTGTTTTATAATTTTAGGAGGCCTACTTGGGGATTTCATAACCCCTTGGGATGACCTCAACTCTAGTGTTCTGGTGGAGTATAAAGATCGGGAGGTGAATCCAAAGACACCTCTCTTTGGACCAAGATTTTGTCACTCAAGCTAAGCCTCAAGGAACTTTATACCCTTGAGAAGTAAAAGAGGAGAAGTGGGTTACCACTCCTCTCGGCTGTGTGACTTCTTTTTGGTTTCATCTACAGATTTGGGCCTCACGTACCTTGGGTATATTGAGGACTCCCTAGCTAAACCAATTGTTAGCCTTGTAGACAACCATCTAGGATGTTAATGTGTTTGAAGTGACTAATCAAAACATTTGTAAAACATACACACTCCTTGGCGCAAGTATCACATTCTAGGAATCAAAACTTCTATCTGGTTGTTCTTATCTATTGCTTGATATTTTTACTTATTGAATGAATGTTTGCCAAACTTGGTCAATCCTAGCATAGGGCATACTTAGCATAGTCATTGCCTCCAAAGAACTCCACGATTGTGATTTTTAATCCTCAAAAATATCTCATGTCAAGCCATCCCAAGACTAAGTTTAAGAAGGCTAAGCTTTCTCAAATACCAGCCTATAAGGAAATTGAAGCAGAACATAAGAAGCATACCCCCAACCCTACGATTGCTAAATTGGATCAAATTGAGAAAGAAAAAGCTGAAGTAGCATTGCAAACTGAATGGGACTACAAAGTCTAAAACCTAAGCCTTAGACGTGGTGTTAATACAAGCCTTATCGACAACTCTACTATTACCCATTCTGATTAGGTCCTTCCTTTTTTTTGTATATACTTACACACTTATAAGTTTAGTCTCTCATCTAGGAATTGCACTATCCCATTCAAACATTTGAAGTTAGACCATCTCCTCTCATCTTAAGGTTGTTGAAGAAGAATCCTCCACCTGCATTGTTAAAATTCTAGCATTATTTCCTCACTCACTTAGAAACATTTTTACATCACATCTCTCATCATCTTGAGTATCCTCAAAACACAAGCACTTTGCTAGTAATAGGTTGTTTTTGGTGTCCCACATCACCTTGAGCCAAAGGTTAGGGTCGCACCTTTTGCATCACCATCACATTTCCCACATTCATGTTTTAGGAACACATAGGCTTCTTGCACAACCACCATATCATTTGGACACCCTGAGTATCATCCCTCACTGCATTTGCATCTTTAGGAGAAGCATCCTTTCATGCCACCCACCACATGTTTTGGTAGGCACACACGGAAAAAAGATATGGACCCTATTCATAGTGGTAACACATCCCAAGCTCAGCCATACTCTGTGGCATCCATGTCACCATCAGACCCACCACCACAAATCCTAAAAGAACCAGGATCATCCATAGATATTGAGGCTTTCATGAACCAACCTAGTCATGCTACTATTGTCAATGCCATCATAAATTGCAACAAGGAAACCATCATGGAAAATTTCTTATGAGACAATGTTGGTGTCTTTGAGTTTGGATGTCCACCACCTATCAACATAACAGATTCTACTCAACCATTGTTTGGATGACAACCACCTCAGGTAGAACTAGTAGACCCAAATATCCCCTCAACCCAAGTGTCGGTTCCCATTCCATAGAACACTCATCCCACTCTCACTCAACCATTAGTGCATACTACATCTCAACCAACTTCAAGTATACCATTTGCATCTACTTCCACCACCCATTTTTTTGCTCCACCAAATCCTCCATTTGTATCTAGTAGCACTACCTTTTCATTCCCAACCCATATTGCATCTAGTCCATTTTCTACTCAAATACCACCATTAGGGTCCAATACGTCATCCGCCATCCCACCAAACATCACTATCAACCCCTTTGTAACTAGCAAAATCTCTTCAACTATTCTTCCTTTGGGACCTTGGAATTTTGTTGAAACATAGGCACCTATCATTAGTCTTCCCCCTAGCACTGAAGTAGCATTCACACCTCCGACACTATCATCCACTGCTTCACATAGCTATTCACTCCCACCCCTCACCAACTATTTCTCCATGCCACCTTTAGGCCATAGCCCAAATCCATCGCCATTGCAGTTCTCTATAGTAAACACTTTGCCACAAATTAACTACCTTGCACCTGCTCCAAACCAGTCCTACTTTCAAGCAGGCACACAACCCACATATATTGGACATGGTATATATTCCTAGAGCATAGCATAGGCATGATCTACATTATCACTATTCCAGCTGCAATCTTCACATCAGCCGTATGCCCAAGCACCCACATAGAACCACCTCATAGGGCATCAACCTCATAGTTATCTACCCCACCTATCTCAGCAAATGCAACAATATGTACAACCTACATCCCAGCAAACCATAGCATCCACTCCTCTGGCTATGCAATCCATTTTTCACAGACGCCATATGGTCATCAAAATTCTCCATATCATGCATCAGGTTTTGGCATGTATCCTACATCGAGGGCACCTGGATTGGGGGTGTCTGTTCTTCCACCTATAAAATATGAATGGAAAGAGATGAAAGATGCTCTCAAAGCCCTTAAGAATGGGATAAACACCAAGACTTTCAAATTTGAAAATGATTTCCCATACCCCTTTGATAAGACCATCATGTTGACTCCATTTCCTAAACATTTTGAGATCCCCAAGTTTGACAAATTTAGGGGGAAAAGTGATCCAGTCACACATGTTAATGAATTCTATATGCATTCTCAGGAGGTAGCTTATAGTGATGTGTTCCTCATGTGGCTCTTTCCCAAAAGCCTAGCAAGACCAGCATTGGAATGGTTCTGTCATATCCCTCAAGGTACTATTAAAACTTTTGTAGAACTTTCTGAGGCCTTTGTTGCTCAATATACCCATCTCATTGAAACTGAATTATATGTAGTGGACCTTGTCCACACTAAGAAAAAGGGAGAGGAAAGTCTTACAGAGTACCTACAATGCTGGCAGATCCTCACAACAAGGATCTCTTGCACTATCCCTGAGTGCCATCTTGTCAAGATGTTCATAAACAATCCACACCCTAGCCTCGCTCACCATATGGTTATGAACTATTTGCAAACATAAAAAGACATCAAAGAGAAAGGAATGGGCCTTGAGCAAGGCCTCATTATGGATGGTGTCATCAGATTGTACAAAGAAAATACCCAAGACTGTGGGTTGAGCAATGACAAAATCAGATATTGGAACAAAAACAAGAATATAGTGACAGATGGTGCCACTGACACTCGAAAGGTTCATATTGTTGGGGTGGCTACCAATGTTCCCACCACATTTTTCCAACAACAAACTTATCAATAGCAACCTCCTGCGTATCACTAGCCACCCATGCAAACTTATCAACCAATACCTATTCCTCATAATCAAACCAATGCTATCACACTAGCGATAGGTAGTAAACCCCGTGTTCAGAGGCAACCATGAACATACACTCCATTAAGGGAACCTCTTGATACAATTTTTGTAAAATTGTCCAAAGACAACCTTGTTCAGTATCCACAAATGCAACCCTTGGAACCTAATCAGTCTAGAGCATCTTAGTACAAAGATAATGAATATTGCAAATTTCATCGTGTCAAAGGGCACACTACCCTTAAATGCATGCAACTTAAGGATTATGTACAAGACCTCATTGACCGAAAAGAGATCATAGTGGGGGCACAACCCTCACCTAATGTGGGATTAATGATGTATCAAAATGCTTTCTCTCCTCATAACACAAACTCTAGAAAGGCACTTAGAAACCCTCCTATCAAAAAACCTAACAATGCTCTAGGTAAACAAGGTGACAATCGAGACACGTCTTAGAATTATACCTCGGCATACTTAGACTATGGTAGCTTAATTGGTTGCATATCCCAAGTTGAACCATATATCAATTTCATCAATATCAAAGGCCCAGACACTCAATGTGCAGTTGCTACCCATCAAACACGACTCAATATAGCTGGCCCACCTATATCCATGCAAATCAGACCACCATCAGCATGACCACCTCCATCTTGCACATCTCCATCAAAATCACCTTCACTAGGGCCACAGTATAACATCTTGGAACACCTTGGAAACACGTCGGCCCAGATCTCCATCCTGGATCTCTTACAGAAAAGCCCACTATATCAAGAGATCCTTGACAGCACTCTATGTGAGTTGTGTATCCCCTCTGACATTAACACCACTGAGTTTCACAACTTGGTTGGCCATATTTCAGCCTCCTATGCCTTATCCTTCAAAAATACTGATATCCTAGCAGCTGAACCCGATCACATCCTCCCACTTTGCATCGCTATTATGGTTTCTGACTTTGCAATTAAATTTTTCTAATGGATCAGCTCTTAATCTATGTACTCTAAAGTTCATCAAGCAGGTAGGATATACTGAAGCAAATATCATCAATGAGGTGATCACCATCAAGGCATATGACAACTTGGAGTGTACAATTGAAGGAACTATCTTGCTCCCCATCAGTGTAAGCCCAGCCACTCAAGAAACACTTGGTCATTTAGTTGATCTTAATATTCCATGTAACATCCTCTTAGGTTGCCCATGGATTCATGCCATGAAGGCCATTCCATCTACATATCATCAGTGCATCAAATTTTTGCATAATGGCACTGAGATAACCATCCACGTAGATCTTGAACCTTTTGCTTATTGCAATGCAATTTAAGCTTCATACACCAATCACTGTCCTAGCATCAAAATTGACACCACCATGGCTAGCTCCTATGGAACCTACCATGATCTGGACAACATTTTAGCTTCCACTCTCTCCACAGTTAAGATCAACTACCAAGGTTGTGGTGAGTATAGTCTCATGGATGCTTTTTCTATTGGCGCTCTACCACTTGACCCACATACTCAAGGATGCCCAATACATCAAGGGCTTGTACCAAAAACCACCTCTCAACTTCACTACTTGGGCCCTACCACATTTGTTACCAAGGGTATCCTTGATGGAGTAGAAAATACACCAAACATTAACACATGACTATACAAGGAGCCACCTCCTAAGAGTGAAGCACTTCTTGATCACTTTAAACAGAAATATCCTTGGTCACATTGCTTGGCCATAGAACATTGGGATTATCAAGGAGGTGGTTTAGGATACTAGGAATCAGATATGAGATAGCGTATAGAAGCACATCAAGGGTAGAAAACCAAAGGTTTAGGCTATGGACTCCCTGCAACTAGGGGCACTACAATAGAAGGCCACACCTTTATGAACATCTAAAAAACTCTCGTTGAGGTTGAAGACATCCCTAAGGAAGTTGAAAAGAAAGCTTACAATGATATTTTCCTTGACAAAATAATCCTTGGAGCCTCTTTGCTCTACCAGTTATCCTTGAATCTCATAGACCTCCCCCTCGCTCACCCCAAACTCATAGATTGGGACCAACCAAGTGTCATCCATGTTGACGAGTTCTCTACCGAGCACGTGCTCCTTAAATTCATGGGGGCAAAAATGCCACATAAATGATCACCTCCACCATTGACATATGTCTACAAGCTGGATCCTACAGGTTACTTCAGGGAGGAGGAAATCTCTAGTCGCAAAAATGAAATCCCAAAAGACACAAAAAAGCAAAAAGATAAGAGAAAATCATCCCATGGTGAAAAATCCTCTGGAGCGCCATTGGGTGACTCAAAAAATGAAACAAAAATAAAGGACATATCCAATGATGAAAGCCTCTCAGAGGCACCTGAGGATGGAGATTTCATCCTCCCCCCACAAGAGCATCGCCCTTATATATCTTCAATTTTGACAAAAGAAACTCGGCCTATAGATATCAGTCTGATAGAGATTCCACATATCACATACATTGCAGCCTCTTTACCACTTGAACAAGTAGAGCTTCTTCTTGAAGTCCTCCATGAAAATATAGGCTACTTTGCATGGTCATATCAGGATATGCCGGGGTTGGACCCCAAACTGGTTGTACACCATCTAGCAGTCAATCCAGGGGCCAAGCCCGTCAAATAGAAACTTCGCAAAATGCACCCCAAAGTGGCTTCATTAGTCAAAGTAGAGCTAGAGAAGTTGTTGGAGGCCAAAATCATTCAACCAATAGATTATTCTGAATGGATTTCTAATATGGTACCTATTACTAAGCCCTCTGGTGATATCAAAATTTGCACCAATTTTTGGGATCTTAATAAAGCTTGTCCAAAGGATGACTTTCCATTGCCAAATATTGACATGATTGTAGATCTCCCCACAGGTCATGAACTCTTGTCACTAATGGATGGTTTCTCTGGATATAATCAGATTCATATAGCAGAAGAAGATCAGCATAAGATGGCATTTACTACACCTTGGGGCATATTCTACTACAATATGATGCCCTTTGGGTTAAAGAACACCAAGGCAACCTACTAGTGCACGATGAAAGTCATCTTCCATGACCTAATCCATAAGATACTTGAGGATTACGTAGATGATATTCTAGTAAAATCTCTCAATGCTCTGGATCATTTGTCTCACCTCAAGGAAGTGTTTAACCAACTAGCAGAATATCATCTCATGCTAAATCCAAAGAAGTGTGTCTTCGGTGTTACTTCAGGAAAGCTCCTAGGATTCATTGTGTCATAGCGTGATATTGAGATTGACCCTAAGAAGGTCAAAGTCATCATGGATATGGCTCCCCCTAAGACACTCAGGCACCTTTGTTCTTTGCAAGAAAAACTCCAATCAATCCAGCGATTCATTTCTCAGCTTGCTGATAAGTGTCAACCTTTCACTCACTTGCTTAAAAAAGATCAAAATTTCAAATGGGACCCATCTCGCCAGTGAAATTTCAAGCTCATCAAGCAATACCTAGCTAATCCACCTATTTTAGTTCCTCCAGTTGTAGGGCACCCACTCATATTGTACATCATAGCTACTCCTATAGCATTAGGTGCTCTGCTAGCACAACTCGATGATGTAGGAAAGGAACGAGCTATTTATTACATCAGCTAAACATTAGTCGGCTATGAGCTCAATTACACACCAATGGAGAAGGGATGCCTAGTAGTAGTGTTTTCCACCCACAAGCTATGTCACTACATGTTGAGTCATACTGTACAACTAATCTCAAAGATTGATCCATTGAAATATATGCTCTCTCGTACAGTACTCACCGAATGCCTGGAAAAATGGGTTATGCTTCCCAGTGAGTTTGACATTCAGTATGTTGACAGGAAGGCCATCAAAGGATAGGCTATTGCATATCACTTGGCTGATGCACACTTAGTTGCAGATCACCCACTCATCATGGAATTTCTAGAAAAATACATCTGTTTGATAGAAAAACAATCACTCTAGAAGCTATATTTTGATGGCTCTTATACATCTCATGGCTTTGGTGTAAGCATAATTTTAGTTACACCTCAAGGTGATTATATCCCTAAATCCTTCAAACTACAATTTCAGTGTACCAATAACATTGCAGAGTATGAGGCCCTTGTTGTAGGACTCAAAATTGCCATTGAATGGAATATCACAGAGCTTTAGGTCTATGGTGATTCTTAGCTTATCATCAAACAAGCTTTGGATGAATATCAAACCAAGGATGACAATTTACTACCTTACAAAGACTTGGTTGACCAACTAAAGGATCATTTCACTCAGATCTAGTTCATACAGATACATCGACTCCAGAATAAGGCTACTATTGGTTCTCTCTTAGAAATACCACACAAAGCTACGCAATATGAATTATTGGTTGAGCAGCTACACGAACCTGCATATGAGAATGATGAATCAACATGGGTCTATATCTTGGTTGGTCCCCAATCTCCATGGTACCACAAAATTCATGCCTACTTACTAAATGCTATCATATCTCCTCATCTCACATGAACCCAATGCCAAAACCTTATTCGCAAAGCTTCCCATTACACTATCATTGCCCAAACCCTATATCATGGTAGTTATCATGATACTCTCTCTCGATGTTTAGATCAAAATGAGGCTGCAATGGCTCTCAAAGAGGTACACAATAGACTTTGTGGTGCTCACACAAGCGGGATGCTGCTAGCAAAGTAGATCCTTCAGGCTGGATATTTTTGGCCTACTCTAGAATAGGATGCATGTGAATTTGTGAAATGATGTTTACCTTGTAGACAACATGCTAATTTAATCTAGGCTCCAGCACAGGACTTGCAACCCATTACACCACCATGGCCTTTTGCCTACTGGGGATTTGATCTTGTTGGTCTTATTGCACCACTTTCTTCAGAAGGGCACAAGTGGATAATCACCGCCACTGATTATTTCACTAAATGGGTGGAAGTAGTCCCCCTAGTCTCAGCTACAAGATTTTAGGTCTCCAAGTTCATCTTGTACCACATCATATGTCACTTTGGCATCCCAACTACCATATTTATAGACCACAGAGGTAGTTTTGAAAACCTAAATATGGAGGAATTGTGCACTTCTCTCTACATCCACCACCGCTTCTTGAGCCCATATTTCCCACAAGGTAATGGTCAAGCTGAGGAAGCTAATAAAACCCTCCTCAAAATCCTCAAGAAAGTTGTCAATGACTCTGGCCATGATTGGCATTTACAAATTAATCTCGCCCTATGGGCATACCGCACTTCATTCCGTACAGCCACTGGCATAACTCCATACTCCTTGGTCTATGGTGCTGAAGCAGTCCTGCCTATTGAGGTTGAACTCCCATCACTTTGCATTTCTCTCTGAGGAAAAATATTTGATGAGGAATATAGAGTGGCCCGACTTACTCAACTTGATCTACTTGATGAAAGAAGGCAACAGGCCTACGACCATCTCATGGTCTATCAAAATCGCCTCAAGAACAATTTCAATAGGAAAGTCCATCCGCACAATTTTTAGGAAGGTGACATGGTCCTTAAAGAGAATATGAAGGTTCAAGCTGACCGAGAAAAGAAAGGCAAGTTCAAGCCCACCTAGCTTGGTCCTTATGTGATCACAACATCTTTTGGCTCAGGAGCCTATCAACTATCTACCCTTGAAGGTGAAGTCCTAAATGATCCTACTAACATTATCCACCTCAAGAAATTCTATGCCTAAAGGATAGAGTTTTCAAAATCAAGGAAAGAAAAAAAGGCATAAAATAAAAATGAAGCATCCAATGGTGAAAACTTGGCAATTCAAGCACCTTGGATAGGTCCCTAGTGAAAACCTAGCAAATAGGCACCAGGTGTACTACTGCCCTTCCATTATCTTTCATTGATACACACCCCTTTATCACCCCTCTATATTTTCTCACTCATCCCACCTACTTTTCCAAGGTGTTCCCTATCGTTATTCACCATACTTTGCAACATCATCCTCTAGCACTTTGCACTATGTAACATCCCATCTTATTTATCACATCCCATGTACCATACTTAATATATCCTACCATTGTACTCTACTAGCTCTACCCTATTCTGTGCTTTTTATCCTTACCATATGTAGCATATATGACCCATGTAACATGTGTCTCATACCCCTACACTAACCCTTGTCTCCCATATATTGTACCTATGTGAATACCACAGTATCCAGATCCCTGTACATCAACCATGCTTTACATGAACCCATCTCAACAAAACTGTGTATTGTAACAACACTATCCCCTCATCCTGAGCTTACCCCCCCATCATGCATATACCTACTAAGTTTTGCTATCCAATCTCAAGTTCCCATGTCTTTAACTAGTCTCACTTGTACATACTATCTAGATCTTGTTGCAACCCATTAGTAGCTTGTCAGTTGATCTCTTTGGCAAAAGGTTTCTTTTTCACTTTGTGGAGTCTTTTGTTGTTTTTCTTTTTGGTTGATTGTTCCCATGTACCTTTTGTTGTTTCCTCCTCAAGATCGCCATGATTATTTCATATCATGGTGTGTTTTGACTAGAGAAACTAAGGAGGTTGGTTTTGATCACAGTCTTTTACTGCTTGAGAGTCAGTTGATATTTTCCTTGCATATTTCAAACATGTTTTCATCTTTCAATAAAACATGATGCACTCGGGTAATCTCATTTGCTTGTGGATCATCCAACATCATTCCTACACTGATCTCTCTAAGAATCACATGTGATACTGGGGCAATCCTTGCATGCCTGTTTGAGTCAATCCTATAGAATTTTGGGGAAAAGGCCTTGACATTCTTAGTAACCTTGGTAGATCCCTAACAATCCTATATCAAATTAAGTGTTTACACTACATAGTGGTACTTCCTCATGAAGTACCCCATGCTCAAGCTTCCTCCTCCTTACCATTACACCTCTATCACTTTTTCCACCCTCAAAAGAATTTAATTCAAAGTCTTGAACATGAAATCTTATTTACTCTCATTATGATGTGATCCCTATCATAAAGTTACTATCCTAGCTCTAGAAATCTCTACTATCCTCCTGACTGTGAGCTTTTTGGTCACTCTTTTTCCAACATTATTCTCCTTAGAGTCAGTATCTCCCATGATCACTTTTCATATCATAGAACACTATCATACGTCAAAAACATTGGTTATCTTATTCCACCATCATTGTTTGTCTTGCATCTCCTAAACCTCTCATATGATGTAGCTTGTATCCTTTATCATATCGTGGAATATCATCGCATTCAATTTTTTATGATTTTATCATCATAAAATATATCTTTTAGTTTGTGTTCTTTTTAGAATATCATAAGTTTATTGTTCTCCCTTTTAGTTCATCTTAAACATAAGTCATTTATCATTAGATTATAATTCATTTTAGCATTATCATTCATCATTTAGATTCTGATTCATTTTATCATTCATCATTAGATTATAGTTCATTTTAGCATTATCATTTATCATTTAGATTTTGATTCATTTTATCATTCATCATTAGATTGTGATTCATTTTAGCATTATCATTCATCATTTAGATTTTGATTCATTTTATCATTCATCATTAAATTGTGATTCATTTTAGCATTTTTGTCATTTATCATTAGGCTAGGTTTTATTTTAGCATTGTAGTTCATCATTAAGTTATACCTCATTTTTATTTATTTTGTAAATAATTTTTTTAAATCTTTTTCATCTTTAGTTATGCATACCCTAAGTGTCATAGCATTATATTCATTTGTTTCCATATCATAAATCTATTGTTTATCCTTTAGTTGGTGATTCATTCTTTTTATCACTTATTTTATAGTTTGTACTTATCATCATACAACATCATATCAAATACTCTCCAAAGCAATCAATTTCCCAGGATCACCTCACATCTATCATAGAACAACATTTACCTATCATACTACAAGAAATCTCATCATCATCACATCTACAATATCATAAGGAAAAATATGTCATCAAAGATCACGTCAAATCACATCACATCTATGATATCATAGATCAAATCAGATCACATCATATCTGCACTATCATAGAGAAAATCACATCAAAATCATATTGTATCATGTATACAATGTCATCAAAAAACACATTCTACATCACAAACTGTCAGCACAATCAAAACATCATAGCACATGTCGCATCCTGCATCACCAATCGTCAACAATACCATCAAAACCTCACTATCAACTAAAATACATAAATCCCACTAGTCCATAACACACATAACCCCAGAATCATCATATCTATATATCAATCAAAGAATGAAAGAATAATAGTCCATCAGTGTACAAATGTTCATATCATACAAATAGGTCTAAGCCCGCACAAAATGTGTCTCAAAAAAGCGGATATATACATAAAAATTAGTATCTCAAAAGGATGCCTACTCATCGATGGTCAACCCATTGTCCCTGCCTCATTAGTCTCCTCCTGTGCCCCTCTCCCAGCCCCTGGTGCTGGTGCTGGTGGAGGTGGTGGGCCCATTAGTCTTCCCCCTATCCCAGAGCTCTCTACCTCCTCTCCCATCCCACGCCGCTGGCTCAACCTTACTCTCTGACTATGCGTTGTGTGTTGGGACCCACCTGCACGCTCTCCCCCAGTGCTCCATCCACTCTCCCCTCCTCCCTACATCCCTGTATGAATACCTGTTGTGCCTAACCAAGTTGACCACCTATAATGCTCAATCTATGATGTTGGCACTGTCGCATGGTACCTCCCCCGATAGAACCTAGCCCTCTCCCTCAACTCCTCCATCTCTGCTCGTAGTCTCTGTAGCTCCTCCAAACCCCCTCCCACTGCCACCTGTGCCTGTAAGGTCGCCACCTCCACCACCAACCTATCTCGCTCCTACTGGAGGGCATCTAGTCTAGCTTGCACCCTCTGCCTCTCCACAGTCATAGCATCCAACCTCCCCTCCATTCGACCCACATTTGTCTATAGCCTCTCCACCTCCACCCTACCTTGTCTGCCTACCCCTTGGGTGTATCTTGCTCCTATTTGAACTGATCTTGCTCTACTTGGAGCTGATCTCTCTCCTACTGAGTATCCTGGAGTAGTTGGTTCGTCACTGCATGTGCCTACTCTAGTGAGGCATACCCGCCTGCCAACCCATCATCTCCTCCTCTGGTAGACGATCCTCCTGCCTCTCCCCCCATCGCCCTCTATTGCCCCTGTGCCTCCTCTCCTCCTCTCTTTGGCTAGGCTCCCCCCTCCTTCGCTCTCCTCTCTAGCTCAGCTCTCCTCTCCTCCCCCACCACCCTCCTCCTCCGATGGGCAAGCTCCTCCTCCTATACCTCTACTGCTTTCCATTGCCACAACCCCCTCGCCACATATCGCCCCTGTCGGGCTGCTCGAGCTAGCTCCCCTACCACTGCTGCTGCCCTCGTGCCCTGCACTCTCTCCACTAGTCTTGACCTCACAAACATATCTCGATACTCCTGTGTGGAGCTCGCATCTTCTGCCTCATCAAACCAATCCCATTGTTGTGGCCCTAGCTCTCGCCACGCACTCAATAGCCCATCCCTCTACAAGGATGGCTTGTACATCGACACCAGCTCACGGGTAACCCGTTGATACTAGTGCGGATCTCCCACTGCCACCTGCTGCCACCCAAACTATTGTAGAGCCCTATCTGGCCTGTACTGCTCTACAATGTCCTCCCATCTCTCAAACATGAAGCATGGAGAAATGGTGTAGGGGAGCTACTCTCCCTCCTCTACCTAGGGTCCCAGGCCCATGTATGGCCTCCATACTACTGCCACTATCTCATCAATACATACTCTCCATTAGTCCACTGAATTAGTATGATGATATGTCAGCGGCTCAGCCCAGCTGTATACCACTGGCTCCTCTGGTTTCCTATCCTTATGTCCCAATGGCTAGAGCACTGTAATATAATCCCATGCCCATACCTATAGCAGTGTCAGAAACCCAATGCTCCTCCCCTATCGGCCGCCACCTGGTACACTATCTAATGAAGGTCCCAGTATAACTCAGCCAACATCAAAGAACTCCATGCAGCTGGGAATCCCGCATCAACTATCTACATCACCACTAGAATCAATACCAACATCACACCTGTACCACCTATATCTGGGGCAATATACCTCGAAACTAGCCCTAACACATAGAAGTATATCCACCTCTCCACTATCATGCAATCAAGATGCTTGTCCAATGCAAACTATCCTCACCAGATCCTATACTCCACTCCCAGCCCCATCAATCTCTACATAGCCGCCTCTACCATCATCTCTCTAGTCACCATAACTGGTGTCCTCAGCACTAGTAGTCTAAATATCTGATACACGTCCTCCAGCATCACTGTCATCTCCCCCATCGGTAGGTGAAATGTCGCTATCTCACTGTGCCATCTCTCGCACAGCACTGTAACCATCATCATATAAGTACAGGTATGGGGCAACCTCTCCAAGTGGCCTAACCCAATCACCTTGACTCACACCTAGTCAACAGGCATCAACATCTCTCCCGTGCGCAACACTGTTGCGCACCGCTCCTATGACATTAATGCATCCAACGACCACTGCACACAACCAAAACTAATCCAACTATCAGTTTTCTATCTCCTTGTTTATCCTACCCCCTCCCTTCCCTCAACCCTAGCTTTTTATGACTTTATTTTGCCAAACCCACGTTCTTGCAAAAATTGCATTCCTGCAAAACCTCTCCTCCCGCATTCTCGCGGAACTATATTCTAGTAGGATCGCAATGTTGACTCTACTCTAAAACCCTTGACCTTATCCCCCATTCTTGCTAGTATGTTCCCATGATCCCTCTTTCTGGCGATCCCATTGACCCTTGATCCCACAAGATCATGTTCCTACGCTATCCCCTTTTAACTCCTTTCTCGCTATCCAATGTCCTTAACCCGTGGGGACGCATTCTCGCTACCTGGATCACGTTCCTCGTTGTGAGGACACATTCTCACTGACTCTATCCCATTCTTGCATGACATGACATCCTGAGATTGCATTCCTGCAAGTGCTATTTAAACTCCCAGCATCCTTCCACTTGACGGCCATTTTTTGTGGGATCACGATCTTGCTAATCCTGCTGGACTCGTGCCTATGGGATTGCATTTATGCTTTCACGAGAATGATATAATAAATGCATAACCCAAAATCACAAAGATTTTTTAGACCTTACCGATTGATCAGGCATCCCTCATACTTGTACTCATCGCACTATGTCCGCTCAGTGCTTTGGTTGCCCAATACTCGCCATCGTAATCTCCGCTGCAGAGCTCCTAATCAGCAATATCTCCTCCTTAATTTGATTGCAAATTACCCCTTTTAGCCCCCTCTTTGCCCCTTATAGCCCACCCTGGTACCTTTCCTACCCCTCTTGCTCATCCCACCCTTCCAAAACCCATTCTCATCTCGCAGAACCACCACCACCCACCTTTGTACACTTGTAACCAATCTTGATTAGCTATTTCGCTACAACCTTTTTCTCGATCTCCTATCCCCAATGTGTTCTCCCTTAGCTTAGGTACTCTCTGATGGATCCTTGTAGGATATAGCTTTCCTCCTATCTTATCTTGATCCGTTAGTACCTCATCCTACCCATCTCATTGGCAAATGGTTCTCTTTTAAATTTTCATTTTATTTTTTATTTGGCTTCTTCCCTTTTGGGTCTTCATGTATCTTTTCCACACACTCTTTTTGTTCCCTCCTCAAGGTTTCCACAATCTTCCATATCATGGTATGCTATGACTGGGGCACTCTTTGCATCTGGTTTTGATCAAGTCTTTCGTTTGTTTCATTTCTGCTTGTGGGAGACCCCGTATCGGTTCCATGCTACTTCCTTTGGAATTCATGTGTGCTACTAGGGTAATCCTTGCGTGTTTGTTTTGCATCCATTCGTACATCCTCTAGACCATTGGTGACATGGCCTTGATGTTCTTTGTAACCTTGGTACCTAACCCAATAGTCCTATAGCAACTCTTGTGCTCAACTCTATGATAGTACTACCTTTCATCTCCATTCTCCCCCATCCAAACCACTTTCTCTTCCCATCATCCATCCCTTCCTCCTCATCTCCTTTTATCATGCCCCACCCCTTCCCTCCTCCCTCCCCAATCCTAGAACATCTTAAGCTTGCTTCCTCTTGTGCATCTGATTCTCCTTTATCATTCTCCCGTCATACGAGTTTGAGCTAATTCTTCCCCTTCTCTTTGCCACTCTATGTCTCTGCTCATCCCAGATTCTTGTCTTTTTTTTTCAAGAAGCTATTGAGCCTCATTTTCTCTCCCCGATGCCTTCTTGAGGGGGCATCTCAGTCTAGTCTCTCCTCTTCTTATCTGAGACTTGGACAACCTTGTTGCTAAAACATCTTTCTCGTGTCAACTCCATTCAAACTTCTTTGAAATAGTGTTATCTCAACACTATGTCAAAGAGGGGCAAAATGTAGACACCTAAATCTGATTACACTGCTTTGATAATCCTATTTAGCTATCTCTAAAGGCATCATTAATTAAATTCCTATTTAATTAATCCTTTGCCATCTCCTAGCTGATTAATTTAATTAATCATTTATAGTCCTAATTGATAAATCAAATAACCCATTATTTATCAATTAAATCCTATTCTCCTATCTAATTCAAAATTCCAAATTTATTAAAATCACTTTAATAAATAAAACCCTCAAATCTAATAGCCCCTAACCTATCCTAAATCCTCCATTTAGCCTAATCCACCCCATCCACCCATACTAACCTAGCTTAGCCACTAACTCACCCACCCTCATGAATGCCATCCACTTGCACATCTCTAACATCCTTAATCTAATCCTAACCCAAGTCTAATCCCCCCCCCAACCTTGTCTTTAACATCTCTAACATCCTTAATCTAATCCTAACCCAAGTCTAATCCATGTGCTCCCCTTTGAATGCATCCTAGCCCTCCCTAAAGCTTTCATCTCTCCTTGCATCTTAACCCTCCATGCCTATAAATTAGATCCCCTCCCAAGCCATTTTATCACAATCCTTAAGCTAAAGTCATAATGCCATTTTGAGAAGCCAAGTTCATACCATTTTCACATATCCACACCAAAAATCAAAAATCCATCTCCACCATTGAAGCCACTTTTGAAGCTTGAGCATATATCACAAATCCATATCAAAGGACACCCCAAATCAAGTGAGCATCCTCATTGAGAGAGCCCATCCATGGCTCATATTCTTATTTGAGGACCTCACTTTGTCTCATCTAAAAGTTTATATTGATTTTGTTTGTTAATTCTTTGGTTCTTAAATAGATTAGTGTTTTCTTGCTAACATATTAGTGTACACAGCAGGCACACCAGTAATGGTTGCCAATGGAACAACTAACTGCCTAATAAATCTTTTCAATTCTTCAATCTTGGCCTTCATCTTGATTTTTGACAATTTGAGGCTCTCCAATTTTTCTTCTATCACCTCATTACTTGATCTCCATAGGCCAAACTTTGTATCATGTCTAGTCTCTCCAAGATCAATTGAATGTAGAGTGAATTCATCGGGTGTCATGTCTTCAATTCTCCCTGCTTTGTTTGGCTTTGCTATCTTTGTTGTTAAGTGTCCTATTTCTGGATCTTGCCCAATTATTAATAAAGTCTTTTGCTTCTTAGCTTTCACTATTTTAGATCCAAAGCGAATTGCTTGAGACACAGTATCTTTTGTAGGGATGCTCTCCTCTTTCCTCTTTCTCTTCCTTTCCAAGGCATCTTCTAGCCAAGACTCTATATTAATCTCCTTAGAAGTAGCCCCAAGTGACTCTATAATGAACAATTTCTTCCTCACCGGAGTCACTGCCACTATAGCCACAGAAAGAGGGTTCTTAGGATCTTGAAATAGAAGCCTAGATGAACTTGAGGATTTCTCTTCCTCTTGAGTTTTCCTTGCAGCTTTGTCAGATTCAGTGGACTCACTGCTACTGCTTTGTTCATCCCCAATCTCCACTATCTAAATGGGGGAACCAGTTGGCTTTAAAAGGGGAGCACTTACAGATGGACTAGGGCTATGATGAGGAGATGGAGTTGGAGTAACGTGAGGAGATGAGATGAGAGAAGTAACATGAGGAGGTGAGACTGGAGTAGTAGTACCATCTTTTAGCTCTTCGGTCCTCTTTTCTTCAGTGCTAGCTTGGGCTCCAATAACTAGTAGAGGACCACCTTGGCAAGTTGGAGCTATTGAAATTTTTTTCTCTAGGGGTTGGTCACCTCTTCCTGCAGATTAAGTAGGTTCTTGAGTAGCTGTAGTTGTAACACTAGGAGTGGCAATTTGAGAAAAAGTGGGAGTAGTATAGTTGGAGAAGCTTGAGTAGTCTTGTTCCTACTATTACCCTTTTTTGTTGTCCACTCAACCCATTTTCTAGTTCTTTTGATGATCCAGGCCATCATAACATCAAGATCTTCTTCCATATTAACATATGGCTTGCAACTAATTGGAGTATTCCTTAATTTGGTCAAATATGTATTACTATACATATTTTTCCCATCATCTTCCAATCCTTCTACATTGAGATCAATGCCATATGCCTTTATCTATTCCACCATGAGTCTGGAAAATGCATGATCACAACTCTCCAACTCATCTTTGTAATATGCCCAATAATCTTCTACAGTAGTAACATGCTTGATCATGCCTCCAATTTGAAGCACATCTCTGGCATACCCATTTGGATCAAACATAGGCCTCACCACTTCATATTCTTCTAATTTGAACTTGTTCTTGAATGCCTTGAGCATGTTTTTGGCATCTGATCAAGACTCACAACTATAGGCCTCGACTTTTATGGGAAATTTGTATCCCTTTTCCTCAAACTGGTGCTTAACACATTCACCTGGATTGCTTGTCTCACAATCTCAATGAGCACGATCATGTCATTCAAATATCTGGGCAGCTTTAGGGGAAATCCATCGAAAGCTGCAAGACATAAATATGAAAAGGATGAGAATTGGATGAAATAACTACCAAATTGACTGATGACCACCATTGCCTCTAAGCTGAATCTCCACTCCAGACATCCTTGGAGCTCCCTGCATATTCTCATTGTGAATGCATCATTTACTTAGATATACTTTGTATAACTATTTTGCAGTTGTGAGCATGGATAAAATTCATAGCTTTTCATGTCATCAAGGAAATTCTCTAATCTAGGGAGTCCTAGCCATAATTGTAGGGAATCCAACATATATATCAAGAAAGAAGACATATAAAATGAATTGTAGAACTTAGCCACATTGAGAGCCCTAGACAGATGTTCACTTACCTCATATGCCTAGTCAATATATTGTGTATCGAATAAAATAATTTGCACCCAAAATAAGTATTGTTCTACAAAATTAAAGGCTTCTACCTCACCTTTAAGTCAATGCAAGAGGACCAAAATGTCCACAATCTCAAGCTTGAGATCAGTGCCGAAAAGAGTTTTAGGGACCTTACTCTTAGCTCCCCTTGGCTTTTGGAACCAAGAATTGATGATCTCCTTTTGCCACACCATCTTCTTTAGAGAGAATTTAGATAAGGCTCCTCCAATCATTAATTTAGAGAACTCTTGTCATTCTAGAATTCACAAAAAATTGACTAATTCTTGCCTATCAATTGAGATTAACATCGTTTGATTAGGTAGTAAGATTTGCTTCGTATTTTGGTTATAGTGATTGATACATTCAATTATTAGCTCCGAGGCTTGTACTGCTACGAGAAATCCTGCTGCTTCTATCAGGCCATTTCCCCAGATTTTCTCCATTATGGGATGGATTGGTTCCATCCTCAACCTTCTTTGGAAATCTTGCATGTCAAAGAAACAAAGTGAAGTGTTTGTGATATTCTGCCATGTAGACTTGATTCCACCCAATCCATCAAATCTAGCAAATCTTGTTGCCATCTTGACTGAGGTAGAGATAAATTGAAAATCTTAAAACTCAAAATAGGATAAAGAGTAGAACTTTTTAACTATGAGAATTTTGGAATCAATAGTCAACTCAATAGCATAATAGTTCAAATAAGTAAGCAATAGTTTGAAAATCCATTAAGTTCATCTCTATATAGAAACTCCAATCCACCCATTAATCTTTAAGATCCTCACCACACAAACAAATTAAATGATAAATCCATTAGATTAGTAAATGTGGAGGTTATAACAGATTCTTTCCTATCTTTTCACTATTTCCATTGCCCCAACGGTTACTTTCCTTTATTATAGTTTTACTTTCCCATTTTTCACCAAGCTACGGAGAATTAAGAATGGAGTACTCCATGAGTAAAACTTTGTTAAGCTAGATTTTGAATAGAATACCTTCCTCAATGTGATCAACATGCTTCCCTTATCTTTTTTAGGCTCCGATAATCAATTTTTCAAATAACCATGCTTGCAAGAGTGATTTTCCGTTGGATGTAGAAAACTACCTTCAAGGGTAGAAAGCCCACGGAGGAGAAGGAAATTTCCACTTTTCTGCTTGTGCCCTCATTTTACCTTCTCTTCCCTAATTACTTTATTTTAAGCCTCCAAAAAATATAAAATTGGCTTCGCAAGTGAAAGATGGGACCCACTTACCCACTTACCTTTCCACAAATGCCTTTCCAAAAAATTGACTTCTTTTTTCAAAACCTGCCGAGGAGAAGCTATTTCTGAGTTTTCTGCTGATGCCTTTTTTATCATCTTAGTGAGTTTTGAAAGATTCCCACAATGAAAACATGGAAATAATTTAATGATCTATCCATAACATAATTTTCTTCTCTTCATTTAAGCTCGCAAATTGCATTTGTGAATCTCGACGGAGTTTCACCTTCGGGGTGCGAAAAACCACCAAGGAGAAGACAAAACTAGATTTTTTGCCAGCATAACTTTCCATATGTTGGGAACAACATGAGCTGCAAGTAAGTTCATCTAAAGTAACATAATTCAAGAATCTCCATCAAGCAAGGTCCTAGACTACCCAAAAGACTCATGATGATAAAGAAAACCCACATGACCATACAATGCGGGAGAAGGGAAAAGATGAAATCCCAATGGAGATACTTATCACTTGAGGAATAAAGGACTGACTCGACCCAAATAAATACAATACAAGTTAATCTCCACTTTGCAAAATTGGTACATGGTAAAAAGTGGGGCAACACTCCCCTTAATTATTTCATGTACAAATAAAGGGAATTGTTCTATAAAATCATCATGCACAGAGCGCTTTAGATAATTAGTCTATCCTATAAACTCTTTTTGTGGAGACATTTTGAGATTTAAAATTTCTATCACACCAAATTCTTGCTACTCAGAAGTTTTAAGAGCACTTACTCATGAAATTCTACTTCACTCTATGAAATTCTTTGCTGCAACTCACTGGTATTCTTTGCAAAATTTTCTACCCCAGCTCCAAAAAATTTATGTGCTTTGGTAACCTTCTGCACTCCTATGGTTTAATAATGACAAGATCATGGATTATATTCAAGCATTGAAATCACATGAATGAGTTTTGAACCATATTAACTTCTAGTAGTTGTTATTCTCAAGTTGCATCAAAGATTCAAATCTTATTTGTTAATTTCACCAGATTGAACGACTTTAAATCAAAAGGGTAACAAGCTTTATGACCTTAAGAAAGTGGCCATGTGTCATATTTCTACTTACCCACATTCCTTAAATTTCTTGTATCTTAAAATTATGGGTAAGAACTATCCATTGATCAAGATAAGATCAACAATTACACAAGTTTACAATTGAAAAAGGCCTAGTTAGCTGTACTAACCAATAGGGAGTTTCTATGTGAATCTGTGCCTTCTAAAAACCTCCATGCAAGTGGGTACCATGTTAAATTCAAATGAAGTGGTGCATGACATCATCCTTTCCACATGTCAAGTTAGTGCATCTCGGCTTTCCTTATTGGACGAGCATCTTTAAATTGTAGGCTTGCACCAGTTGTTGATCTTGGAAAGATCAATGGTGACACTACTCAAATCTTACAAACCTTCTAAGATGTGGATAGTGACATCACCATGGACATGTGTTCTCATAGCACATAACCACTTTGCTTAAATTCCTTTCAAGTTTAAAATGCAGGCACGTGCCTTTCATCGATTTGAACAAGATCAATAGTAGGTGAAACTTTTCACTTTTATGGTTGCATCATCCACTCGGACTAATGAGGAAAAATGATCCTCATACTCTAAACAATTTGACTACTACATTAATTACTAGAATTTCTGTGCCCATAGCATAAGTACTTCTAGCTAGGCACATCTAACATAATCAAAGTGTGATTCATCATTCTCTCCTAATCTTGGCCCTAGTGTAACACATGGCACAAAGGTGCATCCTCACTTTCTTTTTTGGAAAAACAATTTCATAATGCGGGCTTGTGCCAACCCTCAATTTTCAAAATATCTATGGTTGACAAAACTTCAATCCTATCAGGAAGAGAAACTTCTTCCTTGGAAAAACTGGCAGTACATATGAACAATTAGCTTATAGCTTGGAACACCACAACATACACTAGAGATTCTTGACCCCACCTTGCTACATGTCAAAAAAATACTTGCCTACATTATTTATCTCTCATGCAGCTTGAAAATGTGGGCATGCATTGGCCTTTGATATTTGATAGATAACCAACCATAGAATCATGTGTCTTAAATACCATGTTAGTTGTATTGACAAATAAAATACTTCCCTCTAATCCAACTCATGTGTCACTTGCCATGGAAGACATCTCAACTTCATCCTTGGAAATGGTGGGCCCATGCTATTAGACTATGCTACATGTTCTATTTGCACTTCCTCGCTCTGCTTAATTCTCGAGCATCGCCTACTTGTAGGAAAGCACTAGCCCTTGATTCAAATAAAATCAATGGTTGATGAATCTTGGTGATAAAGGAATACCTTTGTTAGTAACTTTACCAATGACATTGTAGGAATTCTAGAACATGCACGAAAAGTACTGATAAGTCTGCAAAAGGTTTTGACAACTTATGACTCATCACAAACTTTATGGCTCATTGAGACCTCTTTTTTTTAGAAAAAGGGAAGGGCTACGTGTTAGTTAAGCACAAGCCCACATTTTTAAAATTCCTCACATCTCAACATTGCTTGAATGTGATACTCATTGATTTGAACAAGATCAATGGTCACATAAAACTTGCATCACATAGGATATTTTTGAATAAAATAATCGAACAAATTGCAAACAAAGCATGGCTAATAAAGGTTTAAAAAAGATTTTTAATGAAGTCATGCATGCTTGAGCCCAACCTTAGGGTAGAATAATATGCCTCAAAATCATTTTTTTTTGGAATATTATTTTCAAGGGTTTTCAAAACTAAGGTAAAATAAAAATAAGGCATTAGGGTTTCTACATTTAGGGTTTTGCAACTAACTTCTCTGATGAAAAACCTTGAGAATTTGATAAAATTCCAATGACACAGAGACCAAGACACAAACTTGGGCAACCTAAGCATTTGAAAAATACAAGGAATGAACCATAATCTACAAGATACAATGCCTTAAAAGATTTTTCACTAAAAGTTTCAAAAAAAATTATGCATTTTGAAAAATCAGGCCAACAATTAGTATTATACTTCCTCACATGGCTTGGTAAAACTCTTCTTGTGAGAATTCAGGTTCAAATTTTTTTCTTAAGTCTTTACTTATTTCTTGGTACTTCCTCACGTGGTTCGCAGAGGATTTTCTTGTAGAATCTTGAATTGAAACTTTAATCTAGTCTATCAGAGCTATCTATGCTCTAAGTTTGGTTTTTACCTACAACTTGTTACCTCTTTTCTATCTACAAATCATCCCAAACAATGACATCCTACTTGGCTAATGACTTGTGATCTACACTTACAATAGTCTCATCCTCAATTATCTTGTTCTTGTCCTTTAATTCTTGTTGTACTCTATGTCATGATAGTCATAACCTATCATTGTTCTAGCCCTTACTTAGACTACTTGTACCTTAGTATACAACACTCTTTTATTGCTTTTTGAGACTACATTACAGTGTGGTTCTTGTCTAGGTTTTTGCTTCTTGTCCTTGTCTATGATTGTGGCAAAAAGAAGTGGAAATGTGTTTTTATCCTCTTAGACTTAGATGAGGTAGAGCTAGGGGTCATAATCATAGAAAAGGTAACCTTCTAGTTTGTACACAATCTATGTCCAATTTGTCTAGTAAGGAATCTTCACAATCTCCTTCACTTGTCAGATCACCTCGTGTCTAGAGAACATTCTCTATAAAATTATGAAAAAATAGGAACCCTTTGTATCAAGAGGATCCTAAAACTAGAAAAGGTCCTACATCTCTAAATAATACATCTGAATTCATTTTCAAGGGAACTTTCCAATCAAAACATACTGAAACTGAATAGATTCCTACAATGGCTGATCATGAACTCGAACACGGTGAACATAGTAGAAACCAAGACCAACCTAGGAATGAGAAATAGAAACACCATTTCACTTATGAAGATGAGGAAGAGGTGGAAATACTTCTTGAACACATAGAAAAGTGTTGTAAAGATGAAAGCTTCCAAAAGGTCATGGAAATCTTTCTTAACAAAGAGAAAGAAAAATACATTCTCAAACTTGCCCAAGAGGGAACAAAGAGAAAGAAAAATACTTTCTCAAACTTGCCTGAAGAGGAAACTAAAACTTCCAAGTTCCAAAAATAATTGAAAATCATGCAAGACCAACTAGCCCAAATGATGCATGATAAATACATGCCTACAAAAACTTACACCAAATACATGCTTGCAAAAACATACACCTTAGAGGCTCTTTGTTAATTCCCATTTGACAAGAGTATAGATATGCCTCCTTTTCTAGGAGGAGTGGAGTTACCTAAGTATGATAAATACTTTGGAACTACTGATCCCCAAGATCATTTGTAGGAATTTGGGGCCTTGCCTATGGAATTTATGCATAATTAGACATATCTCATGCATCTATTCCCAAGAAGTCTAGGTGGTCAAGCTATGGAGTGGCTTTCACACTTGCCTCCTGGTATCAAAGTATTTGATGAAATTTCCAACTTTTTTGTCCAATAGTATTCTCACAACATTCAACACCCTATTAACATCTAAGATTTTTGTAATCTTAAACAGAGAGTAGGGGAACCTTTCCTCACATTCCTTCAGAGATGGAGACAATTTTATACTAAATATTCATGCAAGATTCTTTAAATGGAAAAGCTTGACATCTTCACTAATAATCTCCTAACTAATTTTGGGTATAGATTCCAACTTCAAGGACCATGCACCTTTGAAGATATGCTCACACAAGCTATCTACATAGAGGAATTCATGGTCAAGAAGGGTGAGCTTACCCTTCAAAAGGACACAAAACAAGGATCCACCTCTAACAAGGAAAAACCCAAGTATGTGAACAAGAACCAAGAGGTTTTACATGATGGGGTTGTTAAAAAAATCACTCTTAAACTTGATAAGCAACCTTTAATCTCATAGATAATCTCAAAGTATCCAAGAATGTTCAGAAATCTCCTTCTGACAATAAGACATCTAGAAAAAAACTGAGGAACTCTTGGGTATCATGCCCAACATGAGAGTATACACCTCTTGGTGAACCTTTAGATGTGGTATATAAGACCTTGCTACAAAAAAATCTCATTTCTCCATTGGACAACTCTCACCCTTATGATCTGCAACCATGACCACCATGGTGGAACGAAACCACATTCTATGAATACCACCAAAACAAGGGTCACAAAACTAGAAATTGCATAAACTTGCATCAAAAAGTCCAAGACTTGATTGATGATGGTGACATTGTGGTGGATGGACATAACAAGAACTTGGATCACAAGGCTTTAAAGGAGCCCTTCCCATCTTACAAAAAATGAGAGAGCTCAAAACCAAAACCTAACAACAAGGTCAACTATACATACTCTAATGATGATAATGTGATCAACATGGTTGAACTTGTGGATTTTGTGTACTGTGATGTTATTACCATCAAGGGTAAGCAAGATAACAATAAACCCAAGACACCATTTGTCTTAAGGGGCCCTACTTCCCACACATTTGACAATGAATCTTTGCAATCTTGTGCTAACGTTGTTACATGTTCTCATGCCAAGTTGGTACTCAAAGGCCTTATGCCTTCTGCTCCTGATCTTGAATAGAAAAAAGATAAAACCCTTGCTGGTCCATCCAAAAAAGGTTCAAAGCTTGTGACAAATTTAGTAGTCACTAGCTATAGTATTCTTGATCAGTTACAATGAACTAATGATCAAATCATGATCTTTGAGCCACTTAAAATCTTGCCTACTCATAGGCAGATTCTTGAAAAATCCCTCATTGAGGAAAATGTTCCTCAAGATCTTGATCTTGAGTGGTTCCAATCTATGGTAGGTCATCTAACCTCACCTTACTATATGTCCCTCTCTAAGGAGGATGACAATTCACTGAGTCACCTACACAGTAAACCTCTACACATCAGAAACATGTTTGTTAGGTGCTCATCGATAATGGAGTTGGGTTAAACATTGTCTCTTCTAATTTGTTTAGGAAACTCGACTATTCTAAGGAGTCTATTGATCTTAATTGCAAGATCACCATCAAGACATATAATGAAGTTGAGAAAAAGTCTCTAGGTCTTGTGGTGTTACCTCTATGTGTTGGTCCTGTCGAAAGGGATGCCACTTGTTAGGTCCTTTGCATTCCCTTGGCATTCCCTTGGCTTACAATATTCTATTGGGAAGACCATGGATACATGAGATGTGTTCTATGCCATCCACTTATCATCAATGCATAAAATTCCAATTTTATGGCTCTGAAGTGACTACCCTTCCAAGTACTAGCTATACCTGTAACATGCTAAAAGTTCTTGAAAACTTTGTACCTACTAATAAGGAATCTTTTGATTATCATGATAACAAGCTGAAGCAAATTTAACAATCACTCTAGCTGAAAGAAATTGGAATTGGTGAATATCACATAGAACTAGTGCTATTATTGACATCTCTTCCTGAGTCTCCTCATTATTATGAGAGACCATTTGAAGTGAAGAGTCCATTTGTGTTGACACCTCAAACCAAGTATAATGGTACTTTTGTCAAGGCTATAACCCTCATACAAGATGAAAGTGAAAACAAAGCCATTTTTGTATGGCTTTACAAAGAGGAGACTCCAACTAATCTCACATAAGAGACTCGTGAGATCACTCCTGAGAAATATGGCCCTAGTCTTAGACTCATGAAACACTTTGGCTATAAGGGAATTGGTCCTATTGGATGTAACAACAATAGTTTAATCATTCTTTTTAAAGCAATAGTTCAAATAAATAGAGATACATCTAGTCTAGGCTTTAAGAAGATTCCCTTCCATTTCGGGATTAACAATTTCATACCAGAACTTGAGAGTTCATCTAGAAATGAGTCACAAGCTAAGTTTGATGATTACAAAGATAATATTGATGATGAGGATCCCTATCCTTATCCTATTCCTCATGATCTTGCTAAATTCTTTACTGAACTTGATGACTTTGTGCTACGTATCAACACTATGGATGGTACTAGTGATTCTTTTGAGGACACTACTGATTCACATCATGCTCATTCATAATAGGGAGAGTCTAGTCAAGCTTTATGCATTGAGTACCTATGCAAAAATCTAGATGATGAAGGAGAGTATGTCGCTATCACTGTTGGGGAATTCTACAGTCTGTCACCATGTAGCACTGATTCTAAGGAATATGAATTTGACTCTCTCTCAGAAGCAACTATAGATAAAGACATAGAAAATTTTTATGTCTATGAAAACCAATGCGAAGTAGGTGAAACATCTAGGGTTAGATCAAACGAGTCCAATACAACTAGTGTCCTTGAGTCTTTGGTTGATGATGTTAGTACTTAAAGGCATTCAAATACACTTGTGGATGAAATAGTTTTAGGTCTCAAATTGCTCATCCAAGCATTTAATGATTATACCATCAATGCAATCAAACCTACCATTACTCTTTCACTCACATATCTCGAGCTTATACACTAGAATTCCAATATATCTAGTGCAATCCCTACATTCTAGAATGGCTATGCTCTTGCTTGCTACTTAAATGTTATTGAACCAGTAACATCTTCCACCAATGAAAAAAACATCAATATGATTGAAGTTAACATCAAATATCTCAATCATACAATCAAAAAGAAAAAAAATAGAAGGTTCAAAGGTGAATACCACATTGTGGTAATGTTAGAACCTAAAAAAGCAAAAATTAAAGATTTATGCAAGGGTGAAAACCTCTCTAAAGGACCCATAGATGAGATATTTGATGCATTTCCAAGTCATTTTTAGGAAATATCATCAATGTTAATAGAGCCAGTAGAACTGATCAACTTGGGAATGGAAGAACATCCTCACATGATACATCTTGCATAGTCACTATCTCTAGAGGAAAAAGAGGAGTCCATTGCTTTCTTCTAAGAGAAAAAGATAAAGTTTACGTGGACATATTTAGACATGCTAGGGTTAGATCTTGACCTCATTATGCATCACCTATCCATCACACCAGGCATTAAACTAGTCAAACAAAAACTTATGAAAATGCATCCCCATGTTGCATTACTTGTCAAAGCCAAATTAAAGAAGCTTCTGAAAGCTGGTTTCATGCGTGCTATTGATTATGTTGAATGGATATCAAACATTGTTCTAGTCTCCAAGCATGACAAATCTATCAGAGTTTGTATTGACATCCATGACCTAAACTCAGCATGTCCTAAGGATGATTTTCCACTTCCAAACATTGATTTGATCATGGACACGACAATAGGATATGAGATATACTCACTCATGGATGGATTTTTTTGGTTATAATTAGATCAAAATTACACAAAAAGATTAGGAAAAGATTTCTTTTACTTTTGCATGGGGAACCTTCTATTGGAACATGATGCCATTTAGCTTGAAAAATGTTGATGCTATATATTAGAGAGTAGTCACTACAATTTTTCATGACATGATGCATAAGACCATGTAGGACTACTTAGATGATACCCTAGTCAAGAGCACAAAATGAAATACTCACCTTAAAGATTTGGGATCTATCCTAGATTGCATGGAAAAATTCAATCTAAGGCTTAATCCTAAGAAATGTGCATTTGGCATCACATCAGGGAAACTACTAGGTTACATTATGTCTACAAAAGGAATCAAGGTGGATCCAAAGAAAGTTCAAGTAATTATGGATATGCTTCCACCCTATAATATCAGTTAGATGAGAGGCTTATAAGGAAGACTTCAATCCATCTGTAGATTCATTTCACAACTGGTGAATAGATCACAACCTTTTATGGAGACTCTACATAAAGGTGTGAAATATAATTAGAGTCTAGATTGTGAGCAAAGCTTGATAGAGATAAAACAATATCTTGCTAATCCACCGGTCTTGATGCCTCTTATCTATGGGATGCCTCTAATTTTGTACATCTCAGCAATAGAGACATCTCTAGGTATCTTATTAGCTCAAGAAGAAACAATAACAAGGAAAGGGATACTTACTATCTCAATCACACATTGATCTCCTGTGAGATAAATTATAGTATCATTGAGAAAGCTTTCTTGGTAGTCATCTTTGCTTCCCAAACTTTGAGACACTACATGACTGGTGGCTAAAATTGATCCATTGAAGTACTTACATAGTAAGGAAACTCTAATAGGGAGATTGGCTAAGTGGGTCATGATAATAAGTGAGTTTGACATCTAGTATGTTAAATGAAAGCCTATCAAGGGACAAGTGATTATTGATCAGCTAGTAGATACACCAATGTAGATTCTTCTCCCACTAAACATTGATTTTCCTAATGAATCAATTTTGACACTCACACACCAAACTTGGATGATGTTCTTTAATGGTTCCTTCACACAAGAGGGATCTAGTGTTTGATTACTATTCATTACACCGTAGAGATATTCACTACCTAAGGCATACAAGATTTTGTTTCCTTGTACCAACAACATTGTAAAATATGAGGCTTTGATTAATGGCATGAAAATTGTAGCTAGATGGAGAGTGGATCAATTGAACATTTTTGGGGACTCCTAACTCATAAATCAACTAGGTCAATGATGTATATAAAAAAAAAGGATGATAAATTGATCCCTTAAAAATGCATGGTTGATGACATGAAGAGATACTTTTCTCATATCACTTTCTAGAAAATTCCTCATGTAGACAACAAAGCAGCCGATGCCATGGCTACTCTAGCTTCCTTGTTATAGAGGCTAGAGAATGATCTTTGACACAAGTTCCTGGTGCAAATGTTACTCTACCCCACCTATGATACCCCTAAATCTTGGATGATCTATTCTATCATAGGACAAGATTCATCCCACTACCACCACATATACTCCTATCTATGTGACCAAACCATTCTGAATGGTCTAACCCAGAATGAAAAATGTCACCTTATCTATAATGCTTCATAGTATGTCATTATTTTTGATGACTTGTTTAGGAGAGGTCTTAATGAAACACTCCTTAGGTTTTTATAATTTGAAGAGTCCAAATGCACATAAATCAATGTCCATGAAGGTAGCAGATTTCACTCAAATGGCTTGAAACTAGCTCATAAACTTATTAGAGCTAGTTACTAGAGGCCCAATATGGAGCAAGAGGAAATCAAATATGCCAAGTCCTACAAAAAATGCCAACTCCATGAGAATCTGATCCATGCTCTGGCTAGGGAGCTAATTCTATCTATTACACTGTGGCCATTCCAACAATGGGCCTTTGATCTTGTGGGTCAGATTCACCCATCTTCTTCTAATGGACATAAGCTCATTATTATAGCTATAGACTACTTCACAAAGTGGGTCAAGTCAGTCCCTCTCTCAATAGAAAATGGAAAAATATAGCCCTATTCATCATGAATTACATCATATGTAGGTATGGTGCACCTTCCTCCATTATTACTGATAATGGAGGATAGTTTAAAAACAAAGATCTTAAGGAGTTATGCAAAAATTTTAGAATCATGCAACATTCTTCTTCTATCTATTACCCCCACAGTAATAGCCAAGCAGAGGCATCGAACAAGGTGATCCTTAAGATCTTACATCACACAATTAGTAAATTTGGAAAGGACTAACACCTTCATATTAATCCTGCTTTATGGGTATATAGAATAAGTATCATAACTCCAATGGGTACAACACCCTTTGCTTTGGTCTATGGAGTGGATTTTGTGCTTCCAATTGAGGTTGAGATCCCCACTTTGAGATTCTCCATGAAAGGCCTCATTATTGATGAAGATTATAAAATATCTCAATTTCAAGAGCTAGTATTATTAGATGAACATCGGCAAGTGGCATGTGATCATCTTTGAGCTTATCAACAACGTATGTCCAAAATTTATAATAAGAAAGTTAAGCCATGTGACTTCTAGCTGGGTGATCTTGTTCTAAGAGAAAACTCTAAGAATCATCAACAAAGGGTCCAAAAGGTGAAGTTCAAACCCAACTAGCTTGGTCCTTACATAGTCACTGTAGTGCATAGATCTAGTGCTTATAAGCTTTCTATAGTTGAGGGAGAGGTGCTCAAAGAGCCTATCAAAACTCTCCACCTAAAGAGATTCTACAACTATTCTAATTTTGGAAGCTCTTTATATATATCTAAATGTCTTGAAAAAAATTGCAAAAATTCCTTAAAAAATCATTACCCTGGTGAAAACCTAGCAATAGGCACCTTTGTAATACCAAAAAATTGAAAAGCAAAAAAAGTGTCATTGATGAAAAGCTGGCAAACAGGCATCATGGTAGCAAAAAGAAAAAGAATTTTTTCCAAGAAGGTGAAAACCTAGTAAATAGGAACCTCTTGTTCCTAATGCTATATCTTGTAGCGCATCTTCTAGCATCTTGTATGGTTGCTTTCCTAATTTTGTTTCCTACTTTTGCTCATGTATCCATGGATTGAATTTTGTCATAGCTCAAGGGCAACACCCTACAGTGTCATAGAACCTCTTTCATGATAGTCACTAGTTGTTCTAACTACATTTATCTACTGTCACTAGTGTCACTTTTTGAGATTCCTCTCATGGATCATCTCTTTTGTGACACTCACTAGTTTTTCTAACTGCATCTATCTACTATCACTAATGTCACTTAGAGATTCCTGTCATGGATGATCTCTCTTGCATCAGTCACTTATTGTTCTAACTGCATCTATTTACTATTGTTAATATCAGTTAGAGATTCCTCTCATGGACGATCTCTCTTGCATTAGTCACCAATTGTTCTTATTGTGTTTGTGTATTGTCTCTCAGGCCTACTTAGGTTCTTATTATTGAAGATTCCTCTTGACTTTAGTCACTAGTCATCCTGACTATGTCTATCTATTATCATCCTCCTACTAAAGAGATTTCTTTCATACATGTTTTGAACATTGACACTTGACATCAATCCTATAACACAAAACACTTAACTCAAAAATGATGAATTTTTTTGGGATATGCTGAGCTTTTCTTTGTTTGTTTTTCTTTTTTCTTTCTCATGTCTCTTTGAGAAACTCAATGATGTCCTTTTTGACTAGAGAAGTAAGGACTAGGGGCATGTTCTTTTCTTTGCTTTCTATTTGTGGTTTAGTTCCAAATAATCTGAAGCATCCATATAAGAGGGATGTCCACTATAAGAGCCTCCATCTCGTATTGGATGGCCATGTGTACCTTGACTCCTTTTATATGGATAAATTAGTGAGGGTGGTTCTTCTCCTTGCTTGATAGAGTGGACTCTTCATGCTACTATAAATATCGATATTCATCCTAAAAAGTGAATGTACGGGTCACTACGAGTATATATAGCACACTTCTATCTCAAGTTACAAATGCAAGGATCATTGTGGAAAAAATACTTAATGATTACTTATCATAAGAAGGATCTTTCATGTTTTTGGCATGTATGCTTGCAAGAAACATTCTAGTTATCCTAGCATTTATGCTCTGATGCTTATGTTAACTTACTACATTAAAAGGGACAAATTTTTTGGTCATTTTGGCTTCTTGTACCTCAAATGCTTACATTTAATCCTAAAAAAACTAGAACATATGTCCTATTCATATTCCTATTATTGTAATGTCAATGGGAATTGTATGATGTATGGGATTTTTCTATATGCTCAATGATGATAATTGTTGAGGCTTGGTAACCAGACCTAGAGTTGCATCTAGCATAGGGTTGCATTACATAAGCATATGGTTCGATGATTAATTCACTTACATCCTTTTGATGAGGTATTGTTAACCTTTTCAAAGTATCATGATTCTTCATGGCTACATAAGCATTCAATTCTTTGGTTCATCCTCTCACTCCTCAATGGGTACCTACCACTATCAACAAAAACATGGAATGCTATGTGAGATGTTAGTTCATTCATATTTTGCATTTCATATTATAATCTCATCATTTCATCTCATAATCACTACATTCACACATCACATCATATTTGCATTTCATAATCACAACATAAAACACATCTCATGTACACCAAATTAAAAGATAGAAAATGTCACATGCATATGGTACTTGATTCAAAATCTCATCTATATATATCAATATGAAAAATAATACATCAGTCCAAAAAAAATGCTACTCGAGCATTGTTGATAAAAAATGATACAAAATGGTGCTGGTACACTAATGGATACATAGCCAAGTCAAAACTTGGAGAAATATTAACCTAGCTCTCTCCTACTCCCTCACCTCCTAGAGATGGAGGTGAAGGAGGAAGTGGTGGAGGAGACATATATGGTCTCATAGCTGGCCGTGCACCTCTCGACTCTTGTGCATACTACAAAAATTGAGGCACCTATTCTTCCTTGTTTGGGACAATTTCCATATAGGTTGCAAAGCAATATGCATCTCTCATTAACTATAGCTAGATCTTGTTCTTCTACTACTTAGCACTCTACTCAGTTCTCTAGGTCACTAGCTCTAGCTAACCCCATATATGCTACTTGACATATATGGTCTCATAGCTGGCCGTGCACCTCTCGACTCTCGTGCATACTACAAAAATTGAGGCACCTATTCTGCCTTGTTTGGGACAATTGCCATATAGGTTGCAAAGCAATATGCATCTCTCATTGACTGTAGCTAGATCTTGTTCTATTGCTACTTAGCACTCTACTCAGTTCTCTAGGTCACTAGCTCTAGCTAACCCTGTAAGTCATGGATCTCTCAATCTCACTCTACTATCTGTGTATCCTGCACTACCACTTGTATCTGTAAATCTTCCAGTTGCCACTGTATTGTCTAAATCCTCTCTCTAACTCTCCTCAGAGCATCATGTATCTATGCCAAGAGGTCAACTCCAACAATAGGTTGATCTATCATATCTTCATCACCTTGCTTAGTGGGTTGCTACTCCTCTGTGTGTGGTCTCTGTTGTCACCTCTCATTGGTCTTGCTACCTCCCACACCTAAATTTACCTCCATCTGGCAAGGTGGGATTTGTATCTAATGTACCCTATGCCTCACCTACTATGGTACTTGCTATGGGGCCTTCTACTATGGAACCTAAGGTTCTTGCACTAGTTGTTCCACTTATGTCATCCCTACTAGATCAGTGAAGCATGGGAAGTGATGGCTAGCAAAATATGCCTGGTAGACTAATGTCATCCCTACATCTGCCACCACTGGCAAGTAGTCCCATTGTGTTGGAAACATTTAATGATGTCTATCATGGATCTCCCAGGATCCAATCTCTTTGACCATTCATGCCCCACATCTCTTTCCATATTTGCATAGGAGCAATACTCCTATGATATATCTTATGGTCTCCCATACTAGTGCCACACACGATTCAATAAGAATCATTCCAATATCTACATCAATCAGCCTATTAGTGGCATGATATAAACATATGGCTCAGCTCCTAGGGCACATCATCCTAGTCCTTGGTCTCTCTCTAAGGCCACTTTACTATAGACACTAAATCATCAAGATGGGCCCTCCACTACTTAGTCTTATCTAGAGCTACCTAGGTAAGTTGTCTTCTATACCTACAAATATAAGGCTCTGTAGGATGCCTCTCAACCTTAAAAATGGGTAGTGTAAATGGAAGATGCTCCCATGCCTAGATCTGAAGCACATACACCCTAGCATCCATGTTCTTTTGGTAATGATATGCTAGCTCATGTATCTTGTGGTACATGTGTGTGAGCATGCATTGTTCCCACCCATATCTCTCTGGGGTATCCAACATCCTTTGGAGCATCTTGGCTTAGTTGTACTCCAATCCATGTCGGCCTCTGTTAGGCATCAAGAAGTAGCTAATGAATATCACCAAAATTGACACTAACCTTTGTGTCTACCCATAAGTATGGAAGAGCTCATCCCATGAGATCGCTAGGCCTATAATCAAGTCCTACTAAAAGATGACCTATAGTGCCTCTGTACCAACCTTGGGCACTGTATTATACACCACCCTCATTCCATGGAAGGGTATACGAAGGATTCTATATATTTCCTCAGGTGTTACTATCATCTCTTCCTATGGCAAGTGGAAAGTGTTCATCTTTGAATGAAAATGCTCCACCAATGCAGTCAATATGCCATGATTCACCAACACTACTAGAATCTAGCATAGTTGTGATAATCCCAATCTGTCTATGTATGCCATATTAGTGAATCAAGGCTCTACAATAGAGCTCCATATGGTAGATAATGGTACCAAAATCCAATATCATCAAAGATAACCTGCACACAGAAGAAAATACAACATACAAAAAATTAGTCTCTGCTTGACAAACAAATACAATGAAAAAAAATGCAAATTTATAATGAAGCATCAAATTTTTAACTTTTAATTTTTTGTTTGACACCAAATTCTCATGTACAATTTTACTTCATCATGCAAGATTGCACTTCTTCACATGAGGATTCAATTATTCACGTGAAGAGTGATTAGACAATGAGAAAAAAGTGCCCAAAAATTAGGGCTCTCTATGTGAAGGGTGGGTATCTCCTTCATGAGAAACCTCCTCACCCCATGCAAAGAAACACTAGACTAATGGATCTTTGCATGAAGAATGAGATCCCTGTGTGAGAACTGAAAAGATAAAATTTTAAAAGCCCACATGCTAAAAGTACATCATAAAGTATAAAAAATTAAATGTGGGGCAAGGTTATTGACTACTCACAGGAGGTCGATAGGCTGTTGGCTAGCTGTGTCATTAGGAGCACTTGAAATGATGAGAAGACATGGGGACCACCATTTTTTCCTTAGAGCTCTTCTCTTCACTAAAGACAAAAGTACAAATGATTTGAAAATGATCCTTTTGGGACCTTATATAGGTTTTGACTTAATTTTTCAAAGTTCTCTAATTTGTGCAAAAATCACCCCTAGCTAATTTGACTACTCTAAATCCATTTTCAGGATCAAATTCAAAATTTAACACACTTTAGTAGCTAAAAAATGTATTTTAAAAATTTGGGACCAATGCAATCAAATGCTTGTGCCGTCCAATTTTTCTAGTACTTTTTCAATTTTGGAATCTTTTCACATCACATTTTCCTCAAAAATTTTAATTTTCCTTGGAAAAAGTCAACTCAAGTCAACTATTGTTAAATTTGGTCAACCTTTTGGTCAAACTTGGTCTTTTGGACCTTGAAACCACTCTGAATTGACTCCAAATTTTCTTATGATCATTCTAATCTCTTCTATAATCTTTTTCAATCACAGATCTCTTCTATAACTCTTGCAATACTACTCTACATCATATTTCTAGTGTGTAATCTTTTGATTTCACTCCTAAAAGGGTAGGATGATTACATCACTGAATCTGAATTTCAACTCAATACGAATCTTATTTCCTCATCTCATCACTAGGGGCATCTTGTTCCCCTCTATTTGGCCTCTACATCATCTATCTCATCTTTTGATCGACTGATCACATCTTATAGTAGTTCTTTTCAGAGCTCAATGGATAGGTATCAGGATAGTCTAAACCCTGACTCCTAAGGATCAAGCCTCTTTTTGAGGATGATTTTATTCCTCATGGTTGGATCTTGTTATCTTTTATGGACTAGGTATCTAGGTGTTCTATCTAGATCCCTTAAGCTTAAGCTCTATTATGGAGATGATCTTTAAAAGCTTATTCACTCTAGGTATCTAGGTGTTCTATTTGGATCCCTTAAGATTAAGCTTTGTTCTAGAGATAATCTTTAAAAGCTTATTCAACTCTTGGTATCTAGGTGCTCCATCTAGATCCCTTAAGATTAAGCTCTATTCTGGAGATAATCTTTAAAAGCTTATTCACTCTAGGTATCTAGGTTTTCTATCTAGATCCCTTAAGATTAAGCTCCATTCGAGAGATAATCATTAAAATCTTATTCATCCTAGGTATCGAGGTGTTCTATCTAGATTCCTTAAGATTAAGCTCTATTCTAGAGATAATATTTAAAAGCTTATTCAACTCTAGGTATCTAGATGTTCTATCTAGATCCCCTAAGGTTAAGCTTCATTTTGGAGATGACCTTTAAAATCTTATCAATTGGTCTATATATCATCACTTGTAGAAAATATCTCATTTCTTGATCTAGGCATCATGCTTTCTAATTTTCTTTGAATTGAACATCTTGCTCACACATTCATTCAAGGAGGGAAAAAATGTAATACCCAAAAATTGGCTCATTGCCATGACAACCAATTCTAGTCTATTTTTGATCAACCCTAAAGTCATATTTGATTAGGCAATTCTTATTTTGATTTTCACTACTTGACTTAATTGTCAAATGCAGAAAACCCTAATCTTTATTAATCATATTACTTATTTAATTCCTAATGTATTGACTTAGATTAGCTACATTAAACCTGTTGATTATATTTAATTTAATATAAAGTTCTTATACTTTAATTAAATTAAATTATCTCCTAAGGCTAATGTACTATGGAATTAAATTTATTTAATTTAATAATGCTTTCATTTTAATTATTGAATGTGATTATTTAATTAATTAAAATATGTCTTTATGAGGTCATATCTCATTTTATTAAATTAAATAACTTTCTAAAATTCTTCTCTTCAGTTCAAGAATGGGAATTCCAAGTTATCTATCTCTCGAATTGGAATTGACTTAATTCACTTATTCTCACACTCAGGTGAATTTTAGTTAACGATTTATTATACTGAAGATTTGAGTGAGTTAACTCCATCTACACCGGGAATCTTCCATCTTGACTAAATCTTAGATTCAATTCTAACCATTGATCTAAATTAATCTCAACCATTTATTGATTTTAGGAATTCTATATAAGAGACTTCTAATTCCTCATTCAAGGGTTAGAATTTGAATTGCATTGAATTGCTTTCAAATTAAGTCTCCATTTGATTTCTAGCTTCCACATTGCTTAGCATTTTAAATATCATCTAGATTATAATGCATTCATATAGTTTATATTTTTTTTTTTATTATAATAATTTTCATTTTTCATTTAGGTTAATTACAGGATCATAGACCTACATTAAATCCTTCATACTGAAAGGTTTGGTTGCCTGCTTCTCAGTCTAAGAGAAAATATAAAAAATCCTTCTAGTTAGAAGGCAACAAGTCACTCTGTTAGACCTCTCAGATAAACAATTTAATGTGTATTCCAAGATGATCCTATAGGTAAGGACTATGTTGAAGTGTATGTGAGGATCAGAGATCCCCAATTTTGCATATACACTAGGTGTTTATTTGGGCTCCTGTGGAGTTGATATAACCTATTGTACATGTGTAATAGTTAATGTATTTGTTGGAATGACACTCGACAACTATATAAGAGCTTGAATAGACTCTTGTTCTTTTGGTTTCTCTGGCTCTGCTAACTATTTCTCCTCTTTTGCCTCTTTCTTATCTATTTTTCCATCTATAAAATGAGTAAATTTTGGAAACACAATAATTTCCTTGCCCTATTGCTTGACAATCATGTCAAGAACCATTAAAACTGATGTAACTTGAAAACCATTAGTTTGTGTACTTCCAATCCATAGATATTCTTGTATTTGTAGCAAAACTAGATCAGTGCATGGTAGAGAGGTGTTTGAGGCATTTGATTTAGCATTTTTCAAATCTTCCTTAGTTAATACATTCTAATTCAATGGTGATGAATCAAGAATGTCCTCAATAGTGAAAGCATCATGTTGTTCACTCCCCTCTATCAATTGTCTCACTTGATCTTCTCACTTTGCAAGTTCTTATTCATCATCTTGACCTTATAACTATACAACATTTCTTCCTTCTTCCTCTTTCTCTTCCCCAACTGATGGAACAAGCAATCTAAATGCTTCCTTCCATATAATAATGCTCTCTTTTTCTACTTTATGTGTTTTATTCTTCAAACTTTTGTATTCCCTCTCTTAAGGTACAAATTTCTTTACAAAATCTTTTAGGGCTATAGACATATGTGTCTTCCCTAAATCAAGCATTATTTGTGCTAAAGTAGTCTCCCTTATTTGTGTTTTAGTGGATAATGACCACTTCAATTTAGCATCTAACTTATTATACAAGTCTTTAGAGATGACTTCACCTAATTCTATAGGTGTATATATCTAAATTTTACTATCATATCCATCATAGATTTTTCAATCTTTTCTTTCTCATCTTTATATAAAGAATCATAATCAACCTATTTAAGTCTTGATATTCTAGTTGAATCTTTAATACTTTTACATACTTGATCAATAGTCATTAGAGATATTTTAGGTAAAATCTGAGGTTGTCTTAGATCATTAGACTCAGTTTCTTCATCATCTTCCTCCTCCTCATTAGGTGTCACAACCAACTTTCTTCTAGGAATCTTAGGTAGGCTCTTCTTGGCTTCTTTGGTCTATTTTCTCTTCACTAAACTTCTTTTTGGCTTAGCATTTAGGGACTGAGCTACCTTGGATCTAGTAATCCTCCTCCTCTTTGGCTTAGGTTTAGGGGGTGTGACAAATTTCTTCACATTTTTCTTTAGATCCTCCTTCACCTTAGGATCAACAATAATTTCTTTCTTTTTTTTGGTTTCCTTGGGCTTGGAAATAACTAGCTCTTTTCCTTTTGACTCTTTGTCTTCTTCTCCTTCATTAGATTATTCATCCTTGCTTTTTACCTCAATTATCTAGAGTTGTCTTGTTCCAAGCTTTTCCTCAAGATCTTTAATCATCTTTTCTCATTTTCTATCTATCTCAAGCACTTTAGTTTGCATTAGAATTTGAATCTTAGCAAGCTCATAATTATTGAAGGGCTTGACATTCTAGTCTATCTCCTTAGATAATAATGTAGTAACTATTATAGTAACTTTATCTACATTAACTTCATATTACATTGGCCTTAGCCATGCAACCCTTGGTAGTATTGCTTGGGTATATGTGAAATCAGTATCCAACATGAAGCATGTATCATCAAAATAATGATCTACCACAGATTTTGGTATTCTCATCATATTACTCATCTCATTTTAAAATTCATCAAAATAATTATCCTTGATAGCCTCAAAATTTTCTCCAAATTGTTTGATAAGATCATTTATCTTCTCAGTAGCTGGTCTACTCCTATCTCATGTATCTATGATGACAAAAGGGAATGAATTATATACATAAAATATATACAAACAAGAAAATACCCAAACTTACAAGAAGTGTTCTTCACCTTCCTTACCACTCCAAGATTTTTTTATAGCTATTGTAATTGTAGCTTGGCCAGATAATACCTATGATATTTCTTCACTATCTTATAACCTAGGTCAACGACAACACAAGGAATACTATTCAGTTGGATTGATTGATACAATTTATGTGAAATTTTGTGCATTACAAACTCAATAATTGGATCTTCAATCTCATCAATTGATATTCCATGAAAGTTCCACTTAGACTTTGTATGTTTCTCAACAATATCTTTTGTGGCACACCTCACTATATTTCATCTATCCAAGGTGGGATAAGCAGTCACTCGGTGAACGATTACTTTGTTTATCTTCACTAGTCCACCTTCCAACCATATTTTCATGTCCTAGAATCAACTTAACACAATCTTGATCCATTCTACCTCAAATATCTTTGGAAATGCTAGGGCATGTATAAGCCTGTTCTTGGCAACAATCTTATTTTCATCTCTCTAAACTCCATTTTCACACAACTTATCATAGGATTCTAGAAATTTGTAGTTTCCAATTTTTGCAACCTTGTACATCTAATACAATCACACATCATGAACCATTAATGCTTTTGGTGGAATTGATGACAAGGCAGTAAATGTGTCTCCAGTCATCGCAATGTTAGGGCACTCCTTGAATTTATGTGGAGGAAGTTGATCATTCCTCATAATTTGAGCATTACTCTCCTTCAAAATTTTCTTTTTGGATATAGATTCAGTAGATGCTATTGTGAAACTGGGGTTTAAACAAATTTACTTCAACAACATTGAAACCAACTTAACTTAGCAATAAAAGTTTACTTATTGAATTCTTTTAATTTTTCCAATGTCACATTGTGATTCACTTGATATTTTTCTAAATTTTCCTTGATCATCTTTAAATCACCTATGTAGAAAAATCACTTGGTAAATGAAAATGAACTTAAAAAATTTGATATATATTCTCAATCTTGTTCATTTAGTTTTGCAGTAAATGTGTTGTACTATGGTAGGTGCATAGCAGTTGTCTTAGTTTTTGCAAGTTATGTTAAAACTTTCCTTTTATTCAATTATTTAGTCACTATTACTTGGGGTCAGTCAATACCATTTAGTTTAGCCAATACATTAGCTTGGTCAATGTAAGCTCTTGGTCTATATTACAATGCGTGATCAATACATACAATATTACTGATGCTTGATACTTGATATTGTGATTGATTTTGTTGTTCAATTCTTCCCTTAGAATTATGCTAGTGCATTTTGATTCAAGATGATATGGAATTTTAATCACATTTCTCATTAGGAATAGGTGTATAATATATCATTCAAGTATATGGCCCCTTACATACCTTCTTTTCTTAGTTGGATGTAGTGTGATCCCCTCATCCATTGTATCAAGTGATCTCAACTCTACTTGTTCCACTACCTCTAGATTCTACTATCTCTTTCCATTATTGTTTCATCTCAAATTTTCCTTTTCCATTGTCGTTTTCCTTATTTGGTGCTAATGCTTGGGTCTTGCAATTCTTATTAAGATGTCCAACCTTGAGACAACTTAAATAGACTAGATTTCTAGTCAACCCTTTCTTGTAATTTCCTTTGAAATGTGTCTTAATAAAATTTTCTAGAACATGTCCACACTATCCACAAGAATGATAATTATACCATATGTTGTAATTTCAATTATGAGAGTTTCCTTTCTTAGGTGCAGGAACTTATCCTTTAGATGTCCAGTTGGATTTTGTTTTTTATCAGCATTCTTGAGATCTATGTCCATATTTCTGGCATATGTAACAATGTCCTTCAAATCTAGGTGTAGTAGGTGCATCACTTGTCTTTGACTTGCGTTCATGTGCTTGGTGTCCCTATTTCTTGCAATTAAAATAATTCCTTGTAAACTTAGGTTTAAGGTTTTGCATACTTTTCTTTCTTTTGCAAATAATTGTTGTGTGTCCTACTTTTCCACAATGATAGCATGTAGGTTTTCCTTTAGATTTTGCATTTGTTTTCTCTCCACTCTTTGATGACTCTCATTCCCTGGTAGATGAACAATGCTTGAAATGTCCTAGATTAGAAGTATTACTAGATGAACTTGGTAATCTCATCAATTCTTCAAAGTATCTTATAGCTTCACTTGGATGATTCATTCTTTCCAAAAGTTCTTTCTTAGATCTCAACTAATTCCTTAGTTGGTCACTCTATGATCTCAGATTTGTAATCTCCATGTCCTTTCTATTCAACTCCAGATTTGAAATTAACAATCGATTCATTCTTCTACACATCAAATGACCTTTCTTCAAGTCTTGTACCCATTTGTCTTTTTTCTTCTTCAGTCATGATTTTATCTTCTTTATCTTTCTTATTTTGTTTAGTCACATCACATAGTCTTACTGATTAAATTTCATGCCCTCTCTTTAGCCCTCTAATTTATTTATTTAGAACATTGTTCTTCTCCAATAGATCTATTATTGTTGCATCATTATCATTGGAATTTCCACTATTAAGCAATTATTTGGTGTCAAATTCCATATATAGTGTCATTTTTCTAAATGGCCATATATTTCCTTTTCTTTAAGGATTTCCTTAGCTCTTCTTTTACTATTTCAAGTCATTACAGTATGATCTAGATTTCAATCATCTAATTCTCAATTATCTTTCTAAATTTGTAAGCCTCCATCTCCAAGATCTGAACTCTCAAGCTATTAGACTTCTTTCAAGAGAACTATGCTCTAATACCAATTATTGGAAGTCTTATTGGGAAATTCTCTGCTTGAACAATATAATGGATTACTACATTCACTCCTAATCCATCTTATATCTTTGATCTCATACCATATAATCATAAATTGTAATACTGAAATGAAACCTATCTAAGCAAGACATCCATGAAAATATAAACACACAAAAAAAATATTTTGGTAACCCATAAACCCTCCAAAGTGAAGATAAAAATGGGGTGGGGATTAAACCCACAAATTTTTAGTCCTACAATAATAAAGTTCATTTGTTAGGGCTATAGTTTGATCATTTCTAATGATCTACCTTGTAAGGGGTTTTCTCAGTCAAAAGAAGAAGAAGATTGTCAAGTCTACCTTGATTAAAGGATTTAAACTCACAATAAAGTAAGCACTCCATCAGGAGGTTTGAACAAGGTCCATTAAAACCACTATATTAGGAGATTTTCCTTGAAACACTAGTTAGAATGTCTCAGTACCCGATCCTTTTTCTTTCTCTAGAATATTTTTATGGATCTACTCTCTTCAATGTCTAAAATTGATCTTCTCATCTAACCTTCTCTATTCTACCCTTTACTGCTAGGTTTCTCTATCTGATCTCCCTATCAAACTTAGCCTTCCTTTCTATGTCCTTGTCTTTTTTTCACTTTTATGCTTTCATCTTGCTCTCATAACTCTCTCATTCTCCATGATGATTTAGGGTTATATCCCTTCTTAAATACATAATCATAGAAAGTTCTAGATTATAAACAATGATCCATAATTCATCCTTTTGACATTTATCCCTTCTAATTTTTTGATTGGTTAATATTCCTTTCTTAGGATTAATGCCTCCTGAAAAAATGTGTAATTTTCTCCTTGATTATCTCTAGAATCCTTAAATGTTGTATAGAAGTTGGCTAAAATTGTTTATATAAGTGTTTGTGCCATTACAAACACATATGCCAAAAACTAGTTTACTCCACAATTGACTATTCTGAAACTCGATCATAACTAATATTCATGTTGGCTCTCAACCTCTATAGGATTGGCATATACTAAATCACTCAGCATAAGTTAATTTTACATTGCTTGGTCTCCATTGTTTTACTCAGAATGAATACTAGCTTAGTCTCTACTTGGGTGCTCAGTAACCTCTAACTTGGTCAACATGTAGTGATATAAAAATAGGTCCATGTAGCTTGACCTTCTTTAGATGGCTCGGTCATAGTGATGACTGACCAACGCTACCTAGAAAATGACTAAGTCTTGGCACTAGTAAATTTGGACCCAATTTTTTACCAGTTTTGGTTGAATTTTGACCAAGGTTCATTGCTATTTTTCTCATCAAAATTTCAACCAAATTGCAGGTTGGTCAAAATTTTGACAAATAAATTGTAGGTTGGTCAAAATTTCAATGAATGTATTTGTCAAAATTTTGACCAACCTATAATTTGGTCAAAATTTTGATGAGAAAAATAGAGATGAACCTTGGTCGAAAATTGGGTCCAAATGTTCTAGTGTGGACATTAATAGGAAACTAGGCTTAGAGATCAACACTAGTGGTATGATTTCTAGAGTTTATATGATGATGAGTATGTTCTTTGATGATGTGAAATAGAGAAAGCCCAATATGATAGAATTTTGAGACATAGTATGAGATAAGGTGTTTTGGCTTAGCAAATTTAATTGCCTTGTCAATTTAATTACTTAGCAATATAGGAAAAACAACCAAGGTTTTAAAACTTAGATATATTAGCCTAATTTTGTTATTGGTATTTAAATTCATAGGTTTGTGAAGTGTTAATTAAGTTGACTAGATTAATTGATCATACATGTAGAAAGGAAAGTCTTATTTGATATGTAAGGAAATGTATAGATGAGATAGTACTATGTGCAAACCATGATGTTATTTGGAGAAAAATGAAATCTACAGTGTAACTAATTAGGCACTGTGATGCTATGTATAGTTCACTTTTTTTTTATACTCTTATTATATTTGGACTGTGAGTTCAGAAAGTGGATATAACCGTCATTCTTGAGAAACTTCTCTTTCTTTTGTTCTCAACTCCTAACATGGTTTCAGATCTCTAACAAGGTCTTTTCTCCTAACAAAGAATTATGTACTAAATTATATATAACAAACCCTGACAGGGTTAGATCTTATAAAAAAGATTTTTTTAGACTAGTGCATAATCTTAAAGGTTCAATCCCCACCAAGATTTTACCTCAGCAAGGGTTTCTTATAGAAAATATCATGGTGTTATAAGTATGATATATGATTTGTTAATATGATTTTTGGTTTATGGTTTTATATGGTTAATTAATAAAGTGTTGAATTTATTTAAAAGTGTTACAACACTAATTTTGTACCCCCTCATAATATTTCTTAATCCCAATAATTGTTATTAGATCTTAGTACCTTAGATGAAGTCTTACAACTTGAGAAGGATCCTAGTGGATGCAAACAAATTACAAAGGATTTTTGATGTAGACCTCGAGGATTTGGATAAAGAAAATGTAGACAAAGAAAGAATAAAATTAAATCTCAATGATGCATAAGATTACATTAAAAAAACTCAAGGAACATATTGATATCTTGAGGGTGAAGAGAAAATAATTAGTTGAAAAGATCAATGAGCTTAACATAAATGAAATTGAATCAAATACCATTAATAATTTTTTTAAGGTGAAAGAAATATTATAAGTAGGAGATAATTTTCACAGCAAGTCAAATTGTGAAATTGCTATCAAGATTTAACTATGTGATTTTGAGTCAATCTCATTGATCCATGTTTCATGAGTACTAATTCAACATGAATCCATCTCTCATGAGAATAAATGGAATACTTATCACACATTGGATCTAGGTGATGCTCACAAGGGTGAAGCACCGAGACTTCCCAGGAGGTCACCCATCCTAGTACTACTCCAACCTGAGCATGCTTAACTATGGAGTTTCCTCCATGGTTAAACCCAAAGCTTGCAACCCCATTTGCAAAACCTTCACCAAGTGTTGTGCCTTATGAACCATTTAGTAGAAATCCCCTTAAGCTCATTAGTTGATAAGTAGGAGATAATTTCCACAGCAAGTCAAATTGTGATATTGCTATTAGGATTTAATTGTGGGATTTTGAGTCACAATTAAATCTTGATAGCAATATCACAATTTGACTTGTTGTGGAAATTATCTCCTACATATCAATTGATGAGCTTAAGGGGCTTTATAATGAATGGCTCATAAGGCACAACACTTGGTGAAGGTTTTGCAAATGGGATTGCAAGCTTTGGGTTTAACCATGGAGGAAACTTCATAGTTAAGAACACTTAGGCTAGAGTAGTACTGGGATGGGTGACCTCCCAAGAAGTCCCAGTGCTTCACCCTTTTGAACATCACCTAGATCCAATGAGTGATAAGTGTTCCATTTATTCTCATGAGATATGGATTCACATTGAATCACTACTCATGAAGCATGGGTCAATGAGTTTGACTCAAAATTACACTATTAAATCCTGATAGAAATATCACAAAGTGAAAGAAATACTTTAACATGAATTTGGCATTACTAGTCTTTTGATGACCAAAGAGATTGAAGATGGAAAATAGAAAGTAAAAAACTTTAAGAAAATATAAAGAGGAAAATAGATGAATGTCATGATTTGAATACTCAACTTGGACAAGTAAAATTAGAACTTGAAGATTCAAGATCTAATAATCAAGAGTTTGAAAAGAACAATAAGATTTTCATCAGAAAACTTGATGAAGCAAATCTAGATCTTGAGAAACTCTATTCAAGTAGTGAAATCAAGACCTATAAAACTTTTATTCTTTAAAAAAACTTTACTATATTCACCATATTGACATTCTCATATCTAGTTTATGCATAACATAACTTGTAGAATCAAATGCTCTAATAAATAGATCTATCTATCAATCACACCTATGAAATATAAACACATAACACAAAATATTTTGTTACCTAGAAACCCTCTAAGGTGAAGGTAAAACTAGGGTGGGGATGGCATCCACAAATATTCACTACTATAGTAACAAAGTTAGCCTATTAGGGTAACAATTTTGATCACTTTTGATGATCTACCTTGTGAGGTGTATATCCTGCTAAAAGAATTGAAGACTATTAGGTCTTACCTTGTTAAAGGATTTTACACTTAAAATTAAGTAAGGAATCTATTAGGAGATTTAAAAAGGTCTATTAAAACCACTTTATTAAGAGATTTTCCTTGATTCAATCTATTAAAACTAACTCAGTACCTAATCCTTTGGTTTGTACTTTAATTACTAATTATGGATCTCCTCCTTCCAATACCTAATCTAATCTTCAATTTGATATATATTTTCTTATTCCACTACTTCATTAGGTCACTATACTGTGTTCTTCACAACTCTCTCATGCATGCAACATCCAAAAATTAACTTCTTTGCTTCTTTAACTTTTTCCCTTCCTTCACACATTTCACAATCTCTTCTCCAATGGTTCTCTCTACTATATCAAAAATAGGGTTTTTACCTTCTTATTTAAAGACTTATATGGAGTCTTCTAGACACTTTCCTCTTTTTGTCTCTTCATCTAATTGGTTGTTCTTTCCATAGAAGGATCAGTAATCCACATCAAAATGTGTAACAACCTCTCTAACAAACTCTAAAATCATTAAATGTCATGTCCATGTCAACTTGAAATGGTTTACCTTAAATTTTCTATCATTCTAGACTCTTATGTTTTCTCTATGTTTCTTGACACATACTAGTTCTGATGCTAAGTCATAACTGTTATCTCTATTGTTTCTTGGCCTTGATTGTATTTGGCTCCTTCTATATAACTTGACATCTATGTGCTTTGTCTACTCTACATTCACTAGGCTCAACTTGTACTAAAAATAATTTGTGAGAAAATACTTTCTTAGCTCCTATAGAGCTTTCTATATACATGATTATTTACAAGTCTTTACATGACTTAGTCTACATAGAGTAGCTTGGTCCCAGTGATGACTGACTAACTCTGCCTTATATATGACTAAGTGTTTGACACTAATAGATAATAAGGCTTGGGGATATCAACAATCTTCCCCTTTGAAATTAGTGGAAACTTTTTTTTGTCATAATTACATCTTTATAGTACAATGAATAATAGTACTTCCCCTAAGCCTATGACTTGGTTCTTATAGAAATTCAAAATTTTCCTTTACAATACAATATATATTGTACAATTTACATAACTCAAAATAGTCTAATTGTAACTTTTTCATACCTTGTATTATTTCTATCTTTTTGATCTCTAAATCTCATCATTCCCTCATGATCATCTATCCCCCTTTATTCTTTCATCATTAATCATCTATCCCCCTTGTTTTTGATACTTATGTCTATTGCTTTGGCTGTTGGGGCTATGAGGGTGGAATCAAACCATATTTTTCAATGAATGGTTTTTGAATTTGTTTGATCATAGAAATTGAATTATCCCATGTGGTTCTTTTTTATTCTAGAACATGAATTTTGAACTCTAGTTTTTTTTCTAAGTTAATTAAGCTGTCAACAATTGAAAAATCACAATCTCTTTGTGCTAGATCTTTTACTAAAATCAGCTATCGATGCAATACCATTAAATGAGGTATCAAAATTGAGAATATCTAGATTAATTTGGCTCTCATTCTACTATCTATTGTATTTAGATCAGCTAGCCTATGTGTAAACAACAATCTATTTTAATGCATTGACCTTGATTTAGCTGATTAAGAGATAGAGCTACTTGATTGCTTCGTGCCAGCCTAATTCCTCTGTATGTTTGCCTAAAATTTATTTGTGAATCTTAGCATGTCACAAAGTACATTTTATAGATATTTTTATTTCTTTACAAATTCTTATTATGTACAAGTTCTTGTAATTCAACTTTTCTAACTACAATAATAGTAAAAACTTTCTCCAAAACTTTCTTCTCAAATTTCTTCGCAAACTAGGCCATTAGTTTCTCATTTGCCTCAATATTTTCATTGTTGACCTTTTCAAAAAATTTGACCAACTAAGAGATAATGGGTGCCTACTCATCAATATGTCATTGATATCAAAATTATTAACAAATATGTCATTGATGTCATGCAACACTTGATTCTATTGCAAATCTCTTTTCATCTATTCTTGCTTCTTCTTCCTTACTAATATATCATGTTAGGTGATATTTTTCTCAAAAGTGAGATTAGATAGATTCCATTTTGGCATATAAATTACTTCATCTCAACTAATATTATTATCTGGAAAGTTTTCCTTAACTTTCTTTCCTTTACTTTTCTTGGGAGTGTTGCTACTTGACATTGCTATAGTAAGAGTAGGTGATGGGATGCCACCAATTGATCTTGCTTGAATTTTAGTACTTGGAACAAAAATGGTAGCACTCAACACTATATCCTCTATTTCTTCTCCTTCTTTTTTAGTCTCCTTATCTTCCTCATCTTGAGAGACTGAGACATGTGGTCCTTCTCAACCTATAGTAGAAATTTCTACATTAGTTTCCTTGAGTGGTTCCTTGGCTTCTCAAGTAGTTTTCTATAAAACAACAAGAGTGTTAGGTATGGCATCATGAATAGGTGATATGTTTCCTTGTAGACTCAACACATCTAATATTTCTTCATCACTTGGATCATCTTCAATGATTACTATTGTTATTTCTTTCTCCTATTCATCTCCTTTAGTAGTTAACTCAAAAATACTCTTCCATAACAAATTTTGTTGTACAATAGCGTCAATCTTATTCTGTAGAATCATGAACTTTTTATATTTAGGAAAAAAATCAGATCCTATGCTTCTCCAAAAATGTTGTATTTTTTTTATTTGTTAATTTAGGCATAATCTTAGACAATGTGCCTTCTCTTATTTGTTTCTCTATTTTTGATGTCATTTTCCATCTTCTATCTAGTCTACTATACAAATTACTTGGAATATTCTATTCTAGTTTAGTAGGGGTGAGCTTATTGTTAGCCATCATATCTATCATGGCCTCTTCTACCTTAATTCTATCATCATTTCTCAATGTATCATATTTTAAATATCTAAAACTTGATAACCCTACAGAGCTTTTGATGTTGACACATACCTCATCAATATTCCTTGCCTTGGTAGGTACAATGACTTAGTGATGTCTAGTTTCATCAAACTTGGTCCTCTTTGCATCCTCCTCTTCAAGTTTTTTCTTCTTTACTAGCCTTATCTTCTTTATATAGCCTTTCATGTTTGTCACTTTTGTCTTTTTTTCACTTGTGCCACTAGGTTTGGTGATTTTGACCACTCCTTTCTTCAGTGGTGGCTTGACACTTACTACTACTACTACCCTAGTCCTTAGTCTTTATGGTGTAGGAGGAGAGAGGGGATTGGATTATCTCTTCTTTGCAATCTTCTTCACCTTAGAATTTGTAATTTTCATTGATTTAGCCTTCTTTTCTAGTTGGGGAACTAGTGATAGGGATTTTTCTTTTTATCTTTAAATTCTTCCTCCTCCTTATCATCATTGTCATTTTCTTCAGCCTCTCGAAGACCTTGATTCAACATCAAAGATTATTTTTCTTTTGTTTGTTTGCCTAGCTTTACTTCTAGGTCTTCAATCTTTTTCTTTCTCTTCTTATCTATAGAAGCAATTTTGATATCAACTATAATTCTAGCCTTTTCTTCTTCATACTTTCCAAAGGGCTATGCTTCTATATCAATTTATTCCTTAAGTAGTGCATCAATGCTTTCACTCACATAGTTACTTTCAACTTCATAACCAAAAGGTTTAAGCCATGCTTTCTTAGGCTTAATTACCTATACAAATGTATTATCTATATCTACTAGAAACTGTACATAATTGTAATGATTAATCACCAATGATGCCAGAATCCTCATTATTTTTCTCATCTTTTATTTGAATTCCTCAATATATTTATCGATAACATTTTTAAAATTTTCTCTCAACTACATTATGTACTCACTAATCTATTTTATAACTGGTTTTCCTTGCTCCCAAACAACATTTTCAATAATAGGAAAAAAATTATGAACATAAAAGAAAATGCACATAACAATGATCCAAACTTACACATATAATTCTTCACCTAATTGATTGATGTTAAGATCTCTATCAATTGTGACCTTTGAAAACTGACAAGATCATATTCATGATCCTTCATCACAATTTCCATGCTTGGTCAACTACCATGCATGAAACACTATTCAATCTACTAGACACATAAAATTTGTGAGAGATAACTCTCACTACAAACTCAATCACTTGATCTATTATGGTTGAAATAGATAATATTCCTCTATTGCACTTGGCTTTTGTATTACCCTTAATTTCTTCACTTCCTAAGAAACAAATTATCTTATTCTTATCCATTGTTGGATACTCGATAACATTATGAATCACTTTCTTCATAATCTTGATAGGTCCATTTTCTAACCATATCTTCATGTCATGAATTCTACTTAGAACAACTTTGATCCATTTAATCTAAAAGTTTCTTGGAAAATCTAGGGTACAAGTTAACCCTTTCCTCTCAGCAATTTTGAACTCGTTCTTTAGAATACCTTCATCACATAATTTATCATATGCCACACGAATCTCATAGTCATCAACTTCACTAATTTTTCACATGTAACAACTCTATACATCATGAATCATGATAACCTTAGGCGGTATCAATGATAACACACCTATTGAATCTACTTTCATAGAAATATCCACAATAGCATAAACCTTTGGTGGAGGAAAAGTGCTCGTAATCACCAATTGAACATTTCTTACCTCTACTCCTTAATTATTTGGTGAAAATGATGAAGATGCCATATTTTTGTGTTAGGGTTCTAAAACTTTTCTTTTTGAATTGTTTGGCACAATTGAAAAATAGTACTCTATCACTCTCTCACTACTAGTTTGTTTCAAAGCACCTTTGAAATTGCTTTTACAAAGTGATCAAATCACTTTGTGCTCTCAAAATTTTAATGCAAGGTGTGTAAAGTATTTTTAAATTCTTGATATATACCTCCAGTCATTTAAGTTAGGGTCTCCATTAATGTTGTAATCTCTATTAGGTGATATCCAACTATCTCGATCAAAATAAACACTTTTAAACTAGGTCTCCACTGTACAAATCATTCTATTCCATATAACTTAGCCTATACATTAGTCTATCATTAGGTTACTTGGTCCATATTGTAGTGCTTGGATAGTATAGAAATTTTTACTGATGTTCAACACCCAATGTGTAAAGAATTATTTTGCAATATTCTTTCCATAGATCTATTCAAATGCATCTTTTCTTCTACTAATATGAATTTTTTCACATTTTTATGTTAAGAACTGATGTAAGATAAATCATTAAGTAAAAATTTCCTTACATACCTTTCTTGATTAGTTTGAGGTGGTATGATCACCTTCTCCATTGGATTGGGTGATCTTAACTTCATTTGTTCCATTGCCTCCAGTTTCCACCCTTTTCTTCTAGGTTTCATTCATCTCCTTCTTTGTCTATTCAACATCCACTTTTCTTGTACCCTTTTTGCATTCATTATTTTGTATTGGTGCTTGAGTCTTGCAATTATTATTCACATGTCCAATCTTGAGATAATTAGAACAAACTTTATTCGATACATTCTTATTTGTCTAGTTAGATGTTTCTTGTGATCTATATTCATATGGTCTATGTCTAAAATTCTGACAATTGTAACAATATCCCTCAAATATAGGTTTAGTAGGTGTATTTTTCATTTTGGTGGTACACTCATGTATTTGATTCCCTTTCTTCTTGCAGTAAAAATAATAACTAGTAAACTTGGGTGTAGGGTCTTGCATACCATTTTTGGTTCTGTAAATTTTTGCAATGTGTCCAAGTTTACCATAATGATAGCATGTAGGTTTCCATTTTGAATTTGCATTCCTTAGCTATCCACTCCTAGATGATTCTCATTCTTTAGTAGATGAATGTTTCTTTGTATGTCCCTATCCAGAGATGTTGCAGATGACTTAAGTGATTTCATCAATTCTTTAAAGTATCTTAATGTTTCACTGGGCTTGTTCATCTTTTCCACAAGTTATTTCTTGGATCTTAACTCATTCCTCAATAGATCAGTCTGTGACCTCAAATTTTCTATCTCTATGTCTTTCTTATTCAATTCCTTTTTTGCAAGCATTAGTTGATTCATCATGTCTAGCTAAATGTTTTTAAGATTCTGCACATCAAATTACCTTTCTTCAAGTTTGGTGGTCATTTGTCTCTTGTCTTCTAGAACTATAACTTTGTCTTCTTCATCTTTCTTCTTCTATTTGATCACTTCACATAGCCTTTATAACTAGATTTCATGTTCTCTCTTCAATCCTCTAGCTTTCTCGTTCAATATTTTATTCTTCTCTAGTATATCTACAACAACTGCATCATTCTCATTAGAATTTCTAGCATCAAAAAATCATTGTGAATTAACTTCTTCATAATGTGTGTCATTTTATTAAATAGCCATGTCCTTTCCATTTCTAAGGTATTTCCTCAGTTTCACTCTTGCTACTTCAAGTTGCTACAATATGAGCTAGATGTTAATCTAAATTGTCAATAAGCTTTCCCAATTTTTAATCCTCCATTTCTAGGATCTAAACTTACACGTTGTTAGACTTCCTTTAAGAGAACTAAAGATCTAATAAGTTTAATTGGGAAACTAAGATACTATGAGGATTTTGGTGGGGGGGGAGGGGGGGTGAATTAGGATCTATAAAACTTTTATCCTTCAAAAAAAATTTACTATATTCATCATATTGACCTTCTCATATCTAGTTTATGTATAGCATAACTTGTAAAATCAAATACTATAATAAATAGATCTATCTATCAATCACGTCCAAGAAATGTAAACACACAATGCACAATATTTGGTTACCTAGAAACTCTCCAAGGTGAAGGAAAAATGGGGTGGGGATGACACCCACAAATCTTCACTACTACAATAATAAAGTTAACCTGTTAGGGTTACAATTTTCATCATTTTTGATGATCTACCCTATGAGGGGTCTTCACTACTAAAAGCATTTAAGACTCTTAGGTCTTACCTTGTTAAAGGATTATGTTAGGAGCTTTGCAAAGGTCTATCAAAACCACTATGTTAAGGGATTTTCCCTAATTCAATATGTTAAAATTGACTTAGTACCTGATCCTTTAGTCTGCACTTTAATTTTTGATTATGGATCTCCTCCTTCCAATCTCTAATTTGATCTTCAATCTGATATAGCTTTTCTTAGTTCTTCACTACTTTATTAGGTCAATATACTATGTTCTTCACAAATCTCTCATGCATGCAACATCCAAAAATTAACTTCTTCACTTCATTCACACACTTGGTAATCTCTTCTCTAATAGATCTCTTTGCTATATCAAACATAGGGTTTGGAGCTGCATATTTAAAGACTTTTGTTGAGTCTTCTAAATGCTTCCTTTTTTTTTATCTCTTCATTTGATTAGTTGTTCTTTCCTCATAGGGATCAATGATCCATGTAAAAATGCATAGAAACCTTTGTAAAAAACTAAAAAAACTCTAATATCATTAGATATCATGTCCATGTTAGCTTGAAATGGTTTACCTCAATATTTATATCATTCTAGACTCTTATGTTTTCTCTATGTTACTTGACTTGTACTAGTTCTAATGTTGGTTCATAACTATTATCTTTGTTGTTTCTTGGCCTTGACTATGCTCAACTCCTTCTATATAATTCAACATCTACATGCTTTGTTTTCTTGTTATTCACTAGGTTTGACTTGCACTAAAAATTCTTAGCAACCAAAGACTTGCTCGGCTCCTATAGAGCTTGACATATACATGATTACTTACAAGTCTTTATATGACTTGGCCTATATAGAATAGCTCAGTTGCAGTGATGACCAACTCACTCTACCTTATATATGACTGAGTGTTTGATAGTAATAGACAACAAGACTTAGATATATCAAAAAAATCTAGATGAGAAGTTGTGATAGAAAAAACCTATGAACAACATGGATGGAATTGGTTATTATAGTGGTGAAAGTTATATGGTAGTTGAGGAGGGACCAATGAAAGTTCCTATTTAGACACCTATTCATATAATGAACCTAAAGAGAATGTGAAAAATATTGAAGGAAGATGTTATGTACTCAAGTATAGACACATGAAGAAAGATTGCAAGGGCACTACTTATACTAATCCTTCTACAAATTATTGATTCAATTGTTGGTTTTACAAGCATAAGTCACATGAATATAAAGCTAAATTAAACCAAGAGAAAAATGAGGAATCTAGTCCTAGATCTAATGCAAGAAGTGTGAGGCCTCACACCAAGCCATCATTGTATTGATGTATTCTCATTATAGTTTTAATGTTTGGTACACTATGATTTTGGTTGAGACTATGTTATTAGGATTTGATAATGTAGGACACGATGCTTCTTAATTATGATAAACCTTTTTAATCATGATGACATTACTACCATGCATGTTAGTTTTCTAGATTCATTGATGTTATGGCTACCTTCTAGACTTTTGATTTTTATCTCATGATGATATTGATACGTAATTTTATTTTGATTAAATGAAATTGAGATGAATATGACTTATGGTAAACATAATTCTTACGTGAGATTCTTATTATAATGGTAATAATAGTTAATTTAATCTAATTATGGTTTTATAGGGATTATTTATGATGTTTAATATTGGAAAACGTTAAAGTGAGATAACTAGTTGTATGGTGTTTCTTGAATTAGATGATGTTATGAATCTTTCATATTGTTATGTATATACACATGGGATATCTTGGGCCATTGAAATTTGCATCGAGATAGGTAGAAAAGTACATTATATTTATTCAGAGAACTAGAACTAAACTTACATGAAATAGTGATCCAAGGTTGTGCCTATTGGGAAACAAAACCTTGTCTATAAAAATATTTTATTTATAAATGTGTTATTGTATGAGTTTAGTTGTTATGTGTTATTTTTTATTTGTAAATGTGTAAATCCTAGGTGGACAATGCCATGTGTGTTGTGATGTGTAATTGTGGTGTCACTTGATACATGTGATGTGTGTGTATGACATGTCTACCTAGGAAACATGTGAACCCTACCTTGACCATAGAAACCTATTTGAATTTTCATGTGACTCAATTGGGTAGAGAGCCGTAGGATGTGTCAAATATCTTGAAATTCTTATGTGATCTTTATGGGGATTTTTGGAGGGTTATATCAAAATGTAGGGTTGAGTTGGGCCTCTTTTAGCAAGCCCAATTGGTATACCTATGGCTAAGGGTCAATTTTAAATAAAGGAAAACCTTTAATTGACTTAAGAGGCCATTAAAAAGTTAGTTTTCCAAGATGGACAAAAATTAACTATTGGAAGCATGACCTTGGGTAGGAAACCTTCCAATTTTGTGCTAAAGATATTTTTCACCTTTCTTGAGCCACATTTTTAGATTCTAAATATAGAATTTGTAAGGACTTGGGAAGAGGGACCAATAGGAGCTCACACTTTCATCAAGAAGGTTATGGGAAATGTGTAGGTCCCTTTTAGGAGGTACCTCAATTGTTTGCTAACTCATTGCCCACTCTCCAATTTTAGGGACAATCTTAGGAGTTAAATATTTTTCATGAAGGATAAGGAGGGAACTCTTCATCAACTATCTTCAAGCTTCATCAACTATATCCCATAGCATCAAGGAAGTATGCAATCCTTGTGCCACTTTTCATATGGGAGGCATAAGTGGATTTTTAAGGAAATTAAGCCTTACTTGGGGGACATAAGGGTTTAGGGATTGATATAGATAAGAAAACATTTATTTTATCTACCTTATATTGACAAGAGTTCTTATAGACAATTGTGGCTTCTCCTCTTTGTGATGTTCCTCTTTACCTAATTTTAGACCATTAAAGGTCATAATGAAGCCTTGGGTAAATGGGAGTTAATATGTTATGTTGAATAATTGGAAATTTTTTGTATTATTATTGTGTTGTGATATGATTATGATACCCTAGTTTGGTATCTAGATCTCCTAACTCTAGGGTGGCCTTTTAAAGGCCTAGGATGGTAGGTGAGCCTTCCATGATACCATATTTCTTATCTTATTGCATTCTTTACTTATGGAGTTTCCTTGAAGGAGTGGAAGATAAGGATGTAGTTATTATTTTTCCATTGTGTTGTAATAAATGTTATTGTTATAATAATTTGTGGAAGAGTCTCCCAAAGAAATTAAATTAAAAGGTTGTTGTTGTTGTATAAGAAAACTTGTGATGGTTATGTTGATGTAATATTTATTATGAGAAATTATATATTTAAATATATTAGTATTAAAAAAAGGGTAGGTTGTAACACTTTGAAACTTTCCTTTAATAAATAAAAGTGTTAGTTCTTTCTTGAAGTTCATAAAATAATTGGACATACTTCCTTAGGAGATGGGTTGATGAAAGAAATTAAAAAAGAATAGTTAAGTTTCTTATTAAAGATTTGTTTCTTAACAACATCCATGTTAGTTATTAAAAGATTTTTTTACAGTACTTAAAAAAAACCAACTTAGCAAAAGAGTGTGAGTTTATCTAAAGGAAAAATGTGTATGTTGCATTTGCCCTTTTGTAACTGGATTCTAAAAAGAATTATTTGTAAGTCTTGCATAAGCTTGTATTAAGGATGGAAGGAGATTACTCTAGTAGATTTAAGAGTTTTAAAATCTAGTTAGATTTTTTTTTACTATGCTAAAATAGAAATGAAAAGAGTAATATTTTATTGCTTGAGTTAGATTACAAACTATGAGACTTATTAAATCAAAAACATGAAAGCACCATATCTTAACCTCTAGTAGCTCTATATTTGGAGTGAATTGAAATAGTTCTAAGAATATTTGATATAAAAAAGAAGGAAATAAATCACATCATTACTACTATTGTTTAAAAAAACTGATTACAATTGAATGGACTTATACATTTAGTGTAAGTTTTAATTGTGAATTATCTTATATACTAAAATATGATGTCTAAAATCCTAGAACTCGATGATTCACATATAAATGTTTGACATGTATAATAAAATAAAAATAGAGAAACCATTATACATATTATCACATAATATTATTAATTCATTAGAATAAAGGAAAGGTGTTTTTCTTAAATATATTATATTATAAACAAGAAACTAAATATAAAACAATACCTCACTCTTATATCCAAGGTTGGAACCAACAAACAAAAAAGATTTCATTAAAATAATTTATTTCATTTTATCTCAAAACAAAATAGGATTGCTTAGAGGGTTGTGTGAGCCTAGCATCGTGGAAACCCCTACAGGGGCTATCTGGGTCAAATCCTACAATACTACATATGTTAATGTTGTAGGAAAATATTATTGAGCCCCCACAAAGACCATGACAGTCTAAGGCCACCATACAAAAATTGAAACAAATGACTTGCACCCCTCAGTTTGGAAAAAAAGAAGGTTTGAGAGAAATAACACAAATCTCAGCCTAAAAATAAATAAATAAGGAGTTTCTTTAACCCTATGATTTGTACAAAACATAGATTCAACTTAGAAAAAGCCATAAACCCCTACCTCAAAACATAGGCCCACATTAGGAGAAAATAATCTAGTCATCCCCATAGATGTAAAGGATAGTGTTGCCATCATTTTCATGTAGGCTTGCAACATTTAGAAAACAAATATAATAATTAAAAAAACAAATATATCTAACTATGAAAGTAACCAATAAATCCAAGAGTTAGTAAGAGAAAAGGAAATATTATCCAAGAGTTCTTACCAGCTAGCAATATGAATGTAATGGCTTCCAAACCAACCTTCAAAAGAAATTAATACCATGGAAAAACATGCAAATGAAACCTTAGAGAGGTAATAGAAAAAGGAAATGAAATAAAAGAGAGCTTAAGAATCTTTTCCTCTCAAAAAGATGATGAAACCTAATTAGGGCATGTTGTGAAATTATGAGGGAAATTTTTTTTAGCTTATTTTGAATTAAGTGTTGTTTTTTTAATCTCATTTGAATTTTTAAAGTATTTAAAACTTTTCCCTTTAAAGAAAAAGCCTTGTAATGTTAGAAAGTTTGAGTTGTTTGTTTTTCTATTTTGTTAAGTTTTATATTTATTATTTTTGTAGACACTTAAATTTTTCCTAAATCCTTTTCTAAATACATTTTTATCCCTATGTATTTTCTCACATGTGTGAGCAACTCAAGATCCAATATAGCTTCCATTTTATTATTTTATTCACACCTCTTATACACTTGTCCCCCTTTCTTTTCTCCAAGATTTCTCACACATGTGAGCAAACCTTGAGCCATCACTTTCATCAAAAAGGCTTATCTGACCTTTGCATTGCTTGTCCCCTTAGCCCATGTGTATCCCTTATGGAACCTATGTGGATGCCACATAGATGCCACCTCCTCGAGACCTCTCTCAAACCTATGAATAGAGCCCTTGTCTCAAGCATTTTCCATCTCCCTCATTTGCATTGTTATCATGCTACTATAGAGCTAGAGCTTTCATAGTGATCTTTATGCATTGCTACTAACCCTTTGGTAGACATTAGATTTCTTGCATTTATGCTTGCATCTTTCATGATAGATTAATTCTTACTAGTTTTGTTCTATGGATTTCCATTTCAAATCCTCGAATCCTTTGAGATTGGTTCACTCGGCCATTTTTTGAAGGTATTCTACACTCAATTTAGTCTAGATTCACATACTCCATATTGTGTTTTCATTACATTGGGATTCAATAGTTGTGTTTGGGAGAGCACATCCATATCCCTCACACTTGAGCACACCAATAAGGCCTCTTATGGCCACCCTTGTTGAGCTACTTTGATGTTGCATGAGGATTTTAATTTTTGGTTGCATAAATTGTTAAGCTCAAGCTTGTTTTAGTTGTATTTCAATTTGTTTCCAATCTTTCATATGCACATGTAGAACTAATACTTGCTTGTTTACACATGCTTGCGATAGAATAGGATTTTTCTGCATACAACTTAGATCTTAATTTAATATGTGGTTTATTATTTAATATTAGACATAAAAGAGTTGTATATAGAAGAAGTTGAAAATAGAATAATATTTAGATTAAAATTAGTTATTTCTTTCTTAAAGTTTTATATTTATTTCTCAGTTAATAGTTCAAGAAATTTTATATTTAAAAAGGCTTATTATTATTAAAGTTAAAAAGAAAGCTAGTAAAATTAATTAAATTAAGAGTTAATTAGATTTATCCTTATAAAGAGACCTTTTATTATAAGTAATTTAAGTATATAATTATTTTAAGTTTTGAATTTTCATTTCTTTATTAAAATTTATTTTTCAAAGGGATTTGATTGTTGACTTTTATTTTTAAATTAAAATCTTGACTTTTTTATTTTATTAATTTTATTAAAAAAATTGGCTCCTCCTAAGGGCTCAGCTACATGGGATTTCATGATTCATTTTAGGGATTTAATCCAAAATTATATCTCTTGGGAAGTTCATAAAGGTGATGAGGTAAAATTTTGGAAAGATTTCTGGAATGGTTTTCCTACTCTATTGAGTAAAGTGTAAGATACTGATAGAATTAATGTAACCTCAACCCATTGGGGTATTGATATTGTAGATTATATTGACTTTTTTGAGTTATTTTTAGGGAAGGTTAATTGGAAAGATCCTTCAATAGTGACCCTTGATGACACACAAAAAGACATTCATAATAAGATTTTTGCTAGGTGAACAATAATTATGTCTAATGAAGTAGATCTTCTTGTTTTATTTCCTGCCAAAGAGGGGAAGTTTTTTTAAAAGGAAGGATATCGTGTTCTTGAATATGTTCATTTTGTGATACCACCTCATTATGCTTTCTCTTTCTACTAAAATCATGTTATTTTTCCTAAGGCTAGTTATTTTGCTTGCCTAGCTTTGAAGAACATGATTCTTATTAGTGATAGACTCACCAAACTTTCTACAATATCACCTATTTTGTGTTCTTTGTAATAAAGAACCAATTTTTTTTTATAATCTCCTATTAAATTGTTCATTTTCTTATGAATTTTGGTGTTTTGTTTTAAGAAAACTAGACTACCACATGCCTTTTCCATCCAAATTGTGGGACTTATTTGAGTCTTGGTCTATTTTTTATTTTTCATCACTTTTTAATTGTATTTGAAAATGTATTACAACTTTAATTTTATGGGTCATTTGGTGGGAAAGAAATAAGAGAATCTTTCAAAATGAGCTTAATTAGATTAATGTTGTGTTGAAAGGAATTGAGAAATTAGTGGTAGAGGTTGTTAATGCTAATTTGCTAAAAATTAAGTGCAACTTATTTTTCTCATCATGGGATTCTAATGTGGTCAAAGCTTGGAAGGAGATTATTATTCCTTTTGGCTCAATTCCACAATAAAACATATCTACTTGTCGTGACAAGGATAATATAAAAATGTGTTTTTAGGCTATGGATTTTGTCAAAATTAACATCGATAGTATTTCACATGGCAATCTAGGATCGTTAGGGATTGGTGTTTGTATTCATGATCATGTAGGTAACTCTTGTGCACTTGAATCTCTTTCTATCTTTCCAGGAACTAACAATATTGCTAAAGCAATTGCCTAACCACATGGTTTAGTCTTGGCCAAATGAGGAGGCTACCAAAAGGTACATATTGAAGGAGGTTCTATGGTTATTATCAATACATGTATTGTCAGAAGTATACATAATTAGAGACTAAAATATATTTTGGCTCAAATTTGGAAATTATTAGATTCTTTCTTAGATGTGCACATATCTCACATATTACAAAAAGGAAACCATGTGGAAGACTCTTGCAAATTGGGGTTGTGATGGATTTTTTATTGATATATTATCCCCTTCTCATTTTATTAGTAATCATACAAAATTAGGTAAGTTGATCAAACATGATGTTTTTCTTTCTTACTAATTTATTTCCAATTGAAACAATATGAGTGATTTAGTGGAAGTACAATGGTGTCAGATCATTCCAAGTGTAGTCTATGTGATGTTATTGAATGCCATGGAATTTTCCATATTGAGAATATATTTAGTGCAATTAAGATTGATATTTTATGGGAGATTATAGGTTGTGGGTGGAATTTTCCATCTATGATACCTATTTTGCAGCCATGTTCTACTATAGAAGTTGTAGGTCTAGGTTGTTGTTGTTGTTGGCTGTTTGCAGAGATGATTGCCTATAGAGTGGGATAACAAATGACTATAGAATTTCTCACATATATGCATATCTACTAGTCATATTACAACAACCTATATATATTGTGGTGAGATTCTTGATTGTTATATGGGTTTGGCAAGCTACTTCAAGTTTTCTTGTTTGTCCTTTCTTAATTCCTATTTAGATTGTATTTGGGCAATGAATTAGAGTTTTCTTGCTAGTTATTTCTCTAGGGAGCCTCTTAAATAAGTTTACACTATTAATAAATTATATATGTGCTCCGTCACTTTTTTCTAAGAGAAAAATAATTTTCTTAACTTATCCATAAGGTAATTAATAACATAAAGTCATTTAAATTTAATTTATTATATTTTAATTCATTTATTAGATAGTAATTTTAAATATTGTTATACTAATAAACTTGAGTCCTGAATAGATTTATTAATATTCAACTAGAGAGTGCTAGTAAGAAAAGTATTATTTAGACTTTGAATTAACTCTATATAATATCTAAGAAAATGTTAATGTTTGAACCATTTAATTATTTATTTAACAGAGTATGACTTTTGCTATGTCAATTAATTTTAACTTAAAATAGGCAGATAACAAGTATCAATATGTGATTTATTTCTCTATTAGTTAACCTTAGAAGGAAGTTTCTATACATTAAGTAATTTAAAAATAAAATAAATAAAGAAAGAGATGAATTAAAATAAATTACACTTTAGTGGATTAGATTAACAAATTTAATAAATGATTTATTTTTAGTAATTTTAAAGATGACTTATGATTAGTATAATTAATGAAATTAGTGTTATAATTGTTAATGCATGAACTAAAACTAGATTAACTCCTTCAACCTAGTTACAAGCTAAGCATTCAATATGGAATAATGCTTATAAAATAATAAGATACATTATTGGCATTAAGTAAATAAAATATTAGAGTTAAATGATTATCTATGTTAACCTTTAGAACTATGTGATTAACTTTTAAAGGCTAGGTCAAAATCTAGAGAAAGGTTGACTAACTCAGTCGCAGTGGTCGAACAACCATGTGATTGGTGGTGAGTAAATATGCCCCTCAAATATGAATTCTAAGTATCATATTTCACTATTTACATTTATAGATAACATAGCTTTCAAAATTTTCAACTATTAGCTTGGTGAACATTAATTTGTTTAAAAATTAAAAAAAAATGTCGGTATGTTTCACCCTAATTTTTTTTTGGGGCATGACATTTTGGTACACTAGAGCTACGTTTAACACTAGGAGCCATTTTATACTATTACATTTCACTCATACTTTGTTTGAACTTTTACGATGTGTCTTGCTCAAAGATATGGAGGTAGACATGGGCAAGGTGCTAGACTTATTGCCTTTGCCCAAGAAAATACATAATAGAGGTAGAGATTTAAGGAGGATATTAAAGACCTCTTCCTGAGTAGCAAGCAAGCCTAAATCAAGAAATATTGAATGTTCTTCAAAACCTTGTAGGGGTCATTTAGGAGATGCTTCTGCTAGTAGTTCAACATATAGAGTAGTATTCTTCACATGAGCATAGGGCTTTAGATAGAGAGAGGACTAGGAGTCCACCCCCTATTCAGATAGAGAAGCAGGTAGAGAATTAGGTTTCAGTGCATATGCTAAAACCACCACCTATTATAGAGCCAAATAAAGTTTAGAGGGCACCCCATGACACTAGGGATCAGATTAGAGAGTTACTTTGATTACAACCACCACTTTTTCATGGATCTATTGAGGGAGTGGTAGCCAAGTCATGGCTTTTAATTTTAGAGTGATGCTTTGGGTTATGACCACATGGGAGTAACTTAGAGGCACATATTGTGATTCATTTGTTGAGAGATGGTGTATTTATTAGAACAATGAGTTTATTCAAGTGTCTATAGTCTAGTTTGAAGAGAAAGACCTATTCATCTAATGATATTTTGGAACTGGCTCATACTAACATTTGTGGACCTAGTTTAAAGAAAAATATGATGCTTTTCAGTTGTTTAAGTGGCATTTGGAAAGAGTTGAAAAGAAAATACATAAGAGTCTGAAGTGCTTGAGATCTAATAGAGGAGGAGAGTTTATTTGTAGTGAATTCATCCTATTAAACAATGATAAAGGAATCAAAAGGTAGATGTCAGCACCTAGGAATTCTCCCCACAATGGAAAAGCTGAAAGGAGAAATTGAACATTGATGATGGAGAAGAATGTGTCGCAAAATATTAGAGAGAAGTTGTACAAGTATAGTAGTTTATAATTTGAACAAAGTATAAGTCAAAAAATATACAAATGTTACACCGTTTGAATTTTGGTATGGGTATGCACCTAATGTGATGTATTTTAAAGTTTTTGGAAGGAAATGTTATATACTAAAACATAATATAAATAGAAAACTTGACACTAAAAGTGATGAAGGTATATTCTTAGGATATTCCACTAAGAATAAAGCTTATAAGTGTTTGAATTCTATCACTAACAAAGTTGTGGAAAGTGCAAATGTGAAAGTTGATGAATATGGAGAAAAGAATGAAGTTGAATGGAAGAAAAAACCTAAATATTACAACACATTTATTTATATGGATGAAGGTGTTACCTACACCTTACCTAAGCAAGAGAATAAAGCTACCAAGCAAAAGTGAACAATGAATATCGAGCTACAGCAATAGGTTGCTAAGAAATAGATTGTAGGTGTTGAGTGTTGGCAAACTAATGCCAAGATACATGTAGTAGGTGTCAAACATCAGGAAGACAATGCCAAGAAAGAAGAAGCTGAACCAAAACTAGAACCAGAGATACAAAATGAACTTGAAATTGATTTTCAAGATGGACCTATGAAAGAAGAAAGAAGGAAAGAACCTGCATTAGAAAAATATGTGAGAAGACACCATGAACCTAAACAAATCATTGGAGATAAAGACTCAAGATTTATGACAAGGAAAAGACTTAGAAATGATACATGTTTACTTTCTAAGGTTGAACCTAAATTATTAAAAGATGCTTTGGAGAATGAAGATTGTATTTAAGCAATGAATGAATAAAGTAAGTAGATAGAGAAGAATAAAACCAAGACATTGGTGCCTAGACCAAAGGATAAGAATGTTATTAGAAAAAAAGTGGGTATTCAAGAATAGGTTGAATGAAAAAGGAGAAGTCACAAGGAAAAAGGATATTTTGGTATGCAAAGGATATGCATAAGAAGAAGGTATTGACTATGGGAAAACATTTTCCCTCGTTGCAATATTGGAAGGAGTTAGAACACTACTTGCATATTCTTCTGATAAAGGATTTAAAGTGTACCAAATTGATGTCAAATCTATATTTTTGAATGGAATACTTGAAGAAGGGGTTTACATAGAAAAAATAGAAGGATTTGTGGATCCTATCAAGAAGGACATGGTATGTAGACTACACAAAGCTCTATATGGATTGAAACAAGCCCCTAGAGCATGGTATCCAAGGATGCATAACTATTTTGTAAAGATTGGATTTGCAAGGACTAATGATAACAATAATTTGTACTTGAAGACTAGAGATAACAATAAGATATTTTAATCTAAATTTTTTGTTGCTGATATCATATTTGGAGGAAGGATGCATTAAGAAAATCATTTGAAGATGAGATGAAGAAAGGAATTGAAATGTTTATATTTGGTGAGATCAAATTATTTGTTGGTTTACAAGTATATAAGATGAAGCAATATATCTACATTACTCAATCTAAATACATCAAGGAGACAATAAAAACTTTTGGGATGGAAGACTCAAGACTAGTCAGTATACCTATGGCTACATGACATAAGCTATCTAAGAATGATGATTCTACCGATGTGAACCAAATATTATATAGACAATAATTGAGAAAGTACAATATGTTTCTCATAGCAGACCTAATATTTACATAACAATTGGGATTGTTGCAAGATTTTCTAAAAACCCCAAGGAGAATCACATGATGGCACTAAAAAGGATGCTGAGATATATGAAAGGAGCACAAGACTATGACTTATATCACAAAAAGAATTTGATAAGTTTGAACTGAAAGTGTTCACTAATTCTAATTGTGTAGGAAATGTTTATGACAAAAAGATTACAAATGATGGAGCTTTCTTCTAGGAAAGAACCTAATCTCATGGAAAAGAAAGAAGTAGGATTGTATTTCACAATTAATAGATAAAGTTGAATATGTGGTAGCAACAATAAATTTTTCAAATATTGTATGGATCAAACAATTGTTGAAAGGTATTGTAAGAATTTTCCTAAGGGAAAAATTCACCCAAGAACTAAGAACTCAAACACAAGCATAATTGTAGACTAGAAAGAGAGAGTATGATCAAAATGATGATATATTCATTCAATATGCATTGAGAGTACACTAGAAGTGCCTATATATAAAGGACTTTGAGATACATCTAGAATGCCTTGAAATCGGCTACATGATAAGTCATACAACTAGGTACATGTCCACTAGATATTGGTTATCCTCCATTAAACATGGAAGTAAGTGGGATGATGAGAGGATAAGCCTACAAGGGTGTAACACACAAATCAATGTTGTAGACAACATGTGCTAAAAAGGGAGTGTAAATAACTATGTTGTCAACATGAAAACTTAGTGAATGATGCAAACTCCAATGTTGTAGACACCATGTGCTGAAATAGAGTTGCGTACTTCTGTGTTGTCAACATGAAAAATCAAAAAAGTGCACAAATTCCTAAGTGTCTCACAAAATAAAATAATAAAATAATGCATTAATCTAAGTAAAATTAAGTGTAAATAGTAAATACGTATTTACACCAACACCCCCCCTTGAGTGCAACTTAGGGGAATGCCCTTAAGCTTACAAAAACTAGGATGATGTGCAAGATGGGTCCTGACTACTAGGCCATATTAGGTACCCATGTACATAATGAAATGCAATATCTCATAAAGCAAAGATGGAGGGAAAACCTCATGGGAAAAAACCTCCCCCAAAAAGAGGGATAAAAGGGATGCATGGATGGATGGAGTAATCAAGACCACCCCATTACGACACACATTGAGTATATACAAAAGTGAAGAATGAGAAGAATAAGTCCTCATAAGAGGAAAAAGCCCCCCCTAAGAAAGAAGAGGAAGAGAGACAAGGTAGTCCCCCCCCCCCCAAATGAAAAATGTTTGTCAGTGAAAGCTGCTTTGATGAAGAAGTTGGTCCATGTATACTGGATGATGTTCCTCCCCTTAGGAAGAAACAAAGGCAAAGGTACAATGCTAAAGATGTATGGTGGCCCTAAAACCTACTTAACTATCCCTGTGTTGATGTTGATGTTCCCCCCTTCTTATTGTGCCAAAAAGAATGAATGCAGATCTGGCAAGGATGTCTATTGATTATATTCCAATAAACCATCTATCTCCTCAATTGACAAAGAGACCTCTACCAATAGTTGTTCATAAGTATAGACATTCATGCCAACCTGTGAAGATTGATCATGTAGAGAATGGACATGAGGGTCAAAGTGAGCCCTTACAACAATTGTAGAAGGATCACCTTCATCAAAGAGAAGATGTAAGTCCTCAAGGTTGCCTCCCAAGTTTGCGGTGTGTGACTCCATGAACAAACCTACAATGTCTACCATGTAGTCATCTACTAGAGCTAGAGCTGAAAGAAAATGTGTATCCTGCTGAGCTAGACCTTTTACTATGGCAATACAAGCATGCAGACTAGATTGATGATGTGACCTCTCACTACAATTATCGATAGAACCCCATGTGTTTGAATTTGTTGAAGCACTATTGCTAGTGTTACTATTAGTGTCCATAGTGTATGATGTGCAGAGAGGATTAGAGGATAAGGTGGGTGAACTTTCCTCAAAGTGAACATCCTTCTCCACAAAAATATCATGAATCTCTAGATCCATAAGTCTATAAGCCTTTGCATTGTCTTCATATCTGATAAAAGTACAAGGCCTAGGTGCTAATGCCTTGCATCCCCAAGAAGATAGGTTTTCCCATGTTGGACAACTAAAGACTCTAAACTGACTTACAACTAGTTTTCTACCACACCATGCCTCAAAAGGAGTCTTCCCATCTAAGGCATTATGAGGAGACCTGTTAAGTATGTGAGTAGCACTACTAATGGCTTCAACTTCAAGTGTGGAATCAAGAGACTTGGCTTTTATCATGCAACTTGCCAAGGATTTGATAGTCCTAATCCTCATAGCTACAACATCTATCTTGTGTAGACTGAATGCTGGTGGATCTTGAAGATCAATTCCCTCAAGCTTGCAAAAGTCCTTAAGTCTTCTGTCTACATATCTATTCTCATTGTCCACCCATGGAACCTTGATGGCTTTCCTTGATTTCTTTTCAACACGAGCATTAAAGACTTGAAGCTTATGAACCACTTCATTCTTATGATGAAGGAATTAGACCCAAGTGAATCTTGAAAAGTCATCAAAAAAAGTCAAGATGTAGTGGCCTTAGCTAACTAAAGTCACTGCAAAAGGACCTGGTAAAACCATGTGAACTAACTAGAGAACAACTAGTGCTCGTGAAGACTTCCCTTTATCATACTTCTCTTCGAGATGAAAATCCACTAAAAATGAGGAACATTCTCCCTTAGAAAAGCTTATGTTAGGTACACCTTTGACCATGTGTTTTGAGAAAAGTTGCTAAAGATGGTGGAAGGCAAGATGACCAAACTTCTCATGCCATAAGTTGATGTGTGTATGTGAGTGAGTTAACAAGGCTTGAGAAGGAGACTTAGGCACAAAGTGGGAGAAGGAATAAAGCATCTTGTCATCATTGAATTTCCCCACTACAAATAATGAATCTAGAAGGAACTCAACTTTATGATCATCTCCAAGGTGAGTGATTTGGTAAACTAATGGGAGATTGGAGCTAAGATTTGGAACATAGAGAACATCTTTGAATTCTCCATTTTCCATTTCTAGATGTCCTTTTCCTTCAACTTTCATTTTAGTATCATCTCCCATGAAGATGTGTAGTACCTTTGACTACTTTAATGAAGAAAAGTCTCCCTTTGAAGAACCTATAAGGTAGGAGGCACCTGAGTCAAGTATACATTCCAAAGAAGAACTTGTGTTTTCCATAAGTGCTTGCCCTTTAGACTTTGAAGAGGTTGGAGTTGAATCCTCAGAATTACTTGGTACTTGAATCTTGTTCTTCCTAAGTAGGTTTTCCAACTCATCAATTCTTTCAGTCTTGCAATGATGCTCATCATGATTTGGCTTTTTGTAGTATGCATAAAAAATTTTGTCCTTCTTTTCATTACTTCCCTTCTTGTTGGAAGAAGAATTGCCTTGCTGTGAGGAGGATTGTTGTGTCTCAGATTGCGATTTTTGCTTCCACTGCTTCTTGTTGTTGCTTTTCCCTCCTTGACTTGATTGGTACTCATCACTAGCCACCGAGGCTTTGGTCTTTGATGACTTGAGAAGTCTTAAATCCATCAAGTGAGATTGTTCAACAATCAATATCTCTACAAATGTAGTTCCCATAATCAATCTATGAGTATTGAAACTCAAAACAAATGAAGCATACTCTGAAGGTAGCCTCTTGAGGATGTGATGAATCAAATTTTCATCTTTCATGGGATTACCACAATCTTTAAGAAGTTCTGTATACTCATTGGCTTTGTTGATGTAATCTTGAATTGTGTCAAAGTTCTTCAGATCTAAGAGAAGTATATCATCCTCAATCTAAAATCCCTTTTCTTTATCCACTTTACCATACAAGGATTCAAGTTTGTCCCAAGCTGATTTGGATTCTATGCAATTGAAAATGTGAAAGAAGAGATGCCTATGTATAAAACTCTTGATAATTCCTAAAGCTTGATGGTCTTTCTTTTTCCATTCAATGAGTTCTTTAGCATCAGTAGGTTTGGTAATTGTACCATCAACATAAAGACTAGATCCTTTTTCCATTAATCTACTCCATGTAATATCTTTCCATGTAGAATAATTGTGTGAAGTTAGAGGTGAAAATTTAAATGAACCCATCATGTAGAAATGAAAAGAGTACAAAATAGAGACACAAGAACATAGTACACACCCCCCTTTTCATTCAATCAAAATACCCCCCAAACAAGATGCTTTTGGCACTACTTGTCAAAATGAACAAAGTGGAATTTCTAATTTTTCTTTTACAACTACCTTTTGAGACCCAAATCTATCACTAAGCACTATAGCTCAAATATACAACAATTCTGAAAAGTAATCAAAGCTTTATAATGCAAAAAAAAGGACCTAATTCTGAAAGTGAGAAATTTGTCCATGCAAACATAAAATCTGACTATAGATCTAGAAATTAGATGAAAAATAATGCACTTTCAAAAAAATGGAACCTAAAAAAGTGACCAAATGTGCCTGTATAGAGTGTTTGAAGTTGTAAAATGTAGGATTATGCAAGTACAATCACCAAAAATTACAATTTTTGAAAAATCCTTGCACCAAAACTAGAAAAGAACACCACCACTAGAAAATTTAGGAAATTCTACCTAATTTCAAAAAAATTTGCACCTAAATCAAAGTTTGAATGTCCAAGTTATGGGCTCACAAAGTTAGGCTGTCAAATCGAAAAGCCATTTGGAGAGGGGTCTGGCAAAAAAATTGTGTTTAAATTTGACAGTCAAATAGTCATCACTACAGTTGAAAATGTCTTAGGAATGATGATTAGATGGTTGTCAATTTTTAACTTTTGCTTTGCTAATGTCAACAAAAAATAGTCCCTTGGGCTAATGTGGTAGGACCATACAGACGTACGGATGATGTGGTGTATGGACTATACAAAAAATTCATGGTGGCAAGCTAACATGGCAAGGTGATTGGGCATCCATACACTAATGTGTTTGTACAGCTATATGGAAAAATTTGACGTGTCATGATGTGTGGTTGTACAATAGTATCTAGTCACTAGCCTACGTAGCACTGTACAGATGCTTAGGTGTTATGTGACATGGCATAGGTGGCAGTCTATGTGTCACTAGCTGACATGTCAAAGCACTAGCCTATGTTGTAGTCAAGTTGGAGGTTTGTCACATGGAAATAGAAGTAGCCATCCACGTGTCATGTGCAGGGGTGTCGAATGGCTAATCTGTTGGCATAGGCTCCAGTTTGAAGATTGTTTGTGTTTCACAAAGACTGCTTGATGCATGGTGCGATAAAAAATTGGGTGCAACATTGATAGAAAATGTTGAAGGTGGAATAGAATCATTAATCTGATGCTAGAAAATTGTTGTGCGCTAGAAACTATAACTGTAGGCTGAGGTGGTAATATGTGGGCTGGAAAAAAAAGACAAGTAGGAGATATATTTTGATGATGCTAGAGATGTATTTTAACCACATCAAACTTTGTGTAGTGGATGTCAAATTTTTTTAAAAAAAATTGTGGCCAATTTTATTTTTTCATAGACCACAAAGTTTAGGCTAAGTCAAAAAATCTCAATCATTCTAGAAATACCAAACAACTACCAAGTTTTCAAAAGTGCAACCACCAAACATGCAGGTTAGGAATTTGTAACTGAAGTTTTAAATGTAGTGGCCGAGAGGGTTGTGATCTCGTCGAGAGAGTTCGTACCCACCAAACTTCAAAATGCAATGATGAGGTCAAAAAATTTTAAAGCTTTAGTCCCACATTGGTGAGAAAACAACAAAGTATGTTTTTTTAAAAGAAAGGCCGATGGGAGTTAACACAAATGCAAGCCAACTAGACTTTGCTTGTCGTCGGTGGTGAAATGTGTTCACACTAATTGATCTGTTATGTCATGTGCTAGATATAGAGAGAGTTGGATTTAATAAAGGATATGCCTTGCAAATATTCCTTGAGGAATATTCCCTATGAACATAAAATATACTCTATGTAGAGCCAGGATCTGACAGCGCAATTTTGTGAAAAAAAATTCTCTACTAGGTGCCTAAAGGGCAATTTTTTTTTCCAAAAATGCTAACAAAAATTAGAAAAAAATGCAAATTCAAATTAATTAATTAAATCTGCAAATGACCATACCTAAACTACAAATTGGGGCCTCCAGGTTCTGATTTGCAAAAAAAATTTGCCTCACAGTTGACTTTGGCTAAAGGTAGCCAATTTTATAGTCGATCTTCACCAAATTAGTGTTTTGGATGCAATAGTGAGGTCAATTATAGCTCTAGACACTCCCAATTTATGTAGTATTCCAAATTTGGGTTGAGGTACTGAAACAATCAATGGTCTTGAACAACTATGTGATGAGAAAATCTCTAAGCTTTGATACCATGTAAGAATTTTTCTAAGAGAAAAATTCACACAAGAACTAAGAACTCAAACACAAGCACAACTATAGACCAGAAACAGAGAGTATGATCAGAATGATGATATATTCATTCAATATGTGTTAAGAGTACACTAGGAGTGCCTATATATAAAGGCCTTTGAGATACATCTAGAATGCCTCAAAATTAGCTACACAATAAGTCATACAACTAGGCGCATGTCCACCAGATATGGGTTATCCTCCATTAAGCACAAAAGTAAGTATGATGATGAGAGGATAAGCCTACAAGGGTGTAACACACAAATCAGTGTTGTAGACAACATGTGCTAAAAAGGGAGTGTGAATAACTATGTTGTTAACATGACAACTCAGTGAATGATGCAAACTCTAGTGTTGTAGACACCATGTACTAAAATAGAGTTGCATACTTCTATGTTGTCAACATGAAAACTCAAAAAAGTGTGCAAACTCCTAAGTGTCTCACAAAATAAAATAATAAAATAATGCATTAACCTTAGTAAACTTAAGTAAGTGTATATAGTAAATATGTATTTACACCAACAAGTATGAAGGAAGAGATCATTGATCCCATTGTTATCTATTGTGATAACTCAAGTGCTATAAATATATCAATGAACCCTATAATTCACACCAAGACCAAGCATATTGTTATCAAGTATCATTACTTTAGAGAGATAGTTCAATATTTTAAACAAGTGAGAATGGAGTATATGAACACTAAGGAGAAAATAGTTGATATTTTCACTAAGGCTTTACCTAGGGATGCTCATGAATATCTAGGAGGTAAATTAGAGGTGATTTCCCTAGCTAAGGCTACTTAAGCTGAGATGGTTATTTGCATCAAATAAATTGATTAGATTATCTTACAAGTTGATGTAGAAAGTCATACTCTAGGAGTTTCCTAAAGTAGTGAAGAAAGAAGAACAAAATGTTGTATCTACCATAAGATTAGATGATAGATGGTGAATAAGATTCAAATGTACTAACATGAAGATATCTACATGATGAAGATGTATGAAAAAGATGAAGTTTGTTTGGAATTTTTTTCAGAGAGAGAGAGAGAGAGAGAGAGAGAGAGAGAGAGAGAGTATGTTAGTTTCTATGGAGTAATAAGAAAAAGGGAGAGTACATGAGTTACCATGGAAGAAGGAGAAAATATAAGTGAGGAAGATAATATATATTTACTATATGGAGATGGAGTTATTGAGAAAGATATGTTGAAAAGAAAGAGAACATGTTTCCAGTGATTAATTTCATGATATGATAGAGGGAGTTTATGTGTTGCATATCATAGCTAGATGGATGAGAATTAGAATGAAACTAAAAAGAGAGATATTGTTGGATATTGAGATGAGAATCAAAATGAAACTAAAAGAGAGAGAGGTATTATTAGACATTGAGATGAAAATAAAAATGAAAGTAAGGATATTAATGAATATCTAACACTAAACATAGAGGGAGATGCTCAAAGTAGTACATGTTTTGAATTGCATGGTAACTAGAGGTGTTTCCATCAATGTCAAAGAGGGAGATTGTTGGAAACTACAATTGAGATAATTGTTGTGTTATCATTGATATCAAACCTTATTGGTATGATAATTGCTATCTAATTTGAATCCCATATCAAGATGATTGATGAAGAGGATTTGAGAAGATGTACATAACAAAAGTACCTAGAGGAAAGGTTGAGTTATGATGAACTACAATGGGCAATTGATTAATTAGACTTTGACAAGATAGATTGATTGTTTAATCATAACCTAAGTAAAGAAGAAATTTGTACTAAATACTAGAAGAAGTGATCAAAGAATGACCAAATGCATAGGCTTGATTGAGAAAAAGAGTAGAAGATTAAGGAACTTGAAGTTTATGTTGATTGATGCTAGTGTCAACCAAGCACTAGTATAAGCCAAGAAAATATAGTGTCGACTGAGCATCACTATTTATTGAGTATTAGTATATGTACTAAATAGAAAATTTAGTAGCAAACAAATAATCTAGTGATGAATGAGTGTCAAAATATAGTGCTAGCAAAGGGACACCATTTGACAGAAGATGGGGAAATCATGATTTCTAGCTAACATGCTTAATTTCTTGGAATATGTAAAGCACGTGGAAGATAAGGATGCATGAGTTGGATTATTTAATTCAAGGAAATCTATGTTTGATCATTCCTATGCAAGAATTCAAGGAAAATTTTGAAGAAGTTTCTAGAAGAGAACATAAGAGACAAAATGTTGGAAGGATTTGATGAATCTAACCAAACCTTAAGATGTACGATGATGTTTAAGCAAAAAAAGATTAGAATTACCTATTTAAGGAGGTACATGGGATAATCTAAAAAAGGTTGATGAGAGGTTAGTAGAGCCGGTGAAGACCTAACAAGGTTGGAGCAGTTGTTGATGTTATTGATTGGTGAACTTGAGAAGGAGACTGAGTAGAGTAGTGAAGTGGTGAAGTTGATTACTTGAAGGAGTGCCAAGAAGATCAAAAGCATATATGAAAATGGAGTCCAATCAATTGATCAAAATGTGAACTAAATTGTGACTTGTATTTACAAAGTGAGTTGTATTTGTCAGATCAAACCTACTATTACTTTCTAACCATTGTATCAGTTCTAATATCCTTTAATCAAGGTTGACCTAAAACTCATTTGTAAATTCTTAAATCAAGGGGATATTCTAGTGGAATTTTCTTAAGACCTCTAACAAAGCCACTCCTAATAGATTGATTAAATCCTTTAACAAGGTTAGATTTAACAATGTGTTTTATAACCTTTAATAAGGTTGGCTCCTAACAGAACTCACTTCAAAAGAGTTAAAAATTGGTGACATGTTACTGGTGGTTTTTCCCAAATTGGGTTTCCACATTAAATCCTAGTGTCACACTTGTGTTGATGTCATTTGAGATGTTTTACTATTAATGGTTAACATTCTGCAAGTTTAATAATTATTAGGATAATGGATAGCAAGTTTAGGTTGTTGATTGTTTACTATAGAGATCGAGCTATTGAATATTTAGATCTGAAGTATTTGAAGTGTTTAAAAGTTTAATTGGTACATTGAGACCCAAGGATAATCGATTCACCCCCCTCTCATTTATTCTAAATCATTCTAATTGAGTATGATTTTATAATTTGATTTTAATTAGGTTTCTTGTTGGGGTATGTTATGTAATTTGAGGTATTATGTGTATTCATTCAACAAATAAAATTAAATAAATAAATAAATAAATGATAATTTAGTAAAGAGAATATTATAATTCTATGATATAGAGTCATTCAATTTAAATTACTTAATTAAAATTCTAAATTAGAGAATTAGAGAAGTAATTAAAATACTAAAGATTAATTATTACTTAATTATGATTATTTAATTAATAATAATAAAATAGATATTGACTTAATTAGTGGTCCTTAAATATTATTATTAATTAAAATAATAATTATGTTCTCTAAAAGTATTATGCTCAATTATTTAAAGTGGGAAAAAGTAATAAAGTAATATTCTAAATTAAAAATTTATTAAGTATGCATGAGAGGACTATTTTTTTTTTAAAGTAATTATTATTTAACAAAGCAAACAATTTTTTATAAAATTAGAGAACAAAAACCCTAAGTATGGTTAAAGCTCTTTATTAGATGATTTTGGTTCATTCTTCTACATGTACATTTTGGTAGAGCAATTCAATAGTTGAAGAAAAATAATTTGTTGAAATCTTAGAAGATGTTGGATTGCAAGTATATACTAGATTGTCCAATAATTTAGTGGTCAAGTCGAGGTAGGGTTTTAGAACACGTTATGAAAAATAGTGTGAATATCTGTATACCTTATGTTTGCTATGATTCAATTCTTTTTTAAAGGTTTATAGTATAAAACTCTAGAACAATGAAGATTTACATTTTAAAAGATAAAATTGAAACTTGGTTGATTTGTAACCTATGAATTATTTAAATAGGAGATTTATAATGCTAAAATTTCTATTGAGAAAATATAACAAATTCAATAATAGAAACTTAGAAAATATAGTTTTTAACCAACTAGGGTCTAAAAGAAAAACTCAATCATAAACCCTCATTTGAATTTATCAAAAAAATCATCTATCATGCATTTTCTCTTTTTGATGGGTACGAGGCCAAAACCAAGATTAATTATTATTATTGATGAAAGGTGCTTCTATTAATACCATGAACACATAACAAAAATAATAAAATCACATAAAAATAATAATAAAATCAATTTGAGAGAAGAAAAAATATGAAATTCTTATTATTTCCACAAATGTGGAATTATAATATTTTGAAATATAATATGCAAACCTACATGGGCACCTTCCTTATAATAATCTACAAGATTGAGATGCAAACTATCACCCAGAGTTGTCCTAGATAATCTACAGATCTTCCTTGCATAGGAAATTTTACACCACCTAGGAAGTTTCCAGACATCAAACCCTAACCCTTGAGACCAACCAATGCTAAAATTACATATAGAGTTGGCTCAAAACAATTATGACATGTATTTTGGAAATTTCAGTTGGCCCAACTTTGGAGAACCATAACTCGTGAACCATTGACTTGATTGGCTATTATAACCCCATTCCAAAATCCTTAGCTTTTGATCTACATGGCTTCAATTGTGCTAGCTCTAGTTGGCCTCATTTTGGAGCCAATCTGGAGCATATAAGGCCTTCAAAAATTGAGCCTAAAGTTTTTCTACCAAAATTACACAAAAAATCTATAATAACTTCACGAATACTCATGATGTGACAAGGAACCTCAAGTGGAAGACTAATATATCCAAGATGAACCCCCTCCTTTGAAATTAGGACATTTTAAGCTTGTATAATTGGCTTACTAAGAAGTTTTAAGCTATCATTTTGCATAATGTTTAATGGAAAGAATCCTTTCGAACTTCATTCTTAAAAATTTAATTTGGGATCAACTCCAAGGTTTCAGGTGATCTTGTGATCTATTGGAATTTTCTTAGTTGAAGATAAATGTATTTGTTCACAAGGAGGCCTTTGTTGGTTCTAAACAATTTGGATAAGATTTTGAATCTGCTTGCTATCTCAAAAGAATAACTACACAAAAAAACAAATATATTTTTTTATTTTTCTATTTTATGATGAATGCAATCTAAGAATACAATTATATGAATTCTTAATTTAACCAAGGGGTTAGTAAAGCAAATAAAGAAGATACGGTAACAAGAAATTTAAGCAAATAACATGAAAAATAAAATCTTAATGAACATAAGCTATGAAAACAATGCATCTACGAGTTAAGAATTTGAAAAGATCAGTGGGTAACCAATGAAAATAGGAGCAGCACGTCCTTAATTCCATTGATACAATCATTGATGGGAATATAGTAACTGTAATATGTTTCACTTTTCATCAAATCACAAGGCCATAGAAAGTGTGCTAATGTGAGATGAAAAGCTATTTAGGAACAATATGGTGATCTCTTCTCAAACTAAGTATGCTAGCAGAATTTGTAGACCCATAGAAAACACTACAATTAAAATATTGCACAACCAAAATAATGAAATAAAACTATTGGCTCAATTACATTCCATGAACATAAATTCACAAAATATAACACACTGAGGCAAGAATCACTACACTCCAAATGCGAGCACCAACAACATATATTATTGCATCAAAATAATGGCAGCCACTAATACATATTGCATTCCTAAATTTATAAGAAATCTTCTCCTCAATTTGTGTTGAGAGTGAGAGATATCTTTATGCAAACATATGCTTCTAAACTAATAAAACAAATCTATTTATTTACAAACTAACTATCTAACTATTGCTAAGTAGGACTTCATCCATATTTATATCATTAATTGGGTGCATGAGCCTTTACATGTCTTAAAATAAAGAAATCATGAGAAAAATAAGAAAGATAAAACCATTAGATGATTTAGAAGTGTCTAGAAGTGCTAAAAATAGAAGCTCCATCTTTACTAGGTGACTGTAGAAGTTAAACTGTTGACAAAATGCATTTCTAATTCATGGAAAGATCTAAACTTAGAACTGGAAATTGAGTGTTGATGCACCTCTAACTCGCTTAATAGTTTGAGCAAACCTTTGAAAAAATGTACCTATGCACCTATGCACATTGGAAGCAAGTTTAAAAAATACAAAATTTCACCAACTGTCAAAGCTGAAATTTTGGCTTCTAGGTTTTGTTCCCCTTTATACCAAAGCTATGTCTGGGTATTTGCCCTTGAATTTCTCAATAATCTCAATGACTAGAGCTACATCTAGAAAATCTAAGGCTTCATATTTATCCTTCACTTTTTCCCTATAGTTTCCGACCTTGATGCAAGTCTCTACAAAATCTTTGAGTGTTACATCTAAATCTAATAATGCTTCTTCCATTCTAAATGCTTGCTTGATGATCATTAGAAGCTTTTTCAAAAGTCTTCCAAAATTTCTCAACTACTTCCTCTACCTTTATCAATTTATCCCTTGTATCATACTCAAAAATGTCTAAAAATGCATCACTATAATGTTTCTCTGCCTCCAAAATTTCCTCTTGGGTTTGATCCTTGAGCTTATGAATCTTTGCATGTAATGTTTCCATTACTTTATTGTCATATGTAATCATCTATATCCAGTCATCAATCTTATCTAACTCTTATGCCATATATAATTCCATTAACATCCACTACCTTTGGCCCTTAATCAACTATAGTGCTTGCTATTCCTTGCCCCAGGTATGTACTTCATCCATAAAACCAAAATATTTATTCAAAATGGCCACTAACCTATCTGCATTATCCTACATATGGTGTAAGAGCTTTAGATTTCCCTATATAATTTGTACACCTTTTTCTTCAAAACCCTCTCTCTATTGCTGACAAGATCTCAAAAATGGATCTAGCTGCACTATCTCCTTATCCCTTTTCTCCAATGCCACATCCAAAGTTTCCTTGGGATGTTCATGATCTAGGGGACCAATAACTTCTCTTAGATATCCTTTTAAGATCTCATTCTACCTCTGAAGTGATATCAATTCTTTCCCATCTTGTTCTAAGTGCTTAAACACTTCCTTAATTCCTGTTGTCACCATCAACTTAGCAATGTCCAATGTAGGTTTCCCAAGCGTGACCTCCCTGATATAATAATCTCTTGGAGTCAATTATTCAACATTTTTATGTAGAGGAGGGATATCCATGTGAGAAAATAAGTCTTGGTTCTGATCACTCGTAATGAAGGCTAATGCCCATGCATCCTTTGGTAGTGACTCACGTTTCCTTAGAATTTTAGTTAATTCTATCCTATCCTCTTCCTTAGTAGTGAATTGATGTCTCTTTTTTCTTATCACATCCTTTCTCAACCATCTTGGAACATGCTTTATTGGTGATTTTTCTTTTGAAGATGAAGGAGTTTGCTCTGCTATGCTCTTCTCTTTTTGAAAGAGATTAGCACTGAGAGTCTCTATATCCATAGAGTTCACTATTCTCACCTATGTGTCTTGGAAAGTTTTCTAAGGATACTCACTTATTTGTCCTTCCTATAACACTTCAATGAAAAATACTTATTGTGGCTCTTCATCTTCTTCTACTTGAACTTGCTCTTCTTCATTATTTGGAGGAAATGGAGTGGCTGATCATTTATCTACACAAAATGTAACTTGATTTGGTGATGGTGGAGCTATTTTAGGTCCTTGTATCTAAGTTTGCAACTAATTGCAATCCTCCTATTGAGGTTGGTTAGTTGGAGTATCTCTTATTTTTTCTCCCACCAATTCAATGCCAACAGGCATAGAATCAAAATTTGACATCTTGAAGACATCAATCCCCTCAACGTCCTACTCATCTATCCATTACTTCATTTCTTCATCAGAAGTTGTAGACTAAATAGATTTCTTAGGAATGGATGATGGTGTAATTGTGGAGCTTCTTCTCCATTTTGATTCCTATGGCTCTAGCAAGACAAGTCCTCTAGTTCAAAGGAAGGTTATCATCTTCATCCTCTTCATCCTCTTCTTCTTCCTCTTCTAGGATAATTTATAGGACTAATGGGAATGGAATCACTCTCCTAATTACCTTTTGTCTCTTCTTGAATTGAGTCTTAAGCTTTCTTTTCTTAGGAGTAGGTGGGGAGGCTTGTATCTCTTGTTGTTGTGGAGACACCTCTCATACTTTAGTTTTAGCTTCTCCTTGGCCTTGTTTAGTTGGTGACACTTGAGGGTTGTCCTAGGCTTGTGTAGCTTCAATATTGTTAGGATTAAATCATAGATAGAAGCAATTACATGCAAATATAACCAACAACATAAAATAATAGATCACACAAAAAATAACACAAGACACCAAGATTTAAAGTGGTTCACCCAATCCCTGGGCTATGTCCACCAAACAAGAATTTTGATATTATTACGATCCAATGATTACATCAATAAAACAATAAAACAATCTAATGATTATGATCTAGTGGTCACAATAATAAAACAATTCCTAACCCTAAGACCTTTTATACAAGTATTTTACGTAAGTTTAGGGTTACAACATGTCAACCATATGTTGTTCATATGTTAGCGACAATGTTGGCCATGAACCAAAAGAATTTATGAAGTATGTACAGTACTTCACTTATCAATCACCAAAATCTAACAATCTACCACTTGGGGACTAATCAAGCTCCACACTACACAACAATCTCCTACTTGAAGACTGATCTTGTAGCTATGCCATTATTTTGTGAGGCTCCCACTGTATTAAACCACCCTAGACTCTATTGTTCTTGTCTTCATGTTTAGTCTAGAAGACCAACCAAAGCTGAATAGGAGTTTAGCTTCTCCCTTGTTACTACCTTTGTAAACATAATTGCTAGATTGTCATCTGTATCTATCTTGTCTAGCTTTAACTGTCCATCCTCCAAAACTAACTGAATGAAATGGTACCGCAATTGTATGTGTTTGGTCTTTGAATGCAGAGAAGAATTCTTTGCAAGATGAATGGAACTCTGACTATTTGTAAACAAAGAATTATCCCTCTGAGGGTATCCCAATTCTTCCAAGAAGAACTGAAGCCATATCATCTCCTTTGGTGCCTTTGTAGCAACAACATACTCTACCTCTATAGTGGATAAAGCATTAACCTTTTGTAACCTAGAAACCTAGCTCACAACTGCCCCACCAATAATAAATACATAACCTATAGTACTCCACCTAGTATCAATATCCCCTATCAAATATGAGTCAATATAGCCCTTTAAATTAGTATTAGAGCCCCCAAAGTGTAAACACTTACTATATGTTCCTCTCAAATATCTAAGAATCCCTTTGATTGCATTCCAATGCACAATTCCTAGAAGTCTCATATACCTATTAATGACTCCCAGTGAATGTGCAATATTTGGCCTTGTACATACCATAGCATACATCAAGCTTCCTATAGATGAAGCATAGGGTACCTTGGACATCTTATCCTCCTCTTCTTGTGTCTTGAGACACATCTCCTTAGTCAACATCAAATGACTAGGTAAAGATGTGGTAATAGCTTTAGCATTCTCCATAGAGAAATGTTGCAACACCTTCTCAACATAATCAACCTGAGATAGTGTTAATTTTTTGTTCTTCCTATCTCTGCAAATCTTCATACCAAGGATTTTTTTTGCTTCCCACAAATCCTTCATAGCAAATGCATATACTAACTGGCATTTCAGCTCCTTAATATGGTCCATGCTAGACCCAATTACAAGCATATCATTAACATATAAACATAAATTAATGTATCATCATCATCCAACCTCTTAAAATAAACACAATGATATGAATGACACCTACTGTATCCGTGCTAATGCATAAAATTGTTAAATTTCAGATACCATTTTTGAGGTGCTTTCTTAAAGCCATATAAACTTTTCTTCAATATTCACACTAAGTTCTCCTTACCTTTGACCTCAAATCCCCATGGCTAAGCCATATATATCTCTTCATCCAAATCACCATGAAGGAAGGTTGTTTTAAAATTAGGCTACTCTAAATGAAAATCTTCAGTAGCCATAATATTTAAAATAGTAAAGATAGAAGTCATTTTAACAACAAGAGAAAATATCTCAACAAAATCAATGCCCTTTTTCTATGCAAATCCTTTTAAAACTAATCTAGCTTTAAATCTTTTCTTACCCACATCCTCTTCTTTTAACCTGTAAACCCACTTATTTTGTAAAGATCTTTTACTTGTAGGCAACTTGCATAAATCTCATGAATTATTCTTAGCAAAGAGTCTATTTCATCTTTCATTGTAGACTCCCACTAAATCTTAGTATCCACCTACACTGCTTAATCATAATATTCAGGTTCGCCAGCATCAGTAAGTAAAATATATTACAAAGAGGGAGAAAATATTTGTGGAGATCTAGTTTGCCTTGTTGACCATCTAACATTTACTGGTGTGTGTGGTATTTGTCATTACAATTGTTGCACATCATGAGGAATGATTGGAACATCATATTTTGGAGTATCATCCAACACTAAATTATCATCTTCTTTCTTCTCATGTTGTTGCAACATATATTTGTACAACACTTTCTCATTGAATATGACATCCCTACTTCTTACAATTTTATGATTTTCAAAATCCCAAAGCCTATAACCAAATTCATTAATGTTATATCCAAAAAATATAATTTTTTTGACTTAGCTTCTAGTTAGGTTCTATTTTTAGAATCTATATAAGAAAATGCTTCACAATTGAAGGTTTTGAGAAAAGAATAAATCACCTTCTTACCAATCAATAATTCCTCTAGAATAACACAACCCAAAGGAGTAGAGGGAACTCTATTAATCAAATATATAATAGTATTGATAGCCACCACTGACATGTATAAGGGAAATCTAGCATGCAACCTCATGCTCCTTGCATGCTCCATTACAGTCCTATTCATTCGTTCAACCACTGCATTTTTATATGGAGTCCTTGGAATAGTTTTCTATCTGTGTTCATACCATTAGTGGAGCAATAATCTTCAAATTCATGACTGCAATACTCACCACCATTATTAGTCTCATTTTCAACCAAGCATTTCCATTTCTTAAAAGTTTGAAATACATCATATTTTTGTCTAAGGAAATAAACCCAAAATTTTCTAGTTGCACCATCAATAAATGTAACATAATAGTGAGAGCCACCAAGGGAAGATACCTGAGCTAGTCTCCATACATCTATATGCACAAGTTCTAATTTCTCTTTTATATTTTCCTTCCCAGTCTTCAAAAAACTCACTCTCTTTTGTTTTCCATACACACAACTTTCACAGAAATCCATATTAACACATTTTAGACTTGGTAAAACTTTCTTTAAATGAAGTACTTTCACACCTTTCTTGCTCTGCCTAAATCTATTATTCCATAGTGCTATATTAGAATTTACAACAACTATTTGTTCTCCCTACTCAACTACAACAACTATTCCTGAACATTCATGTTTCTCTGAAATAATTAAAGTAGAAGGAACAATATGACTTGTACAAAGATATAAGGTGCCTACTTTCACACCTTTTGCTACTACAAGGGAACCTTTTGAAACATTCCAATTTTTATTATTAAAAGTAACTACACAACCCTCATCACTGAGTTTCCCTATTGAAATTAAATTCCTACTCATCCTTGGAACATGTCTTACCTCATGCAGTAGCCAATGATTCACATTATGCAACTTAATCTTAATTTTTTCATTTCCAACAATCTGATAGGGTTCATTATCCCCCAAATAAACAAGTCCAAAATTCCCTTGGACATAATCAATGAAATAACCTCTATGAGGTGTAGCATGAAATGAAGCACTAGAATCTAAAACCCATGAATCATCAACACTTTCTAAAGATAGAATCAAAACATCCTCTTCAGGTTTGTTACTTACCACTTTTGCCTCCTTGTCTCCATCTAGTTTATCTCCTTCATTTTTCTTTCAAGTCCAACAATCTTTCCTTTTATGCCCTGCTTTTCCACGGTACTATTAGTCAATCGGTCCTCTTGATTGAGACCTCCTCCCCTTTGACTTTCCTCTTGATTTTCCATGATTTCCAAAATTACTTCCTCTCTCAATTATTCTACCTTTTCTTTGTGCATTCAAAGCACTTCCTGATGTAGATCCACCTGAGATTTACCTATAAGTTTCCTCACTCAAAATAACACCAATCACATCATCATATTTTAGGGTACTAGATCCAAGAATAAAATTACTCACAACCATTACCGAGCCATTCAAGCTTTCAAGAAAAGAACACAAAATTAAGGGAGCCCTAATTTCTTCATCAAAATTGATACCCATAGAAGATAATTGACTAGTAATAGTGATCCACAAAAGATCCACCTTCTACCATTTTCATATTAAATAAACACTTCACGAAAAATACCTTTTTTGAAGTGGAGGGCTTTTCATACAGTTTCACTAGGGTTTGCATCCACTCTTCCATCATCTTTGCTTTTGTAATATTAAATTATGCTAACGGTGCCAGGCATAATTAAATGCTTCTAAGAGCCTTTCTATCTAAAAGATCCCTGATTCTTAGTTTTTCCTTCCAACGACTTCCATAAATCCTTCTAATAAAGATAGTCTTCCATTTGCATCTTCTATAACTAAAAGTTCTACCCATTAAACCTTCCAACCCTCAACTTACCCCCATTTTCCATTGCTCCCACTCAACTATGAGACTCCCACTCAACCATGAGACTTTCTTGCAGAGGATAATTGAAAAAAAACCTCACTCTGATACCACTTGTTGGGATTAAACCATAGAGAGAAATAACAAGTACATGCAAATATAACCAACAACATAAAATAATATATCACATAGAAAACAACACAAAACACCAAGATTTAACATGGTTCACCCAATCCCTAGGCTATGTCCACCAAAGATCAAGTCTGATACTATTATGATCTAGTGATTACAACCTGATTACAATCTATAATTCCTTATAGCTCAATACTACCGCAAGAACCAATATTTGCATCACAAAAATAAAACAATCCCTAACCCTAAGCCCTTTTATACAAGTATTTTATATTGGTTTAGGGTTACAACATGTCATCTAGATGTTGGCCATACATTAGCCATGACCCAAAAATTTATGAAGTATGTATAGTACATCCCTAATCAGTCACCACAATCTAACAAATATTCTATGACCCTTGTGTATTTTTGGCCCCTAGGCATAGAGGTGCTTGAGTTGCTTTCTCTTCTAGTCAACTTATTTGGGAGAAGTTCTCTTTCACTTCTTTTACCTTTCTAAGCCCTATAATACCCAACTTTTCTATCAAGTTGGTGCACTATTTCTAGCCTTACTGGGGATTGAGCTATAAATGTAGGCACTGTAAATTTAGTTCCTTGAATTCTTACTAGATAGTCTTGAGCGTGAATGAATACCACTTGAGGAATTGGATCCAACTTGAAAGGTCTTTTGATCCAATTCTTTTTCAATTTGATGACATTCCTAGACCTATGATTGCTATTCAAATTTTCTTCTTTATCCACCTCAACATTCATAATAGTTCAATCACCAATCTTGTCCCTATTGAAAAATGGATCAAGGACATCTTTAGTATCCTATTCCACAACCTTTAAAGGAACCTTAATCTTCAAAGCATTGGTTTGTAGATAGAGAGGCATCCTACAATAATCCCTTATTTAGATATCATAGTCATATACTGTGTTCATCCAATGATCCTCAACTACATCTTCATGCTAAAATGTCTCGCCAACCAAGTATTGCATTTTTTCAATGTTATCAAAATAGGGTCGAAGAGAATTATACCCATCAAAGGATATTGATTCCACTCAGACTTAGAAGATAGAATATCATATTTTCAAACCACACTAAATGGTCTTATATTAATAGGCCACCCCCAGGTTATTTTATGTTGCTTTCTAAATCTGTCATAGGTAGGCAAGAGTTGTCAAGTGATCTCCAGTAGTATCAGTCTATCACTTGGATACCTAGGGAGCTTCTTGGGATTGGTAGTTGTAATTGCTACCCTCAAATAGGTCAATGTTAGATGCTATATATATTAGGCTCCAACTTTTGATATCTTTGCAGTTGCCTCTTCTGACGTCCTCTTAGCATAATCCCCTTCTATGAACTGGATTATTGTGAATATAAAAGCATTATTTACTATCATTTACTATCATGTATTCCTTTCTATGCTTTGGAAGCCTTTTCTTCACTAGTTGGGGATATACTATATAGGTCCATGCATTTGCATCTTGCATATTTCCCTTTTTGAATAATCTTAGATAATCCACCGCCCTTGTAGCTAACAAGTATACCAAATATGATGCCATATAGAACTTTTAGTTATTCTTAACTGCCACTAGCTACTCACCCAAGTTATCACTAAGAATGGAAGCCCAATCAATTGGCATCTTTTCTATTTTGATAGTCTCAATAAAATGCACCATCCATATATTTAGCTGTCCTAAAGCTAGCAACCCTGTGACTCTACTCAATAGTACTATAGAATATTTGATATCTTCCTTCATATAAACTCTTGTCATGTCTACTTTGCCTAATTTATGCCCTGGAGGAGTCTTCTCAGTAAGGTATGAGGACTAGATGATTTTGGAAGCTTCCTCTACTTTTTCCCTATACCATCCTTTTGCTTGGTGATAGTTTAATCTAATGAATTGATCTTCCTTTAGAAGATGGAACACCTTCTCTATGTTCTTAGATTAGAGATCCAGGATGATCTCTCTAGTTATGCTCTTTATGACCCTTTCTTCAGAAACATACTTCTCAGCAAGTGTCATGATCAACTTTGAAGATTATACTGATGTTGGGTGTGATGTTGCACTAACAAGTATTGATTAGATATCATCAGGGATCTTTTGGTGGGTTTTTTGCATAATACTAAGAATGTGCTCAAATCTGTATCACCCAATTCGATGTCCTGGATCTCAAAATAATCATCTTGAAAGTGTGACTTGGCTAGAACACCTTGAAACTTGAATGCCACAAGTTTTGGGACCATCTTTTCAGCAAGGGAGGATTATGAAGAAGTCATTGAATCTACACAAGAACAATGTCCATTAGTCTAGAGTTGAAGAAAAATTGATTAATCCAAACCCTAATACTGACACAAATAGAACCCAAAAACCTAATTGCTCAATTTAAAAAAAAAAAACTTAAATTTATCCCTTATACAGAAAAAAGGTGCACTTGGCACACCTGATAGGTGTGCTAGGTGCACCTCATCCTTTGACAAAGCCTTAATATATGGGTTGCGCAGTAGCTCACCTCATGGGGTGCACTAATGCACACCCTATATACTCTTTAACATAGAAAATGGTCTTAAATGGTCTTAAGTGTTTTAAGGTGCACACCTTTTTTCTTAGGTGTATATTTTGTTAAGTTTTTTAAAATGATTTTTAAAGTTTTGTGAAACAAAAAGAGGCATACAATAGGACACGCAGATAGTTGCATTGTTGCACAACACTTTTGGGTGTTTTAATATGTCCTGATTTGTTGCAAGTGTAGGTGGGAGGAGGTGGTTATGCACACCTTGAGAGGTGTGATGCTACAACATGGAGAGTTGAGAGAGAAAAATTGAAGTGAAGGGAGGGGATGGTCTGTGGGTTTTATATGATGTAGAGCCACACCTTGGAAAACTCAGGAGGAATCAGTCACTCAACTGAGTTGCCTCAAGGGGCAACTACAACCTTCAGGATCACACACTAAAATCAGATTCAAAACAAAACTTTGAAAATAAAATTCCCCAAAATATCTTCTTGCTGCCTTCGGATAGACCCACACTCAGACATGAATAACTTTCGAACTAGAAAATATTTACTCTATCCAACCATTGATATTTGGCGTAACTAGGTTTCAAACAACATATAAAAATTTGAGAGATATCCAATGGTTCAAACCCGATATATTGACCCCGCATCAGAGTACATTTTTTTGCAATTGTTATTCCCTAAACTGATTACCATGAGAAATATATGAAGCATAACAGTAGAACCATAATCTTGAAAAAAAAAAAACATAGGAGACCAAAGGAGACATAAAACTTCCCATTCCTCCCCAAGTTCGAATCCTTTTTTACATAAAAGATTGGCTTTTTAATAACCAAAGTCTGACTGGTCTTGCTATCCAGTAGTAATAAAAATGTTTTCTTTTCCATCTAAGAATAGGAATCTGAAAGATGCTTTACCATCAATACCATGCAGCAATCATGGATATTCTTGTAACTACTAAGAATAGAAATCTAAAAGATGCTTTACCATCAATACCATGTAGCAATCATGGATATTCTTGTAACTGCTAAGAATAGGAATCTGAAAGATGCTTTACCATCAATACCATGCAGCAATCATGGATATTCTTGTAACTGCTAAGAATAGGAATTTGAAAGATGCTTTACCATCAATACCATGCAGCAATCATGGATATTCTTCTTACATATCAAACTGGCTTTTTAAAGAAAATTGACTTTCCTCCAAATAGAAGGAATATGAAACGGTTTCTTTTATTTCATAGCCATTTTTTCGTCATTGTGAACACTCCCAAAATTGCCACCAACTTTCTAATGAGATTCTTTTAATTAGTGACCACATGGCATTTCTATTACTAATTTTATCCTTTCTAAAATCGACACTAACATCATTAACCCTTTCCTGTAACTCTCTAACATATCTGACTAAAAACTATAACATTTATTTAATAAAACACCTAATTCTATCCACTAAGACATAATCCTAAATTATTAAAATTGACCATTTAAAATATATGGACAATCTTGAACCTTTGAAATGATTTAGTAATGAGATGCGCCTGCATCATTATAGACCTAGGACCCAGCACACCTCTCTGAGGTGCACAATTACATAGTTGCACACTTTAGAGAGGAAGTGTTCTACTCTAAGTGTTTTGGTGCACTAGCACACTTGAGGAGATGTGTTGGTTTGTCCTCTTTTTTGCAAAAAAATGACTTATACTCTCTCATGAGGATTTTTAGAATCTAGGTTTTTGAACTAGGACTCAGATTTGACCAAAGATACTAGGCAAAACCCTAAAAAAGACTCAGACCCTAGACTAGGGATCTGGAAAGACAAAAAACAAAGTAGTGGGTCCCCATTTCTAGGTAAAATGGGACATTTTGAAACCACAAAAAATAGCCCACCCAAAAAAGGAAGAAATGACAAAGGCATTTCTTCATAAGAAAACATTCCTTTAACACATGTCCAACACCAACAAAATCCTAAATACTCCAAGCATATTTTGAGTCACTTTATAGTCAAAACCTTAGAATCTCAAATATCCAAGTTTAGTGTGTGTTTAGTATATCCATTTCCTTTAACATCTCAAAATATAATCTATCAAAAATTTCCAACAAATTGGAAACAATCTTCCACCCCATCCGGTCCATCCGTCAAGAATCTTCACAAAAGTTGTTTATCAATCCTTGGTCTGGCTAGATGAGAGAATCAGTTTTGAGGGCTCTTAGTGGGTTATCACTTTTTTCATTTGAAGTCTTAGGAAATCTTTAGAATACTTTCTTCACATAGCTCATAATGTCACCATTTGATCCTTTGATGAATCAATGATTTTGATATTGGATATCTTGTTCAGAGTGCATATCCCTATAATCAAATTACCTTTCTCAAACTTTGTAGAATACTTCATTCTTAACACCTTCTTTTTTCTTTTTTCTTTTCTTTATGCATCCTAACCACACTTAGACTATGTGGCCAAGACATTGATGGTATTTATTAGATTCAATCTTTTTTGATAATTCCTTGCATCCTCTTTCAAGAACTTTTAGAAACTCTTATGCCAAACAACTATCTTAGCAATTCCTTCAAGAAGATCCTTTTTTTTGAACTAGTGGGGTTTGGATTATCCCTTACTTCCTTCAACCTTGGTTTGAAAACACCTAAGATAATCGGTCCTTAAATTTGCAAAGTGTTGAGAATCCTGAGGTTAAGTGGAAATATTGGTTCTTGTCTATAGACAAGCAGATATGGAGATATCTCCAAAGCATTTTTGACCCTAAGTCGGTCTATCCATAGCACACATTTGAGTTGTATATTGCAATCTTCAGGATTCTCCTTCAACAAATGTCTTATTACTATGATCAAATTCTTGTTTGTATATTTATTCACACCATTTCCTTGTGGATAATAATTTGAAGAGAATTTGATAATAACTTGATTTTCCAGTGCCCATTGAGTTAGGAATACCAATGCAAAGGCTGATCTATTATTGCACACTAGGGAGAATGACATCCCAAATCTAGTAACAATGTGTTCTTCCAATAAATCTATAACCACCTTAGTTGTGCAATTTTTGAACATGTTTTCTTCTATCTAGCATGTACAATAATCAGTAGCTATGAGAATAAAAGTGTTCCTAGTTGATGATGGTGGTTTCATTGGACCAGTAAAACCTAGCCCCCACTTTATGAAAGGGTGTATCTCGAAAATGGGTTGTAATGGTATTGTAGGATGTCTTTCTCTATTAGCACTAGTCTAACAAATATGACCAGTACACACATGTTGAAAAGTATCTTTGAATAGCATGGGCCAAAAATAACCTGATCTTAAAATCATATGAGCAGTTTCTTCTACTAAACCATGCCCTATGCCATACTTATCATGAAATTTTTCCAAAACCTCTTTTACTTCCTCATGTCCCAAACACTTTAAGTAAATTCTTTGATAGTTCCTTTTGTATAATTTTCTATCATGCAGAATGTAGGATTCACACTTCATTTTGAGTCCCCTACATTGTGAACTATTCATCCAATTGGGATACTGATTTTGTAAAAGATAGTAGAGAATATCCTGGTACCAGACATCTATTATTACACCCTAATCAACATCAACTTGAGATAATAAAATCTTCTTTTTCTCTTCCACATCTATTTTACCATCAAACCATAATTTCTTTTCTTCTTTGATTTGTTTATCCGCTATCATTTTTGATAACCCTTGGCCTCTTACTAATTTCATGGGTTGAATCTCTAAATCAAATTCTTAAAGGATTTCCATCCATTTATCTTGTCTTTCACCAAGTTCTCTTTGCATCAACAATGTCTTAACCATTGGATTAGGCACAATCACATATACCTTGCTCCTCAATATATAATGGCAAAACTTCTTTACCACTTTGATTAAAGAAAAAGACTATTTTTCAAGGTTAGAATAGTTTAACTCAACATTATTGAGAGGGAAACTCATAAAGGCAATGGGCCTTTCATATTCCTTTTCCTTCTTCTATGTAAGAATCCCAGTACATGAGTGTTCTAAAGGGAAAGATTATATTTTGAAAGGTAGTACATAGTCTAGACTCACCAGTACTGGGGCTGTAAAAATGACCACCTTGATATCTTCAAATGTTTTCTTAAACTCTAGAACTCATTCTATTTTAGCTCCCTTTTTGTGTAAATCATTAAGGGGATGAACTATCTCTACAAATCTGCTTATGAATTTTTGCACAAAATTTATCTTTCCAAAAAAAGACTTTAGTTATTTTTTACTATAAGGAGGCGATAACTTCAAAATGGCTTCAATTCTATCAGGATCAATGGAGATTCTAGCTTCATAGATGATATCACCTAGGAGCTTTCCTTTAGTACTCCCAAATGAACATTTCTTGGGATTGAGGGATATGTTGTATTTACAACATCTATTGAATACTTGTCTTAGATCAGCAATGTGAGTGCTTTGATCCTTTGAAAAGATAGTTAAATCATCCATGTCAATGACTATACACTTATTTATCAATCCCTTAAAAGTTAAATCATCCATGTCAATGACTATACACCTATTTAACAATCCCTTAAAAGCTTCATACATGGCCCATTGAAATGTAGCTCCTGCATTAATCACTCTGAAAGGCATTCTTTTGTAAGAAAAAGTTCCCCATTTAGTCATGAAGGCTATCTTCCACTATCCTCTTCATCAACCATTATTTGACTATATCCTAAATATCCATCTAAGAAAGACATAATCTTTGAACCATTAAAAATTTGTAGAGCTTCATCCAATGAGAGCAAAGGGTAATTGTCCTTTTGAGATGCAAGGTTTAAATTATGAAAATCTATGCAAAGACAAATCTCTTTTGTCTTTTTCCATACAGGAACCAAGTTAGCCACCTACATAGAATGGTGAATGGGGAAGATGATCTTGGAATCAAGAAACTTCTTAACTTCCTTCATTATTAGTGGTTCAATGATATGATTAATAGGTCTTTATCTTTTTTGGAAAGGCTTTGCATTAGGTTTCAGTGGAATATCATGCATAATAATCTCAAGATCATATGTTTTCAGCTCTTCATAACTCCAACAAATGACATACTTATACTCTATAAGTAATTTGAGCATATCTTCCGTTTCTTATGCATTGCATGTCTTTCTTATGCTTACCATTCTAGGATCTTCATTAGTACCCAAATTGTACGAATCACATTCCTTGATCCCTTTTTCTTTGATCATTCTTCTATTAAGTGTTGATTCATCATGATCAAAAATATGTTCCAACTCAACCATTCCCTTAGGGATAGTGTTGCTTTTTAAGTTTAGGATCCCATCTTCATCTTCAAGTTCATCATATTTAGGTTTTTTGTATAGAGTGTTATCAATCTCTTGCCCTTTAAATTAGCCATTGCACATGATAAATTTGAGTATATGTTGGTCATATTGAAAGACTTGGGAGTTTGTACTATTATTCGTGATAGATGGAGCAGCAACTAATTCAACTTAAAATCTTTTCAATTTAATTCTCTCGAGAGGTTGTAATGTGCTAGCTGAAATAGTGAGGGCATCTTCTATCATGTTTTTCTTCCTTAGAATAGACTTTATATTCAAAGCCCAATAATCATCCATTAAATCCCACACCCTTTTCTTGTAAGCAAGAAATCTCTTATCATTGTAGGAGTATATCGATTTCACTTGTCTTATAACCAACTAAGAATCTCCCTTGATTATGAGAGCTATGATTCCTTTCTCTATTGAATAAATAAGTCCTTGAATCAATGCTTCATACTCTGCAACATTATTAGTACATCTAAATTGTAATCAATATGTTGCGTAGAAAGACTTACCTTTTGGGTTGATGAGCTCAATACTTGTGTCGGCTCCTGATTTTCATTTGGAACCATCAAATTGAAGTGTCTAAATTAGATCTTCTTTGGGCTTCCTAACCTTATGCTTATTCATCGTTAGCTTTTCTTTCGCTTGGGCTTGAAAGGATTATTTCTTGGGGATCCATTGTAGTCTTTCACAAGGTGGACTTGATGATTCTCCACTATTAGTCCTTGATACAGGAAGTTTATGTTTTACTTGTTTATCCTAGATTTCCCCTATCAATTATGTAATTTCATCCATTTCAAGTTTAGGATGGATGACTACTGAAGTAGATCCTTGACCTTTCACATTGGACTTTGATCATTCTGGGTGGAGGAGAAGACAAACCTCCACCATTTTAGGAGCTATCATTGTATGATGCATTTAGATCTTCAATTTCCTCTTTAACTTTTCCCGTAGAGTAAGATATGTTTATAGGATCCTCATTTTCTATGGGTTCATCTTTTGGAATGTTACCACTCTTTAGTCCCATCATCTATGTTTATACCTAAGCAAATGCTTCTTGGCTTAATGAACATTCAAACTTTGAATGACTAACTTTAGGAAATCAAAAAAATCCTAGGAGAAGGAGGATACTGGGTTTAGTTTCTTCTCCTAAAAATTGTAAGTTAGCCACCATTTTTTCTATGAACTAAGTTACAATCTCTTCCTTTGGGATTGAAATCCTAGATTTTACATCTTGATCATCTGATATTTTGGTTGAAGTTGTATCAAAAGCCATCACCTTGTAAGAGCCCAAATCTATTTGTAAGAATGCCACCTCATTCGAGGCATTGTATTTTGTAATCATTATTTTTAACTTTGGCTCTACATCTATCTTGATTTGATTAGTCAACCCTTTCCATGGTAACAATAACTTAGTAAAATCTGTAGAAAACCATCCTCTTAGGCGTTATGTCCATTCTCTACTTAGTAGTAGTCTGTATGTTTCCAAAATATCAACCACATGTATATCAATGATGTCTTGAATTCAACAATCAACTGTCAACTATATTCAAACATCTTTCAACACATCAATGAATTTTACCTTTATTTTATCCAATTGTACCACTATTTGGAGGGTTGAGGAGTGACTCCTAACCTTTGCGCTATCGATAGTGGCATAAAATTACAAGAGTCTTCTAAATCAATTGGGAAATAATGAAGATTTTTCTCATATATCGTAATGCTAAGCAAAAATGGGGGCACCTCAACCTTGTCTTTAAACATAGTTTCCATTGCCTCCAAAGTATTGACTTGTTGAGATACTATCTTTTGAGGAATAATACTAGTATTATGTGGTGCCTTTGTATGATCAAGAGTCTTTGTTATTTCCTCTCATTGATGAGGATAGTTTTTTAGCATGTCAAACATAGACATGTTGGCCTTTGTTCATTTCAAATCTTCCACTACACTATACTTTTTAGTAGACCAAGTAGAATTTTTCAAGATTGTTGCCACATTTCCTTAATTCTGATCTTGTTGTCCTCCATATGGTGGCCTAACTAGTACCAAATTATTACTTTCTCTCAGATCAAGAGGAGTTGGTTGTAATGTTGGAGGAATTCCATCTATCATAGGTTCTTTTTTACTTTATAGATTGTAAGTATTTCGATTGTCATTGTGAAAAGCAAGCATTGCTTTAGGCTGAATGTTTGGTTCCTAACTAAATGGAAAAGAGAATTCTTCATTGGCTAGTTGTTCCACCTGTGTGTTATGGACATTGTCATTCGCTTTTGAATTCTGATTCATGTCTTGATTCCACTGTAGTATGAACCACCATTGTTGGTTTCATTTTGACTATCATCATATTGATTGGTGTCTGCATACTGAACATTATTGTTATTGTTATCTACAAGAATGCTTCCATTATTCAGATGAGTGTTCTATTGTCTATTCTATCTTTGGAAGCCATTGTTATGATCAGGAGGATTGAAATTATTTCTTCCGTTGATGTTTCATGCATTATTGTTTCTAGTGAAATTCCTATTGTAGTTTTGATTGTAATTGTTATTGTTGTAAGGACCAGCATTATTTCTTTGGAAGTTGTTGTTCTATCTTTGTGACAACCTGAAGTGAGTCAGATCATTGTTCATTTGTGACATGGTATTCTTCATTTGACCAAACTTAGAGGCAAAATTGTTATCTGCCTTAGTGGTAGTTGTTGCCTTTTGCTCAAAGAAAACAACTTTTGGATGTGCATACCCTAGATATGTTAATGTGAGGTTTTCTGGAGTGAGTGCCTACTATAATGGAACTAGATTCATAGGTATGAATTGGCTAGGCATCACAAGTGCTCTGACAAGATATGTTTGCATTGTTGTAATAGCTTGAGCTGGAAGCATCAATCCTCCTCTATTAGGATTGGCTTTCTTAGTGAAGGTAATCACTTTTGCGAAGACTTTGTCCAATGTGTCAATATTTTCTATAGGAAGTCTTGTTAGAAAAATAATAGTAAGATGGTCCATAGAATTTAGATAAATTTGAATAACAACTTCAACTAGTATGGTGTATGATGTTTCTAGCTTGTGGTATGTCATATGAAAGCAATGGTTGAAGCATGAAACCATCTTAGTTGGGTCCTTTTTGATTGATATGAATTGTTGATGTATCATAGTTGGGTTGATGAAGGTTTTGAATTGTTCCAAGAATAATTTTTCAAAAGTTTCCCAATCTCCAATACATCTAGGTGGCAAATTAACATACCAATTAAAGGAAAATTCCCCCAAAGAGTAGGGGAATAACTGAAAAACCACATTCTCATGAGCAATCTACTCTCGGTTGAAAATTTCCTTAAATACCTTAATGTGATCTTCAGTCATTTGTGTCTCTCTATAGATTTACCTTGGGCAAAATTTATCAAGATTCTTAGGAAGATCATTTATTACACCTATCAAGTTGATTGGTGAGTCTACAACATTTGTGAAAAAGGCCATTAGAGGGTTTGGTGGATCAATGAGTTGATGTTGTGGTGGTGGAATTGTCAAAGGATTTGGTGGATTTATAGGTGGTTGTTATGGAGTGGAACTGAAGAAGATGATGAAATGTTGAATGGAAGTGGTAAAATTCAAGGGATTCCTTTGTCACTAGGAGGCTTATAGAAATGGCTAAGCTCGAGGAACTTGTGTGCACTTGGTGAAGATCTTAAAGCTCGCTAAAATGAGGATGATGGATTAGAATCCTCTAGTTTGTATCAATTTTGGAAAAATCACACCTATGAAGGAGTATACTTTCTCAAAAAAAAGGTGCACCTTGGAAGATAGCACACCTGGTGCACCTCTACACTTGGCACACCTCAGAAGCTCGGAAGCTTAGAAATTTTTTTGAACATGTAAAAAAAATTAGAACTTTGAAATTGCAATTTTTTCTTCTATTCCAAATTTCAGGCCCTCCTTCTAGCACAATTTCTATTGATATGTCATTTTGTACGATGCTTAACAATAGGAATCCTTTCAAACTCCTCTCTTGAAAAGTTAATCTAGGATCAACTCTATGGTTCTAGGCAATCTTGTGATTTACTAAAATCTACTCAGTTAAAGATAAATGTATTTGTTCATAGGGAGGTCTTTGCTAGTTCTAAACAATTCAAATAAGATTTTGAATCTACTTGCTATCTAGAAATATTAACCACACAAAAAAAGAATTATATTTTTGTATTTTCTATTTTATGATGAATGCAATCTAACAATGCAACTATATGAATTCCTAATTTAACCAAGGGGTTAGTAAAGAAAATAACAAAGATAGGGTAGTAAGAAATTTAAGCAAATAACATGAAAAGTAAAATCCTAATGGACATAAACTATAGAAACAACGTGTCTACAAGTTAAGCCTTTGAAAAGATCCACAGGTAACCAATGAAAATAGGAGCAATGCATCCTTAATTGCACTGATGCAATCATCGATGGGAGTTCATTAATCATAACATGTTTCACTTTTCATCAAATTGTAAGGCCATGAAAAGTATGCTCATGTGAGATGAAAAGCTATGCAAGAACAATATGGTGGTCTCTTCTCAAACTGAGTACATTAGTAGAATTTATAGACCTGTAGCAAACACTAGAATTAAAAGATTGCACAACTAGAATAACACAATAAAACTATTGGCTCAATTACATTCCATGAACATAAATTCACAAAATATAACACATCTAGGAAAGAATCACTACACTCCAAATGTGAGCACCAACAACATATATTATTGCATCAAAATAATGGCAGCACTAATCCATATTACATTCCCAAATTTATAAAAAATTCTTCTCCTCAATTTGTGTTGAGAGTGAGAGATATCTTTATGCAAACATATGCTTCTAAACTAATAAAAAAAATCTATTTATGTACAAACTAACTATCTAACTGGTGCTAAGTAGGACTCCATCCATATTTATATCATTAATTGGATGCATGAGCCTTTACATGTATTAAAACAAAGAAACCACGAGCAAATAAAAAAGAGAAAGCCATTACCTGATGTAGAAATGTTTGGAAGTGTCAAAAATAGAAGCGCCATCTTTGCTAGGCATCTGTAGGAGTTAAATTGCTGTCAAAATGTGTTAACTATTGGCACACCTCTAACTTGCTTAAAACTTCTAGCAAACCTCTAAAAAAATGCACATGTGCACCTGGCGCACCTACACAATTCAAAAGTAGTTTTTAAAAATGCAAAATTTCACTAGTGTCAAAACTAAAATTCTAGCTTTTGGGTTTTGTTCCCCTTTATACCAGAGCAATGTCTAGGTATTTTCCCTTGAATTTCTCAATGATCTCAATGACTAGAGCCACATCTAGAAAATATAAGGTTTCATATTTATCCTTCACTTTATGTCTATAGTTGCCCACCTTGATACGAGTCTCTGCAAAATCTTTGAGTTTTACATCTAAATCTAATAATGCTACTTCTATTCTAAATGCTTGTCTGATGTCAAAATCATTAGAAGCTTCTTCAAAAGTCTTTCAAAATTTCTCAAATGCTACCTCTACCTTTATCAATTTATCCCTTGCATCATCCTCAAAAATGTCTAAACATGCATCACTATAATGTTTCTCTGCCTCCAAAATTTTCTCTTGGGTTTGATCCTTGAGCTTATGAATCTCCATGTGTAATGTTTCCATTACTTTATTACCATTCACAATATTCTCCATCAAATTATCAATCTTATCTAACTCTTCTACCATATATACTTCCATTAACATCTGATACCCTTAATCGACTCTAGTGCTTGCAAGTCCTTGCCATACGTATGTACTTTTGTCCATCAATTCAAAATCTTGATTCAAAATGACCACTAGCCTATCCACATTATCATGTATATGGTGTAAGAGCTTAAGATTTCCTTGTATAATTTGTACACCTTTTTTTTCAAAACTCTCTCTCCATTGTTGACAAGCTCTCAAAAATGGATCTAATTGCAATGTCTCCTTATCCCTTTTCTCCAATGCCACATTCAAAGTTTCCTTGAGATGTTCAAGATCTAGGGGATCAATAAATTCACTCAAATATCCTTTTAAGATCTCATTCTACCTTTGAAGTGTTATCAATTCTACCCCATCCTATTCTAAGTGCTTAAATACTTCCTTAAATCTCATTGTCACCATCAACTTAGTAGTGTCCAACATAGGTTTCCCAAGCATGACCTTCCTGATTTGATAATCTCTTGGAGTCAATTCTTCAACATCTATATGGGGAGGAGGGATAGCCATGTGAGCAAATAAGTCCTAGTTTTGATCACTCATAATGAAGGCTAATTCCTACGCATCCTTTGGTGGTGACTCAAGTTTCTTAAGAACTTCAATCAATTCCATCATATACTCTTCCTTAGTAGTGAATTGATGCCTCTTATTTCTTATCACTTCCTTTCTCAACCATCTTGGAACATGCTCTATCTGGGATTTTCCTTTTCAATACAAAGGAGTTTTCCCTACTATGTTATTCCCCTTATCACTCCTCTCTGAAGTATTCTCTTCATATGAGAGATCTGCATGGGGGGTGGAGGGCAGGCAGGCAGGGGAGGGGGGGTTGGTGAACCAATTATCTAATAGTTAAACCACTTATCTTCACTAAAAAAACTTAACCATTCAACCAAAGTAAAGAGAAACCATACAAAGATCCACATAGACAATTACACCAAATATGTTGACTAGGGAAACCCTTGATCAGAGGGAAAACCCCAGTGGGGATGATGCCCAAAAGATGATGTACTAATATAAATATTCCTTGTTAGAGGATAGACCTTGTTAGGAGTCTTATTACAACATTTAGTAAAATGAGTCCCTATTAGGATACTTTGAATCCCTATTAGGAGATTTCAACCTAGTTAGGAGTTGTGGTATAATGTATGCAATAAAAGCCCACTACCCAAACATAAAATTTAAACTACAAGTAGAGCTCACTGCTCAAAAAAGTAATTTATTGGTATCTTCTTCTTTTCTCTATACTTTCCTCTATCTTTTCAACCAGACCAATCATTTTCAAACTTTGTAGACCAAGTCACAAAGCTTTTATCCAAATATCAAACCTTAGATCACTCAGCAAAACCTCAATAATGAAGTTTCCTTCACTTATGCATTGTTCTGCTCAACTTCACATTCTATACTTTCTGCTACTTTTTAAACATTCAAAATTCCCTTATCACCATAGCCATACATTTCATGGTAAAATAAAATTACCTTCCTTTATACTGAGTCCATAAAAAAATTCCTAAGTTAATTTTTTTTCCTTCTCAATTAATTGTTATAGGACCACATTAAGAACATGTTACACTTAGCGATAACACAAATCTTTCACCTTGCAACTTGAATAACTTTTTGTACATGCAATATTATGATGAGAAAGCTTAGCCATGCCATCCTCAGCATGTCTTCTCCATGTCCTCAACCTTGATCCTCAAGATATCAACTTTTCTAAGAGATATAACAAGTTTATCAAAACATGCCTCTGTAAACTCTATCTCAAAAAAAACATCACCAAAACTTACATAACTTCTTCTAGACTTATCCTTTCTACTTCTGACATTAACTACATATACTAGATACTCCAAAGTATCTCTCATAACCTTAGGTGGTTATCATGCTCAACTAGCCATCCTACCTGTAGACACCTAAATTTGATTACACTATTTTAGTAATCCTATTTAGTTATCTAAAAAGGCATTATTAATTAAATTTCTATTTAATTAATCCTTTGTCATCCCTTAGTTGATTAATTTAATTAATCATCTATAATCCTAATTGATAAATCAAATAATCTATTATTTATCAATTAAATCCTATTCTTCTATCTAATTTCAAAAATCCCCATTTATTAAATAAATCTATTTGATAAATGAAATCCTCAAATTCAAAAACCCCTAACCTATCTCTAATCCTCCATTTAGCCTAATCCACCCCATCCACCCATACTAACCAAGCTTAGCCACTAACTCACCCACCCTCATTAATGCCATCCACTTGCACATCTCTAACATCTCTAATCTAATCCTAAACCCAAGCCTAATCCACCCCCTAATGTTGTCACATTCCTTAAACAAGTTTAAGACTTTCCTAATCCAAACCAAAGTCTCCCCTCAAAAAAACCCAACCACTAAGTCATGAGTGCTCTTACAAAACATAAAGACTCTTACAAGCCCACTCATGACTCTTACACCCATCTTCCACACTCTTCCCTCTTCCACACTCATTCCTCTTACATCCCTCTTACATACTCAACCCCACTCATCATGCCCTTAACCAACCCTTAACCCTACCCTCTCACACTCATCCTCCTTGTGACAAGTGTCACCTTCCCATTGGTGCTAAACAAGAACAATCCATGTGCTCCCCTTTGAGTGCATCTTAGCCCTCCTTAAGCCTTCATCCATCCTTGCATCTAAGCCCTCCATCCCTCTACCCCTTAGCCTATAAATTGAATCCCATCCCAAGCCATTTCATCAACAATCTTTGAGCTAAAGTTACCATGCTATTTTGAGAACCAAAGCCATCAATATTACCCTTATAATGCCAAATTGAGAGCTCACAAAGCTACCAATTTTCCATTACCCATCTCCATTGAAGCAACTTTTGAGCATCTTGAGCATATATCCACAGCAAAAGGACACATCTAAAGAATCAAGAAAGCATGGAGTGTTTTCTCTTGTGAGGTTTGCACTTCTTGTTCTCTTTCTTTGTCTAAGCATATATGTGAATTTAGTTTTTGGTTTGTGAATGTTTATTTTATTTGTTAATGTTCTTTGCATACTGATTCTGGTTCTACATTTTGGCATGCCCGGTGGGAGCCCACTATGGGTCATTTAATCATCTATTTTAATCTATATGTCATTTTTCTAACCATCTAATGTTTGTTGTTGTTTGAGTGTGTTGTGAGGGTGTTTTGGTTGTTTTTGCAGGTTAAAGAACGCACTTAGGAAGAAAAAATACCATCTAACAAAAAAAAAAAATCACATTTTTTAGCTTTTTTGGCGCAGTTTTGGCGTCTGCAACCTGTTCTGTCTGTGAAAACCGACGTCTGCGAAAATCCGCGTCTGCGCAAATCGACATTTGAGAAAATCCGCGTCTGCGCAAATCGACATCTGCGAAAGTCCGCGTCTGCAAAAATTGACGTTTGCAAAAATCCGCGTCTGTGAAAATCGACATCTGCGAAAATCCGCGTCTGTGAAAATCGTCGTCTGCGAAAATCCGCATCTGCGCAAATCGATGTCTCTACTTGTCACCTGTGTTCTGTGCTGCAAATCTATTTTGTCCTCTTCGTATTTTGATAGACTGTCTTCTCTGCTTGCTTATGTTCCATTTCTGCTTTATTATTTCTGCACTTTGTAGCTAAAAAAAAAAAAAAAAGTATAAATCAAAGTTTGACTTTTAGTGGTTCCGTAGGATTTAGACCATTTTAAGCATTTTTACGCGTAGAAAAAACAACGAAAAAAGTTTAAAAATTTTTTCCCATAGTTAAGCTCTCATTTTTGAAGATTTTGGCTAACTAACTAAATTGCTTTTTTTTTGTCTCATTGCAGATTGGAGCACATATGGAACCACTAACCATGTTTCTTGCAGGTTTTCATGTTGCTAAAAAATGAACTTGAATGTTTAACCATTTGTCTTTGAATGCATGTTGCTAAAAAAAAAATGAACTTGAATGGTTAAACACATTTTTCATTGAATGAATGTTGCTCAAAAACACACTCTTGAATGTCATGGATTAAAATCAACTTTCTTTGGAATGCATGCTTAAAACAAAAAAATCCAATCTTGAATGCCAAGGATCAATTCACCATTACAAATCTCTTTTTCACATGCAATCTAGGTAAAGTTTGATTTTTGGACATTTAAGAAACTTTGTTAAGTTAAAATACAAATTTACAAAAATCAATTTGAGTAGTTCCTTGGACTCACCTCTTTTCTAATCACCCATCAAATATTAACCATTGGTTGCAATCTCAGCGCCATTTATGGGGATGGGTCTACTTGAAAAAGGTGTTAAATGTTCCACAATCTAACTCACTCACTTGGTCTTTGAACGTTTGCTTTAACTTTACCAAAATTTTTAAATGGCCAAAACTCTAGATTAAATCGATCACACTTCAAGTTTGGGCACTAAAATTGAATAACAACTGACATGGAGAGCCTCCGAGCGCGCGCTTGAAATCGAATCTCACACACTTTTATTTTGGGCTTAAAACAAACTCACACTCAATCTTGAATGCCTTAAAAAAAATTAATCGATACTTGACGTGGAGGCCCTCCGGGCGCGCGAGTTTGCTTTTGTTGACCCTAACTCTTCTTATTGTTTGCATTCTTCAATCGATTTACTTTTGTTGGCGCTTCAAGTTGGAATTGAACATTGTCTCTTAAACATGAGTGCTTGCAAAGTCTAGATTAGCACACATAAGAGTCGGTAAAAGAACAAGCGTGTTTTTTAGCCCAAGGTCATCCGAGTCTTCTCTCCCCTTGTCGTCTTTCGAGGCCATCTTGGGTGCATAAGATTAGGATCCAAAACCTTGTTTCTTTTTAGGAGGCCTGCTTGGGGATTTCATCACCCCTTGGACGACCTCAACTCCAGTGCTCCGATGGAGTATAAGAATCGGGAGGTGAATCGAAAGACAACTCTCTTGGGATCAAGATTTTGTCATTCAGGCTAAGCCTCAAGGAACTTTATACCCTTGAGAAGTGAAAGAGGAGAAGTGGGTTACCGCTCCTCTTGGCTGTGTGACATCCTTTTGGTCTCATCTACGGATTTGGGCCTCACGTACCTTGCGTATATCGAGGACTCCCTAGCTAAACCAATTGTCAGCCTTGCAGAAAACTATCTAGGATGTTAATGTGTTTGGAGTGATTGATCGAAACATTTGTAGAACATACACACTCCTTGGCGCAAGTATCACATTCTGAGAACCAAAAACTTCTATCTGGGTGTTCCTATCTATTGCTTGTTTTTATTTTACTTGTTGAATGAATGTTTGCCAAAATTGGTCAATCCTAGCTTAGGGCACACTTAGCGTAGTCACTGCCTATTTTGGAAGTTGAACAAGTTGAAGCAAAACAACTGAGATTTTTCCCAAAGCCAAGCAAATTCAAGAATTTATGTCGGAACAACCCAAACCCAAACAGAAGTTTCACAAGGTCAAACTCAAGCCATCTCTACCATACCAAGAACTTTCAGCCAAGAGAAAAGAAATAACACCAAGCCCACGAATTTCCAAACTCCACAAAGCAAAGGACAAAGCTACCGACGAAGCACTTCAAGAGGCCTGGTTAGAGCGCACCATCAAATTTAGCCAACATCCAGGAGTTAATCCTGCTTATGCCTTACCAACTAGGCATGATTTCTATGATTAGACACCCTTGTTTCTCCACATCTTCTTGGATAAGCTTCACTTTAGAGTCATCTTTGTAGAAAATCCCACCATCTTAGGTTATCCCCTTAAGCATTATTAGCTCATCCATATCATTTAGAATCATACCATCTAGCCAGTAATCGAAATTCTGCATATCTAAGCTTTCAAAATTGTTGTCACCTTGCTAAAAGTTTGCCATTCCTAAAATCTTCCAAATCCACCAATCTCACCAAGGTTATCCCTTTGACATAGCTTTGTCTAGGGTAATCTAGCTTTGTCACTTGTTATCCCTCATCACCTTGAGCTAAAGGTTGGGATTCACAAGTGGTCAATCTCATGTTCTTCCTAAAGGATCATCAGTCTATCCTTAAGTTGACATAATCACCACCAAGCTTGCACATAGGAAAGCAGACCTTTTGTGCTTTGACAACATACCTTTGAAGTTAGAATCCCCAACCCAATCCTCCTTAGGTTTTTTCATATAGCTTTGCCTCAACCTAGGAAATCATTTGCATAGAAAAGCCTTCCCCCTTTTTGCATCCATCAGCATTATTGCATCTCATCCCTAGGAGCATTTTTCATGCCACCCGTCACTCGCTTAGCCAAGAAGAAAGAAACAATGGAGCCCTATCATTTAGATCGAACAGCCTCACCCCCCTTGAGAACTCAGCCATCCTTCAGCCTAGAGCCAGCTATGCTATCACCTACTGACATTGAAGCTTTTATGAACCAACCAGGAAATGCAGTATTGGTAAACGCCATTATAGACAAAAACAAAGAGACAATCATGGCTAATTTTTGAAGGGACAATGTAGGAACCTTTGACTTTGGAAGACCCCCTCCATTATCAGATCCATATCACCCATTGTTTGGGCAGCTGCCACCACCCATAGGCTCTTGTGATCCAAATTATCCTCAATTTATTCCAAAAGAAGAGCCTCCAGCCAATCCATATGACCCAACAGACCCAAACATACCATCATCCACCCAAGTTGAAATCTCCATGCCACAAGCCAACCCAGCCACCACCACTCCATCCTTGGTTCATACCTCTTCGCTCCAAACCCCCTTTACCCAAAACACCTCACTGTTCACCCCCTTCACTATTGCTGCTGCTCCCCAATCTAGCCTTCCCAATCCACCCATCTCCCAAATCAGTGCTAGCATCTTTGGCCAACCTCAGCAATATACAACAGGGATGCCACCCATGGGGCCAAGTAATCAACCTTTCATCGCCCCCAGCTTGTTCACCACAGCCCAAAGCACAATCTCATCATTTCCATTAGGTCTTGGGAGCTTAATACGACTAGCCACAAATCCACAAGCTACTACCTTCACTCCACAAAGCTATCAAATCCCACAAGCTATTGCCAATCTTCTACCAAGCTCCCAAGTGACCCTAGCTCCTGCCACCACTATACCAAGCTTCCAAATCTAGCCACCAAGCTATCAAACCCCATCAATTCCATTCCCAAGCTTTCAATTCCCACCACCTCCACCACCAACTAATCCATTACCTCCTATTACCAACTACTTTTCAATGCCACTTCTAGGAGGTAATCCACCACCCCAGCCAACCACCAATTATTTGCAGATGCCATCCCAAATGGGGGCACAACCCACATATATTGGTCAAACCCCACAAGCCCTCCGATCCTTTCTCCAAGCCTCACAACCATCTTATACCTTACCTCCACAAAGCAATCCATTTACCCCATAGCCAGCTTATGTTCCTCAATCCCAACCTCAAATCCCATATCAACAGCAAGCCTCACAGCACATGCAGCAATATGCACCACCTCCCCCTCAACAACCTGTCATCCACCATGCAGCTGCCCAAACAATGTACAATCCCTATCAGCAAATCCCTCATAACCATCCATATTCAATGGCCCCATCCAGCACATACCTACCTCAAGGCACTCCTACATTGGGGGCACCCCAACCATCACCTATCAATTCAGAGTGGGAGCAAATGAAGATAGCTCTGAAAGCCATCCAAGAAGGGAATGATCCAAAGACATTCAAGTTTGAGAATGTGTGTCCTTACCCATTTGACAGAGCCATTACCATGACACCATTTCCCAAACACTTTGAGGTACCTAAATTTGACAAATTCAGAGGAAAAGGAGACCCTGTCACACATATCAAAGAATTTTACATGCATTGCCAGGACGTGGCATACAATGATGTCTTCCTCTTGCGCCTTTTTCCCAAAAGCTTGGCTGGACTAGCTCTTGAATGGTTTTATAGAATCCCCTATGGCATAATTAAAAACTTTGCTAAATTATCTGAGGCATTTGTAGCCCAATATGCCCATCTTGTTGAAACAAAGCTATCAATAGTTGATCTTGTCCACACCAAGCAAAAAGGTGGAGAAAGCCTTGCCGAATACCTGCAAAGATGGCAAACCCTTACCACTCACATATCCTGCACCTTGCTAGAATGCCATGTGGTGAAAATTTTTATTGATAATGCACATCCCAGCTTGGCTCACCACATGACCATGAACTGTTTGCAGACCTATAAGGATATCAAAGAGAAAGGAATGATCCTTGAGCAAGGACTCATCAAAGATGGTGTGGTAAAGATTTACAAAGAGGCCAACCAAAATCAATCACATTCCAATGACAAGTTTAGGTATTGGAACAAAAACAAGCATGTTGCAACAGATGGGGTTACTGACACCAGACATGTGAATATCGTTGGTCCTTCTCAAAACCAGTCTAACCCACCATATCAAACAAACAACCAACAAGCTACCAATTACCAACAACAAAATAACCAAAGCTATCAAAACCACAATACAAGACCCAACTTTCAAGGGTCTAACAATCAAGCTAATGCCATCAATGTAGCTGTAGGGCAAAAGCCCAGATTCCAACCTGCACCTAGAAACTATACACCCCTTGGTGAGCCATTGGATGTTATTTTTGAGAAATTGGCTAAGGAAAACCTCATCAAATTTCCTCCTACCCAGCAAATTGATCCAAGCCAATCCAAAGCTGCATGGTACAAGGACAATGAGTATTGCAAGTTCCATAGGGTAAACGGTCACACCACCCTCAGATGCATGAAACTGAAAGACTATGTGCAAGACCTCATTGATCGGAAGGAAATCACTGTTGGTGCCCAAACCTCTCCCAATGTAGGCTTACAGATTTATCAAAATGCTTTTCCTCCACACAACAACCAAAATCCTAGAAAAGCACCTATCGAAAACAACACCAACAACCTCCAGCCAAACCAACAGCATGGGAAGAACAATGACCACACTTCATCCTATATAGACTATGGTAGCCTTATAGGTTGTATATCTGAGAAAGAGCCTTCTGTCAATGTTATCAATATCCAAGGACCAGACAATGAGTGTGCGATCACCACTCGAAGAGCACGATTTAACATCGTAGGCCCACCAGTTTCATCAACACCATCAGCTCCATCAAAAAGCTGGTACAATATCTTGGAACACCTTGGGAACATGCCAGCCCAAATATCCATTTTAGACCTTCTCCGCACTAGTCCTATGTACAAAGACATCCTTGACAGTGCTCTCATAGAATCCCGTGTCCCTTCTGATATCAATGCTACTGATTTTCGTAATCTTGTTGGACACCTTTCATCCTCATGTGCCCTATCTTTCAAACCCACCGACATACCCGTGGTTGAGCCAGATCACACCCTTCCGCTTCGCATAGCCATCATGGTATCCAATTTTGCTGTGAAAAGAGTAATGATAGATAATGGATCAGCCTTGAAAATTTGCACCCTAAAATTCATAAAACAAGCTGGGTATACTGAGGCAGATATGATCAGTGAGGTTATCACCATCAAAGCTTATGACAACTTGGAAAGGACCACAGAAGGGACTATTTTGCTACCAATCAAGGTTGGGCCAGTCATTCAAGAGATAGTTTTCCATGTTGTTGATCTAAACCTACCATTTAACATCCTCCTCAGTCACCCATGGATTCATGCTATGAAGGCCGTTCCATCCACCTAGCATCAATGCATCAAATTTCTGCATCAAGGCACTGAGGTAACCATCCATGCCGATCCAGAACCCTTTGCTTACTATAATGCAGTTGAAGCTTCATATACAAACCATTGCCCTAGAATAGACATCGGCACAGCCATCGCCAGCTCATCCCACACTTGTAATGATGCAAAAACCATCCTTGCCTCCACCCTATCTACTGTAAAGATCAACAACAAAGGATGTGGAGAATATAGTCTATCAGATGCATTTGCTGTCGGAGCAATCCCACTTGATCCACATACCCATGGACGGCCAACATATCACAAAGCTAAGGAGATTCCACCTCCTTGATACAAACAGTTTGGCCCAACCATCTTTGTGTCCTCAAAAACCCCTCTTCATGAGGAGCTCACTCCAGATATCAACAATTGGCTACATAAGGATGCACCTCCAAGAAATCAAGCACGCCTTGATCACTTCAGCCAGAAGTATCCCCAACAACATAAGCTCATCACTAAAAAATGGAACTATCAAGGAGGTGGACTAGGACCAAAAGAAAGGGGCATGCAATGTCCCATCGAAGCACATGATTGGGAAATAAAGTCAGGTCTTGGCTTTGGCATACCCACAACTGGGGGTACCAATGAGAATGGTCACGCTTTTTCGAACATCCACCACGACCTTGTCAAAATTGAAGACATTCCTGAGGAAGTTGAAAAGAGAGCCTACAATGATATCCCAGACCAAATCTTCCTAGGAGACTCTATTCTCTGAGAACTATCCATCCATCTCATTGACCTACCACTTGCTCATCCACAACTCATAGATTGGGACCAACCAAGTGTCATACATATTCATGAGTTCGCATCAGAGGAAGTGCTTCTAAGATTCATGGGAGTTGAAACTCCTCATAAGAAGACAAAGCCAGATTTTGCCTACATCTACAAGCTAGATCCCAAGGGGTATTTTGGAGAAAATCCCCAACCTAGTTTCGATACACCCAAAACTAGAACTAAGGTAAATCTGGGACTAGCTAAGGCAGCAAAGAGAACCCCTCAGCAAGAAAATCCAGAGCCACAAGTAGAACATGAGGATTTAGTATTGCCTCCTCAAGATAATCGACCAGAGGTGTCTTCTATTCTAATAGAGGATACTAGAGAAGTCAACATTGGTTCTTCAGAGATCCCTAGAATTGTTCACATTGCTGCATCCCTATCACAAGACCAAGCTGACCTCCTCTTTGAGGTTTTACGAGAGAACATTGGCTGATTTGCATGGTCATATCAGGACATGCCAGGACTCAATCCAAATCTTGTAGTTCATCATCTTGCAGTCGATCCAAAGATCAAGCCCGTCAGACAAAAGCTTAGGAAAATGCACCCCAAGCTGGCATTACTAGTCAAAGCTGAACTAGAAAGAATGTTAGCTGCTAAGGTTATCTGACCTATCGACTACTCAGAATGGATCTCCAATATGGTCCCTGTCACTAAGCCTTCTGTTGCCATCAGAATCTATACTGATTTTAGAGATCTTAACAAAGCTTGTCCAAAGGATGATTTTCCCTTGCCCAACATAGATATGATTGTAGATCTTACAGCTGGACATGAAATCCTGTCCCTTATGGATGGATTTTTTGGGTATAATCAGATCAAGATTGCAGAAGAGGATCAGCATAAGACAACATTCACTACCCCCTGGGGAACCTTTTGCTACACCATGATGCCTTTTGGCCTAAAGAATGCTGGGGCTACCTATCAAAGAGCTATGACAGCCATTTTCCATGATCTTATCCATAGCATTTTGGAAGATTATGTGGGCGATATCCTGGTCAAATCTCACACCTTCATGGATCATCTTGCTGACCTGGAAAAAGTCTTTGATAGGTTGGCCCAATATTATCTCATGCTAAATCCCAAGAAGTGTGTCTTTGGGGTCACATCTGGCAAGCTTCTAGGCTTCATAGTTTCTAAACAGGGTATAGAGATCGACCCCAAAAAGGTCAAGGCTATCTTAGACATGCCTCCTCCCCAGACACTATGATAGCTTCGCTCTCTTCAGGGAAAACTTCAATCTGTCTGATGCTTCATCTCCCAACTTGCAGATAAGTGTACACCATTTTCACACTTGCTAAAGAAGAATGAGAACTTCAAGTGGGATCTTTTATGTCAGCGCAGCTTCGATCAGCTCAAGCAGTATCTCACCAATCCCCCTATCTTGGTTTCACCAGTTCCTGGTCGTCCCTTGATCTTGTATATATCAGCAACACCTACTACTCTAGGGGCACTTCTAGCACAACATGATGATTATAGCAGAGAGAGAGCCATCTACTATATCAGTAGAACCCTAGTTGGTTATGAACTCAATTACACTCCTATGGAAAAAGCTTGTTTGGCAGTTGTTTTCTCAACTCAAAAGCTTCGCTACTACATGCTAAGTCATACCATCCAACTAGTCTCCAAGATTTACCCTCTCAAGTATATGCTCTCCAGAACAGCACTTACAGGCCGTTTGGCCAAATGGGTTATGCTACTAAGTGAGTTTGACATCCAGTATGTGGACAGAAAGGCAATCAAAGGGCAAGCTATAGCAGATCACCTAGCTGATGCACCTCTAGTAGATGCATATCCTTTGCTCACAGAATTTCCAGATGAGCATATCTGCCTAATTAAAGAACAACCCCCATGGAAGCTTTATTTTAATGGCTCATACACCTCTCATGCATCAAGGGCAGGAATATTATTAGTTACACCTCAAGGAGATTACATTCCAAAAGCCTTCAAGCTATAATTCCCTAGCACCAACAATATAGCAGAATATGAAGCTCTTGTAGCAGGATTAAAGATAGCTGCAGAATGGAATATCACTGAGTTACAAGTCTTTGGTGATTCCCAACTCATCATCAAACAAGTCTTAAATGAATATCAAACCAAAGATGAAAAGCTATTACCCTACAAAGAGCTAGTTGATCAGTTGACCCAGCATTTTACAAAGCTTCAGTTTACACAAGTGCCTCGAATGCAGAACAAGGCAACAGATGCCATGGCCACTATCGGCTCACTCTTGGAAATTCCCCAAGAAGCTACGCAGTATGAGTTTTTAGTTGAGCAGCTCCTCACACCTGCCTATGCGAATGAGGATTCAAACCATGTTTGTATCTTGGTTGGTCCCCAATCCCCTTGGTACCATGAAATTCACGCTTACCTTAACAATGGTATCATATCCCCTCACCTCACACGTACCCAATGCCAGAACCTCATCCAAAAATCATCCCATTATGTTATCATAGCCAATACCCTATATCGTCGGGGTTATCACGATACTCTCTCTCGATGTTTAGATAAAAATGAGGCCGCGATGGCATTAAAAGAAGTACATTCCAGACTTTGTGGTGCCCACACGAGTGGTATTGTCCTAGCACGACAAATCCTTAGAGCAGGCTACTATTGGCCTACCATTGAAGAAGACTCTTGTGACTTTGTCAGAAAGTGTCTCCCATGTCAGCAGCATGCAAATCTTGTGCATGCTCCAGCACAGGATCTACAGCCTATTGCACCACCTTGGCCTTTCGCTTGTTGGGGCCTTGATCTAGTTGGAACTATCACCCCTCTCTCATCTGATGGACATAAATGGATAATAACAGTTACAGACTATTTCACTAAGTGGGTGGAAGCAGTCCCCCTAGTCTCAGCTACAGGAGTTCAAGTCTCCAAGTTCATCTTGTACCACATTGTTTGCCGCTTCGTCATCCCATCCACCATCTTCACTGACCACGGAGGTAACTTTCAAAAATCTCAACATGGAAGAATTATGCACTTCCCTCCGCATCCATCACCGCTTTTCTAGCCCATATTTCCCAAAAAGTTAACGGCCAGGCAGAGGCAACTAATAAAACCCTCCTCAAAATCCTAAAGAAAGTTGTCAATGATTCCAGCCATGATTGGCACCTTCAAATAAATCTGGCTCTATGGGCCTATCGAACTTCCTTCCATACATCCACAGGCACAACTCCATACTCCCTAGTCTATGGTGCCGAAGCGGTATTACCTATAGAAGTTGAACTTCCCTCACTACGCATATCTTTGCGAGGGAAAATCTCAGATGAAGAATACAGAGTAGCTCGACTCACCCAGCTAGATCTCTTAGACGAGAAGAGACAACAAGCCTATGACCATCTCACAGTCTATCAAACTTGTCTCAAAAGGAATTTCAACAAGAAGGTGCTCCCACGACACTTTCAGCCAGGTGACATGGTCCTCAAAGAAAATATGAAAGTCCAAGCAGATCGAGAAAAGAAAGGCAAGTTTGAACCTACATGGCTTGGTCCCTATGTGGTTACTGCCTCCTTTGGCTCCGGAGCCTATCAATTATCTACACCAGAAGGAGAACTCTTGAATGATCCCACTAACATCATTCATCTCAAGAAGTTCTATGCTTGAAGATCCTTGGTATACCCATCTTTTGAAAAAATACAAAAAAAAAAAATAGTAAAGAGAAATAAGCGTCCAATGGTGAAAACTTGGCAATTCAAGCACCTTGGATAGGTACCTTGGTGAAAACCTAGTAATTCAGGTGCCTTGTGTGCTAAAGACTAACCCATTATCTATCACTATCCTATCCCTCATCCATCCACCCACCATCCCATAAAACACCTTCTTGTTCCCTTGGTGTTCCAATCAAATATCCAAAATCTGATGGAGCTTTTCAATACCTCCTGTACAACTTGTAAATCTTGTACCAAAGCTTGTATTATACCTTGTAAATCTTGTACCATACCTTGTATATATTCCAATCTTGTCCAAAGCTTGTACCATATTCCATCTTGTAAATGATCTTGTATCCTAGCTTGTATCCTATCACATGCACACACAGAATCCCATTTTCTTTAAGCTTTTCACAAACCATCTACCTATCCACCTATCAACTATTATAGACACCCCATCCTTCACAAACATTTCCATCTCACAAAAAACCAAAACATGAACAAACTTGTACATTTGTAACATATCTTGGTCTGTCAGCTTGTACATCCTCTTTAGCTTAGTATCATTGTATCTATCCGGCTTTCATGTTAGTTCATCCTTGGTCAACATCTTGCACACATCACACACCTTGGTTAGATATTCCAATGCATCCTTTAGCTAGATCTCCTGTCACCAAAGTGTTATCCTTCTTAGTTCAGCTTTCCAGATGCATCACTCATCCTGATCCATTAGCTTAGGTGCTCTCCGAAAGGTCCTTGTAGGATATAGCTTTCCTCATGTCTAATCTTGGTCCGTTAGTACCTCATCCTACCCATCTCGTTGGCAAACAATTCTCTTTTGGATTTTCACTTTCTTTTGATTTGGGATCTTCCCTTTTGGGTCTTGAAATATCTTTTCCAAGCAATCTCCTTGTTCCCTCCTCAAGGTTGCCATGATCTTCCATATCATGGTATGCTGCGAATGGGGCAATTAGAGCGTAAGGTCTTGATCAGGTCTTTTGCTTGTTTTCTTTTTCTGCTTGTGGGTTACCTAGTGTCGTTTCCACGATGCTTCCTCTGGGATTCATGTGTGATACTGGGGCAATCCTTGTGTGTTTGTTTTGAGTCAGTTCGTCAGTCCTCTGGATGGTTGGTAAAAAGGCCTTGATGTTCTTGGTAACCCTGGCAATTAACCAACAGTCTTATAGCAAATCTAGTGCTCAACTACATGGTGGTACTTCTCTTTGAAGTATCCCCCCGCTCAAAAAGCTTCAATGGATTTCCTTCATCTCCATTATCCCCCCATCCATATCCTACATCTGTCGCTCCTACCCCAGCTTATGCATTAGTATCTCTTTGAATCACTCCTCACGCTTAGCTTTAGGGATCCACCAATCAAATCAATCCACCAAGCCTCATCTTTCGAGATCCACAATCCTAGTCCTAGGGATCCCCGAAACCCATCTTCCACCAATCTGACTCTTTGAAATCTTGTTGCATCAGCTTTATCATTCTATCATCCATCTCCCTACCATGGATTCCTTTTATAGTGCTCCGCTCCTCCATCTCCCCCCCCCCCCCCAATCCTGGAAAGTCTTAAGCTTTCTTTACTATTGTGCCTCTGATTTCCCTTTATCATTCTCCTGTAGTGAGAGTTTGAGCTAATTCAGCCCCTTCTCTTCGCCAACCTACGTCTCAGCTCGCCTCAATTTCTTGTACTTTTCAAGAAGTCATTGAGCCTCATTTCTCTCCCCGTCGCCTTCTTGAGGGGGCATCATCTAAGTCTAGTCTCTCCTCTTCTTATCCGAGACTGGGGCAACCTTGTTGCTAAAACATCTTCCTCATGTCGTCTTCATTCAAACTTCTTTGAAATAGTGTTGTCTCAACACTATGTCAAATAGGGGCAAAATGTAGACACCTAAATTTGATTACAATATTTTAGTAATCCTATTTAGTTATCTAAAAAGGCATTATTAATTAAATTTCTATTTAATTAATCCTTTGTCATCCCCTAGTTGATTAATTTAATTAATCATCTATAGTCCTAATTGATAAATCAAATAATCTATTATTTATCAATTAAATCCTATTCTTCTATCTAATTCTAAAAATCCCCATTTATTAAATAAATCTATTTGATAAATGAAATCCTCAAATTCAAAAACCCCTAACCTATCTCTAATCCTCCATTTAGCCTAATCCACCCCATCCACCCATACTAACCAAGCTTAGCCACTAACTCACCCACCCTCATTAATGCCATCCACTTGCACATCTCTAACATCCCTAATCTAATCCTAAACCCAAGCCTAATCCACCCCCTAATGTTGTCACATTCCTTAAACAAGTTTAAGACTTTCCTAATCCAAACCAAAGTCTCCCCTCAAAAAAACCCAACCACTAAGTCATGAGTGCTCTTACAAAACATAAAGACTCTTACAAGCCCACTCATGACTCTTACACCCATCTTTCACACTCTTCCCTCTTCCACACTCATTCCTCTTACATCCCTCTTACATACTCAACCCCACTCATCATGCCCTTAACCAACCCTTAACCCTACCCTCTCACACTCATCCTCCTTGTGACAAGTGTCACCTTCCCATTGGTGCTAAACAAGCACAATCCATGTGCTCCCCTTTGAGTGAATCTTAGCCCTCCTTAAGCCTTCATCCATCCTTGCATCTAAGCCCTCCATCCCTCTACCCCTTAGCCTATAAATTGAATCCCATCCCAAGCCATTTCATCAACAATCTTTGAGCTAAAGTTACCATTCTATTTTGAGAACCAAAGCCATCAATATTACCCTTATAATGCCAAATTGAGAGCTCACAAAGCTACCAATTTTTCATTACCCATCTCCATTGAAGCAACTTTTGAGCATCTTGAGCATACATCCACAGCAAAAGGACACATCTACAGAATCAAGAAAGCATGGAGTGTTTTCTCTTGTGAGGTTTGCACTTCTTGTTCTCTTTCTTTGTCTAAGCATATATGTGAATTTAGTTTTTGGTTTGTGAATGTTTACTTTATTTGTTAATGTTCTTTGCATACTGATTTTGGTTCTACACTACCAACTTAATCTTTCTATTCTTCTTCTATTAGATACCACAGAAGACATCAAACATGTTATTTTGACATCAATGACAAACTCAATCATGAATGTAACATATCATCATCAAACCAATCTCTCCAATCTTGCCAATCTTCCAAAAATATTCCCCTTTGGCATTGATGGCAACATAGATGAAAAACATCTACTTCCAAGAATACCAACGAAAGATAAACATTCTTCAAAGCCCCTCCATCAATCATACTCCCTTATTGATATACCTTAATGTGCTATATACCAACCTATTATTAAAAATTTATGCTAAACTCTACCATAAATAGCATAATTTTTTTCATGCAAAACTTCTCCCACATAGTGTAATGTTTTTAATGCCAAACTCTCCCCCATTGACATCAATGTCAAAGGTTTCTACAACCAACATCTCTGCATCAAACTCTATACTAACTAGTACTTGCTCAGCTCAAGTGTCAAAAGATACTATTCAAAACAACATCAACAAGAGTCCTAAATGACTCTATCCATCACAAATACTCCTCTATATAGGAAATATCAACATCTAGTCCAGACAAACAATGGTGCTCTATTACCCTAGATTGATGCACTCTTGAATCTTCTTACTCTGATGAAGGAAGAGGCATAACCCCAAGCATACCTCGTAAACACTCAAAAGTCTCTTTAGGAAGAGGCTTACTGAATATATCTACAATCTTCTCTTTAGTGCTCACATACTGCAATCTAATTTTGTTTTTTGCAACTTTTTATCTCAACATATGATACTTAATAGAAATGTGCTTAGTCTTCAAATGTAATATTGGATTCTTAGTCATATTTAGTGTGCTTGTATTGTCACAATGTATAACTATAGGTTTACTAATTTCTATCCTCCTATCCTTTAGCATCTACTTCATCTAGATTACTTGATTGCAATTATTTTCTATTGTAACATACTCTGTTTTTGTTGTACTTTGAGATATATAATCCTACTTCTTACTTAACCAAGAAATCAAACTTCCTCCATGAAAGAAAGCTCCTCCACTAGTGCTCTTTTTGTCATCCATACTGCATGCCCAATTTTCATCAGTATAAGCACTTAGATTTAAATCATTAGATCTATCATACCATAATCCAAAATTTGAAGTTCCTTTCAGATATCTTAGTATCCTTTTTATTGCTACATAATGTGCTTCTCTGGGATTAACCTAGAATCTTGCAACAATTCCAATTGCATTTGTTATATTTGGCTTTGTGTAATTCAAATATTGCAAACCTCTGATCATAGATCTGCACTTCTTCTCATCAATAGTAGGTGTCTCATCCTTAGTAGCTAACTTATGTCTAGTTACCATAGGTGTTCCAATATATTTACATGTTTCCAAACCAAACCTTTTTAGAAAATCCTTCAAGTACTTAGTCTAAGAAATAAATATTCCTTCTTTATTTTGTATTGTCTACAATCATGGAAATTTTTCATCTCTCCTATCATACTCATTTCAAATTCTTTCTTTATTTCTTTAGAACTCTCTTCATCATTTCCTCTAGATATGATATCATCAACAAATATTACCAAAATCATCAAACCATTATCAGTTTCTTTCCAATATAGATTACTATATGCCATAACTTTCTTATATCTAAGCTTTTTCAAATGCTTATCCAACCTTGCATACCAGGTTCTAGGTGCTTACTTCAATTCATACAATGCTTTCCTTAGTCTGCATACTATGTCCTTGTCATCTATCAAAGGACATCCTTCTGGCTGCTAAATGTATACTCTTCTTCAAGTTCTCCACTCAAAAATGTTGACTTGACATCCATCTAATATACTTTGAATTTCTCCTATGTTGCATAGGCTAAGAATAATCTTAAGGCTTCTATTCTAGCCATTGGAGCATAAGTCTCCTCATATTCTATTCCTTCTTGTTGTAAGTAACCTTTACATACCAATCTTTCTTTGTTTCTTACAACTTCTCCTTGCCCATTCATCTTGTTCCTGAATACCCATTTGGTTCCTATCACATTCTTATCTATTGGTCTGGGGTCCAATTCCCATGTCTCATTCTTTACTATCTGATCCAATTCCTCTTTCATAGCTTGTTTCTAGTAATCATATTTACATGCTTCATCTACATTCTTTGGCTCAACATGAGATATCAAGCATAGTTATTTATTAACTCTGCTTCTTGTCATCAAACCTTTGTCTTTTCTTCCAATTATTTTTTTAGATGGGAAATTCTTTATCATGTTCTTTCTTGAGCTAGGAGTTGTTATCTCAACTCTTGGCTCTACTAAATGTTTAGATCTTTGTTCTTGCCTTTTCTCTCCTTCATTCTAAAAAACATTGTTAGTCTCAAGAAATACCTCATTATTCCTTGGCTTAGTAACAACATCATCATCTAAATTATAACCAATTATTCTCTCTTGTACTCTAAACTTCTCATCAATTCTTACATTAGCACTTTCCGTAATAGTCTTAGTTCTCTAATTATAACATCTATAAGCCTTTATTTTCAATGAATAACTAAGAAACATACCTTCATCACTTCTAGCATCAAACTTACCAATGTCATCATCTCTCTTAATGTAACACTTGCTTCCAAATATTTTGAAGTGCTTAACTATAGGTGAGTGACCAAACCATAGTCCGTAAGGTGTCTTGTTTGTATCCTTCATGACTTGAACTCTATTCATAGTGTAAACTTTTGTATTCATTGTTTCTCTCCAAAATGTCTTGGATACATCAATTTTTGCTAACATAGCACTAGTTGCTTGTGTTACAGACTCACTTCTTCTCTCTACAATGCAATTCTATTTAGGGGTTCTTAGAGTCGATAACTATCTTTTAATTCTATTTTTATCACAAAACATGTTAAACTCATTTGAAGTAAATTCTCCTCCTCTATCTAATCTTAAACATTTGATCTTCATACCAAATTCATTCTCAACTCTATTCTTGAATATCTTAAACTTGTCAAATGCCTTATATTTCTCTTTAAGAAATGCAACACACATCATTGTACAAAATCATCAACAAGAATCATAAAATACCTTTCACCATAGATTTCTCTAGTCTTTGTAGGACCACTGAAATCTATGTGAACAATCTCCAACTTTGTTGTAGTGGTAAACTTCTTGATGGGGAAAGAATTTTTTTATGCTTTGCCCAAAAAAATCCTTGCAAATTGTGTTAGTACACTTTACAATATTTGAAAAATCTCTAACAGCAAGCATTTTACTAAGTAGGATTCAACTGAAATACATTACCCCTAGATCTAGTTCCCATTCCAATTACTTTTCCATCTTTATCTCTGATCATGCATGTCTTTTCTATGACTGCAACTGATAACCTTTGTCTACTAGTTGTCTAACACTCAAAAGATTGTGTTTTAAATCATCAACAAAGTATACATCCTCAGTATTAGTTTTACCATCAAGAGTTATAAATCCAATAGCTTTTACTTGGCATGCTGCATTGTTTCCCACCCTAACAATTCCTCCACCCTAACTTTTGAAATTAAAAAACTTGTTCATATCACCAATCATATGATTTGAACAATTGTAGTCAATTATCCAATTAAATTTATTCTTAACCTATGATACCAAAGCTATCTTCTCTAAAATTTCCTCTTTAATTCCCACAAATCCAATTTCATCATCACTAGCACTTAATGCTTGATCATTAGAATCATTATCTTTATTTGCATACAAACAATCTCTATCTTTTCTAGGCTTATGACTTCCCTTGTACTTTTTCTCACTTTTAGGACACTTAGATGCATAATGACCATATTCATTGCAAGTCCAACACTTAAATATTTTCTTACCTCCCTTTTCTCTTCTTACTAGAAGGGCTACTACTTCATCGATCTTTCTTTCCTCTTCAAAGCTATTGCTGCTAGCAAAATCACCTTTAGCACTTGTGCTCCTTGATAGGTTAGGTTGAATATTCAAGGCATTGAATTTTGTCTCTATTCTGGTCAATTCTCCAAACTATCTAAGTTCATTCTCAAGCACTTCATTGTCTCCTTTGTGAAATCTTTGGTACACGATATCAACAACTATATCATCTGAACTGCTGGCTTGAATGGTGATGTTAGAGTTTTCAATATCTTCCATATAACCTCATCATCTTCTTTTTTTCCTCCTTGAGATTTAATACCTACAGTAATTTTTGATATTCTCCCTATATATTTTCTTATAGATTCATCTTCCATCATCTTATCATCTTGAAATGAACAAATCCAACTTTGTAGCCTTAACCTCTTAGAATGTGCATCACCTTCAAAACTATTTTCCAAAGCTTTCCAAATAAAATGTGAAGTAGGAAGTGATTTTACTTGATTGTACTCAATTTCAAGAAGTGTAGTCAATAGTGCTTCTCTAGCTCTCATGTCACACATGAAAAGATCTCTTTCTATCTTGGTGCAAGTTTCCAAATCCTTTTCTTCGATGATTGTCTTTGCTGATTTTGTCAAGATCCAATATCCCAAACCCATACACAACAAACACATCTTCATATTTTCCTTTCAGCTATCATAGTTTGTTCCATCAAACTTCAAACTATCTTTCCTAAACATGTTCACCATGGATCTCCCAAAGCTGTTAATTTTTTTCTTCAAGGACCTGATGCTCTAATACCAATTGTTAGAAACAATAGTCCACCAAGATAACTAAGAGGGGGGGGGTGGGGGGGGAACCAATTATCCAATAGTTAAACCATTTATCTTCATTAAAAAAAATTAACCATTCAACCAACATAAACAAAAACCATATAAAGATGCACATAGACAATTACACCATATATGTTGACTAGGGAAACTCTTGATTAGAGGGAAAGCATCGGTGGGAATGATAACCACAAGTTGATGTACTAATATAAATATTCCTTGTTAGAGGATAGACCCTATTAGAAGTCTTATTAAAAAATTTAGTACAATGAGTCCCTGTTAGGAGACTTTGAATCCCTATTAGGAGATTCCAACCCTATTCAGAGTTCTGGTATAATGAATGCAAGAAGCGCCCACTACCCAAACATGAAATTTCAACTACAAGAAGAGCTCACTACTCAAAAAAGTAATTTACTAGTATCTTCTTCTTTCCTCTATACTTTCCTCTATCATGTCAACCAAACCAATCAAAGTTAGACCTTGTAGACTAACTCACAAACCTCAGATCCAAATACCAAACCTTGGATCACTTAGCAAAACCTTGGCAATGAAGTTTCCTTCACTTCCACACTATTCTGCTCAACTTCTCATTCTGTACTTTTTGCTACTTTCTAAACATTCACAATTCACATATCACCATATCCATACATCTCATGATAAAAGAAAATGTCATTCCTTTATATTGATTCCACAAAACAATTCCTGAGTTGGCTGTTAGTCCTTGTCAATTAATTATTATAGTATGACATTAAGAACATGTTACACTTACCAATAACACAAATCTTCTAACTTGCAACTTGAATAAATTTTTGTATGTGTAATATTATGACAATCAAGGTTAGCCATGTCATCCTCAAAATGTCTTCTCCATTTCCTCAACCTTGATCCTCAAGATATCAACTCTACTAAGAGATATAACCAATTTACTAGAACATGCCTCTATAAACTCTATCTCAGAACAAACATCACCAAAACTTACATAACTTCTTCTAGAGTTATCCTTTCTACTTTTGACATTAACTGCATATACTAGATGCTCCAAAGTATGTCTCATAACCTCAGGTGGTTATCATGCTCAACTAGCCATATGTACCAACTTAATCTTTTTTCTATTCTTCTATTAGATAACACAGAAGACATCAAACATTCTATGCTGACATCAATGACAAACTTAGTCATGAATATAACATATCATCATCAAGCCAATCTCTCCAATCTTTCCATTCTTCCAATAGAGTTTCTATATCCATAGAGTCCACTATTATCACCTCTATATCTTGGGAAATTTGCTAAGAATACTCATTTATTTTTCCTTCCTCTGACACTTCATTGGTGGATACTTTTTGTGACTCTTCCTCTTGTTCGGCTTGAACCTATTCTTCTTCATTATTTTAAGGAAGTGGAGTGGTTGATCATTTATCTACACAAAATATAACCCAATTTGATGATGTTGGAGCTATTTCAGGTCCTTGTATTTGAGGTGGAAATTCATTCCAATCCTCCTATTGAGGTTGGTTAGTTGGAGTATCTCTTATTTTGTCTCCTACCAATTTCGTGCCAATGGGCATAAAATCAAAATCTAACATCTTGAAGACATCAATCCCCTCAACATCCTTCTCATCCATCCATTCCAGCATTTCATCCTCAGAGGTTTTAGACTAAATAGGTTGCTTAGAAATAGATGGTAGTGTAATTGTGGAGATTCTTCTCAATTCCAATTTTGTGGCTCTAGCAAGACAGGTCCTCTGGTTCAAAAGGAGGTTACCCTCTTCATCCTCTTCATCCTCTTCTTCTTCCTCTTCTATAATAACTTCTAGGACTAATGGGAAAGGAATCACTCTCCTAATTACCTTTTGTCTCCTCTTGACTAGAGTCTTGATCTTTCTTTTCTTAGGAGTAGATGGGGTGGTTTGTACCTCTTGTTGTGGTGAACACACCTCTTGTACTTTAGTTTTAGCTTCTCCTTGACCTTGTTTAGTTGGTAGCACTTGAGGATTGTCTTGGGCTTGCATAGCTTCAATATTCTTTAACCCTTGTGTATTTTTTTCCCTTGGCTATGGAGGTGATTGAGTTGCTTCCTCTTCTGGGTCAGCTTGTTTGGGAGAAGTTCTCTTTCCTTTACCTTTCTGAGCCCTATAATACCCAATTTTTTTGTCAATTTGGTGCATTTTTTTTTTCCTTACTAAGGATTGAGCTATAAATGTAGGCATTATAACTTTAGCTCCTTGACCTCTTATTAGATGGGCTTGAGCATGAAAGACTATCACTTGAGGAATTGGATCCAACTTGAAAGGTCTTTTGATTCAATCCTTTGTCAATTTAATGAAATGCCTAGGCCTATGATTGTTATTCAAATTTTCTTCTTTATCCACCTCAACATTCATAATAGGTTGATCACCAATCTTATCCCTATTGAACAATAGATCAAGGACATCTTCATTATCTTGTTGCACAACCTTTAGAGGAACTTTAATCTTCAAAGCATTGGTTGCTAGATAGAGAGTCATCCTACAATAATCCCTTATTCGAATATCATAGTCATCTACTACATTCATCTAGTGATCCTCAACTACATCTTCATGTTAAAATGTATTGCCAGCCAAGTATTGCACTCTTCTAATGTTATCAAAATAGGGCCAAGGAGAATTATACTCATCCAAAGGATATTGATCCCACTCAGACTCAAAAGATGGAATATCTTGTTTCTAAACCAAACTAAATGGTCCTATAGGAATAGGCCACACCCAGGTTATTTTATGTTGCTTTCTAACTCCATCCCAGGTAAACAAGAGTTGTCAAGAAATCTCCAGCAATATAAGTCTGTCACTTGGATACCTAGGGAGCTTCTTGGGATTGATAGTTGTACCCACTACCCTCAAATGGGTGAATGTTCAATACTGGATGTAGTAGGCTCCAACTTATAATATCTTTGTAGCTACCTCTTCTAACATCCTCTTAGCATAATCCACTTCTATGAACTAGATTATTGCAAATGTAAAAGCATCATTTACTATCTTGTATTCCTTGCTATGCTCTGGAATCCTTTTCTTCACTAGTTGGGGATATACTATATAGGGTCATGCGCTTGCATCTTGCATATTTCCCTTTTTGAAAATTCCTAGATAATCCTTCACCCTTGCAACTAACAAGTATACCAAATATGATGTCATATAGAACTTTCGATTATTATTAACCACCACTAGCTACTCACCCAAGTTCTCACTAAGAATGGAAGCCCAATTAATTGGCACCTCTACTATTTTAATAGTCTTAATAAAATGCACCATCCATATATTTAGGTGTCTCAAAGCTGGAAACCCCATGACTCTACTCAATAGTATTATAGAATATCTAATATTTTCCTTTATATAACCTCTTGTCGTGTCCACTTTACCTACTTTACACCCTAGAGGAGTCTTCTTAATGAGGTATGAGGATTGGATAATTTCAAAATCTTCCTCTACATGCTCCCTATACCATCTTTTTTCTTGGTGATAGGTTAATCTGATGAATTAATCTACCCTTGAAAGATGGAACACCTTCTCTATGTTCTTGGGTTAGAGATCTAGGATGATCTCTCCAGTTATGCTCTTTATGACCCTTTCTTTAGAAACATAGTTCTTAGTGTGTATCATGATCAGCTTTAAGGACTGTATCAATGTTGGGTTTGATGTTGCACTAACAAGTCCTCATCAAATTAGAGAAAATATCATCAAGGATCTTTTGGCGGGTTTGTTGCACAATACCAAGAATGTGCTCCAATCTGTATGACCCAATTTAGTGTCCTGAATCTTTGAATAAACATCTTGAAAGTGTGATTTGGTTAGAACACCTTGAAACTTGAACACCACAGGTTTTTGGACCATATTTTCAGTAAGGGAGGATAATGAAGAAGCCATTGGATCTACACAAGAATAATGTCCATTAGTTTGGAGTTGAAGAAAAATTAATTAATCCAAACCCCAATACCGACACAAATAGAACCCAAAAACCTAATTGCTCAAAAAAACAATTAAAAACTTAAATTTATCCCTTATACACAAAAAAGGCACACCTGAAACACTTGATACGTGCATTAGGTGTGCCTCTTCCTTTGACTAATCCTTAATATATGGGGTGCACAGTAGCACACCTCACAAGGTGCACTAATGCGCACCCTATATACTATATTTGACACAAAAAATGGTCTTAAATGGTCTTAAGTGTTTTAAGGTGTACAATTGTGTACCTTTTTTTTTAGGTGTATATCTTGTTAAGTTTTTTTAAATGCTTTTTAAAGTTTTGTGAAACAAAAAGAGGTGCACAATAGCATACCCTTTTTTGATGTTTCAATGTGTCATGTTTTTTTGTAAGTGCAGGTGGGAGGAGGTAGTGATGCACACCTCAAGAGGTGCAATGTTGTGGCATAGAGAGGTGAGAGAGAGAAAATATGAAGTGAAGGGAACAGAGAGTCCTTGGGTTTTATAGACCTAGGATCCAGTGCACCTCTCTGAGGTGTGCAGCTACATTGTTGTGTACTTTAGAGAGGAAGTGCTCTCCTCTAAGTGTTTTGGCACACTAGTGCACCTGAGGAGGTGCATTGGCCCTCTTTTCTCAAAAAAAATGACTTATTCTCTCTAATGAGGATTTTTAGAATCTAATTTTTTTTTGTACCAGGACCCATATTTGACCAAAGACACTAGGTAAAACCATAGAAAAGACTCAAACCCCAGACTAGGGATCCAAAAACCCAAAAAATAAAGTAGAGGGTCCCCATCTCTAGGAAAAATGGGGCATGCATTGTGAAACCAAAACAAGAATAAATCCTCCATAAACAACAACTTTGCACTGAGAAAACCCTTATTCAAGAAACATAAAGAAAAAATTGGGTGATGTAAGATTTCTCTTACACCAAGATGCTCATGCATTAATTATGTGTTACAATTTAATAATATTATAAGTATTTATTAAGCTCAAGTAGACTCAAACACATGACCTCTCAGATAAGAGGCTCACAATTTACCATTATGTTGAAGGCTCTTTCCTTCCTATCATGTATTTGATTTATATTTTTTAAATTTACAATATTGTTAGAAAAACTAAGAAGAAGATTATAATGAATTTTTATTGGTCAAAAAGTTGTGCTATACCAGGCTTCTATTTTGGATAAATGCTATCAAAAAATATTATTAGTTATAATTTAAAAAATTTATTTCAATTAAAAATTAAATTTTATTTGGAAGGGGCTTAAACCCATGAAGACCTTATCTATGTGGGTTGTTGTGCAAGGCAATGGCAACCTAAGTTGTCATGGATTCTATAGAAGCCATGGGAAACTGCGACTAACTAATGCTTAATTAGGGTTTTTTTAATATAAAAATAAATTATAATTTTTTTTTTTTTTAATATATATGTTTTTTATCACTAAAAAAAATGTTGTATTTATTATTATTATTATTATATTATTTTATAGATTATTCCATTTAGTGTGGGCACTACAGGAAAATAATGGAGGCAAATAACCTCTAGTATAACTAGAGATAAAGTCATGTTATTAATACAAAAAAAATAAAGGGACATACCCCATTTTACAGATTGATCAAGGACGTGCCCATTTTTTTATATTTTTTTATAGAGTACATATAATTCTCTAGGCATATCCCAATTTTTACATGATGGGCAAAGGGAAAAATTTGGTTTCTTGATACAAATGAGAACTAAGGACTTAGATCTTAAATTAGTTTACATAGATAAAAAGACACATAGTGGATACATTAGAGTGATTTCCTTTTAAATTAAAGAAACATTATGAATTATTGGTAGAAACCTCTATTCCCCCTTTGATTTTTTTACAACCCATGTCCAAATCTATACCTACATTTATGGTTAAAGTACTAAATCTTGTATCATAATTGTTAGCTCCATTAATAATGACCTCAAAGATATGAATTCGTAGTAGTAGGGAATAAAGTGATTTCCTTTTTGGTCCTTTAAAGATAGTGTTAGGAATGAAAAATCAATGAGTAAATTATTTCTTATCATGTTTTACATTTATTTGGGCATGCATTCTCTTTTGTTGTTTAGGGTGGTTTGTCCAGTGCATGTCTTGGCAACTAGGACTATTTTCTTTTAGCTATGTTGTATTATTTTAAGTGATGACTAAAATTATTATATCCTAGGACTATCTTAACTCCATCATATTTTAGGGTTCATTGATAGCTTTGCAACATATTTTGAACATAGTAAATCAGAGTCCAAACATGAAAGTTATGACCTCCAAAATGAAGGCAATTTTGGTGACCATTAAGTGTCATATGAAAAATACCTTGTTTTGAATATTGTCATCTGGGACATGCATTTTTCATATGGCTATATGGGAATCCTCATACAAGACATTGGCAATGCAAAATATTATTTGGAAAATAATGATATTTTTTTCTCATGTCTAGAAGGTAAAAAATAATGTTTCAGGTACACTTTATCGAATAGAGGCCAATGTAGTCATAAAAGATCAAATTCATAGTAATTGGAGAAGTTTAAAACTTCATTTTATGTCTTAAAGTATCAATTATTATCGCTCTATAATCTACTTGGCCTGTTACTTGGGATCTATTATGATTATGATTTCTATTAGTTGTGATTCCATTCTACTTCTATGATGCAAAGTGTAGGCTATGAGTGTTCCCTTCTCAGTGTAGATGTTTCCATTGGATTATTAAGGGTGACTTAATCCACCTATGATTTGGACCCTCATTATGGGCCTCGATGTTTGAGCATTTCTTTTTTGCTTCTCTCTCTAAAGTGAGTAGGTTGGTGTGGCTACACCACAAGTGCATTTAGTTTTGGGTGGGTGTTTAGATGTTTGGTGGTATCATGAGTTTTCCCCAACTTATCTTGGGCTGATTTAGTGCACAGGTTGAGAGTCCTTCCTAGTGCTAACGCTCTATGGATATATCTCCTTATGCATATATCTTTAGGATTCTATCTTGGCTGAGTTGTTTCTTTTTGGGTGGATTGAGATTGGAGATTGAGTGATAATTAAAGGTGAGCATAGTATCCCTAATATGTGGTTAGTGGGACATTATATCCTTGGATACATAGTACCATCATGTAATTTGGTACAAAGCTAAAAATAATATTTTATCCAAAAATGGCATTCATTGCAACCTTGGGAAATGTTATTGTTACATAAGCTTGCACCCTTGTCCAAATTTTTTACCTAAGGAAAACTTTGTGAAACATGGAAACAACCTCCAAGCTATGGCACTTGAACTATGAGGTTGAATCTCTGGAGAAGGTCGGCTTCCCCTACTATCAAGATGCATTTAAACTACTATTGAAGAGAAAAGTGAGAAGGAATATAGGGAAGTAACTACTTAATCTATTCTAAGGAGGTGATGCATTGAAATAGGGTGTTCAGACCAATCTTTTCCCATACATGCATAATACAATTATCATTACAATCCAAAGATATACAGATTCATACTTTCTTTAATCTATTAGCTACATACAAATCAAACAACAAAGTGAGTGACATGAGGAAAAAGACCTTCACTTCTTATCACTCATAGGTCAAAAGAGATACATAAATTTAGGTTATAGATATCCATAGTACATTGAAGAGAGGTAGACAAAGCTTGCATAGTACATCAGTGGTTGGAGGAGATGAGAAAGAATGTCATATAATGTAAAGGCAAAGACGGAACTTCAAGTACTATGCCAAGGAAATACTAGAGAAACATAGAAGATCCCACCTTAAGGAAGAGTACAACACCTATTTTTATAGTGTAAGCATAACTTAGATAGCTTCCACCCTAAGATAAAATTCAATTACTACATTCAAATATATAGAGAATAATTACAACAAAAACTTTAAAAGATCTGATCATAGCACAAATCAAAATGCGAGAAGATCACTTATCAACTAAACAATCTATGAGAGGATAGGAAAAATGACCATTAACAAATTGATTGAGTAGATGGATCAGCAAGCAGTGATGGAGTGTTCCTTTGCATTTATCAGGCCTGAGGAATGATGGAAGTGGTTGTAGAAGATCAAAAGATCATATCTATCATCAAAGATTTGCTTCCTCTATCATCAACTTGCCAAATCAAATAGAAATCATAAGTCAACCATTTTCAACTTTTTTTTTGCACCTTTCCCACTATCTGATTGGTCAAGAAATTTTCATTGTCTAGCTTGGAAAGTGAAGCTTTTTATATATTTTGGTCAAAAATGGAACTCATGATCTTACGATTGTCAAGTATAGTCAAAACCCTTCATGTCACCTTTTATTCATAACCCTGACTTCTACAATCTTACAATCGCCAATACCTCATAGCATCAAGCCCATCCTCCATTCTCTTTATAGTCCTTCAAAAACAAGTAGTCTTATGATCTCATGACATTACAATTATAACACCCCTAGCATAAGGTTATGATATCATTATTCTCTCTTTGCAATGTCATGGGCACAATAGATTTGACCTTTATGATCTTATGATTGCAGGTCATAATGATATCAGTAGCCATGGCAATAACCCCTGCAATCCTATGAATGTGGTTTAATAATATTTTGTTGTGACCTTAGGAGGTCTCCTTTCTTGTTCTTTTGACCTTACAACTATAAGATCAAATGACCAACCTTACCCTTCGTATCATCAAAAACTTGATAAGTCAACCTTGTGGTCCTATGATTGTTGACTTTCATGGCGTTGAAACACATCTTTGTGGCACCTACAATCTTACAATCACTTACTATCATAACATCAGGCAAGACCTCTTTCTAGCTTATGATCTCTCAATTATCTGTAATGTCACAACAACTCAATGAATAGGAGCCTCATAGCATCTTATCACTACTCTATTCACCAAAAAATCTTTCGATATATGAGCTATCATAAGGACAGGACAATACCATTTTATCATGGCCCCAGGAATTAAAATATAACATGAAAGTTACCATTGGGTGGGTTTAAATATTTGAATTCAATCCTTGGTGGGAGGGTACTTTTGGCCAATATTTCTTGTGACTCAAAGGGGATGCAAGCCTACTTGGCATATGACTAGTGACCTCAAAAAGATCCATCAGGCTATGAAGTCTCTCTACAATGCTTCAAAACTAGAACCAATACTCTTTGCAACAAAAAATATGCTCAACACTTCTTGGAAAATAGGAAAAGACAAAAAGAAACTACCCTAACTCTGTATAGGAAACTTCATCCTTTCCACAAAAGTAGGGCTTGATATATATTCCATTTACTAGAATAGGTAGAATTTCACCCTCAAGTTTGCTTGACTAGAAAGCATTGGCCTATTTGCAACTCATGATCAAATAGGGACCACTACATAAGACATCAAATTTTGAGTGCCTCCTTACTTTGCTATCTTTGCATCCCACTTTAGCACAAGATCACCCTCTCTAAAAATTTTGGACTTAGCCTTCTTATCAAAGTTCATCTTCATCTATTTTTGATGTGTCTCTAAGATCTGTATGGTCTAATTTCTTCTCTCCTTTAGCTCAATCAAATATGCCATTCTTACAGATATGAAATCATTTTTAATTAGTTCCAAATAATGAGCTATCTCTAGGGATGGAAACTCCAATGAAATAGGAAGTCTAACTTCTCTACCATATACCAACATAAATAGATAATTTCAAATAGCCCTCTTAGAAATTATTTTGTTAGCACACAGGGCTATCTTCAATTTTTTCTGCCAACACCTTTGATTATCCTCAATAATCCTTTTGATAATTCTTATCAAATTCTTTTTAGATGAATCTGCCAAACTATTACCTTGAGGGTAGTAATTGGAAGATGTGCTCAAATAAATACCATGATCAATTGCCCATGCACAAATCTGAGCTCCTAGAAATGATTTTGCATTATCTAATATTATAATGGAAGGAGCACCAAATCTAGTAATAATTCCATTAAGGAATTTCACTACTGAAGCCTTTGTAGAATCTTTCAAGGCTAGTGCCTCTATCCACCTTGTAAAGTAATCTATTGTAGCCAAAATCCACCCATGACTAGAACTAAAGGCAGATTAATGGGACCTATGAAATCTAATCCCCATTAAGAAAAGGGTTGATCGACTTGGATGGGATGAAGTGGAAGGGCCACAAGTCTCTATTTACCTAAGAAGAAAGCACACTTTTCACACTTCCTTACATATCTTTGACAATCATGGAACAAGGATGGCTAGTAATAATTAGCTCTCATGATCTTCATTGTAGTGGTTCTTTCTAAAAAGTGGCCACCATTATGACCATCATGAAGCTCTTTAATCATTCTCTTTTCTTGGTCTATATCAATACATTTAAGCAAAGCTCCATTGAATGTAGGAGTTGATGAAATCCAACTCCATAGCTCGCCAAGATCACCTGCATGCAAATAACCTGTCAAAGGAAAACCAAGAAGGAAGAAGCGGAGTTTGGAAAAACCATAAACGAACTTGAGAGAGAACATGTTGCAAAAAAATGAAATTATATTTACAATGAGAGAGAGACCACTTATAAAGGCCTCAAGGAAGCTTGTAGAACAAGCTGGAAGGTGGTAGAAGATAAGGTTGACAACCAAGCATCCACAAAAAGGTGGAACATGCTAGAAGGGAACAAACTCCCATGTTGTCAACAACTCATCACTACATGCATTAAATACTAAATATTAAATAAATGCATTAACCTAAGTAAGATTAAGTAAATAAAATAATTAATTAATTATTTACTCTAACACCCCCCCCCCCTTAAGTGCAACTTAGGGGAATGCCTTAAGCTTGCAAAACTAAGATGAAAATGCAAAATGGGTCCCAACAATGAGGCCATGTTAGGTACCCATGTACAATGCAAAGAGATGCAACCTCTGAAAATAGGGAAAGAGAGAAAATCATGTGGGAAAAACCCCCTCCCAAAAAGAGGTAAACCTAGTGAAGAACTGAAGAAGCCTCCAACTAGGGGAATGTCCCCTAAAATAGGAATAAGGAGTGATCATGAAGAGCATCACTGAAGCATGAAGAAGCTACAAAATCTACCATCTAAAAGAAACTATTGATCTGAAGAACCTCCATGGAAGAAGAAGGCACAAATTGAGCATTTCTATATGGTAGATGATCCTTCTCACCAAAATACATAGGTAGTTAGCCACTATAATTTCCTCGTATATAGGATCAACCACTAAATACATAGTTCACACTATTGGACCATCAAACCAAGGATGCATTAGAACAATAGCATAACCCCCCCTTAATGCAGATAGGGTGAGATGATAAGAAACTAAGAAGGTGGGCCAAAATCCCCTATAGATAGAATCAAGAATGATGAGAGAGGAAGAGGTAAAAACACCTATAAAGACACGGTCACACTAATGTTGCATGGGAAAACAAAAGAAAGAAGGCCTAAAAAAACAAACAACTATCCCCCTATGGTGCTTTATAAAAAGAGTGTAAGTACAACTGTCTCAAAAAACAACATTCATGAACCTTAAATGAAAAAGTGACACTTTATCTCAGTGTGTATACAAAAAAGTTCTTACAAATGACATCTGCAATAATTAGAAAAGGAAAAAAGTTGACACTAAAGAAAGTACAACCCAAAACAAAAGAAACCATTCCAAGAAAACAATCCTTAGACCTGAAACATCCAAGATATCCACCACAAAGAAAAAATGCCAAAAACATGATAGAAAGAGCATGGGATAGAATCTAAGGAAAAGGACCACATTTTTGAAAAGATAAGAAACCAGCTTTCCAAAAATACAACATTTTCAAAAAATTAACATGGGATGCAAAAGATATGCATGCCAGATTCAAAAACAAAACTTTGGACTTCAATTGAAAAAATGGGAAAATAACTGCATCAAAACCTCAAAATACCTATATCAATGTCTCTATCTTGGAACCACCTTTCTTATGCTTCTTTTAGATCAAAAAAATACCTCTGTATGCTCAAGTTGTGGCCAAAAAATTGCAAGTATGTCCAAAAATGACCCTAGAGAGGGGCAAGAGGGTGATGTAGAATGATGTCATGCTGACACCAAAAAAATATTGATTTAAAATTGATGGTTTCTGGACTATCGCAACAAAAAATAGTGACACATGGCAGTGCCATGTGGATACCACATGGTAGAATACTGAGTCAGTAGGGTGACATGGTAGGGTCACCACTGCTACTGACTATTCCACGTAAGCCTGTAGATAGTGTAGAAGATGCCAACTATACACAAGTAGAGGTGGAGCTACTAACATAGGCTGAGCAGAGCAGGAATGATAGGATCTATCATAGAACCTAGGTGGAGGTAGTGGGAAAATATTGGAGGTGGTGCTATAGAAGAGAACAACATTGGCTGAGCAGTGACCAATGGAGGTGTTGCCTAGAGGAGGGGGCGCTCAGGCAGAGTGCAGTCTGAGGCTGAGCTGCAGCATTAAAAAGGTTGTGCTACTAATTGTAGCTACTATGGGTGGTCTAGTAGTGGCCCTGCAATGGTGTAGTGGTAGTGTTGTGAAATTTATATATATTTTTTATTTTTCCATCAAAAAATAATCCATACAGTCCATATGGAGCCCTGCACCTAAAAAAATTTGCCTCCTAGAGCCCTATCTCCAAAATTGGAATGTTTTATGTGGATCATGATTGAAAATAACCTTCTAAATCTAATGGCAACATTTTTTTGGGCCCAAAGTGCTCCAAAAAAATGCTCTTGCCCTGGATTGAAGAAAAATGCATAAACAAACTAGGGTTTGTGTCTCCAAATTATGGCTTCAAAAAACCATCAATGAAGCAGTAGTAGGGAGGCTCTGACACCATGTAGGAGTTGATGAAATCTAGCTCCATATCTCACCAAGATCACTTACATGCAAATAACCTATTGAAGGGAAACCAAGAAGGAAGAGGTGGAGCTTGGAAAAACCCTAAACGGACTTTAGAGAGAACATGTTGCAAAACAATGAAATTGTATTAACAATGAGAATGCATTTATGAGTTTACAATGAGAGAGAGACCACTTATAAAGGCCTCAAGGAAGCTTGTAAAACAAGCTAGAAGGTGGTAGAAGATAAGGTTGACAAGCAAGCATCCACAAAAAGGTGGAACATGCTAGAAGGGATCAAACTCCCATGTTGTCAACAACTCATCACTACATGCATTAAATACTAAATATTAAATAAATGTATTAACCTAAGTAAGCTTAAGTAAATAGAATAAATGATTAATAATTAATTAATTATTTACTCTAACATTGAAGTCCTTCCTAAATAGAATACCATCAACTATATAGCATAGGGTATTGTTTGCAATTTAAACTATCTCCTTTTAGCCTTATCCAACACTTGAGGATATCCATTTCCAACTAAGAAGGTCTTCATGTCATCTATCCAACTCCTTGGATTATCATTTCTCACTTCTTTTTGTTCTACCAAAACCAAGGCAACTTCCTCATTAGGTTCATGAGATGAGATCATCTCCTTGCACAACCCTTTCCCTCTTACCAGCCTAGTAACCTAGATGTCCACATCATACTCCATCACCTTAATGATCCAACCTACTCTTTTCTCACTAATATCCCTACTCAACAAGAAATATTTAACACTTGCACAAGGGACCAATAAGTGGATCCTATTGTGGAATAGAAGATGTCTAAATTTTATCAAAGATCTTATGACTTCAAGAGCTTGTTTCTCTACATAGCTATATTTGTCTTCATACTCCTTCAGTCCTTCACTAAAGAAAGCATAGGCTTTTCTTCATTCTTATCATTTAATTGAGTCAAAACAACATAAATACTTGACTCACCTCCTAAGGTGTAAAGAATTAAATCCCTATCAAAATTTGGAATAATGAGAGTAGGGGCTAAAGCTATGGTTGCTTTGATCTCTTCAAAAATTTATTTCCCTTCCTTGGTCCATGAATAGACCATTTTTTTAAAGCATGGTTGTAAGAGATTTCACCATGGTAGCTAAATTAGGAATACATCTTTTCACAAAATTTATTCTACCATGAAAACTTTGTAGACCTTTCTTGTGACTACGAAGGGAAAGAGAAAGTATATCCTTTGTTCTTTCTAGATTAATGGGTAGATCATCCTTAGATACAATGTGTCCTAATAATTTACCTTGATTAGTTGCAAAGACACACTTGCTTGGGTTCAAAGATACCCCATACTCTCTACATCTTATAAACACTTTTTTGAGATGACCAAAATGATATGCTACAATCTTTGAATATAGTATGATATCATCAAGATAGACAAACCTTTCAATCATGTTTCTGAAGGCTATCTCCATTGCCTTTCAAAATGTGGCACCTACATTTTTTAGTCTAAAAGGAATTTTGCTATAGGCATAGGTACCCCATTTGATAGTGAAAGTAGTCTTATATCTACTAGTGTCTTTGACTAACACTTGATTATAACTCAAGAATCCATCCAAGAAAGAGAATTTCTCTGAATCACTAACTTTGGACAATACCTATTGCATGGAAGGAAGGGGATGGTGATCTTTAAGGGAGGCTTGGTTAAGATCCCTAAAGTCTACACATAGTCTAATTTCTCCAATCCTTTTCCTAATAGGGGTGAGGTTTTCTACCTAAGAAGAATGCTTAATAAGGAAAATGATATTGGCCTCAATTATTTTGGATAGCTCATTTCTCATTAATGGTTCAATCTTGGGATTTACTAGTCTCTTCTTTTTCCTAATAGGCTTGACATTATCAATGAGATCTATGGACATTGAAACAAGTTTGGGTCAAAACCCTTTAACTCATCATATGTCTAAGAAAATACATCATTAAATTCTTGACATAGATGAATAAAAATTTCTTTCTTAGTTTCAGAAGATACCTTTCCCATGTTTAGCATCCTTCCATCAAAAACTACAATTGGGTTATGATCATCTTTTTTTGTAGCAAGATTCATGTCTCTATCCCTTGCTTGGTCATCAAGATTGAAGACACTTTCTAAGGTAATGAGACCCTTAGGAAACTTATTGGAGCTAAGGTTGATGATTTAATCACCATACTAGTCATATAATCTCATCTAATTTTTATATGAGAAATCTACTTCATTTTGCAAGAAACTGATGATTTGTGCATCAGATTCAAAGACCTACTAATTGATATTATTATCAAGGACAATAGGTCTAACCACCATTTTAATCTTCTACTTCTTTTCATCTTCAAGGCTCCTTGGTATATTATAAGATCCACCCACTATCACAAATCTATCATCATGTCTATTTCCTCTTCTAGGGATGCTCTGAATATTAAATGCATTAAAAATTTCAATAAAATCTCATACTCTTATGTTTATAAGACTTGAGCAAACCATTTTTGGTGATATTTTGATTTCTCATCTGATTAACCACGAACTTACTATCTCCATATACACTTAATGCTTGAAGTCCTCTTTTTTGAGCAAGTAGAAGACCTTGGATCAATGCCTCATACTTGGTAATGTTATTTGTACAATTGAATTTAAGCCTAAATGAGAAATAGTACCTTTCTAGCACAAGAGAAACTAACATCACACCAGCCCCTAATCCATTCTTATTCTAATATCCATCAAAGTACATGCTCCATATCCCACTTGTGTCTTCTCTAATTTCCATTAATTTGGAAACAAGAGCATCTTTTTCTAATTCACAATAAGTGCCAAGGCATGTCTCCAAGGTTTCTGACATGGGATCAAATTGATATGCATTACCCTATTCATCTAAGAGGAAATCAGGTATCTCTAACAAAGAAGTGGTAGGCTCATTTGTCGTGACATTCTCATCTATCTCTAGGATGGTATAGTTCATATTGATGAGATTAGGATTGTAGGACTCAATATGGTGGAGGGCTAATGGTTCTGCCCGAATTGAAGCTTTGGTTTTGTATCTTGTTTTGAAAAACATATATGACCAATCAGAAGATATGTAGCCACCTATTTGGGTAGTAAAATCTCTTGAGAGACAAATGGAAAAGTGTGGTTTAACCTCAACAATTGATATATCTTTAACTACAGTACAACCAAGGCATGCATGTAAGGTCATTTCAATATTTCTAGGGATTCCTATAGTTTTGATAGTATTACTATCTAACTATAATAAATCCTTAACAACAGGTTCATATTTCACTTCTAAGATATTAGCAACACACTTGGGCATTACTGAACTACTAGCCCCTGAATGAATCATGCAATTATGTAGTAGCTTATCTCCTATAATTAGAGAAACATAAAATGGAGGAGCTCTAACCTTTTTACTTGTTTCTACCTCCTTAGATGGTTTTACCAAACTCATGACACTCTCCATGCTAGGCAGCTAGCCTTTAAGTTCAATGCTTTCTAACTCCTACTACAACAACCTCTTTTATGATAGTATGATGGCCACAACATCCCACATAAAAATGTCCAAATTGGTCTTCTTCATTTGATATACCACACTAAAATATGCATTATATGTTTTGGTAGAAGACCTAGATGTAGAAGGTAGAGATGGAGCAGCTTAGGGATCATTCACATCTCCTCTTCTTTCATTTTGCCTTTGCTACTGAGGGGTATCAGCGGGCTACTTAGCATTGTGTTACTGGGTAACTATTTGTACAAGTGTCACTACGCTTGATGTTAAAGACTGATTAGGAGAAGGAGGAGTAACCTCTTCCATATCTCTTCTCTTGCTTCTGGTATTGTAAGCATAGGAACCCTGGTTTATATTACAATGATCTTCCACCAAATTGTTCATGAAAGAACAACCATCCTGTTGAAAGGTTTCAATAGGTTGATAAGTATTATGTTGTTGGGAAACTTCTCACTCTAGTATAGTTAATGCCAAGTAAGATTCTACGTTCTGACACATGCAACATCCATAGGAGTAGTTACAAGAAGGGTAGAAATCTTGATCTTGGGCAAGATTTTTCTAAGGGACTAAAGCCCTATGTAGGTTGGTGTTTTTAGTTAGGGGGTGGTCTATAGATCTATTCTAATTATGAGGGTGGTCAATATGTCTATTTTTATTGCAGGAGACATAACTCTACTTTGGGGATCTACCATGAATGGGACCTTGACTTTGAAGTTGGAGAGGCTTATTATTTTGATCTTGCTGCCTCTTTGAAGTCATCAACTCATTTCCCATCTTTTGTACTACTGCATTATTGTCCTCCATTTACCTTTCTTGGTCCTACATCCTCCTATCCACACTCTACATCGATGTCTACATCATGGCCTTGATCCCATCAACTCCATTAGAGGATGTGGAGGCTATTGGGACCACAACAAGAGGTTGACTTGCAAAGGAAGTACAAATAGGGGCTATAGTAGGCTGATGATTGGGCATTTTAGGGAAGAAATACATTGGGATCCTTAGAGCTAACTTCCCTCCTTGTATCAAAATATTTTCACTCTTATGGAAACCTCATAAGCATTTGGTAGAGTGTCCCCTCCCATAGATTATAGAGTGGTAGCAATATCATTGTTGAAGGCTCTGAGATAATACAAGAATTCATTACCAAAAGAGGGCTTCACTACAATAGATATTCTCTCCCATGTCTTATAAAATCTATAATTGAAATTAGTTATACATTCATGGGGGGGGGCTCTTGATAGTTTTTAGTTGTTCTAAAAGTGATAAGTGATCACTTTTGTTGTCAAACTTCTTGCATAGGGCTGCTCCTAACCCATCCTAATCAGCAATAGAGTTTTGAGGAAAACCTATATATCATTGTAATGCTTTACCTTTTAAAGATGAGGCTAGAAGCCTGATTGCTACATCATCTTTAGTGATGCTATGAATATTTTAAACATTAGAAACCTCTTGAATATACTTGATAGGGAAAATGGAGGTTTCACTAGTAAACTTAGGTATACTTTTTAAGGACTAATACTGGTATTTCATGCCTTTGGGCTAACAAGATGGGACTTCCACCATTAAAGTTGGTGAAAGCATGAGCTTTAGCCATGTAAGTGAGTGATCTATTGATATGAGAAGATGGTATTCTACACAAAGATCTAACAATAGGAGGAGTGGAGATGGATCTTGTAGGGGTATGTGTTACTGTTGCACTCCTAACTAGTGATAGAGATATCATATCCTTTCTTCTTGGATTAGAAAAAGAAAGCTCCTAGTATTGGAACTTACCCCTAGAAGATGCCCTTGTGTGTATCTTGGGCATGAATCATAGCAACTTTGGTCTGGAAACCAAATTATGCTTGAGGCTTAGAGTTTCCAAGTACTTTGAACAAACAAGCCTCTTGAAGGCTTTTAATACTAAAGGTAGTACTATCTCCTTAGCATGAACATCAAACATTTCTTTGATGTGAGTGAACTTAGAATGTCTAACATGATGGTCCCATCAGGCATGCCAAAAACTATTGTCACAAAGGCTTGCACCCTTGTCCAAAGTTTTTACCTAAGGACGGCATTATCAAACATGGAAACAACCTCCAAGCTATGGGACTTGAACTATGAGGTTGAGTCTCTGATGAAGGATGGCTTCCTCTACTATTAGGATGCACCTAGACTAATATTGAACAAAAAAGGGAGAAGTAATACATGGAAGTAACTACCTAATCTATTCTAAGGAGGTGATGCACAAATATAGGGTGTTCAGACCAATCTCTGCCCATACATGCATCTACACTTTATGTTTTATTGCTTATTGGATAGGAACTTATATCCCCAACAATGACACCTAGATTTAGTGATTTAGTTGTTCATATTGAGATAATTTCATCCCTATATGGGTTATGTATATGTCTAGATGATATTATTGATCCTCTAGTATATGATAAATATTGATTCATAATGCATTTTGTATCTAGACCCATGAGCATGTTTTTACATTTAGGGTTCCATAATTATTGCATAAATTATTAATTTTGTTGAATTATTTTATTTTGGGGATTTTAATTATTTTATTTTATTTTATTTATTTGGATTATGGTAAAAACAGGTTTTAAGGGGACTCGAAACTGCATACAGAAACCAAAAATCTAGAATATCGAGATCAAAGTCCCACTAGGTTTTACAAGGACCTAGAAGCTACAAGTACGCCATCAAGCCAAAAGATAGATTTTACAAGGACCTAAAACCTAAATAGTCAAATATAAAGAATGAAATATGGAAAATAAAAACTACAAAATTTCCAACAGTAAGAGCCAAGACTAGCAATCCCTACAAGCAATCTAATCTTGCAAAAAATAGAGAAAACTTACACCAACTCCTTCATTGCCTTAGCTAATTCTTTACCAATATTAACAACCTTTAGAAGGATTTTTTCAACAATCAAACTAGGAGTAGGTTCAAAAGCCCTTTTCATTCTCTTCCTTGTCCTCTTCCTTGGGCCACCAATCAGTTAGGCAACAATAAGAGAAATGATTTCCTCATTGTTTCTCCTTCTAATACTCGCCACCACCATGCACAAACTAGAGGTAACCATGTCCATTTATTTTCTAGTGTCCTTAACTAGTTTTGTCAACCATTCTTCATAGGCCATGTGTTTCTATGGAATATTCCCAACTTTACTTTCTAGCTCAATTCTTTTAGTTTTATAATTTTCTAGGTTTTCCTATAAATTGCTAACATTTTTCTTCAGGGAAATGATCTCATTGTAAAGCCAAGAATCAACCTAAAGAAAGGCATTCACCTTCAATTTTGATTTTTGGAGGAACAAAATTCTCTCACTGATCTTTGCCTCTACATTATCCTAGTCAATAGTATATCCCTCAAAATAGTTAATGTCCTCTTGGGCATCTTCAGGCACTAACTTTCTCTCTTGAGTCAAGGCCTCTTTCTCATCTTCAACCTTATGATCTAAATCATCAATTTTTGTCTCAAGAGTAATAGGGGGTACTCATATCTTTTCTATCAGATGTGGTGACTACATGATGCCCCTTCTCATGTCTAGCTTCAAGGGTCAATAGGTTCTCATTTATAGTCTTGGCTTTGTCCATAGAGGGGTTCAAAGACATTGTTTGTTCCTTTATCCCTAAAATAGGAGAACCCACATTACTTCTTGTGCTACAAGATTTAACTAAGGAATCACCCTGATTACTAGAATACCCTTCATTGTTTGAACTATAATCCCCACTCTCCCTCTCCCTCTCCTCTTCCTTGTCCTTCTCCTTCTTTGAAGCACCTTTGTCATCCTTTGATACTTCTTCAAGTATGACATCCATCTTGATTATCTTAACTGCACCTTCCTTCTTACTCTTCTTATTCTTCTTATTCATAGAATCCCCATCACCTTCTAAGTCATTGTTCAACACTATTTCTATTCTATCTCCAATATCTCCTTAATATTCACATTATGGGTCTTTATTTTTTTTGCACTAGGTTTATCCAGAGTGCCCTTACCAAAAGTTTCATTTATTTTCTCCACCAAAGGAGACAACTTCACAACACTCTCTTTATTGTATTACTCAATTAAAAGAATTAGCTCTTCATGAAGAATAAGCCTACTCCCTTTTTTACTATCAGACCTAAAGCTATTTAACAAGAAATTCTTCAGATAGAAGGAAAAAGAAACCCTATCCTTGTATCTGAAATGATTTGAAAAAAGAAAGTGGAAATTATGCATACATTTTAACCATCCATCCAGAATGAAGTATTCATGAATGCATAATAACACATCTTTCCAAATTTCCTTAATGTGATCAAGATCAAAGAAGTCCCCCTCTACCAATTTCTTTTCTTCTTTAGGGGTTTTTGAAAATTTCTTAAGTGCATGATTCAAAAATTTTGTCTCTTGTATAATTTTAATTCCCCCCATTAGAAGCCTAGTTATTTTAGCTATGAACTCCTTAGATAGAGACACAATAACCCCATGAAAATACACTTCGTCCCATGACTGATTCTTAAATAACTCATTAGTGATATGAGGTTTAAAACCATGCAATTTCTTAAGGTAAAAAATAACCTTACCCTTGTGAAGAATTTTCCATGCTGCAGCCTTCTCCTTCCAGTCTTTTCTATTAGTAGGCTCATGTTTCCTTGACTTTCCACCCATCTTTTTTTTGGAGAAGAAAAAAGGGACTTTTTCAAAAATAAAACACTTGACAATAAAAAAATCTTTCCAAAAAATACCGAGAATATGTGCCAAGAAAAGAGGGTGATTATGAGAAAGTATTGCCTCAAAAAAAAAAACCCATTATTAATGCCACATCAGGTTCCATTAAAGAAATAATAATTAATGGATCCTCTTTCCCACTACATTTGGTACATCAAAATAAATAATTTTTTTCAATCAGCTTCATTGCAATGGTCATCCGCCCATGTCAACAACCTGTCCATACCAACAACTTTTTTAGCAATCTAGTCAGAAACCCTGTTGCCTTCATTATAATTATGGGTAATAAGAACATTATCAAAATTATTAAGGATTTTCTTAATTTCTCCAATTATCACTTCAATGTTCCAAGTCACTGAGTAATTATTATTTGGCATGTTAATAATATTTAAAGAATCCCCTTCCAAACATAGCTTCTAGTAACTAGTTTCTACTCCTTTCTTGACAATAAACAAAGCCACAAACACCTCTACCCTATGACTAGTAGATAATCCAATAGGAATGATCACAACATCTACCACCTTGCAATTATGATCCCTTAGAAAACCACCACAACCAACTCTCCTTGGTTTCCCTTTAGCAAAACCATCAAAATTAGCTTTAAGTCATCCCACGGAAGGAGATTTCCAGATAAATCCCTCTCTTTTGGTATTGACCTTAATAACTTCATTTGTAATAGGATCAGATTTGTTAAATTCCCTCTTATTTCCATTTTGAAATAATAATAAACTCTTTTATAGCCCTAAGAACTTTGTGGCCTAGTACCACCCATGTAGGACACTCTTTATCTCTAAATATCCTATTGTTTCTTTCTTTCCAAAGACCCCAACAGAGATGGGGAAGAGTTTAATTCCATAGAGAATGAGTGTTAGGGAAACTAACATGACATTTCTAGCCTTAAAAACACTTTGTAAGGTTCATAGGTCTAACCCAATGAATATTCCATTTCTCAAGGATGATGTTCGAGACTTCATGGCTATAGATGTAATGAATAAAGAGATTATCACAGTCTTTAACATCCCTCTTACACAAAATTAATTTGTTAACAATAAAAAATCCCTTTTATGAAGATTGCCAACAGTTAGGATTTTATTTTGAAGAGCAATCCAGAAAAAAATTCAATCTTAGGCACAATCCCCTTTATCCATGTTTGGCCCAAAGGGGTTGATTCTCATTCAAATTGGCCCTCAAAATTGAGGCCACCTTATCATTCCTACTTGGGTCAATTCCCCACACCATAGATTCCTCCCAATCTAAGTTAATATAGAAAGAATTGAGAGAAACTTGGATAATTTTAAGATTAGGGTTGACCTCAACAAGATTCTCCCAACCATCATTTATGAAATAGTTTAAAAAAAAGCATCCAAAGGTCTTCTTGCATCTTTCAATGGATGAAAGATCGTTATATATATTAAAAAAGGATAATCCATAATCCACACATCCTCCCTAAATATCACCTTTCTACCATCACTCACTTCCCATCTAAAACCTCTTTGAAGAATGTTTTTAGTTGCTTGAACTATACTCTAGATGGTCGAAGAATTGGCAACCATTGGGTAGTTTAGGAAATATGATAGAGAGGGAGCACGATGAAGGTATTTGAGCTTCCATATAGAGCTCTATTCCTTGTTATCTTGGTACACTCTCCACCCCTACATAGCAAGAATATCCTTATTCATACTTCTAGTAGTTCTAAATCTAAGCCCCCCTTCAATTTTTGGCTTACAAATTTTTTCTAGTCAATAAGAGCCATCTTTTTCCTTTCTTCAGCACCCATCCATAAAAAAATATTTTGAATCTTTTTGATATCCTCTATATACTTATTTGGAATTATAAAAAGGCTTAGAGCATAGGTTGGAAGGTTTTGGAGGGAGCACTTAAGAAGAATCACTTTCTCAATTTGACTAAGCATATTTCCTTTCCAACCAACTAGTTTCTTGTTTATCTCATTCAACACACCCTCCCAAAAGGATTTAGGGGGTTTGAGACCTAAGTGGAGACCAAGATAGATCCCTAGAAAGGCACCAATAAAATAATGTAGGATATTAGCTATCTTCCTTTTCTTAGGGATGGGGGTGTTAAGGAAAAATATATAACTCTTCTCCCAATTGACTAATTGACCTAAAGCACTAGAATATAGATTAAGAGCCCTTTAAAAATCCTAGCCTCCCTAATAGATGTAATGCCCAAAAAAAAGTGGCATCCATAAACTATTCATGAGAACAAGAGAGAGATTAAGAAGAGGGAAAAATTCCATGAATATCCCCTTTTTCTACAAGACCTCCAATGTACCTCCCTAAAAATTCAACCAAAAGAGTAAAAAAAATAAGAGAAATGGGATTACCTTGTCTTAACTATCTAGATGGTTTTAAAAAACTATATGAGGTCCCATTAGCCTAGACAACCAAGGAATTTTTAGTGACCAATTGGGAAATAATTTTTAAAAATCTTTCACCAAAGCCAAAGGCCTCCAACATTCTTTGAAGGAAACTCCATTCTACTCTATCAGAACCTTTTGCGATCTCCACCTTCATCATAAAGCATAGAGAGTTAAAGGAGGCCATATAATGAATGTTTTCATACACCACAGTAATGAAATTCAAAATTTTCCTCCCAAGGAAAGATCCATTTTGTTGCTCTAAAATCAAATTAGGGAGAATCTTTAGAATTCTCAAAGTCAAAACTTTAGACATAATTTTATATATAGAATTACATAGACTGATTGGTCTAAAGTTCTCTAGGGAATCCACTCCCACCTTCTTAGGAATGAGTGGATTCCAAAATTATATTCTTCTCTTTAGAGATAATCTGGGGAATATACTCAAGCAACTCTCCCTTCCTACCTATATAATTATTTTGATCTGACAAAAGAAGAGAGGAGAAAAAGGAGACTAGTTCACTAGTAATCTTAGTTTCATCCTTGATATCTTCCAGGCCCACTTTTAACCTAGAGATGTGATTATTAGCTCTATGATTCATAGTAGTTAAGAAAAAATGTTTAGAGTTCTTGTGTCCTTCCTTTAGCCAAATATCCCTAGATCTTTTCCTCTAGAATTTTTCTTCCTTAGATACAATATCATGATAATTGACCAATTTTTTATTTTCTTCCACTAATAGTTCCTTTGAGTAGCCATCCAACTGTATTCTATATTGAATTCCTTTTAGATCTATTTTTAGTTTGGACTTTTCACCAAAAATATTTGCAAACTTATTCTTATTCCACTTTTTCACCTTATCTTTGAAATACCATAGTTTTTTGGCTACTCGGAAGAGAGTCGTTGCTTCCACTTTAGTATTGCACCATTATTTAAACACTTGACAAAAATTTGGATGTTGAACCCACATTTTCTCAAATATGAAGGGGTAGTTTATTTTAGCATTAATCAAATCAGCCACAAACACCAAAGGATAGTGGTAAGAGGAAACTTGGGAATAAAGGATCACAAGAAAATGGAATCCTGGACCCAATTAGGGGAAAGTAGGACCCTATAAAACCTAGATTATATGAAATTTCCCCCTACTTTCTTGTTGCTCCAAGTGAAACTAATTCCTTGAAGATCACATCCATCAATCATTCCCCATTGATAAATTCCATTAGATCCAGTCTTCCTTCCTATTGACTGGGATTACCTACCATTTTTTCGTGCTCATAAATAGGAACATTGAAATCCCCATCACAATCCAATTACCATTGTAATCTCTACTTTTAAGATTAGATAATCTATCCCATAACTTTTTCCTCTCTCTCTCTCTCTCTCTCTCTCTCTCTCTCTCTCTCTCTCTCTCTCTCTCTCTCTCTCTCTCTCTCTCTCTCTCTCTCTCTCTCTCTCTCTCTCTCTCTCTCTCTCTCTCTCTCTCTCTCTCTCTCTCTCTCTCTCTCTCTCTATGTGTGTTACGGGCATAAATATTAATGAGATTCCAGCTAGTTCCTATATTTAAGTATTGGAGTCTAATAGATAAACAATACTTATTAACATCAATAAGATGCCTAGATAAAATAAATTGGCTCCACATTAACAAAGTACCTCCCAAGGCACCTTTAGAGCTACTAGTTAGCACACCACAATTTTTAAAAGACTTAAACTTTTCCACTTTTTATTTTTCCATTTTGGTTTCTTGAATCACTAGAACATCAGGTTTATCATGATCATGAACTACATTCCTAACCACCTCCATCTTATGGAGACTATTAAACCCCTAATATTTCATGATATTATCTTCATTTCTTCTTAGGTATAAACTCTAGAATAGTAGCTTGCTTCCTGTAAGCTATATTTTGCAAACTCTCCAATTCCCTTTTTTTTTAAGACTATTTATTTTCACTTTTCCTAGAGATCCTACATCTACCTTCACTATAGGAGAGATGAAATCCATTTCTTCCTCCTATTAGAAACCTCCAGATAAAGAAACCAAAGAACTAACTTCCATTTCATTTTTCTTCCTTGTTCTTGTCTTCTTTTTTTCTTCTTTAGCAACTATATATGCAAAAAACCTACCTATTGGGAGCACACTCAAACAAGGAAGAGTTAGTTGTACATGTTCATATAAGAAAGATTCAAGCAATAAAACAACTAAAAAACTTGTGTTTTACTAAGCTAAATAATCGACAAATATGATTCCCATGTAACCTTGGAGTAGCTCAACAAGGGAACTCAATGTGAACCTTGCTGATGTGCTCTAAGTGGAGGGATGTGGATGTTATCTCCCAAACACAAAAATTTGAATCCAAAAGAGTTTGAAATACAATGCAATATGAGATATGAATCTAACTACGATGAGTGAGGAATGTTTCAAGAGGGGGCTATGGAAGAAGCCATTCTCAAAACATCCTAAGAAGTGGAGGTGAATGAAAGGAACCAAACTAAACTATCAATGCAAGCATGAAGAGAAATCTAGAAACTACCAAATGTTAGTAACAATGCATTAAAATCACTAAAATCACTAGAAAGTTCAAACTCTAAACTAATATGATAACAATGCAAATGAGGGAGATGAAAAATTATTGAGACAAGGGTTCTATTTATAGGTTTGAGAGAGGCCTTGAGGAGGTGGTATCTATGTAGCATTGACATAGGTGCCACAAGGGAAACACATAGGCTAAAGGACAAGCCATGAAAAAGTCAAAAAGAGCCTTCATGATTGAGAGGCTCAAGGTGTGCTCAAACATGTGTGAGCAACCTTGGGGAAAGGAGTAGAGGACAAAGGTGTAAGAGTACCTTTTTGGAGAGTTTAATGAAAGGAGGCACCTTGAGCCTTGTGTGTCTATGTGAGAAACCATTTAGTTGGTAAAGAGGTGATTAAAAGAGGCTTAGGATAATAAATTGGATTAATTAATGGATAGGCTTAGAAGGATGAGAGTGATGGGTGTAGACTAGGTTTTGGGATGGGATTAGGATTAAATTAAATAAAATTTAACTTAATCACAAGATTAAAGAATTTAATAAAGTGGAGGGTATTAAATAAATTAGAATTTATTTAAAAGGATATTTATGGAGCACTATGTATTAAATAATTTTAATACATTAGAGGGGATGTATTCAAATCAAATTTAAATACATTAGGTGAATGAACCTATTTAATTAAATAAGTAGAAGAATATGAAAAATATAATTAATTAATAATTAAGTAATTATAATGTTAAAGGAAATATTAAATGAATTAATATAGATTTTGGGACAATATTAAGTGTCTACAACAACTTCTTGTTCCTCTTACTTGAGAATAAGACCACGATTAGTCTCAAGAATCATATCAATTGAAAGAGTTTCATTGAGGATAGGTTCTAACAAAGGAAGATTGCCCTCTTCCAGAGATTCCTCCACCCAATTTTCCGAGATAAAATCTAGAGCAATATCCACCTCCTCTATCTTCCCTTCCTAAAAGTCACCCTTCACATCTTCCTATCTCTCAATTTGGAATTGGGAAAATTTGTTTAGCTAGTCCTATTCATTTTCTTCTTCCTCGTAGTTATTGGGGGAAAAGGATTGTCCTCCTTCCAACTAGTATAATTTTCTTCACCTTCATCCAATCCTCCTTTATGATCTCCATTTTTACTAATATTACCTTCAGTAACATTTTCATGGATAGCAACTTCTCCCTATGGAACCCTAGGTTTCCACACTAGTTTATGATATTTCTCTTTTTTTGACACCACTTTCTTGCTAATTTTTGGTTTCTTAGGGCATTTCATTTCCCAATGAGCCACTTTATTATAGAAAAATAGGCATTCATAAGATCTTCAAACTCAACCTCTTGTGTCCATTTCTCTAGTTTAGAAAAAAAAAATCAACTTTCTAGGGTAAATCCTTAAGCTGGGAGACTTTCACAAATATCTTGGCATATAGAAGTATCAATCTAGTAGATTTCATATTATTAATGGCCATGAGATCTCCAAAGGACCCATATCTTCATGTCAAAACTCCAAAGGGATTCTTTGCATCCTCACCCAAATAGAAATAGTGAGGAAGAAAGCATCAAACAAGTCCATGTTTGGTTCCCATTTCTTAACCGTGAGGGAGATTTTCCAAAAAAGCCATAGACCCCCACATAGCACCATTTTCAAGTACTCCTTAAAAGTGAAGATAAACGAAAATAAATCTTTATAAATAGCCACAATATCAATTTGACCCCGTAGGGCCCATTTTCTCTTCACCATATTCTTTAAAGAATCAATATCTAGTCGGGCCCCCAAGAATTTACCAACAAGGATAAGATCCATAGAAGATATTGAATGGTCTATAATAGGGTGTGATGAAAATATTTGAAACTCCCTTTTCTCTCAACAATATTTTGAAACAATAGGGGGAAAAGAGGAATTACTCATTGGCCTTTTACCAAAAATTGAAAACCAAACCCTGGCCCCAATATCTTTCACATGTTCTTGCTTACCAAATCACATGGAGCCTCAGAATCCTAATTTTTTGCATGTGAAGGTTACTGTCCTTTAGATTACTCAAGTGGGACACTAATAGACCCATGGTTAGAAATAGGAAGAACAAAGATAAGAATATCAACACCTTCCTATAGATCCTGGGATTGTTCTGTTTAATTTTCATCCTTTTTCTCACCCTCTTCATCTTGGATTCCTTCTAGATTATAGCCTGAATCTCCATTACTGATACCTGTAACCATGTTCTCACCCAAAATCTCCATTCAAGCTATCCTATAATTCTACAGATTTTGAAAATTTTTGGCTAGCAACACATTTTTACAATTTTCATTAATAATTTCAAAATGAGTTTCCAATTAGTTATTAAGTCATTTTAATAATATTATTTATAATTGAATTGGAAAAGTGCTTACATTGGAAAATAAGAACTTTATTTCTCAACTTTCTCTTTTCTATTTTATGTTTATAAGAGAAAATTACCAAACCCTCTTCTAAGCATATGTTCACTTTGTTTGTTGGATGAGGTTGGCTCATCAAATAATCACAACCTTAGTCTCATTGGGTTCATAGTGAGGATCTCTTACTTTGTCAAGTATTTCATCATCTTTGCAAGATTTTTTACTCTTTTGGTTGTGAGGTCTTGGTCAAGTGGGAATAAATGTATGTGTGATTTGGAGGTTTTAATTTGAAATTTTTTGTACTGTTGTGCTGTTGGAATTTTATTCATATCTTGTAACTTGAATTTTATTTGATATTACAGGGTTTGATGCCAAATGGGAAATGGGTTTTTAATTTCATCAAATTCAGAGGTGTTTGAACTTTGAGTGTTTTTTGCATCACCTCATTTTATGTACCATCTAATTTTTGCATTTTAGCTTCTTTGGGTTCATTAGAATTTTTATTTAGTATTATTCACTATAACAAGTAGGATCATAGAGTCATAATGATTAGAGGACATTTAGGGGTATTTTATTTCCCAATTTGAAGTTGTTCTTTTCAATAAATTTTAGTGGACTTGTGATTCTTGCCAAATTTATTAGATTATAAATATAAGCTTGGTTTGTGAGTTTTATTGGACCTTTGTTCATTTGACCACATTTTAGAAATAGATTTATATTTTTATTAAAATCCATGAAATTTGAATTTTGGGTAATTTCCACTTGCCTCATTTTACATGCCACCCATATTTTATACGGATTTTAGTAGTGTATGTTTAGATTGTGGAAATGGATTTTCTCCATCTTTCCTTTCATGTCATAGTTTTACTCTATAGACATTGGGTTTCAAATTTGTACTCTCAGATTTAGGCCATTTGAGTGAGTTATTTTGTACCTTGTGATTTGTTGTATTATCATGATTCATGATGAATTTATACTATTGGAAAGATGCCTAATTGAGTGAGCTTCTTGTACTTGTGACATGTTCTACATTTCGCATATCCAACACTTGAATTGGTTATATTGATTATGTTCATGAAGATGGTTGTGTCCAAACACAACCATGCATGCATGCATGTGATGAGATCTTGTAAGACTTGATCTCCCAAATATAGGTCAATTGATAGATTATTCTTTTCAGGGTTGGGTTGGGAACTTGCATTGCTTATGGGAACTCATCATGTGAAAGGCATGACTATGTAGGGTAGATGTTTGGAATGACTTCTCATATTTACATGAACTAAAAGTGTTCGAAAAAGTAATGTGGAGAGGTCTAATAAGTGATAACCAAAAAAGATACTTGGGTAACAAAACTTAATAAATTAAGATATGATCATTGAACACCTAGCTCTCGAGAGAGTTGTAATAAAGAAATAATATTTGGCCTCCTAAGGGATTTTGATTGAAGATACATTCCAAAATCTGACCTCCTATGGAAGTTCAAATGAAAGCTCAATGCTACTTGGGCTATGTGAGACAAGTAATGACACTCCACTAGAGTCCCTACATACTTATGAGTGTATCTGACTAGTGACCTATTGTACCGTGTTATCTTTATGATTATGGCATTTCTATTATGAGTTTATTGGTGTGTGTTTGTGTAAGCCATATATGCTTTGTCTTATGTAATTATAGTCTATTCATTATCTCCAAAAGTACGATGAGTGTGGGCTTGAGGGTACCACATGGTTGGGAGGCATAACTACCTATACTACTACTAGAGACCATTGTATAGAGATGATCTTCTTCCATTTTTAGGGATAGAGTTTCATGTTCATTTGGATCCTTTAGTTATTTAAAATATATCTCTTATAATTTATGTTTTCCTTTGATTCATTTGGATATCATGTTATGTGATGATGTATCTTATTATTTATTCAATGCTCGAATTTACTTGATGTTGTACCTTATTTCTATAGATTAGAGATAAATTATGTAGTAGAATGTTAGAGAATATATTGTTTATCATGTTTTTGTATATCATGGATTAGAGTAGAGATTTACCTTATGGTTTATAATGTTATCTCTTTTGATGCTATCAAGTATCTATTCCTTCACTCTCATGTATTTGGTACTCCTTGGTGTGGAGACCGATTAAGTTTAATTCTAATTTTTATGTTTGGAATATTCTTTTTTGAGGTCATAGGATAGAGAATTTTGTCATATGACTGGTCCACTTCATCATACAAGATTTCATATTCTTGTATGAGGAAGCACTATCTTGTATGACTCTAGCATGAATTTGTATGGTTCATGGAGAATGGTCATATGGAAACCAATTCTTTCTCATATGAGGATTAACCCTAAATTGTCATAAGATAAACAAGGAATATTTTTTCTTTTATTATGTGGGTGCAAATTGGATATTTAGACACCCTTTTAGGTTCCACACCTTCCCAAGTCAAAACAGATCAGATGTATGGTTAGATGATATCTTATACTGTTATACATTTTAATAGAAAATGAACTTGAAATGATTAATCATTTAGGAACTAATCTTTGGGCTTTCAAATTAACATCAATGATAATGCTAGTAGGATTAATGAAATGAACCTTGTATCATTAATTCATGTAGATGGAAATGTACATGGTGTGAGTCATGAGTGCTTGTGTATCTTTGGTTGGTTGGTTAATTAAGTCTTCTATTATTACTTTATGATTATTGTATGATTTAATTTAAAAAATAAATATGTTAGTCTATGTTTATCCTTATTTCCAATTATCTTCAAGGGGGACATTACACAAGGTGTTTTAAAGCAATATAATACTCAAAGTTTACTACAAATTCATGATTGCAGTATGTTCCATTATTTTATATTCATTGATATTATTGTGTAAATCATTGAGTTGTGTAGGTATATGAACTAGGAACCCTTTGAACTTGGTTTTAGGTGAATTAATTAAATTTTGAGGGGGAAAACTTAGATTTCTAAGCCTAGGTCTAAAGGCATCACTATTCAAGGGTTTCATCGCAAAAATGACCCTCTCTTGAAGTTTTATCATGGAAATTGAATAGCCTTTGGCGAATGTAAGAAGAGGGAATGCATAATATTTTCCAAATAGATTTAGACAAGAAGATCAAGTTTACAATGAGAAAAATCACACCCTAGTTGAACATCCTCATGTGACTGACCAGTGAAAAGTGGCAAGTTGGAGAATAATTGAACTCATAGGGTGGATATACTTGATTAAATGTTGAATTTCATATTCAAGGAGTGCAGAAGAACTATTGGAACTAGTTCTTTGGTTGTACCAAACTATTAAAAGATGGTTGCTTTGTAAACTAAGCCTAATCAGGTATATTAGGCCTATTTAGCCTAGTTAGAGTTTTCCCCTCAAAATAAGGAGTTGAGACCTAAAAAGATGGAATTATGTAGAGTTTCCAAAAGGGTATCTAGAACCTTAGTTTTTAAGGTCCTTTGTAAATTTGGAGGGGTAAGGATTGAAAACGTATTAGGTTGACCTAATTTTGAATTAGGACTCTCCCAAGAAAGAATACTTAATGAATCCAAACTCTTTAAGAACCTTTGGTAATATGTTGGATGGATTATAATAATACATGAGAATTTTATTGATCCACTCTCTACACACTTGAGTTTGCTTCATGCCTAGATTGAAAACCTAACCCATGTGGCAATAAGTCTAGGAATTACTTTAGGATGTTGTCATAAAAATATGTGTGAGCTATTTGGGATCTATCAAAAAGTGTATGGGAGCATTGAATAGTGTCAAGCTTAATTAAGTGGTTATCTAGAAGAATTATTGTGGGTTATTGGAAAAATAACCTAGTTTCCTTGTCTTGCCACAAAAATTATGTGTGAGTTATTTGAGATCTATGAAAAATTCTATATGAGCATTGAATAATGTTGAGATGGGACAAATAGTTTTCTAGAAGAAAATTTTGGGGTTTTTTTGTGGATTGTTGGAAAAATAACCTGCGTCCCCTATACCTATACATCAATTTCTCTCTATTCTTTAGAAAAAATTGTTTCCTCAAGCCTAAATTATTCTTCTAGTTCTGATCCCAACTACTTCTTTTAAACTTATAACTTTATTACTTGAGAGTTTCAGTTTTTCTTATGTCAATAATATCCTCTTCAGAAACTAGATAATGAACAAAACTAGTTATCTCAACACTTTTCAAGCCTAGGAAGCATACTTTATTTGGCTCTCTAGAATTGAATATTTTTTATTTTCTTTGTTTGTTAAGTCCTCCTTCCATGAGTATTTCTTACCCTTGTATTTACATTTATAAAAATGCTTAAATTTTTTTCTCTACATAGAAATTAATTTATTTTTGTTATCTTGGATGGACTAGCCATACATTGAAAACAAGGGTATAAAATATGACAACATTGTGTCCAAATTAGCATTTACACTTGAAATATTGCACAAACTACTCACTTCCTTGATCTATAAATTACATAAAAGATATGATTTATTTTTAAAAAAAGTTAATAGCACTCCCTCCAAATATTCCAACAATAGATCTAGAAGCATAACCTAAATAAGAACTACATCAATTTTATTCTTAAGATTAAGATTGTCTTTCCATTTTTGAAAATAAAAATAACCTATTCTACTCAAATTGAGGGGTCTCAAAAGAGTAAATGCACAATCATCATATGATTCGAAAAATTTAAAAATGGAGAATAAAAAGTTACTCATTCTAGATACTCTTCTTTTTCTTTTTAGTCTTCATCTCTTCAAAACCTAAGTTCTAACAATATTAATATTATAGTTATATAAGACTTCACAAAACTTGAGGAAGATGTGGCAACCATATAATTTGGACTACAAGGTTCCCATAGTCTAAAATTGATTTAAAAGGACACCTGACAAAGCTTGAATTCCAATCTCCTCAAGTAGCTCAACCAATGATTTCTAACCAAAGGTCAAAAATAGTTTCCCTTCTCCCTAGGAGGACACTATTACTATAAAACCCATAAAGTCTATGGCCTTTAATACTAATGCTCCCAATGATTTTTTTATCAGAGAATAGGAACCCATGTCTTGGGCCCTTACTAAACCACAAACATAGATTTAGCTCATAAGGAGAAAGCTAATTCACAACACTCCTTTATTATATCTTTATTTTCATTTTTTTAAATTTATATTATAATTACACATTTATGGAATAAGAAGATATAAAATCAAGTAATAGAGAATAACAGTAAGAAAATTATATAATGTTTTAGGAATGCTTAATTTAGACAAATCATTACATTATTCTTCAATCGAAGGACATAATGGGCAATTGTCTTAACTCATCATTGACCTAGATATTTTCTTTTATAAATTATAGCAAAAAATTGTACCTTTTAAGATTACAAAAATTGCAAGAAAGGAACACCAAACAAATGATTGCATGGAATATTTAAAACAAAATATATATAATTAGAAGTTCAACACCATCTCTCCATTATTACATATTAGATACATTAAATTTTTTTCTTTCAAACTAAAATCTCATTCAAAGAATCAGCTTCAATAACAAATTACAATTTAAACTTTCATTTTCTTCTTCTTTTCTTTTTCATTTTTCTTTTCTTTCTTCTTCTTTTCCTTCTCCTTCTCTTGCTTCATTTTCTTCTTCTCTTTCTCATCTTCCTTTTTCTTTTCCACCTTATCTTTCTCTTTCTCTTTTTTCTTCCTTTCTTTCTCTTCCAAGCTTTTCTTCCTCTTATTTTCCTTTTCTTCCAAATTTCTCTTCTTCAATTTATCCTTCTCCTTGTCAGACAAAATGCTTTTCTTGGTGAAACACATTTTCTTCCTATTTTAGAATAACATTTCCTCCATGCACTCTCACTTTATTTCTACGTACTCAGTCATGAGCTAATATAAAAGCTTAACAAGCCAGCAGATAAAGATTACAGCATATATGTTAACATTTGATTTAGGTTGATATCATTGATTTTATATCTTCAAGGCCCTTGTTGGTTTTTTCTATAATTTTTTTAAACCATATTTTCCATTTGTTATTTTTTCTATTTACCTGATTCAGATGCTTGATTTATGGCTACTAGCATATGAAGAATCATTGGCTAGCTAAATTCATTTGCAAGTTCTTTCATTTATCATATTCCTATCGAGGAGGCACATTTACTAGCTTTTTTAATATAGCATGGATTAATAACTTAATGAATGGAAATCGACATTTCCATTGCTAATGTCTATCTATGTAGGAATAGCATATAATATTCTTGTTGGAATATTTATTGTTGATAGACATTTGTCCCTGGAACCAAATGCCCACCTACCACCTGATGGACTCCAAAATAGACAGAAACTTTAAATGCCAATAGGTGAGTTTGAAAAATGGGGGGAAAAAATTTTTCCAGTAAGACAAAAGGAATTTTTGGCATTCATTCATTTAGATAGAGACCAGACAGAGAGTGGGAGCCAGTTAAAGAGCAAGAAGTTGCAAAGAAGGAAGATCAGTAGATCTAGTCATTAGAGTGCAGGGAGGGAAGTTCAGTTTGTGCTTATAGTTGCACGTGTTTCTTCTCTGTTCATTTTGTAAGTTCATTATTGTTGGATTTGTCCTATTGAAGCAGTGATTGCTCTAGGCACCATTGTATGTAGCCATTAGAGCTGCAAGTTTAAAGTTTGAAGTTGTTTAAAGTTTAGGGTTATTTTAGGATTTTCTGGTTGAAGCCAAATGCTCCCAAATTTTGTAATGGTTTAATCAAGATGAATAGTAAAGCAAGCAGGCATACTCAAATCCATTGCTTTTTCCCTTGTACGTTGCATTTGAGTAATTTTTTGAAAGCTTAAAGCTTTGGCTTTCTAGTTTTAATGGTGAAAGCATTCATGTTGAATTTCTCTAAGTTATAATTTTTTCAGTTTGGAACAGAACACTCGGCATCCTCTTCACTTTGTTGTGGGTGCCAAGTTTTTTTCTTTGTGAGCTGAGCTCACTCAACATCCATTGGTGCTAAGTTTTTTCTTTTGTGTGTTGAGCTTACTCGGCACCTGTTGCCTTTCACTCGACACCATCAAGTGCCAAGCAAGCTGAGCTTACTCAGCACTTGTTGCCTGTCACTCGGCACCATCAAGTGCCAAGCAATTTGTCACTCTGCACCTTCAAGTGCTGAGCAAAACTGGCACTCGGCACCTTCATGTGCCGAGCAATTTTTAAGTGCCGAGCAAAGATTTTAGGTTTAGGGTTGTGAGTTGTAATTTAAATTTATAATATTTCTCACAATTCTTTATGATAGAAAATAATCTACCAATGTAGTAATTTTTTTTTCAAATAATAGATAACATACTGAGATAGGAAAAAATTGTCTCTTCTCTTAAATTTACCATGCATTATTAAATAAACATGATAATATGAGAAATAAAAAAACTTCTTTATAAATATATAAAAGACCTCTTGCTATGATCTAATGCTTTATATTAGGGTTATCTATTAATATTCACTAATAGGTTATTTTAATCTTAGTATAAAACTATTGATCATCCCTTAACGACTAGTTAACGACAGATTAAAACTAGTTAAAGGTGCATGGATTTTAAAAACTGCAACAATGTAAAAATTTATCATGTGTCCTGCCAATGGAAAGATGACTCGATTGGATGATTGATCTATAGCCTTAAAAAAAAAAATTTGGATCACCGATAAGTTTTTAAATTCTCTTGCGTTACATGCGCAATCTGACTATTGCAGAAATTAATAGTGAGTTAAAGCACCTCTTATGTGAATGAATTTAGAATAAAGAAAATAGATTGTTCTTTAGTCTGCATGATTTCATGATCAAGGAAAGAAAAGAAGAAGAACCTGTGTTGGTTACGGTTGGAGCTGTGATTGTTGGTAACCATTTGATCATAACCACAAAAGAATCTCTACTAAGCACCTAAAGATAGTTAAGATGCCTCCTCGAAGGGATTTTTCTAGCAAGATAGATTATCAACATAGGAATGTCCATAACGATTACTTGGAACAATTTCTTGCATCAATGAATGAAACCACCAAAGGTAGGAAATTCATTATGAAACCCTAGATTGAAATTGATGAAGGTTTTTACAATAGAGGTAATTGGTTGAGGGATGCAAAGACATCTATTGGTGGGTTAGAATTATTCAAGAGATGGTTTTCACAAAGGAACCACTATACACCACTCAACAATGTCTAGGAATTCAATGTTGGGAAGCTTATTGTGTTAGGTGTAGTGATGGATGTTGACTTATTGAGTGTGATGGCTAAGAGATATGACCATGTACCATGAATGATGAAAAACCATTATAGGGATAACTTGTTTAAGGTTACAACTAAAGGAATTAGGGAATTTTTTATGCTAAACCCCAACACCTCTTTGCATGAGAAGATCAATTTCAACTATTTTTAGGCTAGATATGATGAATAAAGGGTATATCTTTGAGGAGGGCACTGTAGGAGCATTTTGCTAAGGTAGGTCATTTGACACTGGTAACACCATCTACCCCAAAGCCTCTATTAAAGAAATATTTCAACCCTATGAAATAGGCTTTATATATTTCCCTCTATAAGACTTTTGGCATGGATGAATAAGAGCATGTTTCAACACCCCTAGTTTTCATGATGGCCTAGATACTGCCATATGGAATGAGCTCCATATTTGATTTTTCTTACCAGTTAGCTGAAGAGATACACAATGGGTTGATTGGTATAAGAAAGGGTAACATAGATAAACATTTTGGCTAGTATTATTTCCTTATGTACATTTTTCTATTCAAAGGGTATTTTTTCTTTTGAAAAGACATGAAATTAGAACAAGAAAGAGATGGTGAAAAATTGTCAATCTAACTCTAGTGTGCAAATATGACTTAGGCAGTCACTGATGCTAGTTTTTTTTTTAATTTGATAGGTATTTTTCATCAAATATGAGGCCTTTATTGGTCCAATATAACCCTTGAATCCATAAACCTTTTTTGGAGTTGATTAGACCTAAAGATCATGCTAGAGGTTTGAAGGTCAATCATAATTGGGGAGATATTATCCTATACTTTGTTTCAACTATCTTCATAATATATGGTTTCCAAGGGAATCCTCATGTTGTACCCAACCAAGTACCATTAAAAGTGGGTGTTTCTTAGTTTCTATGGAAAATTGGAGGGCTTGAAGAAAGAGAATTGATGAGAAGATCTAGAGGAACAAATTTTCTGAACTTCACAATTGCTCACAATTTTGTGATAACAAAGGGAGGAAGGGGACGCTTGGGTAAGTTCTTAGATAAGTATCTGATGGCCCAATCTCATCCTAGGATTATAGGCCTAGAAGGATTTTATGAGATTTTTAAGTAAATAACTTAAGCTAAAACTTATAATCACATGTTTTACTTTCCTAAGGATATAATTAGAAATGAGCTTTCTTTACAAGAACAGGGAGTAAAAAAGGAAAAATGGAGATTTTTCAATAGATTTCTTGAATTTATTAATGCATAAGATAATTAGTATGATCCTTTGGGTGATATAAAATTTTGGAGAGACAAAGGGAATAAATGATGACATGTTTTTTTGGAATTATGCAAACATTGAATGAAAAGAAAGAGATGTTGATAAAGACATATCCAGATCAAGCCAAGGAGGTTGAAAGAATATTGGTAAGTAAAATTTTTATTAATCCAAGACAATAAAACCTCCAAAGGAAGGTTGGATATGATGTAGTTACAAGAAATTTAGAAACATATCTTATGCTACCCTACTAGAGGAAGTACTTTGAAAGCCCTCCTTCAGAGCCAATAGCCAAGAAGAAGATGTTACAAGCTAGAGTTGTCATTGCAATAAAAGATTGACCTATTAATGTTTGATACAACCACTAGACTTATAGGACATAGGAGATAGTAAAGCCATGTCACAAATCTTGAAAGGGAAGGCTAGCAGTTAGACCAACAATTCCCCCCTCAGTGTTACCCAAGGGGATTTGAACCTGTGACCAAGCTCTGATACCACTTGTTACAAGCTAGAGTTGTTGTTGCACCAAAAGATTGACCTGTTAATGCTCGATACAACCACTAGATTTATATAAAATAGGAGGTAGTTAAGCCATGTCATGAGTCCCAAAGGGGAAGGCTGGCAGTTAGTCCAATAGCAGAAGCTAGAAGCAGGATGTTCATCAAGAATAGAGAAGTACTTGCCTTCCTATAATCCTATACATTTTGATGGTGAGGATACATTAAGAGAGGAGTTGAGACAAATGGGAGGAAATGGTGATGTTTTGACAACAACATCAGAGATAGAAGAGGGAATGCCTCAAAAAGCCTCAATGTCACTCTTAGACCTAAGCATTGAAGATTACAAGGGGAGGGAGATGGATCCTTTCATCGAGTAAGCTAGTAAAAAATTTGTATATAATGATAAATTTTTTAAATCTAGGGCCTTCATTAAATTTTTGTGGAGAACAAATATTTCCAATTTTGAGGCAAAATGTAAGAAAATAAAGCCAAAGCAACCTAATAGATAGGACTTTGAGATTGAGGAAGAGATTAAGAGTGAGTTAGTGCAAAATTTTTATTAAAAAACCCTAGATGGGGGAAGACAACTTCTCAAAGATGTTGCTATTCCGATATTACTTGAATGGGATATTGCTAATGCAATGATTTTTGGTGCAATTAAAAAGGAAAGGGATACTAAGTTTAGTACAGAGGAAGAAGTTAAGGAACCAATAGAGGGGTGAAATATAGTGATGATCATAAGGCCCCTCTAATGTGCTCAATTCAAAAGAGAGACCAATCTAGACTCTAAGAAGCTTTAGATTCAAGCATACATGGAGTCTTGTAGTATATAGAGTATCTAAGGTAGATGGTGAGAAATATGCACTCATAAATAATCAAGTAGCTAACTTCAACCTATTTTTTTCTAGAAAATATATACAAAAATTCATTGATTTGAACACTAGGTCTGAAAAGGTGCAAGAGGCCTATGATGAAAGGGGAAGGAAAATAAATGAGATGGAGTGAATAATTTCAAATTTGGAGAAACAAAAAGGAAAGAGGAAAATGGTGGAAGAACCAAGTCAGCCTATGATTGTAGACCCCCTCCTACTGGACCTATCATTGATGTCCCAAAAACACCCCAACACTAAGAACTCTACACTAGGGAAGAATTGGATGAGGAGAAGCCTAAACTTAAGGCTACCCAGATAGGTGTGTAGTAGTAATATGAGGATAGAGTTAAGGGTACAATTTTTTTCTTAGTTGATAGAATAAATTGTCCCTTGTTCCATTTAGAAATGTCAAAGCTAACAGGAATATGGAGTGAGCTTGAGCATTTTCAAGGTACCTTAAGATAGAATTTGGATAAATAAATCAGTAGAGAAAATGATAGCATTGCCTTTTGTGCCACTATTATTATAAGGCTGGTGATCAAATTGAAAAGATATATTATCAAGCTAGTGACTTGTTGGACTTTGATCTTAAAAGGGAAGTGCTACAAAAAAAGCCATAGACATTCTTTTTTAAGTATCTCAATAGAATCCTTGATCTTTTTCCTCATGTGTTAAAAGGCCTTGGGAACATTAAAAATAAAGAGAAATGGGGAAATACATTAAAATAAATAATGAGTGTAACGATGAGTGATGTTGTCAAAAAATAAAATTATATTTGGTTTTCTAGGACTCTTGAAGAAGTAGTTAGTGCTTAGATACTCTTTGATTCTTTCCACCAAGAATTTGAGGCAATAGAGAAGCTTGGGAAAAATATGTTGAATAGAGAGAAAGAAATCCTTAATTTCAATTGGCCAAATGACACAGTTTTCAATAAGCGGATGCCAGAATATTCTTCATCTTCAAAACTTGTACATATGGCTACTGAGATTAAATCAATGGATAAAACTATAGCCATTGAGGAGAGAGAATTGATTGATAAAAGTTTAGGTAACAATGGTAGAGATAGAAGGGGTCATCCCACAACTAACTAAGGAAAATAAAGATAACACATCAAAAGTGGTTGAAGAAGGGAACATCCAATTACCAACTGGAGAAGTTAGAGAATCAAATCAAAGAAAAAAGGAAGAGGAAAAGATTGCCACATCATCTAAATGAAAGCAAAAGGATGAAGAAAAACCATTAGAAATTGTTGAGAAATAAGAAATGGAAAAAATAGAAGAAGCCTCTACCCAATCACAATGCACTTGATAAGAAACTACTTGGTTGTTAAGTAAAGGATGCCATGAATGTTCTTTAAATTTCTTGTGTTTTGAGGATGGTGACATTTTGTCTCTTTTTCTAACCTTTTTGTCAAAATGGAAATTGTCCTTTTCCCTTTAGGCTTGAAGCTTGTTGCAACTCATACTATATAAATGAATTCCCAAGGATAGAGGAGGGGTCTGAGAATCATTTTGTTGAACTAATTTTCTTCATTTTGTTAGTTGTTCCATGTATATTGTATAGTGATTTTCCAAAGTTAAAATGAAAAACATGGTTAATAGTAATGAGACTAGTTGAGCATCGCTGCTAGAAATTGACATCAAATTATATATTTTCAAGGAATATAATGCAAAAGGCATTAATAGAATGGTTATTCAATATGATATCTTGTTTCTTCTTTGTAACCTCTAATTTTCTTAGATTTACTAGGAAATTTTATTGAATCCCAATTATGATTCTTTGTTAAATCACATTTCAATTTATGTCTTGTTGATAATCCAATGGATTATGTAAATTCTTAGCATAGGTTGGGAGAATTACTTGTTATCATAAGAAGATTCTGATGAGAATAAGATTTTCTAATTGAATATTTATTTCTTTTAACAAAGTGTTGAAATAGATCTGATAGTAAATGTCAAATTTCTATGAGATGTTAGCCCAATGGATAAAACACTAGTCATCACCAAAGTTGATATAGCTTGTAAGTTCATATGGCGTATTCATTTTATAAACTTGAATCTTTTAAAGTTTCATTGTTTAAGATTTTAAAATGAGCCTATGCTTGATGCATTGTGTTTTAAGGGTTTGATAGACTAGCTATTTGTCATTCCTTCAAAAATCCTAGAATTAGAAGAATGTGAGAAAAAAGTATGTATTATATTGGAATTCATATTAATAATTGAGAATTGGAGGGAGAAAGTGAATTCCTAGGTAAACCCACCTAAATTTTGTAGAGTTCAAAGTGGAGAATATATTGCAGGGTCTTGTCAGTTGGTCCTTTTAAATTTTTTCTCAAATTAGCTATTACGGTTCTTAGCTAACTCCTAGGCTTTCTCTTCTTTTAAAAGGTTGTCTAAATTCTATCAAATTAGGAGCAAACAAAATGGAAACTCTTCTATGGAATCTGTACTAAATTTATTTAGTAGGAAAACCTTGAGAGTCTATAAAAGAAATTCAATACAACATGACATACATGATGTGGGTTGTATCCTAGAGTATGGTGGGCCATGTGTTAGAGTAATGCCTTGTCCATGTGATAGAGTTTTCATTTCCCAAAGTGCATCATAGCATAAGTTTATTGTGTATTTGGCCCTTGTGCCAGATATGTGGTCAACATTCCATTCTCTTTCTAGTTTCTTATTTTTAAGCCATATTAAAGTTTTTTCCTTCAATGGGTGGTGACTCGGTCAAAGGTTTAGTAGCTAGTGATTATTGAAGTGTTGTTTGAAATGGTTGATCAAAGGAGAAATAGAAGAGCATATACAAAAGAAAACCTAGAGGTCTATTGTACATAGATTCAGGTTGGAAGGAAGAACTAGCCTAAGAAAAAGGAAGATTATGGCCATTCATGGAAGCCCCAAGATAATACCTCAACCTATTCATAGTATCAACATGTAATAGAAAGAGATTCCTCATCCCTGAATTTTGTCTAAGAATACCAAGATTCTAGGTGGAATTTTTACTACTACATTGCCTAAAGAAAGAGTATATTAGGATAAACTATTTTTTCCATAGGAGATGGGTAAAAGCACAAACCTATGTCACCCTTTTGTAAATGAAAAAGCTACAAAAGTATAACTATCTACCTTCAATGACATAAAATTTGTATTATTATTTTGAATTTAGAAATATTGTGATATGGAGGCTAATTAGACTCAAATTTGTATTCAATGTGGTTTTCTCCCCATATTATTTTTATGGGGGTTTGGGGGTAGTGCTCCCAAGACAGGGTCATAAGGCAGTGCCTAGTTGCACTCCCTATCATAGTACAAGGTGGGGTCAAGGGGAAATACCCCGCGGGGGTTCTCAAGGGCAGCACCCTTGAAGCCAAAAATTCCCTTATATTGTAAAAGGCATCAACTACTATTTTTCTATTATTCTAGCCTTAATTTTGTAAGTGGAAAAAGCTTGTACAAAATGATCTTAGGGTTAGGTATTTTCATAATGTGTGATGCACAAATTGGTTCTTGCGGTAGAACTGAGATGTAAGGGATTATGGATTGTAATCAAGTTGTAATCACTGGATAATAATGATATTGGACTTACTATTGGTGGACATATCCCAAGGATTGGGTGAACCATGTTAAATCTTGGTGTCTTGTGTTCTATTATGTGTGATCTATAATTTTCTAATATTGGTTATATTTGCATGTAACTGTTATTTCTATCTGAGGTTAATCCTAACAAGTGGTATCAGAGCCAAGTTGGTTGTCATTTTTTTTCTTAGTTAGACCATCATCATTTTTTAGTGATCCTCTATAAGAAGGTCTCATGGTTGAGTGGGAGTCTCATAGTTGGGTAGGAGCAATGGCAGACTAGGGTAAGTTGAGGGTTGACAAGTTTAATGAGAAAAACTTAAAGTTGTGGAAAATGCAAATGGAGGACTATCTTTATCAGAAGGATTTATGGAAGTCATTAGAAGGAAAAACCAAGAATCAAGGATCTATGACAGATGATGACTAGGATATTTTAGACATAAAGGCACTTGGGAGCATTCAATTATGGCTGGCACCATTAGTGACATTTAACATTACAAAAGAAAAGATGAAAAAAGAGTTGATGCAAACCCTAGTGAAACTATATGAAAAGCCCTCCACTTCAAACAAGGTATTTCTCATGAAGCATTTATTTAATATGAAGATGATAGAAGGTGGATCTTTTGTGGATCATTTAAATGAGTTTAAAACTATTACTAGTTAGTTATCTTCTGTGGGTATCAATATTGATGAAGAAATTAGGGCTCTCTTGATTTTGTGTTCTTTTCCTAAAAGTTGGAATGGCTTGCTAATTGTTGTGAGTAATTATGTTTTTGGATCTACTACCCTAAAATATGATGATGTGATTGGTGTTAGTTTGAGTGAGGAAACTTGTAGGAAAATCTCAGGTGGATCTACATCATGAAGTGCTTTGAATGCACAAAGTAGAGATAGAATGATTGAGAGAGGAAATAATTCTAGAAATCATGGGAAATCAAGAGGAAATTCAAAGAGGAAGAGGTCTCAATCTTGAGGATTGAGTGATTGTTGGTACTATGGGAAATTAGGGCATAAGAAAAAATATTTTTGGACTCAAAAGAACAATGAAGGAGATAAACTAGAAGGGAACAAAGAGGAAAATATAGTAAGTAACAAATCTGAAAATGATGCTTTACTTCTGTCTTTAGAAAGTGTTGATGATTCATGGCTTTTAGATTATGGTGCTTCATTTCATGCTACACCTTATAGAGGTTATTTCATTGATTATGTCCAAAGGGTTTTTGGGCTTGTTCATTTGGGGGATAATGAATCTTATTAGATTGTTGGAAAGGGAAAAGTTAAGATTCAATTGTAGAATGGGAATCATTGGCTACTACATGAGGTAAGACATGTTATAAGGCTAAGTAGGAATTTAATTTCAGCAAGGTAACTTAGTGATGAGGGTTGTGTAGTTACTTTTAATGATAAAAATTGAAAGGTTTTAAAAGGTTTACTTGTAGTAGCAAAAGGTGTGAATGTAGGCACCTTATATTTTTGTATAGGTCATATTGTTCCTTTTACTTTGAATGTTTCAGAGAAAAATGAATGTTCAAGAATAATTTATGCATTTGAGTAGGGAAAACAAATAGCTATTGTAGATTTTGATGCAGCGTTGTGGCACAATAGACTTGGGCACATGTGTGAGAAAGATATGAAAGTCCTTCATTCAAAGAAAATTTTACCAAGTCTAAAATGTGTTAATATGAATTTCTATGAAAATTGTGTGTATGGAAAATAAAAGAGAGTGAGTTTTGTGGAGACTAGGAAGGAAAATAAAAGTGAGAAATTAGAGCTTGTGCATACAAATATATGGGAACCAGCTAAGGTATCTTCCCTTGGTGGCTCTTGTTATTATGTTACATCTATTGATGATGCAACTAGAAAAGTATGGGTTTATTTCCTTAGACAGAAATCTAATGTATTTTAAACTTTTAAGAAATAGAAATACTTGATTGAAAATGAGACTGGAAAGAAATTAAAATATCTCAGATTTAATAATAATGGTGAGTATTGGAGTCATGAATTTGAAGATTATTACTCTACTAATGGTATTTGTGATAGAAAATTGTTCAAATGACTCTACAAGAAAATGAAGTGGTTGAAGGCATGAACATGACTATAATGGAGTGTGAAAGAAGTATGAGATTGCATATTGGGTTTCCCTTAAACATGTGGGTGAAGGTTATCAATACTATTGTATATTGTATTAATAATGGCCCCTCTACTCTTTTGGCTGTGGTATTCAAGAGGAAGCATGGAATGGTAAGAAGGTGAGTTTTTTTTTTTTCAAAACCTTTGGTTGTGAAGAATTTGCTCATATAGATTCTAAAAATAGAACCAAGCTGGAAGCTAAGTCAATGAAATGTGTATTTGTTGGATATGGCATTAATGAGTTTGGTTATAGGCTTTGGAATTTTGAAAATCATAAAATTGTAAGAAGTAGGGATGTCATATTCAATGAGAAAGTGTTGTACAAAGATTTTTTGTAGCAACATGAGAAGAAAGAAGATAATTATGTAGTACTTTATTATACTCTAAAAATTGGTGTTCTATCAATTCCTCATGATCTGTAACAACTACAACAATAAATACCACACACCCTAGTGAATGTTAGATGGTCAACAAGGCCACATAGACCTCCAAAAAGATTTTCTCCTTCCTTATATTCTATTTTTCTTACTAATATTGGTGAACTTGAATGTTATGATGAAGCTATGTAGGTGGATACAAAGATTCAGTGGGAGTCTTTGCTGAAAAATAAGATATGGGATTTATGCAAACTGCCTGTGAGTAAAAAGGCTTTATAGAATAAACGAGATTATAGGTTAAAAGAAGAGGATGAAGGTAAGAAAATATTTAAAGCTAGGTTAGTGGTAAAAGGATTTGCACAAAAAAATGACATTGATTTTGATGAGATATTCTCTCTTGTTGTTAAAATGACTTCTATTCACACTGGTTTAAGTGTTGTGGCTACTGAAGATTTGCATTTGGAGCAGCTTGATATTTAAACAACTTTCCTTCATGATGATTTGGATGAAGAGATATATATGGCTCAGCCATAGGGATTTGAGGTCAAAAGTAAGGAGAACTTAGTGTATAGATTGAAGGAAAGTTTATATGGCTTGAAGCAAGCACCTTGGCAATGATATCTAAAATTTGATAGTTTTATGCATGAGCATAGATATAGTAGGTGTCATTCAAATCATTGTATTTATTTTAAGAGGTTGGATGATGACAACTACATTATTTTATGTTTATATGTTGATGATATGCTTGTAGCTAGGTCCAACATGGATCACATTAAGGGGTTGAAATACTAGTTAGCACATGTATTTTCTCTGAAGGATTTGGCGACAACAAAATAAATCCTTGGTATAAAGATTTGCAGAGATAGGAAGAATAGGATAATAACATTATCTCAGGCTGATTATATTGAGAAGGTGTTTCAAAATTTCTCTATGAATAATGCTAAAGCTGTCAACACACCTTTATCTGGTCATTTGAAGTTGACTAAGGAGATGTGTCTAAAGACACAAGAAGAGGAGGATAACATGTCCAAGGTACATTATGCATCAGTAGTAGGTAGCTTGATGTATGTTATGGTATATATAAGGCTAGATATTGCATATGTAGTGGGAGTTGTTAGCAAGTATATGAGTCATTCAGGAATTGAGCATCAGAATATAGTTAAATGGATTCTTAGATATTTCATAGGAACATCTAGTAAGTGTTTATATTTTAGGGGCTCTACTACTAATTTACAGGGATATGTTGACTTAGAATTGGCAAGGGATGTTGATACCTAGTGGAGTACTACAAGTTATGTATTTTTTGTTGGTGGGGCAACCATGAGCTGGGTTTCTAGGTTACAAAAGGTTAATGTTCTATCCACTGCAGAGGTAGTGTATGTTGCTATTGTAGTGGCAACCAAAGAGATGATATAGCTTTAGTTCTTCCTAGAAGAATTGAGACACCCTCAGAAAGATAATTATTTTTTTACATATAGTCAAAATGTCATTCATCTTGTAAATAATTCTTCTCTGCATTCAAAGATTAAACACATACAGTTGTGGTACCATTACATCTAGTTAGTTTTGGATGATGGACAATTAAAGATGGAGAAGATACATACAAATGACAATCCAATGGATATTTTTACCAAGGTAGTGACAAGGGAGAAGTTTAACTCCTCTTCAACTTTGGTTGGTCTTCTCAACTAAACAAAATAAAACAACAATAAAGTTTAGGGTGGTTTAATATTTCAGTGGCCCGAGCTATAGGTTTAATAGTGCTATGATCAGTCTCCAAGTAGGAAGTTATTGTTGTGGAGTCTGATCAGTCTCCAAATGGGAGATTGTTGTGATATGGAGCCTAATCAAACTTGGAGGTTTATTCAACATGGTTTTCTCCCCATATTATTTCTATAAGGGTTTGGGGACAACTCCCCCAAGACAAGGTCAAGGGGCAACACCCCTGCAGGGTCCTAGGAAAGCATCCCAAGCGTGCTCCCTATCGTAATATAGGGTGGGGTCAAGAGGCAATGCCCCCACGAGGTTTTTTGGGGGTAGCACCCCTAAAGCCAAAAATGCCCTTATATTGTAAAAGGCATCGGCTACTATTTTTCTATAATGCTAGCCCTAACTTTGTAAGCGGTAAAAAGCTTGTATAAAAAGGGTTTAGGATTAGGTATTTTCATAATGTGTGATGCAAAAATTGGTTCTTGTGGTGGAATTGAGCTATAAGTGATTACAAATTGTAATTAGGTTGTAATCACTAGATAATAACAATATTGGACTTGTTGTTGGTGGATGTAGCCTGGGGATTGGGTGAACCATGTTAAATATTGGTGTCTTGCACAGTTCTCTTATGTGTGATCTATTATTTATCGATATTGGTTATATTTGAATATAACTGTTATGGTTAATCCTAACAAAAATGAAGTAAACTTTTGAAATGTGTAGAAATGGATGAAGTTTAGGATTATAATTTTTAATAATTATTTGGAATAAGAATTGGTATATTTTCTTAATTTTTATAGATAAGTTTTTAGGTGTTGAAAAATACTAAAAATTAGGGGTCTAGTTCCCACCACAAAACTATATGGAAATATACTTATTTCTCTTTGATCTTAGACTATGTTATAGATAATATATATATTTACAACAATCAAAAATAAAAATTGGCTTTAGATCGATATTTTCTCTTTTATAAGGATTGAAATCTCGACTCACCTAAAATCGATAGTTTTCATCTCCTACCACATTTTTCAAAACAAATCTATTCTAACTAGGATAAAAATTATACATTCTAGAAGAGGACTCTCTGCTCTAGAATGTCATATAATTTTTAGATTTTTTTTATATCATCTAGTATTTTTTCCTTTCTCAAAACCAACATCTTTTCAAGTGTTAAAATACGTGGTTGTAGAATTTTTCAATTACAATATACTCTATCTAATTAAATAACTATAAAATCTATATGAGAATATTCTTGACTCTGATGTCTATAAAATGGTTTTTACATATTATTATACAAATATCATAAAAACTAGTAAGAGTTATTGAAATGCCACTTTTCTGAAATAATTTATTTCTTTAGTAATTGGATACAAACTAATATAAAACATACATTTCATAGACATTTCCAATTAGAAAAGTGTGAGACCATATATAACTTAGCTAGAATGAATTTATCTAGATCATATGTTTTAAAAAAATAGATTTTTAGATAGAAATACTCAAATTTAGTCATTCTAATAAGTCAACCTAAAAGGTGACCCAACTTTGTACTTTTACCCAGATCCTACTTTCAAGCCCAATATGTCTAAGGAGGTAAATAAATGATGGGGATATAAGAACACCTTATATAATAGCAAAAACCTCAGGCAAGTTCCATATGTTGAAATAAATCTTATAGATCTAGATGATCCTATAGATTCAGAAACCACTTCTATAGATCTTAATGATCAATTATCTAAAATTGAAGTACTTAGGAAAAAGGTTGCAGAGGAGGATGTTAAATGCATATGTTTGGAGAAAGAGAAAGTAGTAATTACTATGAATTCCCTCATAGAGAGGGAATTTTTCTTAGAAGAATGGAAGCACTCAAAGAGCATAATAGGAAGTTGGAAGAGAAATCTTCTACTTTATAGTTAGATATATTTGTAGATATGGGAGAAATAAAGTCTAAAATCCTGGATCAAGAATGTGTTGTATGAGAAAAAGGACCTGTAATTTCGCAAGATCAACCTTATGAACCCATTTAAGAGAATGTGATAGATCTCACCACCAAGAATGTTGATAAAGGAAAGCAAAAGGTTGTGGGTGTTTAGATTAATAAGCCTCCTATTCCCCCCAAGAATATTGGTATCTCCAAGATTTATTTAGAATTGGAAAGATAAAAAAAGGAGAGGGAGATCTAGAAAAAGAATTATAGAAAGTTGAAAATGAAGCTGAGGCAGCAGAAACAAGAAAGGAAGATTCATTTCCTTATGTCCACCTCTGGCTTAACAACTTGGATAAATCAGACTTCACAGGGTACATTTTCTATTCCAACATGTGATCCTACAATAAATAGTCAAGCATTCTCCCAATCAGTGCTAGCTTCCTCTTCTACTACTACTTGTTAGTTAGCTACAACCCAACAAGGAGAAATTCCCATGCAAACCCAAGAGTTTGGACCTAGTGCTTCAAATGTCTTATGATTTTAGAAAAGGCTAATCTATATAGAAACATATAAACACATGTCTTTTATAGGTATCCCTAGTTTTCCTCATCCTATTACCAATAAGTTGAGAGATAAGGTCATGATAATCTCTGGAAATAATTCCATTAGCAGTGAAGAACATCTCAGTAAATTTACTAAAATGTTAAATGATTATGAGGTTGAACATAAAGATACCATCATCAAGTTATTTGTGCATTCACTCATAGAAGATTCCAAAGATTGGTTTAGGAGACTTCCTGATGACAACATTGGGTCTTGAAATGACTTAGGGAATTATTTTAATGAACAATATGTAGATAGCATTAATGCCAACTTTGTCTTAAATGAGTTCAATAATGTTAAGAAAAATGAGAATGAGTCTACATTTGATTTCAATGTAAGATTCCAAAAAGGTATGTACAAGTTATTTCATGTTATGAGATTGGATGAGAATGCATGTCTCACTACTTATTTTAATTCCATTAATAGAAATATGGCCTACATCTTAAGAGGCAAGGACCCTAATACATTGAGGGATGCTTTTAAAATTGTTGAAAATATTGAGAATAGCATAAAAGCCTCAGGTAAATTGGGTAGAATAGATGATCTTAAATTGTTTAGTCCTAGAGGAAAAAAAAAGGAAGGAGATAAGCCTACCATAGCTAAAAAATTTAAAGAAGAAAAAATGGATCAAGCGTTGAACTTGCTAAAGAATTTGAAATCTCCAATTAACAATGCAAACAAGCCTAATACTAGTGAGAAGCCACAGTTTAACAATAATTATAATAGGCAAACCATATTGTAGAACTACCCATACAATATGCAATGGAAAGATGGCAAGGCCATTAATAACCTTGTAGAAGGCACAAATGAAAAAAATGCACCAGATCCACTATAGATAAATTTTGTAAATATGGTGGAAGAAATTCCTTGGTGTATCATTTTTCAATCTCCTCATTCTTTTGATTACTATGTAGTTTCTCATACATTCTCTACACCTCAACAAACACAACCCAAAGAGGGGAAGGAAGAGAAGAGTAATGATGATGTGGCGAAAAACATGATTAATTCATGTGATGATGGTGAAGAATTTGATGATGAGGAGTCTAAAATAGATGTGAAGAATCAGCGAGCTATGTATAAAGTATATCATCAATAGATCTTCTTAGATGATGAAAATGAAGTTGATGACAAAATGTTCAATAGAATTTTAGGGGTTGAACATATGAGTTTGAGAAAAACCTTCCAAGGAAGGAATTGACAAAATAACTACTGAGATGGTTGCTCAAGTTCATAACTTGAGCAATAGAATAGTAAATAATATTGCTCGAAAAGTTTCAGACATCTTCATTAAGGAGATAACACACAAAATAAATAATGACAACAAGGAAGAGGATAAAATGGTTGTCAAGATAAAGTACAATAAAGCTAAGAATTTGGAACCCAAGAAGAAGGTGCAAACTCAGGATGTAGATGCATTCAAGAAAAATGCAAAAGAAAGAAAGTTAAGACTTGATGTTGTAAGATAAATTGAAGATCCTACTACTCAAGTGCAAGAACTCAAGTTAATTCATGTAAACCCTTTGTTTATGACCTTGTTGATATGATATCTATGGTGTCACAAATTACTATGAAAGTTCCATTGTATGAAATGTTTAGGATACAAGAACATAAAAGAAAATCTCTCTCTTGGTTAGGAGGAATTGGGTATAATAATGTTATTAAGGGAGAATCATCATTAGGATAGGAGGTACAAGTCATATCAAAAGAAATGGAAGATAATGGAGTGATATCTAAGATACCCCATATTTACTTGGATAGTTCATTAGGAGCATATATAAAGAATATTGACCCTTTCTTCCTTAGTTTGATAAATGGAAAAACTTTGAAGAATTCTATGATTGATTCAAGAGCTTCAAATAATGTTATACCTTTTAAAATCATGGAATCCCTTGGTATAAAAGTAGATACTAAATAGGGTAGATATCAAGAAATGGATGCAAGGGAGATCCCTGTTATAGGTACTATCAAAGCATTTACATATAAGGTACCTTCTTATCTTGATATTGATTTAACCATGATTGTCTTAGTACTTGATATTCCTCCTCAATATGGAATGTTACTTTCAAGAAAATGGAATGTTGCAATGGGAGCTAGCCTATAATGTGACATGTCCTTTGCTACTTTTCACATAAATGACAAAGCTATCAAGGTCAACAAAGAACCTAGAGTTACTCATATGATTGAGGATAACATTGATATAGAGGTAAATGCCTTTAGGGATGAATTTACTATTCTAGAGACTAAAAAAATAGTCCAAGTGATTTCATAAGAAGCAAAAAAATGTATTGATGCCCAAAAGGTCTAGATGATGTATTTTGATAAGGCTAGTTCCCAAGAAGGTTTGGGGGCTAGAGTCATTTTTATTTCATTAGAAAAGAACACATTTAGGTATTCTTTTTACCTTGAATTTCACTTGCACCAACAATACAGTAGAATATGAAGCTCTTTTACCTAGATTAAAAGTAGTTGGCAGTCATGTCATTAAAAGGCTACATGTCATTGGCGATTTTGAGTTAGTAGTATCTCAAATTAGACATACTTATGCATCCAAGAATAAGAGATTGAAACAATAAAGGAATGTTGTATGGGATGAAATTGAAGCATTTGATGGTTTTGGGATAACTTGGTGTTGAAAAAAGATTGTTGAATTATAGAAATGATGAAGCAAAGATTGATGAAACCTATCATGGAACAATCATTATTTTGTCACTGATGTCAAATATACTACTTGTTGGTAAGATAACTACTAATTTGGTCTGAATGCTATCATTTGATTGATTGATGAAGACGGTTTGAAAAGAAAGGATAAAAAGAGAACCTAGAGAAATGTTGAGTTATATGGTGTATAAAAGGAGCACTAAGACCAAGTAAGACTTTGATAATATAGTGTATTATTTTTCTACTTAAGACTATAATGAAAGTATACTTGAATGAAGACAAGAAGAAGGCTAACCAAAGGAATGTGCCTACCAAGCCTAATTGTGTAAATACTGGAAGCCAATAAAGTTAGTGTGGGTTGAGCAAAAAGTTAGAGTCGAGTGAAGTAATTTCAGTATTTTTCAAACAAAGAGAAATCTAGTAGGTAACGAGTGAAGAAAGTTTAGTGTGTGCCAAGAACCAGTAAAGACTTAGTGTATGTCAAGCAACCTAGTGTTAACCAAGCATCAAGAGATAGTGATTTCCAAGAAAACATGATGTTATTATTGAGTGCCAGTAAAATGAGTTTGATAAAATACTTGATGAATTTGAACCATCAAAGTTGATTTCTTGAATTGTGTGAAGCATCTGGAAGATAAGTATGATGAGCCAATGGCATAGAATTCAAAATAAACCATTTTGAGATGAATTTGAAGAGGCCTATAAGAGAAGTTTCTAGAAGGAAACAAAATAAAAAGTGGGTAGATTCAATGAATCTAACCTAACCCTAAGATGGATGATTGTGGTTAAGAGATAAAAAGATCTAAATTCTCTATATAAAGAGATAGTATGATAGAAGCAAGGTGTCATAGTATGAAGGTGTCTTGAGGTATTGCTTCATTTGGGGGCAAAGGGATGAATTTGCAGTTGGCATACTAAGTAAGAAGGCTTATGGAGGTGAAGGCATGAAGAGTGAAAAAGTTGTCAGAGATGAAGGAGATTGGATTTCAAATAGAATGGAGGACTAAATAAGAGATTTGTAATCTATAAGTTCTTGTTTTTGTTATCAAATCAAATCCTACTATTATTTTCTAACAATTGTATTAGTATGGATAAATCCTTTGAATTAAGGTTGACCTAACAATCATGAGTAAATTCTTTAATAGGATGACATTCTAATAGAATTTTATAAAGTCCTCTAACAAGGCTCACTCCTAACATGGTGATTGAATTCCTTTAATCAAGGTCACATTTAAGAGTGTGCATTGTAACCTTCAACAGGATTGGCTCCTCAAAAAGATCACTTCAGAAGAGTGAAAATTGATAGCATGTTACTCATGGTTTTTCCAAATTGAGTTTCCACATAAAATCCTTATGTCAAATTATGTGAATGATTTTTTGGTATTTCATGTTCACATTTATGCAAAGTTCATTTGATCTAGGATAGTAATTAATATACTATGGTTTGAGATATTGGATGATCAATGCATGCACAAGTATTTGTTAAGTACTAAAAAGTTTTCTCTATACATTTGGACCTTGGATAAATGATTTACCCCCCTCTCAATTATTCTAAAGCAATCCAACAATTGGTATCAGAGTTCTTGGTGCTTGTGAAGGAAAAATGTTGAAGGTACTTGAAGCTAAAGATCGAGATGTATAAAAAGGAGGTGTCCAAGTTAAACAAGGAAAACTTTCTTGCATGGCAAAGTTTTATGAAAGTGCATCTAGGTGGACTTGGAGATTATGCACGGGAAACCATTATTGAACAAGTCAAATAGAAGAAAGAACATAATCAGGCAATGTTGATGATTGCATATATCCTAAGCTATTCAGAGTTTGAAGACATCAAAACATGTACCACTTCTAACAGAATGTGGGATGCCTTACAGAAGATCTATGGAGGAGACAAGAATGTGTTGAAGCCAAAGCAAAAAGTCTAAGAGGAAAATTTGATGAAATGAGAATGCAAGAAGGTGAGACTATAGTCTAGTATTGTACAAGAATCAAAGATATTATAAATTCCATCAGAAGAGAAAATAGAGTTATAAAAGATGAGATTGTGATCAAAAAAGTGTTGATAACCCTATTGTCTAAATATGTTATTAGAGTCACTACTATACAAGAACTAAGGTGTAATCCTGGTAGTGATCTAACCCTTGAAGAACTAGTTGGTGGACTCACTTCTTTTGAATTGTCAAATTTTGATAATTTTAAATCTAAGAATATTGATTCTTCTTTCAAAGCTAAGCTGGCACTAAAAGAACCTAAAGGAAAGAAAAAGGTCAAGCATTTTTCCAGTGATAGTGACACAAATGAAGAAGATCTAGAAGAACTAGAAGCACTATTGGCTAGGATATTTCATAGAGATAAAGGAAAATACAAAGGTAAGTTATGCATCATATGTTTTGATTGCAATGAAGTTGGTCATATTGCAGAAAGGTGTCTTAAGAAGACAAAGAATATAAATGAAGACAAATTCAGAGGTAGAACAGATAAGAGTAACAAAGGCTATAAGGACAAGAGAAAGAAATCTTGTTACATTGCTAAAGAATAATCTAAAGAAGAATTAGATGGTCAAGATGATGAAGTTGTGTATGTTGTTATGAAGGATGATTCAGATGAAGATAAGGAAGCTACATTAGTCTCCTATATAACCAAAGGTGAAAGATGGATCATTGATAGTGGATGTTCTCATCACATGGCTGGTGACAAAAATAAGTGCATTACCCTTGAGCATTATAATGGAAATAGTTTTAGATTTGGTAATGGTGCACCTTATCTAGTAAAAGGTAAATGATCAATAAGATTAACAAACAAGATCATGTGTGACAATTTTTACTATTTAGAAGGACTTAACTATAATTTGTTAAGTGTTTCACAATTGAATAGTTTAGGATACAAGGTTGAATTTGAACACAAGAAAGCTAAGATCTATAATGCTAATGGAGAACTCATTGGGAGTGGATATCAAACAAGAGGTAATCTATTTTATCTTGACATGAATGAAGGTACTTGTCTTTTTGTATAATTTGATGATGTGTGGCTATGGCACAAAAGATTATGCCATGTAAATTTTGACAATGTTAGGATTAAACCATGGATAGAAATAACAATTACATGCAAGTATAACCAATAATAGTAAATAATAGATCACACAAAAAACAACACATGGTACCAAGATTTAACATAGTTCACCCAATCCCTGGGCTACGTCCACCAAACAGAAAGTTCGATATTATTATGATCTGATGATTACAACTTGATTACAATCCATAATCCCTTATAGCTTAGTACTGCCACAAGAACAAATTTTGTATTACAACTTATTAAAAAAAATAGCTAACCCTAAGACCTTTTATACAATAATTTTATGTCATTTTAGGGTTACAACATGTTGGCCACATGTTGGCCATATGTCGGCTACAACATCGGCCGCAGCCCAAAATTTTTTAAATCTAATAATCTCCCACCTGGGGACTGATCAGGCTCCACATTAAACAATAATCTCTCACTTGGAGACTGATCCTGTAGCAATACCGCTACTACATGGGCCTCCCACTAGATCAAACCACCCTAGACATTGTTGTTCTTTTATTCATGTTCAGTCTAGAAGACCAACTAAAGCTGAAGAGGAGTTCAGCTTCTCCCTTGTTACTACCTTTGTCAACATATCGATTGGATTGTCATTGGTATGTATCTTCTTGAACTTTAACTATCCATCCTCCAAAACTGATCGAATGAAATGGTACCACAACTATATGTGTTTGGTCATTGAATGTAGAGCTAAATTCTTTGCAAGATGAATGGCACTCTAACTATCTGTGAGAAAATAATTATTCTTTTGAGTATGTCCCAATTCTTGCAAGAATAACTAAAGCCATATCATCTCCTTGGTTGCCTCTATAGTAGCTACATACTCTACCTCTGTAGTGGATAAAGAATTAACCTTTTGTAACCTAGAAATCCATCTCACGACTGCCCCACCAATAGTAAAAACGTAACTTGTAGTACTTCATCTGGTATCAATATCCTTGCCAAATCTAAGTTAACATAGCCTTGTAAATCAGTAGTAGAGCCCCCAAAGTGTAAACACTTATTGGATGTTCCTCTCAAATATCTGAGAATCCATTTGACTACATTCCAATACTCAATTCTTGGATGACTCATATACCTGCTAACAACTCCCACTATGATGCAGGAAAGAAATGAATAACTAGGGCCAAAGGCACACCCAGCTATCCAAACCACCCTACAAGAGTTAACACAACGAAAGAAAACACAAGGAACAGCACCAAGGAAAGAGAGAACAAGGATATATTTATTGATTCATCAAATATTCAGCATGCATGCCCAGTTGTAAGGCCTTCTGGGTTACAACCAATTACAAATGTATAACTTCTAGATCTCCAAATCAGCTTTTTAAATCCACATATCTCTTTTCTTTTGAACTCTCCCCAAAAATTTTCCCTAACCCTAAACCTAAACACCCTACTTATACTTGCCAAAATGGCTTGCAGATAATTCTAGAACATAGACAAACCACAAGTTGGCCCTCATCAAATATAATTAACTATACCAAAATTAAAAGTGAGCAAAGTTGGCCCAATTGGAACTAGGCAGAATGAACTAATGTATAGGATTACAAAGAAACCCAGGATGCTCCTGCATTAGACAACCAAGGTTGGGAAAAAAATGATTCTCATGAATCATGCAAGTTTCACACCTTGAGTTGAATCAAAATCAGACTGAGAAATCCATGTAGCATCTTCAATTCGTATATTCTTCCACTTCACCAAATATTCATAGTAATCTTTTCCTCCTATGCTCTTAGCAACTCTTTGATCCAATATCTATTCAATCTCTTCAATTGTCTTCTTAGGATAATCATCAGGTACAACAATTTCATCCTTTGACTCATGATACTTATACAAATCAGCAATATTGAATATAGGAGATATATCCATGTCATCAGGTAACTCAACTTCATAAGCATTACCACTATCAAACTTCTTCAAGATCTTACAAGGTCCAAATTTCTTCATCTTCAGCTTACTGTATGTTCTAGCTAGGAATCTTCCTTCCTTTGGATGAACCATCACCTCATCACCAACCTAAAAATCATGGTGTCTTCTAGACTGATCAGCATTCTCTTTATACTTCTAATTACATTGTTCCAATCTCAAATTCACTTCCTTATGCAAAGACTCCATAAAATAAGAAAATTCTTCTCCTGTAGTGCTTCTCTTTTCTTCTCCAAAAACATCTCTCAAATTTGATATGCCTCTAGGATACATTCTAGTAACAATCTCAAAAGGTGTCTTCCCTGTACTCCTATTCACAGAATTGTTATATGCAAATTCAGCTTGTGCCAATACCATCTCCCAATTACTTGGCTTATTCCCAACCAAACATCTTAGCAAATTACCCAAGCTTCTATTCACAACCTCTGTCTGTCCATCTATTTGTGGATGGAATGTAGAACTAAACTTCAACTCAGTACCCATCTTCTTCCACAAAGTCTTCCAAAAATATCCAAAAAACTTATTGTCTCTGTCAGAAATAATACTTCTTGTTAATCCATGCAATCTCACAATCTCTTTAAAAAAAAGTTCAGCAACATGCTCAGCATATGATGTCTTCTTACATGGTATAAAATGAGCCATCTTAAAAAATCTGTCCACTACCACAAATATGGAATCATACCCTTTCATTATCTTAGGCAATCCAAGAACAAAATCCATACTAATGTCAGTCCAAGGTTTCTCAGGAACAGTAATAGGTGTATACAAACTAGTATTTTGACTCACTCCTTTTGCAACTTGACAAACTCCACAACTCTTTACAAATTTTTGAACATCCTTATACATTTGTGGCCAATAATATTTTTCTTTCAGCAAACCCAATTTCTTATCAATTCCAAAATGTAAAGCTAATCCACCACTATGCTTTTTTTAATTAGATTCAATCTCATAGAACTTCTAGGAATACACAACTGAATGCCTTTTAATAACATACCTTCTTGAATGAAATACTCATCATACTTACTTATGTGATCTGTCAGATTTGGTACTCTGCACTCTCTTCATGCCTCAGAAAAATCAGGATCAGCATCGTATAACTCTTTCATCTCATCAAAACCAAGAACTTCAACCTTCATTTCAGTCAACAAAGAACATTTTGTACTCAATGCATCAGCAACTTTGTTAGTAACTCCACTCTTATTCTTAAATCACAAATGTAAAACTCTACAAATATTCAACCCACTTCATATGTCTTTGATTCAATTTATGTTGACTTCCCAAGTATTGTAAAGCTTTATGATTAGTATACAACACAAACTCCTTAGGCATCAAATAATGTCTCCACTTCTTCAATGCTTGAACAATAGCATAAAACTCTTGATCATACATAGAATATTTCCTTCTAGCATCATTTAACTTTTCACTAAAGAAAGAAACAGGCTTACCTTCTTGACTTAATATAGCTCCTATTGCATTACCACTTGCATCACATTCAACTTGAAATACTTTGTTGAAATTAGGCAAATCCAATACCGGTAATTCTGCAACCTTTTGTTTCACAGTCTCAAAACTCTTATTAGCTCCATGTGTCCACTTGAATTCCTTTTTATCTCCCCTCATTGAATCAGTCATAGCATTGCAAATAGCACTAAAATTCTTTATAAACTTTCTATAAAAACTAGCTAAACCATGAAATGATCTTACCTCACTCACATTCTTAGGTGTAGGCCATTCCAAAATTGTTTTAACCTTCTCAGGATCCATCTTCAAACCATCAGATGTCACAAATCTCATATACACAATCTCCTCTTGCATAAAAGAATACTTTTTCAAATTAATCAGCAACTTTTCCTCTTTCAACCTCTGCAATACTTGTCTAATATGCTCAGGATGTTCTTCCTTAGTCTTACTAAATATCAGAATATCATCCAAATAAACAATCACAAACTTACCCAAAAATCTATTCAGAACTTCATTCATTAACCTCATGAAAGTACTAGGTGCATTAGTCAAACCAAAAGGCATAACCAAACATTCATAAAAACCATCTTTTGTCTTGAAAGCATTCTTCCATTCATCACCTTCTCTAATTCTGATCTGATGATAGCCACTCTTCAAATCAATCTTGGTAAAATAATTTGCTCCACTTAAACAATCCATTATGTCATCCATCCTTGGCATAGGAAACCTATATTTCACTATTATCTTGTTAATGGCTCTGGAATCAGTACACATTCTCCATTCTTCATTCTTTTTAGGTGCTAATATAGTAGGTATAGCACATGGACTCAAGCTTTCTCTGATCAAACATTTCTACAACAAATCATGCACTTGTCTATTAAGTTCTTCATTCTTTGTAGGTGTCAATATATATGGTGCTTTGTTTGGAAAACTTGCTCTAGGAATAAAATCCATACAATGACTTATACTTCTTACTGGAGGTAATCCATCAAGAAGATCATCAGCAATAATGTCTTTATATTCATTGAGCAATTTTGCAATTTATTTTGGCACTTGGTTAGCATTATTCTCTTGCACTTGGCCTTCATTGATAAAACTTGGTTTTCTTGAAATTATGGCAAAACAAACCTAATTCTTTTTCACTTCCTTTTCAAATTGTTTCCAATTAACCATACAAATCTTTACAATAGTACAGTTAAGCTCATCTAGGACTTCAATCAAAGGCAACAATGTTTGTTTCTCCCCATTCACCCAAAGAGTATATTGATTCAATCTTCCATCATGTACAACATGTCTATCATATTGCCAAGGTCTACCCAACAAAATATGACAACAATCCATGGGCATAATATCACACAAAACTTCATCAACATAATGTCCAATTTTAAATTTCACAAGGCATTGCTCACTTACCAATATCTTATGCTCATCTTTGATTCATGAAACATGATAAGGTTTGGGATGTTTCAGCCTCTTTAACTGCAACTTGGTAACCAGCTCTTCTGATGCTATATTTGTAGAACTCCCACTGTCAATGATCACTTTGCAATATTTTCTAGCCATCTTACATCTTGTCTTGAAAAGACTTCTCCTTAAAATAGGTTCCTCATCACTTCTTTTATTACATAAGGTTCTTCTCACCATCAGATTTTCTCCAACCTCAGGTCCACTTGTTGAACTTCCAATGTCTTCTTGAATCATAGAATTTATATTATTTTTTCCACTTTCAGAGGATCTACATTCAAAAGATCTATGCCCTTCTTTGCCACATCTAAAATAATTACCATGAAATCCACTTCTAGAATAGGAATTACCTCTTCCCCAATAAGAATTAGCGCCTCCTTGGTAAGAATTACCACCTTTCCATTTGGTCTTGCCTTTATCATCACTCTTCCATTCAGATTTACCTTTATCTTGCATAGAATTGTTAGCTCTACTACTTTCTCCATAAGATCTACCTCTACCTCTTTATCTTTGTTCATGCTTCTTTGTCAAGATCTCCTCAGCCTTCAAGGCATACCGGTATGCTTCTTCCACACTTTCCAACTTCACAAAACTTATCTCATCTTCAATTCCAAATCTCAATCCATTAATGTACCTTGAAATTTTCTCAACATCATCATCCACATGTCTAGATCTGATGTCCAATCTATAGAATTCTTTGGTATATTCTTTCACAGTCATGTCCCTTTGTTTCAAATTTTGCATCTTTCTCAATAAGCTAACTTGGTAATCAGCAGGAAGGAATTTTTTCTTTACCTTGTTCACCATCTTTGGCCAAGTTCTTATCTTCTCCTTTCCTCTCCTTTGTCTATCAGTTTGCAAGTGCTCCCACCATAATGATGCATGATCTTTCAGCCTAGTGACTACAATCTTCACCTTTCTATTATCAGGAGTGTTTTCATACTCAAATAACTTCTCCATATCAGAGATCCAATCCAGAATAGTATTTGTATCTAATTTTTCATCATAAGGAACAACTTCTATAGTAGGCTTTGAATTTTCCCTAGACAATAATTGCAACAATCTTTCCTCATCTCAATCTTCTTCAAGTTCTGGATTATGGTTTGGTGTTGCTGCTTCATCATCACTTACATCTTCAAGATGCGCTCCTCTCCTCTAGGCTATCTCCATAGCATCTAATCTGGCTGCAATTTGTCTTAACTAATCCAATATAGCATTATCAACATTATTTCCTCTACCACAAACCATCTTTACAAATTAGGTTCCTGCAAGATCGTAACCCTCTACAAGTTTTAGGTCAAATCCACAGATCTACCTACAACCATATCCAAATCAGGGTTCTACATGATCCAATCTCCACAAGGATGAACTTAAGGCTCTGATACCAACTAATGCAGGCAAGGGATGAATAACTAGGGCCAAAGGCACACCCAACTATCCAAACCACCCTGCAAGAGTTAACACAACAGAAGCAAACACGAGGAACAGCACCAAGGATAGAGAGAACAAGGATATATTTATTGATTCATCAAATATTCAGCATACATGCCCAGCTGTAAGGCCTTCTAGATTACGACCAATTAAAAATGTATAACTTCTAGATATCCAAATCAACTTTTTGAATCCACATATCTCTTTTCTTTTGAACTCTCCCCAAAAATCTGCCCTAACCCTAAACCTAAATACCCTACTTATACTTGCCAAAATGGCTTATGGATAATTCTAGAACATAGAGAAACCACAAGTCGACCCTCATCAAATATAATTAACTATATCAAAATTAAATGTGAGCAAAGTCAGCCCAATTGGAACTAGGCAGAATGAACTAATGTATAGGATTACAAAGAAACCCAAGATGCTCTTGCATCACACTACATGTGCAATATCTGGCCTAGTACATACCATAGCATACATCAAGCTTCCTATAGCTGAAGCATAGGGTACCTTAGACATATTATCCTCCTCTTCTTGTGTCTTGGGACACATCTACTTAGTCAATTTCAAATGATCAGGCAAAGGTGTGCTGACAGCTTTAGCATTCTCCATAGAGAAATGTTGCAACACCTTCTCAACATAATCAGCCTGAGATAGCATCAATGCTTTTTTTTCCTATCTCTACAAATCTTCATACCAAGGATTTGTTTTGCTGCCCCCAAATCCTTCATATCAAATGCATGTGCTAATTGGCTTTTTAGCCCCTTAATGTGATCCATGTTAGACCCAGCTACAAGCATATTATCAATATATAAACATAAAATAATGTAGCTATCATCATCCAACCTCTTAAAGTAGACACAATGATTAAATTACACCTACTATAACCATGCTCATCCATAAAACTGTCAAATTATAGATACCATTTTCGAGGTGCTTTCTTCAAGCCATATAAACTTTTCTTCAATTTGCACACTAAGTTCTCCTTACCTTTGATTGCAAATCCCTGTGGCTGAGCCATATATATTTCTTCATCCAAATAATCATGAAGGAAGGTTGCTTTAACATCTAGCTACTCTAAATGCAAATCTTCACTAGACTTAAAATATTACTGATAGAAGTCATTTTAACAGTAGGAGAAAATGACATCTTTTAAGATCGAGGAGTAGTTCCTATTATTTTCCTTTTCGGCTGGCTTTTGACTATTTTGTTTTTCCTTTTTGGTTTGGCCTTTTCTTTGGCCTTTTTTTATTTGGCTAGACCTTGTGCTCTTTCAGCCTTTAGACTTGTTTCTTTTGTGGCTGGGCTTCTAACACTTATTTTCAGCCTGATTTGTATTAACTCTCAGGTTTGAAGATCCTTGTAAAACCTGTTTATCTAATAAAAAACAATAGGAGAAGATATCTCATCAAAATCAATTCCCTTTTTCTATGTAAATCCTTTGACAACTAACCTAGCTTTAAATCTTTTCTTACCTCCATCCTCTTCTTTTAACTTGTAAACCCACTTATTCTATAAAGCCTTTTTGCCTATAAAAAACTTGCACAAATCCCATGTCTATATTCTTTAGCAAAGAGTCCATTTCATCTTTCATTGCAGACTGCCACTGAATCTTAGTATCCACCTGTATAGTGTCATCATAACTTTCAGGTTCACCAACATTAGTAAGTAAAATAGAATACCAAGAGGGCAAAAATCTTTGTAGAGGTCTAATTTGCCTTGTTCACCATCTAACATTCATTGGTGTGTTTGGTATTTGTTGTTGTAGTTGTTGCACATCATGAGGAATGGCTAGAACATCAACTTTTGGAGTATCATCCATCACTACATAATCATCTTCTTTATTCTCATGTTGCTACAACAGATCTTTGTACAAGACTTTCTCATTGAATATGACATCCCTACTTCTTACAATTTTATGATTTTCAAAATCTCAAAGCCTATAACCAAACTCATTAATGCCATATCCAACAAATAAACATTTTTTTGACTTAGCTTCTAGCTTGGTTCTATTTTCATAATCTATGTGAGAAAATGCTTCACAATCGAAGGTTTTACTCACCTTCTTACCAGTCCATGCCTCCTCTAGAATACCATAGCCCAAAGGAGTGGAGGGACCTCTATTAATCAAATATGCAATAGTATTGACAGCCTCTGCCCACATGTGTAAGGGCAACCCAGCATGTAACCTCATTCTCCTTGCACATCCATTATAGTCCTTGTTGGTCTAATTTTTGCAAGATATCTTTCCCCATTTTCTAAAAAAATTAGAATTGAATTTGGCAAGTGGAGACTAGGATTTTTGTTTTAATCCGGTAAAATTTTGGTAGCATTTCAATTTTCTTGTCAAAGCCCTAGGTCTCGTTTCCTTTTAAATTTTATCCCAGTGCAGAATTTTAAAAAAGGGATAAGTGAATATTCTTTTCCCGCCTGCTTTGACGTCTTTGTTGAGTCCTTTTGAAAGGGTTTTATCCAGCCATTGGATCTTATTTAAATCTACAGTTGTTGCATACTTTCTATAGCAAGATGCTCAAAGATTATGCATAGTGAGGTAGCAACCATCTAAGAACTATGTTTTGACACTAAAAATGAAGTTCGGCACCGAAAAAATTGTGTTAATATGAAGGCATCCTGATCACGCGCTATGTCCTAGGCTTGTCATTATTAAGAAGAATGCACATGGAAAAACTCACAAATGGTGTCACCAGAGTTCAAGTTTCTTCGAAAACTCACTAAGTCACTATCAAAAAAGCCATGTGAATTGTTGGTGGTGATATAGCGAGTGCCCAAATTTTGCAAAAGGCAGTGTTCTTTTAAAGGTTGATGTGACCACAAAAATTCTCATGCAGTCTTAGAAATAGGCACAACTACCTTCTCTGACACCAGTTTTAATTGGCAAAGTCTCAATCAATGAGTCTTTTTTTTTTATCACAAGAATTGTGAATCTATCGAAGGTCACTATATTGCTAGCTGAAAAATTACCAATTCTTCGGTAGCAATGTAGCGAGTGCCTAGTCATTGCAAAAGACAATGTTCTTTTAAAATACGGATTGATTTTGATGATCTTGAGGAAAATATTGTGCCAAATTTGCTTTTATTTCTATACAATTTGTGTCACTCATAATTTTATTTCCCGATGTAGGTTTTTGATGGTTAACAGAAAGTTGTTGTATCGCTAGCTAGATATTGGTGATTTTTTCGGTAGCAATGTAGTGACCCACCTGAAAGTAAAAAACACGGCAAGGCCAAGGATGTGTGATGTCATTGGAATTTAAATAATATATATGTGAGCTAGTGTGTTAATCCAACTCAATGATAGCAATGCCTGGACCCACTCCCTATGTATAAAACATGCAAAGAATTATGATCGTTAGATCAAAATAGAATCAACAGTCCTCGCTATCTTGCTATGGAGAGTTGCAAGTTGTTTACTCTATGTGACATAGTGAGTATGGGACCCACCATCCTTCAGGGTACTTTGCGTAGTTTCTCTACCTTTAATTTGGTCTTGGATCAACAATGCTCGTTAACTCACTATGGTAAGATGTGCAAAGATTATGTATAGAGAGTTAGCAAATGAGGGACCCACCATTGTTCTCTTAAAAGTTGTTTCAAATATCTGACACATGATCAGAATAAAATTAGTGGTTATTGCTAGCTCACTATAGAAAGATTTTCAATAGTTATGTATAGTGAGGTAATGAGTTGATGACACATGTCCTAGTCATCTGTGGGCCCAGTTTGAAATGCCAGCCTTAGAGGAAAGGTACAAATGGAGATAGTTTATTTGTTTGACTACCAGTGTGATAAGAAGAAAAAAAGTGAGTTAGCCTAGTTCTTGGATCCTAGGATTTTTACAGGATCAATGGTGCAAATTTAAAAAGAAGTGCAATGCCAATCTATTTTTCTATTCTGCGCATGTATGGTGAATGAAAGCTTCGTATGTGGGAGAAAAAGAGTATAATATAGGATGTTTTCATTAGTTCTAGTCCTACACAAAAAAAGATTTTACATTTTCTAAGCACAAAAGCCTATTGATCATATTGTGTTTAGCCTGGGACAAACATGAACTAATTCTTCATATGTTCGAGAGCAACTGCAGAGGTTCAAGGAAAGATAAGTCTGGAAAGTCAAGTAAGTACTCATATATAATCTCTATAACTTTCTAGTTCCTATTATTATGACCAAGATGCCTCCAAAGAAAGCATTTTCCAAGCAAGTTAATTATATGGATAGGAATGTTCATGATGATTTGTTAGAAATACTCCCAGCATCCACCACTGAACTTGCCCAAGTTAAAAAATTGATTTTCTTAAACCCTACGCTCAAAATTGTTGATGGCTTATATGACAAGGGGAATTGGGTTAGAGATACAAAAACTACCCAAACTGGTCTTGTCTTGTTTAAAAAGTGGTTTTTAGAAAGGAATTTGTTTGTCCCACATGCTAATGTCTGGAATTTTGATTTGGGAAAGCTAGTAGTTCCAAGTGTTTTCATGGATTGTGATTTTCTTGAAGTCATTGTCGAGAATTATGACCAAGCTATTAGGGTGGTGAGAAGAAATGATGACATGCCTCTGATCTCAATTAGTCTTGAAGAAATTAGAGAGGTTTTTCACCTAGAACCATTGTCAAATTACCATGTGCCAATCAATTTACCAGAATTAGAGAATGAATACAAAGCAAAGAAGGATGCAATTAGGGGAGGTGAATTAAGGGTACACATTGGTATAATAGGAACTCTACTAGTAATTAATGCAGCCTCTAGAGAACCTTTTAAGAAGAGTCTTTTCACCTCCTGGGCTGTAGAGATATACAGGACCCTGTGCCATGTTTTTGGTGAAGATGAACAAAATTTCACGCCCATTGGCCTAATGTATATAATGGTTCAAATTGCTTCTTTTGGTGTAGATGTTATCTTTAATTTTGCTTCCTATTTGGCTGAAGAAATAAATACTGGTTTAGTTGGAATTGCAAGAGGGAAGGTGGAGAAAACGTTTGGCCACTATTCTCTATTGATGCATATGTTCTTGTTCAAGGGGGTGACATATTTTGGTAATGAGATGAAATTGAACAGAGAGGAGAATGGGGAAGCATTGCCCGTCTAGTTGTGGAGTGTAGATATGACCTAGGATGCAAGTGATGCTAGTTTTATCATATTTGATAGGTATTTTGCTTCTAAATTGAGATGCCTCATATAAAGAGATAATCCTAGAATCCCTAAGCTATTAATGGACCTCCTCAGACCTTGTACAAGCCTCATAACTTGAAAGTTTCACGCAATTGGGGAGATATCATTCCTTACCCTATTTTTACAATTTTTAGAATCTATGGTTTTAAAGGGAGTCCTCATGTCTTGCCTTACCAAGTACCTTTGAAGGTAGGAATGGCTGAAGTTTTGTGGCAATTAGGAGGAGTAGAAGAAATGTTTTTGTTGAAAAGGCAACTAGGGTCAATTTTCCCCACCTGCATAGTCACCATCCGTTTGTGATTACAAAAGGGGTTTGGATCTTTTTGCATAAAATTTTGGATCAGTATATGATGGCTGTCTCTCATCCCCATTTTTGTGATTCTGAGGGATTTTTTAATTAGACCTTGAGGTATAGAATTAAGCTGGGACTGGTTAAACATGATTCATATTTTTAAGAGGACATTATAAGGAATGGATTCTAATTATAGGAATAGGAAACTAAGAAGGAAAAATGGAGAGTTTATTCCCGAGTCTTAGAATTCATTCATTGTTTTGATCAGAAATATAGTCCTTTAGCTAATCCTAATAGAGAGGCTGACAAAATAAATAAGCTCATGAGTAACTTCCCTGAAATAATGGAAGCTATGAATGAGAAGAAATAATTTTTTATTGATTTTTATCTTGATAAGGCCAGAGAATTCATCAAGAGTTTGGCTTTCACTCTTAATATAGGAGCTGGTCAAATAGTTGTACAAAATAAGCCTAGTTACACTATAATTCAAAATAAAAGGGCTCCTGTAGATAAAGGCAAGCAAATAATGGGATCCACCAATATAGCCCTAATGGAGAGATCTAATGAGCCTAGTCCCAAGAGGTAGAACGTAATGAAAGAGGAGAGGCCTCAAGTTGAGAAATATTCACCCACTCAATCCCCTTTGAGGATTGAAGAAGAACAGCTCACAGGTGAGAAAATTGAGGAGATGGGATCACAAGGAGCTATTTTTATTACTCAAGCAAAATTGGATGGAGGTAACCTTCCAGAGCCTCATCTACCAAGTTTGGACCTAACAATAGCTGACTATAGAGGCAAGGAATTGGACCCTGTGTTAGAACAGGTGAATCATCAATTTTTGGCTGATGACCGTTTTGTGAAATCTAGGGCTTTTTAGCAGTTTGCATGGAGGGAAAACATGAATATTTTTGAGGAAAAATGTAAAAGGTTGAAAATAGAGCATCCAGAAATGGATGAAGCTTCCATCGTGAACCAAACAAAAGAAGAAATCATAAAAGAATTTTAGAATATAAGCCCTGAGGATGGAAGGCAAATGGTAAAGGCATCTAACATTTTATTGTTGCCAAATTGTGATATTGTTGATGCCTTAGTTTTCAGTTCTATTTCAAATAAATTGACTTTGCAAGATCAAAATAAAGGGGATTTCCAAGGCTGCATTCATTGAAGATTAAGCTACATTGGTCAGTTGGTCATTGAGAAGAGGATCTAGAGCCCCATCATCACAACAAGATGAGTCTGGATTGATGGGAAGCATAATTGTGAGAAGAGTTGTTGATATGTCACATGTGCAGCTAGCACATTGGAATGTGGATTCTTCCAAGTTTCTTTTGGCCACTATAAAAAGGGAAGAAAAGGAAATTATTGAATTACAGAGCAAATATGAGGCAGTTGTGGATGCCTACAATAAAGAGGTAAAAAAGAGAATTGAGCTTGAGAATAAGCTATTGGGAAAATCCATCAGACCTCGAATAACATACCCTCATCCCCCAGTTGAACCCTTAAAATCCACCCCGCTCATAGAAATACCAGATACACCCCAAAGGCCACAGTACTACACTACTGAGGATTTTGAAGAAGAACAGGGTAAACTCAGGAGCATACATGTAGAGTTGGAGGAAAAATATGAAGGTAAATTAGGAATAGCTCTCACATATTTTGGGGACAAAGTTGAATGGCCACTAATCCATGATCAGTTGGCCAAGGTGGTCCATATCTAGGAGGAGCTGAAAGCCAATGATGAGGCTTTAAAGCCTATCATAAATAAATGGGTGAGAAGGGAGAAAGAAATGACATTTTTGTGTTTCTCTATCATAAATAATTCTTATGATCAAATTGAAAAAACCTTTGATATTGTTTCTGATCTTGCTGATTTTGACAATAAAAGGATTCATTTACAGATAATAATAGTAGGCTACTTGAACAAGTACAAGAGCCAAAAAATCAGTTTCTTTCCTTGTGCCCTAGATAAGAAAAATAATTTGAAAAGCAAGGATGAATGGGCTAAGGAGCTTGATTATTTGTTTTTTTAAAGAATGAATCAAGTTATCAATGAAACAGGGCATGCGTGGTGGGCCACAACAATTGAAGAAATAGTGAAAGCCCAAATATTCTTTAATTCTTTGAAACAAAATTTTGTTGCTATTGATAATGAGGCTGAGTATGTGCTCAAAACGCAGAGTGATATTTTACAATTCAATTGGACAGATGACACACTGTTTGACAAGTGGATGGCAGAAATAACTCCTAGTGAACAGTTGGAGGAAATAAAAACTGATAGTGATGAAGTGTAGGGTGATGAGATCCAAATTATTGACACCATCACTACACAAGGCCAATAGGGAGAAAAAGACAAGAATAATCAGTCACTTTTAGTTGCAGTCACGGGCCCATAGGATGCTGATACAACCAAAGAAGAGAAAAAAGTAGAAGTTACTCCCACCATACAAGATAAAGATGGTGAAAACCCACAAGTGGAGATTAATGTACAATCATCAGAAAAAACTTCATCATTGGTTAGCTTGGCAGTTGCATACAAAGAGGGATTAGAATAGCAGCCAAATCAACAACAATAGAGGATGTGACAGAAGCGGACCCACCAAAAGGAATGTTTGATCTAGACATCTCATGTTACCCACATTTTTGTCATTTTATGATAGGTGTATGTAATTATCTCTTGTAAATGACACCTATCATTTTCTTTTAGGTTGAAGTTTGCTGCATCTCACACTATATAAGTAAGATTCCAAGGCTAGAGAATGGTTTGATTTCTAATGTTTTCTAGGTGATATACTTAGTTTGTTTTTGGTCCAATGTTTGGAGCAAGTTTATGATGTATTTTCTCTGTTAGTTCCTGAGAATACATGAATATAGAATGGTCTCTATGTTTCTTCCTAAAGTCATTCTAAGTTTACTGCAATTGTATACAATTTTCAAGAAAAAATGAATACAAATTATGAGTTGTCCCCATATCAGTTCTTTCTACATTTTGTCTCCTTTTAGTTACTTGTTCATCTTGATATTGTATGAGTAAAGGTTTGTGCAATTGAATGCAATCCAGTTAGGTTGTATATCTGTTCATCACTTCTATTAGTTCAATGGATTAAGTAAAAGATTTGATGAATTTGATAAGGTTGCTATAGTAGTAGGAAGGATTTTTGAATGATGAATTCTTATAAGAATTGCTGATAATATTTGTTGCAAGGAAACAAATTAGATCTATGGATTTGTAGTAGACTCTAAACCCTAATGGATTAGGCACTGGTCAAATTGATTCAGCTGGAAGAGAAATATGTCATAAATAGTTTTTCAAATGTAGAATTACAATCAATTTTACTTTTATTTCCTGAAAATCTTCAAAATTGGCCTGTACTTGTTTGGATGGAATTTTTTAGCTTCAGTTAGCCACTATTGTTGAGAACACGTGTAGATCTATAGAAGAACTTTGGCCAGATCTATTGCATGGGATGTGTTTATCAAATTATCAAGAATTATGCATGTATTTGAGGATTTGAGATGAGAATCAGAATGAAACTTAAATAATTATCATACATTGTTTACTAGTCTTGAATCATCCCTGGGTATACCCACCCTGGATTTGCAGAGCCTAAAGAGTAGAAAACCACCCTTGGTTTTGTTGAAGTTGGGTCCAAATGGTTTGCACATATAGTTGCTAATAGGAATTGGCTAATCCTTAGATTGTGTGAGTGATATCATTTTCGTATTAAGCATTTTGTTGCTTAGTAGTTTTAAAACTCCAACAAAATGGTGACTCTACTAGGGAGTTGTCCAACACATTTGTGAAAAATATTGCAGTTTCTTTGGTCCTGCTATGTACGTGTGTGTTAGATTATCTAAGTTTTTCTCGTGGTCATAAGGGGATATTTTAGTGACAAAATTTGAGAATTTAAAGAAAATTCCAAATGCCACCAAAATGTACCGACGTATCCAGCCTTTCCAAGTGTCTTATCTATCAAGCAAGAGTTGTAGGCTTTTTATCTTAGTGATTAGTCTATCTATGTTAGATATTTCAATTTTTATTTGTGTGGTTTTTTTTTCTTGGAGCCAAGAATAATTTTCATTGTGTATTTTCCCAAAAATAGGGTGGTGACTCAGTCAAGGTTTTGAAGCTAGTGCTTGTTTTAACAAAAGGTGAATATGGATGACAAGAGAAAGAACACAAGAGCTTACGTGAGAGACAGTATACTAATTTACCCCAAGGTGGTAGGAAGAATGAAAATAAGAAAAGGACATATCCAAATCCCACCTAGAAACCCAAAGGTAGTGTATCCGCCAATTCCCAGTATCAACCAGTATTAGGGAGAGAGTCTTCTTCACTTAGTTCTGAATTTGAAACCATGAGACTCTTAGGAGGCATTTTCGATACCCTAGTACTAGATGAAAGAACATATCAAGATAAAGATATGACACTAGTATGAAATGCTTCACCAAGGCCAAATCTCATAGCAGATATGAACTGCAGGCTAGGATTTAGGAGTTCATTTGATGATCCTTTTAATCCTAGAGCAGCCCCATACATGGAGCCCAATCTTATAGACTTGGATGATCCTACTGATTCAGAGGCTACTTTTTTAGAACCTAAAGAAGTGCAATCTGAGATAGGATTTCTAAAGAAATGGGTTGTTGAGGAGGAAGTTAAATGCATTCGTCTTGAAAAAGAGAAGGAGAAAGCCACCTTGGATGCCATAATAGAAAGAGATGCTCTGCTGAGAAGGATGGCTACTTTGAAGGAGCAAAATAAAAAATTAGAAGAAAAAACTATGACTCTCCATACTAATGTTTTTAGAGATGTAGATACTTTGAGATCTACGGTTCAAGAAATAGAAAATTTCTTAAGCCAGAGACAAGAGCCTATTATTACCAAAGTTTGAACCTATAAACCTATTCAAGTAGACCCTATAGAACCCACTATAAAAGCTACAGATAAAGGGAAAGGAAAAGCCATAGGAATCCAAATAAATGAACCTCAAGCTCTAACAAAAAAATTTGTAAATCCTCCCATGTCAAAATTAGATCTAGACCAAGAAAAAGATAGAAAGGAGAAGGAAGATCTTGCAAAAGAACTTGAGAAGGTGTAGAATGAAGCTCAAGCCACGAAAACTCGCAGAAAAATCCAATTAATAAAATCTAATTTTGCATTGGCTTCATGGCCAAATTTTTCCATCCCATCTGTAACTCCTACACCAGCTATGGTCCAATAATCTCAGCTCAAGGAATATCCTAGTCTACTCCTGCCTTATTATCCACTACTTATCCTCAAGTCCCTATTGTCCAACCTCAACAATCCCAAGCCACTCCTCTAAACCAAGCTAACATAGAAAGTACCTCAAATGTTCTTGGTTTCTAGAAGAAACCTGTATACCTCAAAAAGTATAGACAAATATCATTTGTTGGTATTCCTGGTGCTCCACATCCCATATCGTTTGATTTAAGAGACAAAGTGGTTAAATTTTCTAGGAATAATGTTGTTAGTGGTGAAGAACATTTGAGAATTTTCAATGATATGTTAAATGATTATGAAGTTGAACATGAAGATATGGTCATGAATTTGTTTGTTCATTCACTAACTGAGGATGCAAGGGATTGGTTTAGAAGGTTTTCTGATGATAGTATCACCTCATGGAGTGACTTTAAGAAATTATTTAAGGAGCAATATGGAGACAACACTAATGCAAGATTCATGTTAAATGAATTCAATAACATGAAGAAGAATCATAATGAGTCCACATTCGACTTCAATGTAAGATTCTAGAAAGGTATGTACAAACTATTTCAAGTTATGAGGTTGAATGAGGATGTTTGTATCACAACATATTTTAATGCTTTTGATAGCAAAATGGCTTACCAATTGAGGGATAAGGATCCCAAAAATTTAAGGGATGCCTATAAAGTTGCAATAAATATAGAGAATAATAGGAAGGCATCTAGAAAGCTAGGTAGGAGGGATGATCCAAAGCTTTTTAATCCCAAGAACAATAACAAAAGGGAGGGTGATAAAACTCCTATAGGAAAGAAGCCAGAAGAACCTACTATATGCCAAGTTTTGGAATTACTAAAGAAGATGAATCCCACTAGTTTCAATAAGCCAAATGTTGTTGAGAAAACTCCTATGAATAACAATAGTTTCAACAGGAAACCTAGAAGGAAAAATTACCCTTACACCACCCAGTGGAAAGATGGTAAGCCAGTCCCCAACCAGACACAAAATGTGAAGGATAAGGGTACCCCAGATCCCCTACAAAGGAACACTGTAAATATGAATGATGATGTACCATGGTGCATTATATGTCAATCACCTCATTCTTCTAATTATTGTGTTGTTGCTCAATCATTTACCCCAGATCAAGGTTTGCAACTTGAAGAAGAAAATGAACAGAAAAGCCATGATGATATAAGTTGCAATATGGTAAGCATGTGTGATGATTTTATAGATTCTAATTCTGAAGAACCTAAAAATGATATTACTAGTCAGAGAATTTCTTATCATTTACATCATTAGCAAGTGCTTTCAGATGATGAGGGTTATGATGAAAATAAGGTATGTGTTACATCTTCTGATGTAGGTCATATAAGCTTAAGAATGCCCTCCAAAGAGGAGATTGATAGAATCACAGCAAAAATTATTTCCCAAGTTCATAGTAACTACAATTTGAGAAATAGAATAGAAAATAATATTGCAGGAAATCCATCCAGTGTATTCATTAAAGACATTACCCATAAGATGAATAATGAAAGTAAGAAGGTCAATATAGATGTACCTAAGATCAAAGATAACAAGACTAAGAAGTGGGAACCAAAAAAGAAGGTCCAATTTCAAACAAATGAAACAAAAAAAGTAGTTGTGCAAGAAAAGAAATCAAGACCTGATACTATCAAGAAAGCAGTGCTACCTATTGTTCAAAAGACTTCAACTCCAGGTATTCTTGTAAAACCCAATATTATTGAACCTATTGATATGATATCCATGTTGTCCCAAATAATTGTAAAAGTACCTTTGTTTGAACTTCTTAGAATTGAAGAGCACAAAAGCAAGGCTTTATCATGGTTGGGAGGGATAGGAAACAATAATATTGTTGTAGAAAAAAGTGTTATCCAACAAACCCCATTAGTAGTAGAGGATAGTGGTATCATATCCCAAATTTCCAAAATGTTTTTAGATGATTCTTCAGTGGCATTTATAGAAGATATTGACCCATTTTTCCTTAGTCTGATCATAAATGGAAAGACCCTAAAAAATTGCATGATAGATTTAGGAGCCTCTAATACCATTATGCTCTTCAAGATAATGGAAGCATTAGGTTTGAAAGTAGACACTAAGCAAGGTAGATGAAGAGGTATGGATGCTAGGGAAGTCCTAGTCATAGGTACCATAAATTCTTTACTATTCAAATTAGCTACATATCCTAAAGTAGAGTTAACCATGTTAGTCCTTGTAGTGGATATACCTCCACACTATGGAATGTTGCTCTCTAGAAAATGGAGTACTGCTATGGAGGGAAGCTTGCAATGTGATTTGACTTATGCAACTTTTCATATCAGAGATAAAACTGTCAAGGTAAACAGAGAGCCTAGGGTTAGTCATCTTTTAGGGGAGGAAATTAATAGAGACTCAACTTGTTTCTTGGACACTAGTGTCAATGCATTCAGAGCTGAATTGATTATTCAAGAAGTTGAGAATTTGTCTGCTATAATTGAACATGAAGTTGAGTGTTGTATGAATTCACCAGTATTATGGACAATGTTTTTGATGGGGATAGTTCAAAAGAAGGTTTAGGGGCAGGGGTAGTTTTTGTTTCTCCTAACAAAAATACTTTTAGATACTCATTCACTTTAAATTTTTCTTGCGCAAATAATATAGTAGAGTATGAGGCCTTGTTGCTAGGATTGAAAGTCGCTACACATCATGGAATTAAGAAATTGCATGTCATAGAAGATTTTGAACTAGTTATCTCCCAGATAAAAGAAACCTATGCATCTAAGAATAGGAGATTAAAGTAGTATAGAAATGTTGTTTGGGACCAGATAGAATCTTTTGATGCATTTGGTATCTCATGGAGAGATAGGACTCAGAATAAGATAGCTGATTTATTATCAAATGTAGCAATCAAACCTAAGGAGATATCATTTGTGGAAATTTCTCAAATTGAGGTACAGAGTAGACCTTCAATACTGAATAATATTGAAAACTGGCAAGTCTTTAAAGATGATAAAGACATTATAATTTTTTTGTTAGATGAAGACAAGTACCATGGTCAGGAAATGGATTGCAGTGATTTAATTGAAACCATAGATGGTAAGGAAACCATTTTTGGCTAGGAGATTATGCAGTTGAAAACCAACAAGACGCCTAAGGGGTTAGTGGTTTTGGAAAGTATTTTTGATAATTAGGATAGAGTCAAACTAGGAGTTAAGGACCCTAAGCCTCAAGAATTAGAACAGATAAACCTTAGTGCTGATGAAGCTCCCAAAATGGTTCATATTGGCCAAAATTTTCCTGCTAAAATTAGAAAACCATTGATTGAATTTCTTAGGAAGTATAGACATGTTTTTGCATGGTCATATGATGACCTTAAGGCTTATAGGGAAGATTTATTCCAACATGTCATACCACTAAAGGATAATGTAAAACCTTTCAGACAGAAACAAAGACTAGTAAACCCTACCCTAGCTCCCAAAATGCAAGAAGAATAAATGAAATTAAGGGATGGGGGAATAATCAAACCAATTAGACATTCCACCTGGGTTTCAAATTTGGTACCTGTCAGAAAGAAAAATGGAGACATAAGATTATGTGTGTATTTTAGGAATTTGAACATTGCATCCTTGAAGGATAATTATGGATTACCAAATATGGAAGCCATGTTGCAGCAAGTAACTGGTTCTGAGCTAATGTCCATGATGGATGGTTTCTTTGGGTACAATCAAGTTCTGGTAAAGGAAAATGAACAATTTAAGACAGCCTTCACAACCCCATGGGGGACCTATGTATATGTAAGGATGTCATTTGGCTTGATCAATGCAGGAACTACTTTTCAAAGAGCCATGGATGTGGCATTTCATGATTATATCAAAAAATTTATGGTTGTATACCAGGATGATCTTACAACCTATTCTAAGAAGGCTAACAATCACTATAGGCATTTGGAGAAAAAAGAATCAAAGCTTTGGAATATGGAGTATCATTGAATCCAAAGAAATGTACATTTGGGGTGATAGAAGGCAAATTGCTAGGACATATAGTTTCTAAAGATGGTGTGAAGATAGACCCTGAAAGAGTGGTCACCATTGATAAGGTGCCTAAGCCAAAAAATGTGAAAGGAATATAGTCTTTCTTTGGGAAAGTTAATTTTTTTAGAAGGTTTGTTACTAACTTTGCTGAAATTAGTAGACCTATCTCAAAGATGCTCAAGAAGGGAGCTATTATAGATTGGAATGGTGAGCCCTCACAGTCATTTCAAGATATTAAGACTGGCATAAAAAATGCCCTAGTCCTCAGAACCCCAGATTATACAAAGTCTATGCACATTTTTTCTTTTGCATCCTTTCACACTGTAGTCATAGTCTTGTTGTAGAAAAATGAAGAAGGGTATGAACAACCCATTGTTTTTTTCAGTAAGTCACTGCAGCTTGCTGAATTGAAATATGAGATAAATGAAAAATAGGCATATGCTTTAGTAAAGGCTATTAGGGCTTTTAGATTCCACTTGATAGGTGCTATAGTCATTGCATTTGTGCCTAGTGTTGTTGTCAAAGACATATTTTCTCAGCAAGAAGTGTCAAGAAGAAGGTGTAGATGGATCAACAGGATCTAAGAATTCAATATTGAAATGCAGATAACTAAGTTGGTAAGAGGTCAAGGTTTGGCAAAACTCATGGCTAAATCTAATCAGATAAATATGGTAGGTGATGACCTCATATCTAACTTATGTAACATGGATCATTCTGATTGGTATGTTAATGTTATCTATTATCTTCAACACATGGAAGCTCCTTCCCATTTGACAAAAAATGAAAAAAGGAATACTAAATTGCAAGCTATTAGATACATAATTGTCAAAGGTGGTCTATGGTGGAGAAATTTTGAGGGAGTGTTACTAAAATGTATTGATCAAGAAAAGGAAAAAGAAGTTTTAAATGAAATGCATGCTGAAGTTTGTGGAGGACACTATATGGCTAAGACTACTCCACATAAGGTGAAAAGAGTAGGATTTTGGTGGCCTTATCTTTTCAAGGATGCTCAAATCATGATTAGAAAATGTGATGCATGCCAAAGATTTGCTAGAAAAGTGAAATTCTTAGGTAATACTCCATTAAAGCCAGTTGAAGTCCAAGCACCTTTTCGACAACGGTGTATGGATTTTATAGGTGAAATTTCTCCCAAATCTAGCACTAGCTAGTCCTAGATCTTAGTTGCTACTGACTATTTTACAAAGTGGGTAGAAGCAATCCCTGTAAGAAATGCCACTAGTAAAATTGTTAACAATTTCTTGCTGAATAACATTATTTCTAGATTTGGTTGTCCTCAGAAAATTGTAACAGATAATGCAATGTGCTTTAGGTCTGAAGAATTCAAGAAATTCTATGACAAATTTGGAATCACTTAATCAACATCTTCCCCATATCATCCACAAGGAAATGGATAAGCTGAATCTACAAATAAGACTTTGTTGAAAATAATAAAAAGGACATTGGATGATAATAAGAAAGCATGGGATTCTAAATTGCAATTAGCCATATGGGTAGATAGAGTGACTGTCAAAAAGGTCATTGGTGTGGCACCATTTGATTTGGTATATGGAATTCAAGCCAGAATGCCTCAAAACAACTTGATAGGACTCTACAATTACATTCAGTTATATGATGAAGATACTATAGATGAAATGCAAGAAAGGATGGATGAACTAGTAGGATTGATAGAAACTAGAAGAGAAGCATCTCTTAAGAACCAAAAGTTGCAACTGCAAGTTAAGACACTCTATGATAAAAGAACAGTAAGCAGGAAGCTTGAAGATGGAGATTTAGTCTTAATGTGGAATGCCAGAATTGAGGATAAAGGAAAACATGGAAAATTTGATCCTATCTGGTTAGGCCCTTATTTGATTTAAAATACTTGGGGTGAGGATTCTTATATTCTCAAAGATCTATCAGACAATATTCTGAAACTGCAAGTTAACGGACAGTTCTTGAAGAGGTATTTTTCTTGAAAAATACTTATTTTCTCCATGAACAGTAGTCTAGGTTTCCTTGTACATTCTTTCTAATCTTGGTGTCTTCTATACAATCCCTATATATTCTCCTGTTCTTTGTTCTTTCTCTCTCTAAGTTGTTAGTTTAAAGCTCAAGTGTGTGGTTTACTTCTCCCAAAAATTCTAAGCCCTCATTTGAATCTAGAGGATTTAATGTCCCCAGGTAGAGCCACTATTGGTCTGATTTTTGCAACATATCTTTCCCCATTTTCTAAAAAAATCAGAATTGAATTTGTCAAGTGGAGACTAGGGTTTTTGTTTTAATCCTACAAAATTTGGGTAGCATTTGAATTTTCTTGTCAAAGCCTTAGGTCTCATTTCCTTTTAAATTTTATCCTAGCACAAAAGTTTAAAAAAGGGATAAGCAAATATTATTTTCCTGCTTGCTTTGAGGTCTTTGTTGAGTCCTTTTGAAAGGGTTTTATCCTACTATTGGATCTTATTTAAATCTATGATTGTCGCATACTCTCTATAGCAAGATGCTCAAAGATTATGCATAGCAAGGTAGCAAACATCGGAGAACTATGTTGTGATACCAAAAAATGAAGTCTGGCACCAAAAAAATGTGTGTTAATATGAAGGCATTCTGATCACGTGCTATGTCCTAGGCTTGTTAGTATTAAGAAGAACACACATGGAAAAACTCGCAAATGGTGTCATTGCAGTTCAAGTTTCTCTGGCAACTCGCTAACTCGTTATCAAAAAATCCATGTGAATTGCCTATGGCAATATAGTGAGTTCCAAGATTTTGCAAAAGGTAGTGTTCTTTTAAAGGTTAGTATGACCGCAAAAATTCTCATGCAGTCTTATAAATAGGCACGACTACCTTCTCTAAAACCAATTTTAATTAGCAAAGTCTTAATCAATGCGTCTTTGTTTTCCATCACCAGAATTGTGAATCTGTCAGAGGTCACTATATCGCTAGCTGCCAAATTACCAATTCTCCGGTAGCGATGTAGCGAGGGCCCAGTCATTGCAAAAGATGGCATTCTTTTAAAATAAGGATTTATTTTGAGGATCTCGAGGAAAATATTGTGCCAGCTTTGCTTTTATTTCTGTGCAAGTTGTGTCGCTCATAATTTTATTTCCCAACATAGGTTTTTGATGGTTACCAGAAAGTTGTTGTATTGCTAGCCAGATATTGGTAATTTTTCTAGTAGCGATATAGAAACCCGCCTAAAAGTAACAAACATGGCAAGGCCAAGGATGTGTGATGTCATTGGAATTTAAATAATCTATATGTGTGCCAACATGTTAATCTAGCTCAATGACAACAATACCTGCACCCACTCCCCATGTATAAAACATGCAAAGAATTATGATCATTAGATCAAAATAGAATCAACAGTCCTTGCTATCTCACTATGGAGAGTTGTAAATTGTTTACTCTATGCAACATAGTGAGTATGGGACCCACCATCCTTCAGGGTACTTTGTGTAGTTTCTCTACCTTTGATTTGGTCTTGGATCAATGATGCTCGTTAAATCAATATGGAAAGATGTGCGAAGATTATGTATAGCGAGTTAGTGAATGAGGGACCCACCATTGTTCTCTTAAAAGTTGTTTCAAATATCTACTACACGATCAAAATAAAACTAGTGGTTATCACTAGCTCGCTATAGAAAGATGCTTGATAGTTATGTATAGCGCGGTAGTGAGTTGATGACATCTGTCCTCAGTCATCTGTGGGCCCAGTTTGAAATGCCAACATTAGAGGAAAGGTACAGATGGAGGAATTTTATTGGTTTGACTACTAGCAAGTTAAGAAGAAAAGTGAGTTAGCATAGTTTTCATTCCTGGATCCTAGGATTTTTTAAGGATCAACGGTGCAAATTTAAAAAGAAGTGTGATGCCACTCTATTTTTCCATTTTGCACATTTATGATGAGTGAAAGCTTTGTGTGTGGGAGAAACAGAGTATAATATAGGAGGTTTTCATTAGTTCCAATCCCACACAAACAAAGATTTCACATTCTCTAAGTGCAAGAGCCTGTTGATCATATTGTGTTTAGCTTGGTACGAATGTGAACTAATTCTTCATCTATTCAAGAGCAACTGCAGAGGTTCAAGGAAAGATAAGTCTAGCAAGTCAAGTAAGTACTCATATATAATATCTATAGCTTTCTAGTTCCTATTATTATGACCAAGATGCCTCCAAAGAAAATGTGTTTTTGGGCAAGTTAATTATATGGATAGGAATGTTCATGACATTTTTTTAGAATTACTCCCAACATCCACCACTGAACCCACAAAAGTTAAAAATTTGATTTCCTTCAACCCTAGGCTCAAAATTGTTGATGGCTTATATGACAAGGGGAAATGGGTTAGGGATGCAACAACTACCCAAACTGGTCTTGTCTTGTTTAAAAAGTGGTTTTTGTTAAGAATAAGGTGTCTCAACCTTGGATAATTTATATTTTTATTATTTGTTTTGTAAAATGTATTTCTTGCAAATAATGTGGATGTGTTAGTATCTTGAATTGTGTATAAGGAGATCATCGCTAAAATAATTATGACGAATTCCTATGACACGTAAGAGCTATGTTAGGAAGATTCAATGACAGGTGAAGACATGTGGCAACTGATAAATTTGAGTACTGTACACTCTACCTCAAAAAAAATTTGGGGTTCCTATTTTCTCAGAGAATGGTAAAACCCTAATACGGTTACCTTTGGGAGTAGCCCTAAAAGTGAAGCACATGTTATAAGCATTTTTAGGGGTTGCGAAGAGGTGGATGCAAAAAAGTGTATGGTTGGTATTGTGAGTTACTTCTAGAGTCTTTTTTTGTCGCTATTGAACTTGCATTGCAAGTGTATTGTAACCTTGTGTTGAAGATAATACATTATGCAAGTTCTGGAGGGGTGGGGTTGTCTTACCGAAAGGTTTTTTCCCATCAAAAAATCTTTGTGTTATGTGTTTCCTTCTTTGTCTATTTTTGTTATGCTTGCTTGGCTGAAATATTGTTGTTTACATGATATTGAATCTGTAAGTGTAAAAGATTTTAATGGGATTTGCACCATACTTCTCTTAAGAGATTAGTGTAGGAAGCTATTTCCGCACCTGAGTTTCCTTACAAGTGGTATCAGAGCCTGATCAACTTTTGATCCTAGTTGTTGGGTAGGGTTTTTTGACCTAATCTCAAGTTGAGTGGGAGTCTTGTGGAGAGTATCTTGAATCTTATTTGTAGATTGAGATGGCGAGTTCATTAGATGGAAGAATGGAGATGGAGAAATTTAATGGCACTAATTTTGAGTTGTGGAAACTCAAGATGGAAGACATATAGGAAGATCATGACCTATTGGAAGCGACTTCAAGCGCTACAAGACCAGCAACTATAGCTCAAGTAGATTGAGATATCAAAGACCATAAAGCTAAGGGTCTCATAAGACTATGTTTAACCGATGTAGTTCTTTTGAATGTTCTAGATGAGAAATGCACATATAGTTTGTGGGAAAGACTTGGGGCCGTGTATCAGGCCAAATCTTTGGTGAACAAGTTGTTCCTAAGAAAGAATTTGTACTCTCTACGAATGAAGGAAGGTGGATCCTTAACGGATCATTTAAATGCATTTAATCTACTGGCTACATAGTTGACATCAGCTGGTATCAAGTTAGAGAAGGAGGATCGTTGCTACACATTTTTGTGTTCTATACTAGATTCATGGGACCATCTTGTGATGGCTCTTAGAAGCACGTTAGCCACTTTCAAAATAGATGATGTGGTTTCTTTGCTGCTATCAGAGGAGATGTGGAGAAAGGCTTCCATTTCAGAAAAAGAAGCCCTTGTTGTTCATGGGAGATCCACGAAAAGAGGGAAGAAAAATGACAATAAGTCTAACAATAAGGGTAGATCCAAATCTCGTGGGAAGTCAAAGACTTCCAATAAGTCCAAGGAAAAATTTTGGAACTATGATAAACCTGGGCACTTCCGTAAAGATTGCAAAGAGCCAAAGAAGAAGAAGAAAGGTTCAGATTCAGCTTCAAAAAGATCTCAAGAAGATGGTGATGCATTCATCATAGCTTTGGCAGCCCATGCATCTAATGATGTGTGGTTGGTTGACTCGGGCGCATCTTTTCACATGACCTCTCATCGAAACTGGTTCTCAAAATATGAAGAGTTCAATGGTGGAATGGTGTACTCGGGTGATGATTCTCACCTAAAGATAGTTGGACATGGAAGGGTTGCTATCAAATTTCCTAATGGATGAGTAAAAGGAATCAATAGATTTATGCACATTCTAGGTTTGGCATTAAGTATGTTGAATGATGTAGCTGTACAAGTTGTTTTTTCGAAAGAAGGATGAAAGATGATGAGAGGATCGATAGTGCTTGCAAGGGATATCAGGAGAGGTACCTTATTTCAGCTAGATGCATTTATTCCTCTATGTAATAGTTCTTCATCCTCACCATCTGAATGAGCAGTGAAGAATTCTATGGTTATTGGTTCTAATGGCAATGCAAACACTTTGGAAGGTAAGCTTCCTACAGAAAAGACAATGTTGTGGCATATGAGATTTGGTCACATTGGTGAAAAGGGTCTCAGAACCCTGAAAATTAAAAATCTCATTGAGGGGTTAAATGATTGCAATCTTGAGTTCAACTTTTGTGAACACTTTGTCTATGGTAAATAAAATCGTGCTTAGTTTTACTCTAGTTCTCACAAATCTTCTGATGTTTTGGATCTTATTCATTCTGATGTATTTGGTCCTGTAAAAGTTCCTTCAATCTCCAAGTCTGTATTTTTTGTATCTTTCATAGATGATTACAGTAGAAGGACATGGATTTATTTCCTTAAAAGTGAGACACAAGACTTTAGTCGATTCAAGGAATTTAAAGCCCTTGTAGAGAATCAGACTAGTAAGAAGATTAAGTGTGTGAGAACTGACAATGGTGGTGAGTTTTGCTCAGCAGATTTTGAACAATTTTTTAAAGAAAAAGGTATTGAGAGGCATAAGACAACTCCTTATACCCCACAGAAAAATGGAGTTGCACAGAGAATGAATAGGACATTGATGGAGAAGGCTAGGAGTATGCTTAATGGAGCTGGTTTAGAACAAAGGTTTTGGGCTAATGTTGTGGCCACTGCTTGCTATTTGGTTAACACATCTCCTACATCAACCCTTTTTGATAAGACACCCATGGAGGTGTGGTCTAGTAAGAAGCCTTCAATTAGACATCTTCGTGTTTTTGGTTATGAAGCTTATGCACGTGTTCCAAAGGAGAAAAGATCTAAGTTGGAAAGCAAAGTTGTTAAATGTATTTTCATCGGGTATAGTGCTGGTGTGAAAGGATACAAGCTTTGGGATCCTGTGACTAGTAAGGTGTTGTATAGTAGAAATGTTATTTTTAGAGAGCTAAAATCTTCTCTTATTGTGCTACAACCAGATGAAAAAGAAAAGGAAAAAGATGTTGTTCAGTTGCCTCCTACCCCTGAGAAGACTGAATAAAGAGACCATGTTGGGTCTAATGATGAGGAGAGCTCTAGCAGCTCTGATAGTTCAGAAGAAGAGAAAGAAAAACTTCAACTGCAGCCCTTGATGAGATCCACGAGAGAAAGAAAGCAACCAAAAAGGTTTGGTTATTCTATGTTGGATTCTAGTTGTGCTTTTGCTTTGATTACTAACACTAATGAGCCTAGATCTGTGAAAGAGGCTTTGGGTATGGAAGATGTAGGTTCCTGGATTGAGGCTATGGATATGAGATGGCTTCATTAGAGAAAAAAAAAACTTGGGACCTTGTACCTTTTCCTAAAGGGAGAAAATTTGTTGGCTATAAATGGGTGTTCAAGAAGAAATTTTGTGCAGATGGCAATGTTGAAAGGTACAAAGCTAGATTGGTTGCAAAGGGGTATTCATAGGTAGAGGGAATAGACTATGGTGAAATATTATCTCCTATTGTAAAGTTGATATCCATTAGATTTCTATTATCTCTTGCTGCATCATATGATTTAGAGATAGAACAGATGGATGTGAAGACAGCTTTCCTTCATGGTGATTTGGAGGAAGAGATTTATATGTCACAGCCTAAGCACTACATTGTTAAAGGTAAATAATCCTTAGTTTTCAGATTAAAGAAATCTCTATATGGTTTGAAGCAATTTCCTAGGATGTGGTAACTTAAGTTTTATGCCTTTGTGTTGTCAATTAGATTTGTAAGATCGAAATCAAATCATTGTGTTTATTTCAAAGTTGAAAATGATCGCCTTCTTATTGTTGCATTATATGTTGATGATATGTTGTTGTTTGGGAAGGGTAAGGGTATGATTTTTGATTTTAAATCTTAGTTGTCAGCACAGTTTGAGATGAAAGATCTTGGGGTAGCTAGGTACATCTTGGGTATGGAAATCGGTAGACACAAGTCTAACAGAAAACTTTGGTTGAGTCAGAGTAAGTATGTGAAGTCTGTGTTGGACAAGTTCAGCATGGCAGATTGTAGACCACTATGTGTTCCTATTTCTATGGGAACAAAGTTATCTGTAGATGATTGTCCAAAATCACCTAGTGAGGTGGAGGACATGAGTAGAGTACCTTATGCTAGTGCAGTTGGTAGTCTTATGTATGCTATGTTCTGTACTAGACCAGACATTGCCCAAGTAGTGGGAGTCCTAAGTTAGTTTATGGCTAATCCTAGAAGGGTACATTGGGATGTATTTAAGCGAGTATTCAGATATTTGAGGGGTACATCAGATTACTCCATATGTTATCATGGTAACTCTTCTAAATTTCCGCATTCAATTTGTATTCGTGGGTTTGTGGATTTAGATTGGGCAGGTGATATTGACCATAGGAGATCCACCAGTGCTTATGTGTTCACTATGTTTGGTGGTGCCATCAATTGGATGAGCAAGCGACAACCTATGGTTGCTTTGTCCACTACAAAAGCTGAGTACATGGATACTACTCATTCTTGTAAGGAAGCCATTTGGCTTAAGATTGTGTTCTGATGTTGGTGTTGATGCAGAACAGATTACTAGTTGGTGTGACATTCAGAGCGCTATTTGCCTTGCGAAGAATCCAACTTTCCATGCCAAAACAAACAAAGCACATTGATGTGTAGTTTCACTATGTGAGAGATATGGTGGAAGATGGAAAGGTAAATTTGGAAAAGGTAGATACTATGAAGAATTTTGCAAATGCATTAACAAAACCAGTGGGCACTAAGAAGTTCAGATGGTGTTCGGAGTCTATGGGCCTTTTGGCCTATAGCGGTTAGTTCCTATTATGTTCTTGTTGCTCTTACGAGGTGTTTGAAAAGTGGGAGAATGTTAGGAATAAGGTGTCTCAACCTTGGATAATTCCTATTTTTATTATTTATTTTGTAGAATGTATTTCTTGCAAATAATGTTGATGTGTCGACATCTTGAATTGTGTATAAGGAGATCATCGCTAAAATGATTATGACAAATTCCTATGACACGTAAGAGCTATGTTAAGAAGATTCAATGATAGGTGAAGACATGTGGCAACTAATAAATTTGAGTACTGTATGCTCTACCGAAAAAAAATTTTGGGGTTCCTATTTTCTCAGAGAATGGTAAAACCCTAATATGGTTACCTTTGGGAATAGCCCTAAAAGTGAAGCGCATGTTATAAGCATTCTTAGGGGTTGCAAAGAGGTGGATGCGAAAAAGTGTATGGTTGGTACTGTGAGTTGCTACTGGAGTCTTTTGTTGTCGCTGTTGAACTTGCATTGCAAGTGTATTGTAACCTTGTGTTGAAGATAATACATTATGTAGGTTCTGGAGGGGTGGGGTTGTTTTACCAAAAGGTTTTTCCCCACCGGCAAATCTTTGTGTTATGTGTTTCCTTCTTTGTCTATTTCCTTTATGCTTTCTTGGCTGAAATATTGTTGTTTACATGATATTGAATATGTAAGTGTAAAATATTTTAATAGGATTTGCACCATACTTCTCTTAAGAGATTAGTGTAGGAAGCTATTTTTGCACCTGAGTTTCCTTACAGTTTTTAGAAAGGAATTTGTTTGCCCCGCATGCTAATGTCTAGAATTTTGATTTGGGAAAGCTAGTAGTTCCAAGTGTTTTCATGGATTATGATTTGCTTGAATCCATTGCCAAGAATTATGACCAAGCTATTAGGGTGGTGAGAAGAAATGATGGCATGCCTCTAATCTCAATTAGTCCTAAAGAAATTAGAGAGGTTTTTCACCTAGAACCATTGTCAGATTACCATGTGCCAATCAATCTACCAAAATTAGAGAATGAATACAAAGCAAAGAAGGATTTAATTAGGGGAGGTGCACTCAAGGAACATACTGGTACAATAGGAACCCTACCAGTAATTACTACAACCTCTAGAGAACCTTTTAAGAAGAGTCTTTTCACCTCTCGGGCTATAGAGATATATAGGACCCTAAGCCATGTTTTTGGTGAAGATGAATAGGATTTCATGCCCATTGGCCTTATTTATATGATGGTTCAAATTGCTTCTTTTGGTGTAGATGTTATCTTTGATTTTGCTTCCTATTTGGCTAAAGAAATTCATACTAGTTTAGTTGGAATTGCAAAAGGGAAGGTGGAGAAAACTTTTGGCCACTATTCTCTATGGATGAATATGTTCTTGTTCAAGGGGGTGACATATTTTTGTAATTAGATGGAATTGAATAGAGAGGAGAATGGGGAAGCACTGCCAGTCCAGTTGTGGAGTGCAAATATGACCTGGGATGCAAATAATGCCAGTTTTGTCAGATTTGATAGGTATTTTGCTTCTAAATTAGGATGTCTCATATTAAGAGACAATCCCAAAATCCCTAAGGTATTCATGGACCACCTCAGACCTATGGACAAACCCCATAACTTGAAAGTTTAACACAATTGGGGAGATATCATTCCTTACCTCGTTTCTACAATTTTTAGAATCTATGCTTTTAAAGGGAGTCCTCATGTCTTTCCTTACCAAATACCTTTGAAGGTAGGAATGGCTGAAGTTTTGTGGCAATTAGGAGGAGTAGAAGAAATGTTTCTGTTGAAAAGGCAACTAGGGTCAATTTTCCCCACCTACACAGTGGCCCATTAGTTTTTGATTATAAAAGGGGATTGGATCTTTTTGCATAAAATTTTGGATCAGTATATGATGGCTATCTCTCATCCCCATTTTTGTGAGTCTGAGGGATTTTTTAATCAGACCTTAAGGCATGGAATTTACTTGGGACAAGTTAATCATGATTCATATTTTCCAAAGGACATTATAAGGAATGAATTCTCATTATAGGAATAGAAAACTAAGAAGGAAAACTGGAGAGTTTATTCCCGAGTCTTAGAATTCATTCATTGTTTTGATCGGAAATATAGTCCTTTAGATAATGCTAATATAGAAGTTGACAAAATAAATAAGCTCATGAGTAACTTCCTTGAAATAATGGAAGCTATGAATGAGAAGAACTAATTTTTTATTGATTCTTATCCTGATAAGGCTAGAGAAGTCATGAGGAGGTTGGCTTTCACTCCTAATATAGGAGTTGGTCAAATAGTTGTACAAAACAAGCTTGGTTACACTATAATTCAAAATAAAAGGGTTCCTGTAGATAAAGGCAAGAAAATAATGGGATCCACCAATACAGCCCTAGAGGAGAGACTTGATGGGCCTAGTCCCAAGAGGAAAAAGGTAATGAAAGAGGAGAGGCCTCAAGTTAGGAATATTCACCCACTCAATAGCCTTTGAGGATTTGAGAAGAATAGCTCACAGGTGAGCAAATTGAGGAGATGGGATCATAGGGAGGTATTTTTATTACTCAAGAAGAATTGGATGAAGGTAACCCTCCAAAGCCTCCTCTACCAACTTTGGACCTAACAATAACTAACTATAGAGGCAGGGAGTTGGACCCTATGTTAGAACAGGCAAGTCATCAATTTTTGGTTGATGATAGTTTTGTGAAATCTAGGGCTTTTCAGTAGTTTTCCTATCAAGAAAACATGAATATTTTTTAGGACAAATGTAAAAGGTTGAAAATAGAGCATCTAGAAATGGATGAAGCTTCCATCCAAAACCAAAAAAAAGAAGAAATGATAAAAGAATTTTAGAATATAAGCCCTAAGGATGGAAGGAAAATGGTAAAGGCATCTAACATTTTATTGTTGCCAAATTGGGATATTGTTGATGCCTTAGTTTTCAGTTCTATTTCAAATAAATTGACTTTGCAAGATCAAAATAAAGGGGATTTTCAAGGAACTGCATTCATTGAAGATCAAGCTACATTGGTCAATTGGTCATTGAGAAGAGGATCTAGAGCCCCATCATCACAACCAGATGAGTCTAGATTGATGGGAAGCATAATTGTGAGAAGAGTTGTTGATACCTCACATGTGCAGGCAACACATTGGAATGTGGATTCTTCCAAGTTTCTTTTGGCCACTGCAAAAAGTGAAGAAAAGGAAATGATTGAATTATAGAGAAAATATGAGGTAGTTGTGGATGCCTACAATAAAGAGGTAAAAAAGAGAATTGATTTTGACAACAAGCTATTTGGAAAATCCACTAGGCCTAGAATAACATACCCTCGTCCCCCAGTTGAACCCCTTAAATCCACCCCCCTCATAGAAATACCAAATACACCCCAAAGGCCATAGTACTACACTACTGAGGATTTTGAAGAAGAAAAGGGTAAACTCTGGACCTTACATGTAGAGTTGGAGGAAAAATATGAAGGTAAATTAGGAAAAGCTCTGACATATTTGGGGGACAAAGTTGAATGGCCACTAATCCATGATCAGTTGGCCAGGGTGATCAATATCTGGGAGGAGTTGAAAGCCAATGATGAGGCTTTAAAGCCTATCATAAATAAATGGGTGAGAAGGGAGAAAGAAATGACATTTTTGTGTTTCTCTATCATAAATAATTCTTATGATCAAATTGAAAAAACCTTTGATATTGTTTCTGATCTTGCTAATTTTGACAATAAAAGGATTCACTTAAAGATAATAATAGTAGGCTACTTGAACAAGTACAAGAGCCAAAAAATTAGTTTCTTTCCTCGTGCCCTAGATAAGAAAAATAATTTGAAAAGCAAGGATGAATGGGCTAAGGAGCTTGATGATTTTTTTTTTTAAAGAATGAATCAAGTTATCAATGAAACAAGGCATGCGTGGTGGGCCACAACAACTGAAGAAATAGTGAAAGCCCAAATATTCTTTGATTCTTTGAAACAAAATTTTGTTGCTAGTGATAATGAGGCTGAGTATGTGCTCAAAAGGCAGAGTGATATTTTGCAATTCAATTAGCCAGATGACACATTGTTTGACAAGTGGATGGTAGAAATAGCTCCTAGTGAACAGTTGGAGGAAATAGATACTGACAGTGATGAGGTACAGGGTGATGAGATCCAAATTATTGACACCATCACTACATAAGGCCAACAAGGAGAAGAAGACAAGAATATTCAGTCACTTTCAGTTGCAGGCCCAAGCCCGTAGGATGTTGATACAACCAAAGAAGAGAAAAAAGTAGAAGTTACTCCCACCATACAGGATAAAGACGATGAAAACCCACAAGTGGAGATTAATGTACAATCATTAGAAAAAACTTCATCATTGGTTAGCTTGGAAGTTGCATACAAAGAGGGATTAGAATAGGAGCCAAATCAACAACAATAGAGGATGTGACAGAAGCGAACCCACCAAAAGGAATGTTTGATCTAGACATCTCATGTTACCCACATTTTTGTCATTTTATGATAGGTGTATGTAATTATCTCTTGTAAAGGACACCTATCATTTTCTCTTAGCTTGAAGCTTGTTGCATCTCACACTATATAAGTGAGATTCCAAGGCTAGAGAATAATCTGATTTATAATGTTTTCTAGGTGATATACTTAGTTTGTTTTCAGTCTAATGTTTGGAGCAAGTTTATGATGTATTTTCTCTGTTAGTTCCTGAGAATACATGAATATAGAATGATCTCTATGTTTCTTTCTAAAGTCATTCTGAGTTTACTGCAAATGTATACAATTTTCAAGGAAAAATGAATACAAATTATGAGTTGTCCCCATATTAGTTCTTTCTAAATTTTGTCTCCTTTTAGTTACTTGGTCATCTTGATATTATATGAGTAAAGGCTTGTGCAATTGAATGCAATATAGTTAGGTTGTATATCTGTTCATCACTACTATTAGTTCAATGGATTAAGTAAAGCTTTGATGAATTTGATAAGGTTTCTATAGTAGTAGGAAGGATTTTTGAATGATGAATTTTGATAAGAATTGCTGATAATATTTGTTGTAAGGCAACAAATTAGATCTATGGATTTGTAGTAGAATCTGAACCCTAATGGATTAGGCACTAGTCAAATTGATTCAGCTCAAAGAGAAATATGTCATAAATAGTTTTTAAAATGTAAAATTACAATCAATTTTACTTTTATTTCCTGAAGATCTTCAAAATTGGTCATTACTTGTTTGCATGGAATGTTTTAGCTTCAGTTAGCCACTATTGTTGAGAACGCGTGCAGATCTATAGAAGAATTTTTGTCAGATCTGTTGCATTGGATGTGTTTATCAAATTATCAAGAATTATACTTGTATTTGAGGATTTGAGATGAGAATCAGAATGAAACTAAAATAATTCTCATACAGTTTTTTCTAGTCCTTAATTATCCCTAGGTATACCTACCCTAGTTTTGCAGAGCCTAAAGAGTAGAAAACCACCCTTGGTTTTGTTGAAGTTGGGTCCAAATGGTTTGCACATATAATTGTTAATAGGAATTGGCTAATCCTTAGATTGTGTGAGTGATATCATTTTGGTGTTAAGCATTTTGTTGCTTAGTAGTTTTAAAACTCCAACAGTCCTATTCATGCATTCAGCCACTCCATTTTCCTGTGGAGTCCTCGGAACAATTTTTTGTCTATGAATACCATTAGTGGAGCAATAATCTTCAAATTCATGACTACAAAACTCACCATCATTATCAAATCTAAGACATTTTAATTTTTTACCAGTCTCATTTTCAACCAATTTGAAATACATCAGATTTTTGTCTAAGGAAATAAACCCATACTTTTCTAGTTGCATCATCAATAAATGTAACATAGTAATGAGAGCCACCAAGGGAAGATACCTTATCCAATCCCTATACATTGTTATCCACAAGCTCTAATTTCTCCCTTTTATTTTCCTTCCCAATCTTTGCAAAACTCACTCTCTTTTGTTTTCCATACACACAACTTTCACAGAAATCCATATTAACACATTTTAGACCTGGTAAAACTTTATTTGAATGAAGTACTTTCATACTTTTCTCACTCATGTGCCCAAGTCTGGTGTGCCACAACATTGTATCAAAATCTACAACAACTATTTTTTCTCCCTGCTTAACTATAGCAATTGTTCCTGAACATTCATTTTTCTCTTAAACAATTAAAGTAGAAGGAACAATATGACCTGTACAAAGATGTAAGATGCCTACTTTCACACCTTTTGGTACTATGAGAGAACCTTTTGAAACCTTCCAATTTTTATCATTAAAAGTAACTACACAACCCTCATCACCAAGTTGCCCTACCAAGATTATATTCCTACTCAACTTTGGAACATGTCTTACCTCATGTAGTAGCCAATTATTCCCATTCTACAACTTAATCTTAATTTTTCCCTTTCCAACAATTTGATAGGGTTCATTATCCCCCAAACAAACAAGCCCAAGATCCCCTTGGACATAATCAATGAAATAACCTCTATGAGATGTAGCATGAAATGAAGCACCAGAATCTAAAACTCATGAATCATCAACACTTTCTAAAGACAGAAGCAAAGCATCCTCTTTGGATTTTTTACTTACCACATTTGCCTCCTTGTCTCCATCTGATTTATCTCCTTCATTTTTCTTTTGATTTCAGCAATCTTTCTTTTTGTGCCTTGGTTTCCCATAGTACTAGCAATTGTTCGGTCCTCTCGATTGAGACCTCCTCCCCTTTGACTTTCCTCTTGATTTCCCATGATTTCTAGATTTACTTCCTCTCTTAGTCATTTTGCCTCTGCTTTGTGCATTCAAAGCACTTCCTAATGTAGATCCATCTGAGGTTTTCCTACAAGTTTCTTCACTCAAAATAACACTGATCACATCATCATATTATAGGGTACTAGATCCAAGAACAGATTTACTCACAGCCATTACCAAGCCATTCCAGCTTTTAGCCAAAGAACACAAAATCAAGAGAGCCCTAATTTCTTCTTCAAAATTGATACCCACAGAAGATAACTGGCTAGTAATAGTATTAAACTCATTCAAATGATCTATAATAGATCCACCTTCTGTCATTTTCATATTAAATAAAGGCTTCATGGAAAATACCATGTTTGAAGCAAAGGGCTTTTTATTTAGTGTCGCTAGGGTTTTCATCAACTCTTTTGTCATCTTCGCTTTTGTAATATTAAATGCCACTAATGGTGCTAGGCATAACCAAATGCTTCCAAGTGCCTTTCTATCCAAAAGATCCCATTCATCATTTGACATAGATTCTTGACTCTTGGCTTTGCCTTCCAATGGTTTCCATAAATCCTTCTAATAAAGATAGTCTTCCATTTGCATCTTCCATAGCTGGAAGTTTTGCTCATTAAACCTATCAACCCTCAGCTTACCTATCTTACTTGGAAACGTGTTTCCACCTCTAAGACTTAGGTTTCAGAAATGAGAATAGTTTTGGGGATGGGGGGATGACAGGAAATGTTTCCATGCCGTCCTCACCTAGATAGGAAAATCAAAAATGCATCCCCGAAACATAGGAAATGGTCAACGAGTTTCAGAAACTTGTTGACTATACTGGGGACTACTTTTTCATTTGCTAGAGGTTTTTGGAACTTCTAAAAAAGTTTTTGATTTTTACCACAAAAATTAAATAAGCCACTTGTGGACCCTGCAACTTCAAATATATTAAAAAATAAAAAATTTAATGTTTTTTTATATAGACTTAGGTTTGTTAATATAATAATAACTCAATGTTTTCATTTCCTATCTTAATGTTTTATTATATATAACCTTGCATCCATTATTATATATAATAATAACCTTGCGTCCATTAAGATAAGTATCTTAAAATCATTATATAGACCAAATTTGATTAATGTACATCAATAAGACCATTGATAGACATGGTTGATAAACTTGATACTTTAAAAGTTTAATTGTTTAAGTCTTAACTTTTCAATGTTTTAATTTTGTTGAAAGTTTATATTTTTCATTGTCTCATTTGATTCATTTCATGACTTACTAATGGTATTGTAAGTATTTAGATGATGATTGAAAGTGATTATTTGAATTTTCTTAGATAATTGAAAATGATGCTATTTAGAATTTTGATTTTCTATGATGACTCAATTAGATGCTGATTGATATGCCCTATGATCATTGATGAATCAATATTTGATGAATGGAATTGATAATTTTTAACTATATTGTTGTGATGAATGTAGAATTGATGAATATTTTTGAAAATTCATACATATATATATATATATATATAGCTATCCCCTGTCGTCCCCTATTCCTGCAAAAAAAAAAAAAACCATCCTGGAAACCCATTTCCCCGTCCCCCCGTCCCCTCGTCCTAGAAACTTGGGGTAACATAGCAGCTTACCCTCATCTGCCATTGCTCCCACTCAACCGTGAAACTTTCCTACAGAGGATAATTGAAAAACAAGTAGGCTCTGATACCACTTGTTAGGATTAAACCACAGACAGAAATAACAATTACATGCAAATATAACCAATAATAGTAAATAATAGATCACATAGAAAAGAACACAAGGCACCAAGATTTAATGTGGTTCACACAATCCCTGGGCTACATCCACCAAATAGCAAGTCTAATATTATTATGATCCAGTGATTACAACTTGATTATAATACGTAATCCCTTACAGCTCAGTACCGCTGCCAATTTTGCATTATAACTTATTGAAAAAAATACCTAACCCTAAGCCCTTTTATACAAGTATTTAATGCCATTTTAGGGTTACAACATGTTGGCCATATGTTGACCATATGTCGGCTACAACATTGGCCACGGCCCAAAAATATTTTTTGGGAAATGCCCTGAACCCCAAAGAATTTATGAAGTATGTATAGTACTTTCCTAATTAGTCACCACAATCTAACAATCTCCCACTTGGGGACTGATCAGGCTCCACATTAAACAATAGACAACTTGGTTAGTATCAATAAGATGAAAAGAGTCAAAGGTTTTCCAAAACTAAAGAAACCATATAATGTGATTTGCAAACAATGTTGGTTAGGCAAAATGAAAAATTCTAATTTTAAGCATAAGACTAATACTTCAAAAGAAATTTTGAAATTAGTTCATACTGATCTATGTGGACCAATTGATGTGCAAAGCTACAAAGGTGACAAGTGTTTTATTCTATTTGTTGATGATTACTCAAGAATGATGAAAGTTATGTTTTTATGAGAAAAATCTAATGCTTTTCAAATATTTAAGTGTTATTTGGCTAAATTTAAAAAGGAAATTGGTCAAAGCCTAAAATGTATGAGATATGATAAAGGTCGATAGCTTACATCAAATGAATTCGATAACTTCTACAATGAAAAAGGAATCAAAAGAAAAACTTTTGCACCTAAGACCCCTCCACAAAATGGGATAGTTAAAAGGCGGAACAAATTTTTGATGGATTGTGCCAAAACATTGATGATGGAGAAGAATGTTGCTTTAAAATACTAGAGTGAAGCTATCAGTACAAATGTTTATACCTTAAACAAAGTACAAGTAAGGCAAGGTACAAATTTCACACCTTATGAATTATGGTATGAATAATCACTCAGTGTCAAATATTTTAAGGTATCTAGAAGAAAGTGTTGCATTTTTAAGGTCAACATAAATGGTAAACTTGATGCTAAAAGTGAAGAAGGTATATTCCTAGGTTATTCCATAAGAAGTTAAGCTTATAAGTATTTAAATACTAACACTAACAAAGTTGTGTAAAGTGCAAATGTAAAATTTGATGAATATATAGAAATACATGAAGATGAACAAAACAAGGAACTTGAGAATTAAAAAACCTTTATGTACTAATATGAAGGCATATCTTCTAATGTTGATGATACTGTAGCTGCAAATCAACAAGAATCAGTGATTGTCGAGTTACATCCAAGAGCCAAGTTACAATCAAAAGCTGAGGTACATTCTAATGTCAAGATCATTTTACACAAGAGGAATATTCAATTACTTGATAGAGAAGTACATGGTGAACCTAAAATTGAACTTCATGAACGACCTATTGGTGAAAGAAGAATAGAGCCAAGATTATCAAAATATGTCAAAAGACAACATCTTGTTGAACAAATCATTAGAGAAAAAGAGGTTGGACTAGTGACAAGGAATAGATTAAGGAATGAGACATGTTTGTTAGGCATACATGAACCCAAATCAATAAAGGATGCATTAGAGAATGAAGAATGGAGTCAAGCCATGAAAGAAGAAATTGATCAAATTAAGAACAAAACATGGACAGTAGTACCTAGACTAGAGAACAAGAGTGTTTTTAGAACCAAGTGGGTGTATAGAAACAAATTAGTTGAGAATGGTGAAGTAAAAAGGAATAAGGAAAGGTTAGACTATAAACTATATGCATGAGAAGAGGGAATTGACTATGGAGATACATTTGTATTAGTTGCAAGATTGGAAGGAGTAAGAACTTTGCTTGCTTATTCTGCCTATAAAGGATTCAAAATTTATCAAATGGATATTAAAATGGTATATTAGAAGATGAGGTTTAAATTGAACAACCTAAAGGATTTTTTGATCCTAACAATAAGAACATGGTGCGTAGATTACACAACACTTTATATGGTTTAAGGTAAGCTCCTAGAGCATGGTATGAAAGACTTCATAACTATCTTGTGAAGATTGGTTTTGAGAATATTGATGACAACAGTAATTTGTACTTGAAGATAGAAAGAGGTAAAGGAATTTTACTAGCTGAAATATTTTTTGATGATATCGTATTTGGAGGAAAAGGTGCATTGTGTAAGACATTTGCTAATGAAATGATGAAATAATTTGAGATGTCAATGTTTGGATAAATAAAATTCTTTATTGGATTATAAGTTTACTAGATGAAATATGGTATTTACATCACTCAGTCCCAGTATATAAAGGAAATCTTGAAAAATTTCAGTATGGAAGATTCAAGACCACTTAATACTCCTATGGTGACAGGACATAAACTATGCAAAATTGATGATTCTGCTAAAGTAAATCAAACATTGTATAGGTCTATGATTGGCAAATTGCAATATGTAGTTCATAGAGAGCCTAATATTGCACTAGTTGTTGGGATTGTTGCAAGATTTTCTACAAATCCTAAACAAAATCACTTAATGGTTGTTAAAAGTGTTGGGACTCAAAATTGCCTTCCCGATTTGAGTACCATTCCAAGATTTTGAGTCCTATAAGCACTTTTAATGCATGTGTACCTAGTTTTCCTTTTGAGGCCTAAGAGGTGTTTAATGTTTCTAAAAAATTTCATTTAGAATATACATGCATTCCATGAAGATAAATTTCCATTCTGAGTCATTCCATGAAGTCTCATTTTGAGCAATGTCCAAATCTGCATTTTTTTCAAAGTGTTAAACAACAACAGGTAGCCTTGTTTGCAATTGAATATCTTGTTCCCAGTAATGTTTAATGACACGCCACTTTAAGAGTGTTTAGTACACATATCAAAGAACCTATATTTTAGATTTCAAGTTATTTTGACATGTTTTGTCTAGGTTTTGAATCCCTCAAAGTCAGTTGTTTACTATTGTCATACTGATGTAAATTGTTCAAAATTTTAGGAGGCCCTATTTGACCAATTATAACTTTGACCCAGTTCATCAAAATGAGAAAATTAATTTTGCATTGCATTCTAGAGGTTAGAGACATATTATGTATCAGATTTGATCTTATGAAAAACCCATTTGATTAGTTTTCAAACACGATTCCAAATGCAATTTCTAAAGTTTTACAAGTTTCGTAAAAGTGTAGATTGATCAGTACCCCTGTTTGGGATGTCATAACTCTAAATACATGATAAGTGAGATCAAATGGATTTTACCATTATGTTCTACTCTAAAAATTCTTTAAATGTGCCGATTTACAAGTCTTGAAAAATCCATCTACATATATTCCTAGGTCCATTCCATTTGCAAAAATCACTTTTATACCACTGTTTCCAGTTCTGCAAATCCAAGTAGCCCACTTTGACTGTTTGCCAAATTCACCCAATTATTTGTCATGTGCCCAAATCCTAAATTTATATTCTTCTCATGATAGTAAATTTATTTCCTAGTCTTTGTGCCCCCGAGTGTTAGTTTGACCTATTTCCAAAGCCAAAACTGAATGTAATTTATGGTTTTCTAACATGTTTTCTTGCAGACAATTTTATGAAGGTAACTTTGATGGTCAATATCTTTTCACTAGGTGATCATCATGCTACAAGATTTGATAGGGTAATATAATGCAAAACAAATAATAAACATGTCTAATTTTAGAGCTCAACTAGGTGTTTTTGTTAGATTTTAAAGCCAGTCAAAGGTCCCCTTGGCACAAAATTGACAAGTTGTAGAAAGAGGTGAAATGGCTTTTAAAGTTGTATCCAGTAGTAGAATTTGATTCTAATCAATGCCATATGTTAAGAAGGCTACTTTGAGATGTTAGTTGTTTCAAAACAAAAACAAAAATGAGTCGGACCCACTTTGGGGTCTGACTGATTTTATCAGATTGGTAGGACATTGGAAATTGAACATATTAAGGAAGGCATGATGTTGCACTAACAAAATATCTACATTAGCAATGGGTACATTGCTTGTAAGTTTTCTGAAGGAGTTTTTAATAGGAATTAGCATAAAATTATATAGTTTGATCCAAGGATAAACATGCTAAGCACTGAGAAAGAAATAACAAAAGATCATTTCAACTCACATAGTATTGCAATTCAAAATTGATATAAAGATGCAAATGGTAGAATGGTACAAAATTGTGGGTCTTATCTAATCCCTAAAGTTGGTTATGTTGGTGATGATTACCTATCCCACTTTCCATGTTTCTCATATTTGTGTCTAGGGTTAATTACCACTTCCCGTGGAAGATTAATGTACTTGGGTTCAAGATTGTCATTACACCAATTTGTGCCAAGAAATGTTGTGATAGTAGAAGATATGAAGATATCTTCATTTTTCATTATTCATTCTAAATCCTAGTGCCTATAGGGATAGAGAAAATATTCTGGCTAATGTGGGTAAAGAGGAAGCACTGGTTAAGTGTTTAAGGTGCTCATAAAGAGGCAAAAGCCATGGATATATATGGGCCCTCAACAATGGTTGGAAATTGAGATGGGGGTTATGGATGGGGTACCTATTTAAAATGAATGACCCTACCCCCTATCATTGCCCTTTATGGTAATTTGTCTCTTTTTTAAAGGAAAATCGACAGCAACTCTTAGCTGGCCACATCAAAGATGGAGATGCTACCGAATGTATGAAGAGATACATTACGAAAGCATAGACAAGATGCAAGATTTCAAACTAATTACCACGGTGGAGTAAGGGGAAAGATACAATGTATGTTTAATAAAAGAACTGAATTGGTATCATTTGAAGGCAAGCAACTCATCAGTTTTGAATTGGTGTGCATAATCATGGTGTTTGGTGTGTTCACGAGATTATGAGCAAAAAGTTTAGAGAATATCTTATGAGGGAAGTTTCAATGTTTGTTATTTTAATATCACCTAGCATAATGATGCATGAGTTGCAGTCAATGCCAGTGAGATATATGATCAGAGGAGCCCAAATTAATAGTGGTTTCTAACAAGCATTTCCCATGTCACGTATATGTAGGATGCTTTGAAATAGACGTTGGTAAGTTTCAAAGAGTAGCTTTCCCTCTTGTTGTGTGTAGTGCTACCCTTCACAGGCTCATAGTTTCTCTTACTATAGTGGTTTGTAACTTTGTACACACTCGGGAGGAACTTTTTAGGCTACCTAAAATATACTACCATGTCTTCTAAAGAACTTTTCATAATGCTTCAATTTCCTATTATGTGAAATAAGGCTTTGTCATTGCTAAGAGTGCAAGAGTTGGTCATTTCCATGGCCATGTAAAGAGACCCTACTAGCATCATGTATTCTGCACAGAGCAGTGAGGAGGAATGAAGGCCACAAGTTCTATAATGGCATTGTGATTTTAGAGGAAGCTTAAGCCCAATTCAAAGGCAAGGCAGGTAGATAATGTTTTATTCTTGAATCCTCCCAAGATATCTACCATAACCTCCATCACTGTGACATAAGCAAAGGAAAACCATGAAAAATGTTTTATCCCACATTGAGTGGGTGGAGCAAGTTTCAAATGTTTAAGTATCCAAACACTCTAATGCTAAATGCCTTTAAGACACAAGCCTTTTCAAAGGCAATGTAATCATGCTCGTGTGGGACTTGTGGATGGAAATATACCCACAAATTGAGATGATGATGTGGATATTATGGACCAATCGTAAGTTGACATGTGGCATTTAGGTGGATGAACTATAAGTTGACATGTGGTAGAGGCTTCAAAGCCTAGCACAGGTCTCAAGGTGATGACATGGCAAGAATAACACATGGTGTGATGGTGTTATGTCACTAGTGATGTGGAAGTCCTTGACAATGATAGTGACATAGCGACAAGATGCCATGTGGCGAGACCAGTGATGTGGATTTAGTAATGTGGTAGTGGATGACAGAGCAGTGATGTGGACAAGGGTGCAATGTGTCACAAAATCTCTATGTCATGATAATGTGGCAAGTTGTTGAGGTGTCATGCAACATAGTGACACAATCCAGGAGTGACACATGGTGGTTGATGCTAAGGTGGTGGTTATAGGATGGATCACACTAGATTGTGCCATGTGGCATAAAATCAACAGTTTTCACTATCTCATGAAAAGGAAGATGCAGGGAGATCAACATGGCAACCCAATTAGAGGTCACCACATGGAAAAGGGCCCAAGTAGATGTGTTAGACTGAGGACCAATCTAGTGGTTGCACATAGCACTCAGGTGGTAGAAGTACTGACAAATTTGGTGATGTTGTAGAAATAGGCCAATTAGAAGGTGACACATGTCAACCTAATCAAACTTGATTTAACTTAAATGGAAAATAAGAGGGAAAAATAAAAAGTGCAAAATTGAATATTTTATTATTTTTCTCAAGAAAGGCACATGTAGGAATTTTTTATTAAAAAAATTTTATAACATATAGTTTTGACCTTAGGAGATTTTAAATTTTTGGAAAAAAAAAGTATAGACTTACAAGTCAATACCAAGGGCTTGATTTTCAAATGGTGATTCTGGGCATTTCTAGTATGCCTACATAGCACTATTATATATTGTTGGAACCAAAAGAAAGTAAATTTTCATATTTGAGGTTTGTTTTTACATAGGAAGTTGTCTGTTCAATTTATTCAAGGATTTGTACCAAGTGTTTGTTTTTCAACCACATTCAAGTATAGTAGTTAAGATTTATTTTTTAGCAAGATGATGAACAAGATATGTGCTAAAGGTAGTAGGGATGTGGTTAGGAATTTATTTTCTCACCTTCAAGTTAGTTTAGTGAGTGGTTTATTAGCATTTCATAGACATATCTGACATTTTAGTAGAACAAGGGTTTTTCATCATTAAGGAAGAGATATTTCAAATTTTGTTACACATAATGATGAGATTCCTATCTAATTTTGGTTGTAGAAATATGAGAGATTCTTTGCAACAATAGGGAATGAAGATTCAAGTGGGCACATGTCACTTCTAGATTAGATACAGCTTCTTCTTCCTTCCTATATCATTCTCTCTCTCTCATTGTAAGGGTTTCAATTTCTTGGATGTTTTTCACTGTTGTGATACCACAAGGATGGTTCCAGTTAGGTTTACATTTTTGTTATGACTATGATACCATTCTCTTTAGCATATTTCTCTATTATGAATAGCATAAATAAAGCTAATATAGATAGTTCTGATCTATTTGGTGGTTTTAGAAGTTATTTACATGCATCTTTAATGTATAGATTCAAAGAAATGAATACGACGACCAGAAAACTTCTTAGTTTCATTTTGAGTAAAAAATATGAGCCAAGTAAATGCTTGATATATTTGACAAGGTTGTTGGTTATTTGAGAAGGATACTACATGAGTATGAGGTCTTTATGAATGTTGATGTCTGATTCACATAGTTATAAGATAGATCTGATATGTTGATGTATGGAATATGTCACTGGTATCATAGATGTATGTGTGTGATTTGTGGAATTTCTCAATAGATAAGACACTGATCAGCTACAAGATCATTTTTTTCTTACTACTACATATTTGGGGATTTTCTGAAATCAAACATATAATCATCCATTTCCCATTCCATTAAAGAGCTGAAAGGATGCCCTCACTTAGTTTATCAATTTCTTAGGTCAAGTTATTAGCTATTTCATGTCTATAATCTTTTCATAAGTACAAAAGACTTAGGGGTTTTTATCTGCTTTGTTTAGATTCAGCATATGCTTTGAATACTGGTACCATATGAAGAATCTATAGGTACACCTACCTAGGTTTTGCAAAGCCTAAAGTAGAAGAAGGGTCTAAAAGGATATGTTGTAGATGGGAAGTAGTTGTCCCTACATGTATTTTTTTCTCATCGAGATAATTTGAAACCATGATTTTTCAAAACACCAACAAAAAGGATTATGAGATATTTGAAAGGTACAGAAGACTATGGTCTATTCTACAAGAAAAAATGACAAGTTTGAATTGAAGCATATATAGATGTTGCTTAGGTTGGAAATATTGATGTTGAAAAAAGTACAAGTGGAGGAGCATTTTTCTTAGGGAAAAGATTGGTTACTTGGACTACCAAGAAACAAAATTATATTTCACAATTTACTGCTAAAACTAAATATGTGGCTATTGTAGTGAATTATGCAAATATGGTGTGAATTAAATAGTCACTCAAAGGAATGAAGGAGGAAAATAATGAACCTATGGTAATTTATTGTGACAATAAAAGTGATATAAACATATATAAGAACCATGTGATGCACACAAAGATAAAGCACATTGCAATCAAGTATCATTACTTGAGAGAGTTGAATCAAGAAAAAGAAGTGAGATTGGAATATGTGAATACAAAGGAATAGATAGCTAATATATTCACAAAGTCTTTACTTGAGGATATACATGAATATCTTAGAGGTAAACTAGGGGTGATACACCTATCCAAAGCTATTTAAGAAGCAAGAGTAGTGCACTGCATCAACTGAGTTGAATGGAATGTTTTACAACTTGATGCAGTGGATCTTACTTTAGGGACTACCTGAAGTAAAGAAGGAGCTAAAATAGAAGATTTATAGTCACATGCAAGGTGACATAGTGAAAAATTAAATTGTTGATATCTACATGAGAAGATGACAAGTCTTTGGCATTGTTTTCAAAGAGGGAGAATTTATTGAGAGAATATTATTGAGGGAGAAGACTATATGAGGGAGTCAGTACCAAAAAAGAGTGATATCATATAGAGGGAGAATATGAAAGAAAAGGAAGAAGAGTTACACTAAATATCTGAAGAAGATGTAGTCTATATAGAAGAAGGAAAGATATTGACCAAGGGAGAGATTTTAATACAAGGTATTAAGTTTCTTTTTGGTATTTTTTTGCCATCAATACCAAAGAGGGAGTTTCTTGAAGTATAGAAATGAGGAAGATTGATGAAACCTATCATGGAACAATCATTATTTTGTCATTGATGTCAAACCTGCTACTTATTGGTAAGAAAATTGTTACTTTGGTCTAGATTCTATCATTTGATTGATTGATGAAGAGAATTTGAAAAGAAAGGATAACAAGATAACCTAGAGAACCTAGAGAAAGGTTGAGTTATATGGTGTATAAAAGGAGCACTAAGACTAAGTAAGACTTTGATGATATAGTGTATCATCTATCTACTTAAGACTATAATGAAAGGATACTTGAGCAAAGACAAGAAGAAGGCTGAGAAAAGAAATGTGTCTACCAAGCTTGACCAAGTAAATAATAGAAGCTAAGAAAGTTAATCAGTGCAAGCCAAGAACAAAGTTAGTTAAAGTCGAGCGAAGCAAGTTTATCATGTACCTAGAAAAGATAAATCTAGTAGGTGTCTATTGGTAAATAGATTTGTCTTTACACAATAAACCATCAAAATAACTCTTATTTTCCAAAAAATGAAGACACAAAATGATGTCAATAGTTGGGTCACTTTGCCATTGAATTGTGCAAACGCCCTCTGAATTTTACAAGGTACAACTCCCCAATTTGATATACAATGAATAAGCTCTAAGAAACATTTTTAACTTGAAAGAACAGGCTACCCATACTCTTCTTGAATCACGGGTAGATTATTACAATTGAAATTGAAAGGAAAGACTAAGCATAAAAAAATGGAAGCATATAGTCTTCACATACAAAAATGCACTCTAAAAGAAAGAGAAAGATTAGACATATAGGAACAACCCCTACAATAAATAAATATTGTAGTAGAATTTGATTCCATTATTCAGTCCTAATTCAAACCTAAACCAAGAATGAGAACAATCTGAAGCACACAATCTTCAAAACGATAGAATCCTAATTCAACTAAAAAACAATAGTATTTTTGAATGTACTACTGACAATCAAATTATTTCAAAAAACTAGAGAAAGAAACTAAAATGAATAGTTTTGAATACAATCAAAAACTGCCCTCTTTATACAAGCTAAATTTTCCCCAAATATGTAGCACACAGTCTGCAAAGATAGTAGAATCTTTAGGACTCTCCACACTCAAAAGGAGAAGCACACCATCTGCTCTTTTTAGAAAAAGAAGAACCCCCTCTCTTCCAAATTTCTCCCACTAAATAAAATTCTCAAGAGCTTTGTTCAGTTTCATAGCTAATTCTTGGAAATTATCATAAATTAAATCTCCTTTCCTTTGATCATTGTTCATGGTCACTTTCCTTTATCCATTTCCTTTTATAACATAAAGTCTTTATAAACATTATATTAAGACTTTATGGATATCATTTTATAATGTTTATAAGAAGACTTTGACATGTGGTATTTATCAGTGATGAAATGCTATCATCTTTTCATAATGGTCATGACAATTTTGATAGTTCATGGAAATGATCATAACTTTTGATTCGTAATAGATCTAACAAAACTGTTTGGAAAGTATTTAGAGAATTATGTTAAAACATATCCAAAATTTAGACAAATTCAATGGTTAGAATAAAATTTATGACCCCTGAAGTATGATTGATATTCTATGATTTGCATTTTTTGACTGTTAGTGTTGATTTCGACAATGTCGCACTCACAAACCCATAACCTTTGATCCATAACATAACAAATCAGATAAAAATATTTGGAGGAGATTTAGAGAATTAGGTTTGCCAAGACATATTTGAATGCATCCCAATATAATAGTTGGATTGAGAAATATGGCCCCCTAAATATGACTGTGGAACTTCAGTTCTTAAACAAATAGAATAACTCGTTTAGACCTTTATAATCAACTGCACTAATTATTCTTATTAAATAGATAAGCTTAGGGATCTGACTGAAAAAAATTACCCTTTGTACTTTCCATGTCACTAAATTTGAATTGAAGAAGCCAAATGCTAGAACTTGAACCATGTATTTTGAAACTATATTCTGAATTTGAAGTTGAACTTCAAACTAGGATATCTAAATTTGCATATCAAAATCTGACCTGGATCTATAGTTGAACTTCAAACTATTTGAGCCATATCAAATCAATAAAACCATTTGAAAAGCATATTGAACCTTTGTACCCTTTGAACCATTGAACCTTTAAACCATGTTCCTTGTTCAATTAGTTCCAAATTTATAAAGGAAATCCTTGAACATGTGTGTTTGAGCATTTTCATCTGTTATCATGAAACTTCATCTAGAACCTACTTTACACAACATTTTCAACATAAATCATAGGTGAAGATTGAGATTTTGAGGGATGGTCATATTGGGAAGGTTGGATTTTCAAGATTAAAAATTGGGTGACTAACATTGGTTCTAACTGGGGAGTATGTGCTAAAAAGTGCATGAAGAATCTAGCATCTCTAGTCAAAAGACTAGTGTCTAGTCCATTGGTAGCAAAGTCAAAGTGCATGACAAGAAGGAAGGAGTTGCTAGCAAGGAGAGAGGGAAATAGCCAAAGCAAATAGAAAGAAAAAAAAACTACCTCAAACACCTAAACTAATGAAAAAAACAACAACAAACTAAAACAATGGAAGCTTATATACAAGTATGCACTAGTGAGGGAACACACCACAAGGAACATGAATAAAAGAATGACTTACACAAAGCCACTCACTAGCTAATAGAAGTAGGAGCCTTTTATAAACAATAGGTTGCATCCACATGAAAGAACCCAACACCACTCTATTTGGATAGACTCCTTGTTGCTGAAACTAAAGTTGATGTTGTGCAAGAATTTGGAATAGTATAAATTTTTCTCAAAGAACCACAATTCATCATAAATTTTAGAATTCCCCAATTTCTCCAACATAGAATTTTCAACAACATTAGTTATTCCACATAGAAAGGATTCATTCCCAACATCCAAAAAGAGAATATCATATCATATTTGAACTACTTCTAAAGAACAACAACATTGTTAGAACCATATGTGCCAATACACATAACTCCTAATCCTGGATCAAATATGACAAAACATTCATCTAGTGGACCCCAAGACATACACCTAAAATCATCCACTTGCTGACCCAAATGCTCAACTTTATTTCACTTGACCATCTATAGACTTGATCTCTTCCCCATTCATAAATTTCATGACAGTAGTAGTGTATATCTTGCTTCAAGCAGAACCTTCCCATAGATACATTGGTGGTTTTCCTCACAAGAGAATGGTCATCATAACACAGTGAATCACACGAAAATACCATATCTAAGTGATCATGCTGATTTACCAACCCAAGGAAAACATCTTCAATGATACCAATATCAACATTAGTGTGAAATGAGCATGGTATACAAACCTTACCTTTTATGGTTGAGACATCAATCACCATTTTTGCTAGATACTCTTATTTTTCCTCCATTTCTCATAGGAACAATAAATGGATTACCTTACAATTTATCTACTTATCCTAACAAGGAACAAACAATGAGTGTACGGGTTGTAGATATCCCACCCCAATATGGCATGTCGTTATCTAGGAAATAGAGTGCAACAGTGAGGGGAATTCTTTAATGTGATCTATCATATGCAACTCTTTAGATTGATGATAAGCTAGTAAGAATAAATAGGAAGCCCAAAAGTGTCTATATGATTGAGCAAGAAATTGAAGATGACATGACATGCTTTGTAGACACTAATATTAATGCATTTAGGGCTAAAGTTTTGGTATTGAAAAAGGAAAAAATTAAGTCACCCATTGTAATGGAAGCTGAGTCAAAATCAAGAAAGGGAGATTTGTGAATAATGTACTTTGATGGGACTTGATGCAAAGAAGGATCAGGAGCAAGTATCCTTTTGATTTCTCATGATGGTTACACTTATAAGTTCTCTTATACTCTGAACTTTCCAAGTACAAATAACATTGCAGAGTATGAGGCTTTACTGTTAGGATTAAGATTGGCTCAAAAACATGGCATCAAGTGCTTATAAGTCATTGGTGATTCTATGTTAATTGTTTCCCAAGTAAGAGAAGTATATGTCTCTAAGAACAAAGTACTGAAATAATAAATAATTGTTGTTTGGGATATGATAGAAGTTTCTTATGCCTTTGGGATAACATGGAAGGATAGGATTAATAACAAGATGGTTGACTTACTCAAAAACATTGCTATAAAGCCTGATGACATAACTTTGTTGGTTTATCAAAAGTGGAAATACAAAAAAATCTTTAGTTAGTGATAATATAAAAAATTGGCAAGTCTTTGAACAAGACAAAGACATTATAAGGTTTTTTAATTACGAGGACCAATTTTGGGGATAGGAGATTGATTATGCAGCACTTGTGGAGACAATAGATGACAAGGATACTATTTTTGGTGAAGAGGTCATTCAATTGAAAAAAAACAAAATTCCTAAGGGGCTAGTTGTTTTAGAAATTGTTTTTGATAACCATGATAGATCCAAGACAAATGAAAAGGAGCATGATGCAAAGGATTTAGAGGAGATAAAGCTTGGAAGCAAAGAAATGCCTAATAAATTATATATATGGAGGAAGTTATCTACTAAAATTAGGCAGACTTTGGTTGATTTACTAAGAAAATACAGACATCTATTTTCCTAGTCATATGATGATTTGAAGGCCTACAAAGAGAATCTCTTTATGCATGAAGTCCCATTGAAAGAGGGAGCTAAGCCTTTTAGAAAAAAATAGAGCCCTATCAATCCAACTCTAGCACCAAAGATGCAAGAACTAATAAAGTTAAGGGATATGAGAATCATCAAACTAATCATGCATTCTTCTTAGGTATCAAACTTGGTTCTTGTTAGGAACAAAAATGGTAATATAATATTATCTATTGACTTCAAGAATTTAAACATTTCTTCATTAAAGGATAATTATGGTCTACCCAATATGGAAGCCATGTTCCAAAGAGTCATAGGATCAAAGTTGATGTCTATGATGGATGGTTTCTCTGGATATAATCAAGTGGTTGTGAAAGAATCAAAACAGTGCAAGATTGCATTCACGACACCTTGGGGAACATATGTTTATAGCATAATGCCTTTTGGTTAAACTAATGTTGGTGCTACTTTCTAGAGAGCCATGGATGTAGCCTTCGCTGACATGATTGATAAGTTTCTAGTGGTGTATCAAGATGATTTAATAGCATACTCAAAGGATGAAAATGACCATTGTATGAATCTTGAAAAGGCATTTATTAGAGCTCTTAAATATGGTATTTCCTTGAACCCTAGGAAGTGTGTCTTTGCAATCACTGAGGATATATTTTTGGGCCATTTAGTTGGAAAAGGAGTTAGGATAGACCCAGAGAGGGTGAAAGCTATAGATAAAATTTGAAAGCCTAAGAATGTGAAATGCATTCAATCTTTCTTTGGGAAGATTAATTTCCTTGGGAGGTTTGTCACCAATTTTGAAGAGATAAGTAGACAAATTTCCAAAAATGTTGAATAAAGGTTCTAAAATAAGATGGGATGATGAATCAAGTGTGGCTTTTCAAAAAATAAAACAAGCAATAAAGGATGCTCATGTCTTAAAGGCTTCAAATTATTCCAAGCCAATCCACATATTTTCATTTGCCTCATTCCATATTCTTACAATAGTCCTATTACAAAAGAATAAAGATGGATATTAACAACCAATAGCATTTTTTGGTAAATCCTTGTAGGCTATATAATTAAAATATGGCATTAATGAAAAATGGGCCTATGCATTGGTCAAGGTTGTGAAGGCATTTAGATGTTATTTAATGGGAGCTAATGTGGTTGCTTTTGTACCTAGTGTTGCAGTGAGGGATACCTTCTCACAACAAGAGGTCTTAGGGAGAAGATGTGGATGGATCAATAGGATCCAAGAATTCAACATATAAATCTAGATTACCAAGTTGGTAAGAGGGAAAGGACTTGCTAAGTTGATGGCAAAGGCTAATCTTGAAACAAACCAAACAATCCAACATGATGATGACTGCAATAATGGATTGTGTAACATGGATATATGTGACTAGTATTAGGAGATAATATTTTATTTTCAATATATGAAATCTCCACCAAGTTTTAATGATAACTAGAGGAGAGCTTTAAAGTTACAAGCTATTAGATATGTTATTGTAAGGAGGCAACTATAGTGGAGTATGGAAGGTGTGCTACTCAAGTGTATTGATGAGAAACACTTAGCAATAATCTTGAATAAGATGCATGGTGGAATATGTGGAGGCCATTACATGGCTAAGACAATAGCTCACAAGGCTATTAGAGTAGGATTTCGGTGGCCCACTCTTTATAAAGATGCACATAGACTTGTAAAAAGGTGTGATGCTTGTCAGAGATTCACTGGTAAGTTTTGAAATTTTGAAATTTTCCTATTGAAATCAATAGAGGTGCAAGCACCATTCCAACAATGGGGAATTGAATTTATAGGTGAGATTGCAAATAATTCAAGTGGAGTACATGCTTGGATTTTGGTAGCTACTGACTATTTTACAAAATGGGTAGAGGCAATCCCTACCAAAAAATCTACGAGCATAGTAGTGATGGACTTTATTTTGAATAACATCATTGTTAGGTTTGGATGCCCTAAGAAAATAGTCACAGACAATGTAATGTGTTTCAGATCAAAAGAATACAATTTTTTTTTTGAGCAATATGGTATTACTAGATCTACTTCATCCCCATATCACCCCCAAGGAAATGGACAAGTAGAATCAAGTAATAATAGTCTAATAAAGATCATTAAGAGGATCTTAGAAGAAAATAAGAGAGCTTGGGATTTCAAACTATCATTGGCACTATGGACTAACAAGGTAATAATAAAAAAGGCCCTTAGATGTGCACCATTTTATTTGGTATATGGAATACAAGCTAGATTGCCCCAAAAACAATCTAAGGGGGATGTACAAGTTTTCCCAACATTATGATGAAGACATCATTGATGAAATGCAGATTAGGATGGATGATATTCTACAAATAGATGAGACAAAGAGAGATGCCTCTACTTGAAATGCTAAGTTTTAGGTCTAGGTAAAGCATTTGTATGATAAGAAGACAATGGCAAGAAAATTTCAGCTTGAGGACTTGGTATTGCTATGGAATGCTAGACTAGAAGAAAAGGGAAGACATGGAAAGTTTGATCCCATTTGGTTAGTTCCATACTTGATACATGAGAATTGAGGAGAAGATTCTTATTTTGTAAAAAACTATCAACAAGTATTCTGGAATAGCCAGTTCATGGACAGTTCCTAAAACGTATTTTTGTTGAACATACTTGTTTTTCCATGAACATTAGTGTAGGGTTTTGTATATTTTGTAAATTTCTATATAGTCCTGTGGTTTTTTTTGTTTTGTGTGTTTCCCCTATTTTTTCTGGTGTTTCTCTCCAAATTTTTCATGTGTTGTCATGTATGTGGTCTACTTAACCTAGAAATTCTAAAATCCTGCATGGATACAAGTTATCCATCATCCCCGGACAAAGCCACTGATAGCTCATATTTTTATTTTGCTAAAATTCTAAAAATATATTGTGAAAATGTCTTGAAGAATATTGTCTAGTTAGGGTTTCTCATATATTGTGTTAAGCTTCCTGTAAAAACCCTAACTTAGCAAGTTTATACCCTAATCCATTTTGAAAAAAATTCCTTAACCTAGGAGCATGCAAATGTTCTAAGAATTGTGTCCATGATCAAGTTGGGTTTTACCCTAGGTTTTGTGTCTAGTGGGAGATCGCATTCAATTTTCAACTTTTTTTTTTATGATCTTACGATCAAAGTCTTTAGCATGGAGTCATAGGTCTAGGGTTTTCAGTCTCCCAATGTTACGAAATAAGGATTAGCACATAATCATAATTGTTAGTTGTTGGGTCTCTCGATGTTACAATATCTAATGCAAGCATAGAGTTGCAGAAGTATTCTATATAGGTTCCAATCTTACACTCATGATGGCAACACATCATCATAATTGTTCTTATGACAATTAGCAGGTGTTATGATCTTACAATAGGAGTAGCATAGAAGTGCAAATGCTTTTGAATGGACCTTCGACCATACACAAATAATAGAAGTAGAAGAGTGTAAGGTATAAATTTTTAAGAGTATATAGAGTTACAATCTTATGAAGTGGGGCCTAGTGCATAAGCATAATAAAATTGAACTCATGTTAATAAAGTTCCCTAAGGATATAAAAAGTAGAAGATCGTAACATCATAAAAGCAAGATACAAAGACTTCCATAGCTGCAAGACAAGGAAAAGCATAAGACCATAGAATGAAATAAGAAGGGTCTCGATGCTACAATGAAGAGTTAAGCATATGGTCATAAGGACTAAAGCCATGGTAATGTTAGAGCCTCCAAGGTTACGATAGACAAAGATAATAGTCAACGTTTGGTCAAAAGGTGAAGACAACTATTACAAGAAGTTCATGGGGTTATGATGGAGGTCTAGGTAGTTGTTAGCATGAGATCGTAAGCTAGCAATAAGGAAGCCTCGATGCTATGAGTACCATTGAACCATAAGATCATAAAAGTTCAAATGCACACTATCGATGATACAAAGATGGTTGTAGGTTGCCAGGTGTAAGTTCATGGTCTAAAGATAACATTGTAGATAGTGTTTCCAATCTTATGATAAATTGATAGGTGCAAGGCTATAAGAAACATAAAAGGGCTCTCTGTTGATACAATAAGGGATTAAGCATAAGATCGTAAAGGTCATGATTCTTGTCTACAAGGTTATGAAGTGTTTGGAATTCAAATTGAAAACATAAGATCCAAAGCCCTAAATATAACATTTTTTTTTTTTTTTTTCCTCTAAAGCTAGAAAATAACAAAAAGATTTCAACCAATAAGATTAAATAAGATACAATAAAGTGCTAAGATGGATAATCAAGTCAATGCTTCATGAGGTGATGTCTAAGATTTAAAGCTCATGCAAGCATTATATTTATGTAGTAAAGCAATTGATGAAGTACACATAGCATAAAAGACACTTTTCATAATGAAATGAGTTACCCTTTACAAAGCACAAAGAATTTCAAAGGTTGCAGAGCTTTCATATCAGACTTATAGAGTTTTTAGTTGCAGAGCTTCCAGATTTCATTTGTAGTCAATATGTCAGAGAAGGAAGTAGAGGAGATTCAAGCTAAAGAAATGGAGGTTACAGAAAAATCAACCTCTAAAGGAGGAAAAAATCGATAGAGAAAGCTTAACAAATTTGCAGACGAGTGGATAAAGATATTCCTTAACTCATCAAATTTCATCTCTATAAATGATCATGATTTCAGAGACCCGTATACATTTTGTAGGGATGCAATTTGCCCCTGGTCTCAATGGATATGAGTTTTTTAGATTTTTTTTTTAATAATAGGTTTGAGAAAATCCCTATCTATAACCCATGGAGGAAAAAATTGGCAAAATTATCGTTCCCAAAGGTATACGTGGATGTTGATTTGGTGAAAGCCCTAATCAAATTCTACAATCTAGAAACCAAATCATTCCATAGGCATGACAGGTGTATATTGTACATGTATGTTGGATCGTGCTTCATTCATTGAAGCTTTTGGACTAGAGGGTCAAATGAGTGCCCCACTTGACATAGATGAACTTCAAGGGAAGTTTAAGAGAAGTAAAAGTGCTTACATGGGACAAGTTATGCTACTCCACATCCCTATGGACCTCAAGAAGGTGGGGGATTATCCTAAGAAGGTGGATAAAATGATGCTTGTGGGAAAATTCAAAAATTACTTTCAGAAAATAGCATATGGTGTCCATAAGGTGATGGGAAGTGATGGTTCTCATATGATGTATGGGTCAATATACATTATAGCCCAAGATGTGTAGGATGCTTTCGACACTATGAAATATGATTACATGGCTTACATCCTTGAGAAGATGCAAGGACACATTGAATCAACATAGAGAGGAGAATTGGGGAATTTCAGATTCCACGATTATTCATTGTTGATGCATCTTATCTTATACAAGAATGTGGGATACACTAGTCCAAATTTCATAAACCAAACATCTGATAGAATGGAGAGCTATTGGTGCAACTATGGACATGGGTATGGGATAGATTTTACCATTACTTTGATTTTATTTCCTTTTTAAATAATTTTAGTTTATTGATAATGAGAATGTTAGAACCTAGCTTCTTTAGGGCCCCTAAAATTTTGAAAAAAAGTATATTAAGAACATCCCTCTTTCCTAAACAAAAGAGATTGGATCACAATTAGGGTGACATCTTCTTGTTCCAAACCTTTTCTCTGATGAGATTTTTTGCATGTCCCTAGCCACCTCATATACTGCTAAAATATATCCCTCCTAGACTTGTAATCATTCAATTCATGTGGTACTTGTTCATGGTAAATAAGAAATATTTAGGGCTAAGATTGCATAAAGGCACATTTTTATGTAGGTATTTCAAGATAGGAGACTTCTCAATTGGAAAAGAATATCTAGACCAAACTCATGCTTTCCTTAGGCATAATAACCTATTCACTATCTCATACAAAATGTATGATCCAAAGAACTTCATGAGAGATAATCTGAAGGAGATCACGGGTTATGTGTTGCCTACTACCAAGGAGTCACCCCTTGAAGATTTGATCATAAACATTGTATTTGAAGAGGAAGCTACAAAAAAATAAAGAAACTTTGATGATGTGATGAGGGTGGAGAATGAACTAATGAGGTTAGACCTAAATTTTAAGGGTTTCTACTTAGATGTCCCATATCCATACAAGCTAAGAAAGACGGTAGACAATTATAGTGAGATCATGGCACTTATGCCTGAAGAACCAATAGATGAAAAAGGGAGGGTAAACTTTGAATCTCCTGAGCCTAATGTATTCTTGGAGGTTGAAGAGGATGAGCCAGCAGTAGTATCATGGGTTGCCAAGGGCAATAAAACATAGAAGGCAATCCAAATACCTGATAAGGTAAAGAAAAGGACACTACAACTAATGCCTGCAAAGAATCAGTATTTTGCTAATTTAAGACAAAACTACTTGCAAGATAAGGTAGTAGCAGGAGAGAATTCTCTATCTCACTTGTAGCTGGCAGTAGCTAGATTGGATAATAGGATCATCCAAGTAGAAAAGTTTGTGGAAGATGATGAATTCCTGAAGTCTATTAAGGTCAAAAGTTTTTTGTATAAAGTAAAGCCTAGTGAGTCAATATTAAAACTCAATCCAGGAGAATCTGAGGAGAAAATCCAAGAGTTGGTGGATAAATTGCATGCATATGATCCGAAGAGTGAAAAGATGACTCTTGTAGAGGCTAGGTGCCTTGTCAAAGAAGTGGAATGCTTTTGGTGCATGGATGGGATCTTGAGCAAGCTTTCATGCTTGATCAAATCAGGAAACAAGAAAACTCAATTTCATATGAGGCATTTGGTGCTGATGGTTTCCAAAGAGGATCAGTTTTCAATGTAGATTTTAAGTCCTTAGCAGTGTGGAGCATGAGACCTGAGAAAAATAAGCCAAGGCTGATGGATATTCAAAACATTGCTCAAGGAAACATGATAGTGTGGACCATGCAGAGTATTTCTAGTACAAATATTTAAAAGGCCCTGAAGCACTTTTCATTCATGAATGAGGCCAAGGTTGAAGAAATAAAAACTAAACTAGCCAAGACGTTCCATGACTACATTGATATATAAAAATTATGTGAGAAAGAGCTCAGAAAAAGCTATGTTTATGCCCAGAAAATAAATGAGTTGGAGTCAAAGGCAAAAGAGCTAGAAATTGAGGTTGTGTCCTTAAAAGAACAACTTAGTGCAGTAGAACAGAGCGGAGAAGAGACGAGGAGTGAGCAACCAGCAAAGACCACTCAAGAAACATCAACCCAAACAAAAGAGCAAGTATAGAGTGATGTTGAGCCACAAAGAATGAGTATAGATGTTGAAGCCCCACAGCAAGGTCATTAGATAAGAACTAATGTTCTAAAAGGTATGATCAGCCATAGGATATACACCTTGAAGAAAATTTCTCAATAGGCACATAATCTCTTCATCTCTCTTCAAAGTGTTGAGCATATATGCAATGAAGCACTATTATGGCCATCACCTATTTTTAATCAATGGGGGGCATACAACCAATTTTTTGAAAGATTGATTTTCTTGATCACAAAAAAGTCAAATTTACCTAATAAAATCTTCACGGTAAAGGAGGGCTTGGAGATAGTAAGAGAACTAATTAGTTTCCTTACTAGTAAGTTAAAAATTGTACAAAACAAAATGAAGGTTTCAATAGGAGGGATTGATTCTTACATCCCACCAATTTTGGATGTTGATAATAAGTTAAAGGACTAGCAAGAGTTTTCAAATTCTTTTGACTCAATACTAGCTCGAGGAGGAGTAACAACCATTTTTTATAATGAAAATAATGTTGCTTTCAATGATTTAATTGATTCTCTCTTTAAAGTGAAAATTGATATAAATTGGTTTGTAACCAAGTCAAAAGCTATAATAGATGTCATGTGAAATAAGGTAGTTGGTGACTTGGATGAGGTTAGAGGCACTAAATGGCCAAGAAAGAGAGAATTTTATGTGTGGGAAGAAATTGGAGAAATTAAAGCTCTTCCCATGGGAAGTAGTTAGAAATCATCACTGGATGGTAGAAGAGATAGAATAAAGAAAGACAGTGACAATGACAGTTCGTTAAAGTACACACATGCTCATCTTGGAAACACCTAAAGAAATGTCACCACCTGCCAATTTTGGAACTACTTCCCCACTTTTGTCCAAATGCAAAGAATGTTTGTAAGAAGAAACTATCTAGAATGTAATTGCTTTTTTTTTAAATCAAATTTTGACAACTGTCCTCCCATCTGAATCTTGTTGTAATACTTGTCTATAAAAGGATTCCCAAGATGTGGAGTGGGGATCGAATTCCTATTTTATTTTTTGTTAATGTTATTTTGTAGTTGGTCCAGTCTTTACGTGAGTTATGTCTTTTTTCAGTTTTGTACTATGGGAATATAGTGGATTTGAATGACAAATTTGTCACATTCTGAGTTATATTTTCAATTTTGTATCAGAAATGTATTTGTTCTCAAGAAAATGAATACAAATGGAAGTTATGAATATCAGTATCTTTAAATTATGTCTCAATTTTCATGTATTTGTGACTTTCATGTTGAGTGAGCAAAGTTCACTTCAATTTAATGTGGTTGGGATAGGTTGTATGTCAATTCATTGTTGCTTTTAATTCAAGCAATTAAGTAAATGCTTCTATGAATTGATAGGGTTTCATAACATATGGGAGGGATATCATAAGAATGGGATTTAGGGTTAACAGTTGATAAATTTAATTGGAAGTCAATTAAATAGATCAAGATTTACTAGTATGACTCTGTGTAACAATGGATAAGGCACTGGTCATTAGTTGAGATGAAAACTAAAGTAGTCATTTGGTTGCATAATTCACACTTAAATCAAAATAAATCATCTAAAGTTTGTAATAGAGAACTACATGTTGGTCACTTACTTATTGTAATAGTTGTTGATTTTATAGTTAGCTATTGCAAATGAATTGTTATTTTCAATTCCAAGAAGACAATAGACCATTTTCCACTATAAGGGATAAATACTGGGTGAGGAAAATTAGTAAATAAGTGATAAAATCCTTAGGTGTACCCATCTTGGCCTTGTAGAGCCTAAAGTGTAGAAAGACCTAGTGTTTTGTTAAGTTGATCAAGATTGGAATAAGTTCTTGTTGAATATGGAAAATAGCTAACCCCTAAGCATCTACTTTTATTTTGCATCTTGGTATTATTTCAGACCTGTGGTTTGAAAACACCAACACTTCCATTAGGTTCTTTCCATTGGGTACTTCCTACAAGTGTCTTCCCTCAAGAAAACCCATGAATGTCATTGGGGAACATTATAGTGGTATCAGAGCTAGTGATCTTGCTAGCCTGTTGGGTATTGAGCTCAAATCATGGCACCAAGTGATGAGTTGGTTGATGCGCTGAGAGAATTAAGAAGAAGTCAAAAAAGGCTCCACAAATGGGGAATAGAAACACTCAAACTCTTGACGTGCACAAGGACATCAATGAAAAAATTCATTCCTAGGGTGGAGCAATGAGAAATGTGAACTCCCAATTGGTTGCGACGTTGAAGAAAATCAAACAATATTTGATGATTGGTGGATGGGAGAGAAACATATCTCTGAAGGATTATATAGAATTACAAATGAAGTATTTCTCATCTCAGCAAAATAAACTCTTCAACAATGGTCTAAAAGGAGAGATTGATAAGTGGCTACAAGATGAACTCATATAGGAATAAGAGGAAAATGAAGAGTCGCATGAGGATTTGCAAGAATCTATTGCTATGCTTACAAGTGGAGAGCACATGAAACTTCAAGAAGACAAAAATGGTGAAGAAGATGCCTACACTAATTTCATCAAACCAACACTCATTGATCAACTTGATGGAAATTCTCTACCAACAACTGTTCAACTTCATGGAGATGATATTGATGACTCCTTGTAGGAGCAACCACATTTGCTTGAATTTGGATTTTATCCTTCAATTGTGCCTAATTCATGCAAGATTGCAATTTTTCCATGTGAAGGGCTTCCTCATAGGAGCTACATGAGCTATGAGGTTCTTGAGGATATTAATGATTACATGAAGATTGTGGATCTAGACATCGATGTAGACTATGATTGGATTGCTTAGGATCTTGGTGACTCCAGACATGACAATGTAGCACAATAGAAATTTGATAGGAATGTCGATCTTACAATGAAGCAATAGAAGCTAGAGCCACTCTTCACCAGTATGGTTTTAGTGCCAACAAATATGGCTACAATGATAGTGATGGAGTGCAATGCGCTTGGATCCTTCCTAATGCAAGATCATCCTCATTGAAGTGTCAAGATTTACCCAACTGATGAGACTCAAGAGGAGATTGGTGTGTGTGTGTTTGTGTGATCCCATGAAGGTTTTGGATTGGAGCCTCGATTTGTTTTATGATTGGCTTCCATGGGATCCTAGTGGTTTTAGGCATAGCATTGTTTATATCAAAGTGGCGCAATAGAGACCTGTTAGTAGTCTACTCATCTCAAGTGAATTAGATTATGCATGTGCGATCTTGAAGTAGCATGAAGTCTCCAACAGATGTAGTTATTCATGTTTGCGCATGGTTTGGGATCTTGGAGTTTGTGAATTGCTTGATGACAAGCAATATTTGAGTGGTGAGGATTCATAATGTCCCCAATTTTAATAAAATACTTTAAATAATTAACAGTCCCAAAATTTGATAATATTTTTTGGACCTTTAATCATTTTATAAAGGGGCCCAATTTTTATTAATTATTCATAGGTGTTTTTCATGTCAGCATTCTTTTGTAAACCCTTGGTAGTTTTCTCTGAAGGAGTATTTATGTGTTGCATGTAGGAAGTTGTTAGGATGTGTGATTGGATTGTTTCTTTGTATTGCAAGTTCTTGTTGGAATTTTGTATTGTTCGCCATTTCAGAAGTGGAAGATCTTCCCTACTTGGCTATTTCAATTTCGGTGGGATTCAACATTCACCCTGTTTTGTCTTGTATTACTTTGCTTCAAATCAAGCAAATTTGGAGCGTCATCTTTGTTTTGCAAATATAATATTTTGAGTTTTGGCAATAAATTGGTATATCTTGGTGTTGGCATACACTTTTGTGTCTGATTACTATTTGGTGTATTCAATAGATTATAAATTCCCCCTGGTATCTCCATTTCACTCCCTTCGACACATTCCTCAAAAACTACCATAGCATCGGAGCGTTCCCTCAGGTACTTTCCAGTGGGCACTTACCCTTAGGTACATTCCCTCAGGTACTTTCCCTCAGGTGCTCTCCCTTAAGTACTTTTCCTCGAGTGCTTTCCCTTAGGCACTTTCCCTTAGGTGCTTCCCCTCAATTCCTTCCCTTGGGTACTTTTCGTTGGGAACTTTCCCTTGGGACTTTCCCTCAAGTACTCTCCCTTGGGTCCTCTCCCTTGGATACTTTCCCTCAAGAACTCTCCCTCTGGTGTTTTCCCTTAGGTACTTCCCCTCGAGTATTATCCCTCAAGTGTTTTCCCTTGGGTACTTTCCCTTGGGTACTTTTCCTTAGGTGCTTCCCTCCTTCAAAACTTTCCCTCGAGTGCTTCCCTCCTTCGGATACTTTCCCTTGAGTCCATCCATCAAGTACTTTCCCTCAGGTACATCCTACGAGTGTCTGCCCTCAAGAAAAATTGTGTGTCATTATGAAATGTCCTATGTCTAATTGTGTGAATTTTTGGGACGAATTTCCATTTCCAAGATTCAATCCATGAAATATTCCTACAAAACAATATATGATCCTTGGAGACATATTTTGATTCTCAGCTTATATCTTATATGTGGGATTAAATGTTATTTGAGAGGTGTCTCTTCATGAATAGTTCTCACCTTACCATAATCATGTTTAATAAATAAGGTGTCAATAAAACTATTTATAAAAACATTTGATTAGTTAATATTATTTGCTATTCATATTAATTAAGATTAATATTGATTTATATTAAATATTGATAATAATAGGAATTAGTTATTTATGTAAAGAAATGGATATGATATCCTCTTAGTATTATAATATAATATATTCATGTATATTATAATCAAACTCTAGTTGACACATTAAATATTGTATTATACATTTAATTAATTATTTATAATAGATTAGTTTATAGTATAATATTAGTATATTATATTTCACTATTTATATTCTATCATTATTATAATTATTTTACATAATTAATTATGTTATAGTTTATTACTATTCATTTATTTTATGTTTTAATATTAATTATTAAATACCATTGTGATGGGGGGCATTACACGTTGGGGAACACTGCATTCACTTCATCAAAAAAATATTAATGAGTGGTTGATGTTTGATATTTTTTCACCAATTCATGCAATTGAGTGGTCAAACCTTAACCAAGTTCTTCTCATTTCTTTAACCAACACATTCACTTAAGAATATGTTGTATCAAGTAGGGTGTTTGCAACTAATGTTCTCCTAGTGGAACAAATAAATGACCAACCAATTATCACATATTTAAACATCTAAATGAAATAGATAGAATGTGCCACATGAAATAACATGACATGGAAAAAAACATTATCAAAGGCTCAACCACCTCTCATTGTTGTGCATTAGACAACCCTACAACATAGTAGTTCCTTTTCTTCCTTTGGTTATTAAAACTCCATCGCCTTTAGCTTCCAACACCTAGGGTTTAACTAGGAAAAAACATGATATAATGCATAGTCTCCATTGGAATTTCATTGTTTATTTTCCTTCCACTCCATGTATTATAACCTAGTTGTCTTGGCCTTCTCAGTAATGGTTATTTTCTCACAAACTTTTACCCCTAATCCACTAATGCATAAATGATGAAAATAAACCTTGGTATAGTGGCCCCTATATTTTTCCTTATATAAAAGTATTCTTCTACTATATTGTCCTCGGAAAATGTTGCCCTTCTTTATGCATGTTGCGAATTGTAAGAAAACTTTAGGATTAAATAGATCTTTTGCATTAATTTTAAAGAGATTGGGAGGATATTTAAGCAAGTTGCTTGAACTTGTAGTTACTACCATCCTCCCACTCCCAAAAGAACTGCAAGTGGCAATCATTCTTCTATGATCCCAAAACCATATGTGATATGTTGTGGAGTGGAGTCTTGTATATTACAATAGGCTCTATCCCTGCAAACATTGCTAAAAGGAAGATATCTCAACTCATGTATTATTAGATCATACAATTAGGCATAAAACAATTTTGCTCAATATTACTGAGCTTGTGACACATCATATCATCCTCTAACTTTGGACAAGCAAACAAAAAACATCCTTGAAACATTCACCTCATCTCCTTGATTGCTTCAACAATAAACTCGATAATATGAGGATGTGAAAATAATCCATTCATATGAGGAAAGACCCCAATGGTAATTGCCAAATTCAAACCAATGCCAAGCAATAGCTCAACAGTTCAAGGACAATGTACACAAGTTTTGTAGTTGATTATAGAGTTTTTATTTGTAAGACCAAAACTTCTCGCAATATAGAATGAAAAAAAATGTGTTTATCTATCTTGGCCGCTTAAGAAGTTGAACCATATAATAATAATAAAAAGCAAAAAGACTAACAAGAACTAGAACTATGTTGCTAGGAAAATCTATGTTGAGAATTAGATTTAGCTCATTCCTCAATCCCAATCTCTACTATATTCTTATTGATTCCTCTTAAATTTTTCTCCAACTAGATGCAATCATCATGGAAGCTTGCAATATTGACAACCACTAGCAACGAGACAACAAAGAAATCATATAGTATACAAAGCAATCCAAAATTAAAGTAAGTGCCACTTGTGACCTGTTATAGAAAGAAGAATGAAAATATTTGTGTATCTAAACCTAACAAAGAAAATGATATTTATCATAGTTGTATAACTATATAATGTTAATTTAATTAAGTTCATAAAATTTTCAGAATGGTCATAGCAAACTGAAATTGTAACACTCATGATCTAAAAGTGTGTAGCATCACTAGATCCCATTCTTCAGAGTAATATGTTGATATAAGTCTAAACTTGCCATGCCTTGATCTTTGAGTCTTTGAGAATCACATTGTGCCATAGGACTAGACTTCAAAGGATTCCTTTTCCATTGAATATCATCCTAGTTCTATAAGAGATATGGAGTAACATTTGATATCGAGATCCCAACTAGATTCAATGTCTATAATATGCATCTTTTCTATTTGTTAATTTCAAGTGTCAATTCAACCAGTAAAATAGTGAATATCACAACATGATAATACATGGTATTTGTAAGTAGTCTAATGACAAAGTGTAATGTCCCCTTTTGGGACCTTAAGAATTCTAAAGTCAAATTCATGAAATATTTAATTTGACTTATGAGAGCTTAATGCAGATTTATTAAAAAAAAATGATCAATTTAATATTAAAGGGGCATTAATGAGGGACAAAATGACAAGGTGATAAGGAGATAGGGCAGAGGAAGTTGAAGTGCCATGGCATTGGACTATAAAAGGAGTGATGGCTTCATTTGGGAATGCTTGGATATTGGTTTGGTTTAGAATTTTTCTTAGAGAATTTGAGGAAGCTTAGCTTCTTTTCAGGATCCAAGGATGCAAACCCTCTGGTTCTTCTTGGTAGATTGGTCGTAGCCCCGATTCATCAACTACGATGAATTTAGGATAGAGTTCACAATTGCATTACAGGTTCTTTCTTATTTTTCCAATCTAACTGTAATATTATGTTTAAGATTGGATTTTGATATCTAGTGTATTATTGATGTATAATGCAGTAGTGTGCATTTCTAAAGAATTTACATGAGCACGTACTGGTTAAATTTGTTGGGTTTCATTGCATATTTTATTTGTTATATTCTAAAAATTATTTGACGAAAACTGGAAAGGGATATTTGGGTAGGATATTATAGTGGTGTCTTAGCAGTGTATCCTGTCATCTTGAAGGGTTAAAATTGCACAAATGAAATATTGATGTACTAAAGTTCATTTTACACACTAATGTGCGGCAGGCTAAAGAAAATCAACTCTTGATTTTACAAGGAAAAAGAAATGTTTTTCTTATACTGCGAAAGAAATTGTCATTTTCCAAAGTTGGGAGTTAAGAAAGACATTGTACTTAGACATTTAAATGCATTTTAATAATCTCATAAAATAATCCCATCGAAATTTGACCTATTTCATTTTCTGAAATGAGTTTTGGAAGTATTTTTTTTAGTCTATTGGCTAAGGCTTAAGAAAGAATTTTATAAATTGCATTACATAAGGCTATAGGACTAAAATCTCCTACCTCTTGATATTCAATTTTCTTTGGAATTAAAGCTAAGAATGTGTTGTTAATTTCAGCCAAAAGAGAACAAGAATTCCAAGTTGCCTCGATAGCCTTCCACAAATCCTCTCCTATAATATCCCAACATTTTTCAAAGAAAATGGCTTGAAAGTTGTCCAGACCCGGATACTTGTCTAGGTTAAGTTGAAAAGGGACATCTTTTATTTCTTCTTTAGTAAATCTCTTATTTAAGATTTTATTGTCTTCTACAGTTATTATTTTAGGTAACAACCCTAACATCTTATTTTGAGCTAGTAAATTTGAGGAACCAAAATTATTTAGGATATCTATATAATATTTAACAAAATTTCATGTTATTCCATTTGGATTTTCAGTTACCCTTCCTGTGCGATCCTTGATTTTTGCTATTCTGTTTATATTTCTTTTATTGATAGTACTATTATGGAAAAAAATTGTATTCTTATCTCCTTCTAGTAACCAAGTTTCTCTAGATTTTTGTTTTCGGAATATTTCTTCTTTTGCTAGGATAATTTCTTGTTTAGCCAAAAGTTCTCACACTTTGTTATATTTATCGTTGTCCATTCCCACCTTAATGATTTCTCAATTTGGGGTTTTTAACTCTCCTTCATTCTTTAGTTTTCTTTAATAATATCATTAAAATGGTCTTTGTTCCATTAATTAATTTTTTCTTTCAATAATTGAAATTTAGATATAAAACAAAACAAAAAATTATCCTCCAAATTTTTCTTCATGCCACCACTGTTTAATTTTATCTAGGAAATTTTTATCTAAAAACCACATTTTTTCAAACTTAAATGGATTTCTTGAAGGTTTTTGTGGTTCCCCAATTTCTAACCTAACCAAAAAAACGTCAAAGCCTGCATTTGGGGGAATGACAGTACTAAAAGGATGATTAAAAGAAATTAAATTTCTTTTACAGATAAATCTATCCAATCTTTTAGTTATATTACAAAAGCCAACTCGTCTATTATTCCAAGTAAAGATACCATTAGAAGATGGAATATCTATAAGATTATTTTTTACAAACCATTATTTAAACTCTAACATAACCTGGTTACTATTCGAAGAACCAACTACTTTTTCTTTTGAGTCAATAATAGCATTAAAATCACCCCCGATGAAAAAACAAGTCTAAATGATTTGATCCTAGAAATTTACTTATCTCATTCCATAATTCTTTCTTGTTTCTTGTTGGTGTTGGACCATACACATTAATAATAATAAATTGTGTATCACTTTTGAAACCTTTAACTTCCCCGCTTCCCCCCTCCCCCATCCAATTGCCAATAGATATGAGCGGTGAAAAGACAATCATCCTTGGATCCTATATAATACCAATCCCTCTAGAAGCCCCAAATTGAGTCTAGCAATTCCATTTTCCAACAACCTAATTTTCTCTTGAGCTTTTCTCAAGCTTCTTTGTTGAGTTTTGTTTCTTGAATTAATACTGTATCTGATTCAAATAATGTTAAATTAGGCTTAAGTAAGCACTTTTTATTAGGGGCATTTAGACACCTTATGTTCCATGAAGTTAGCTTCATGAGTCCAAGAGAAGGAACTTCCCCTTCCCTGCATTCAAAATATCTTTAATCTTTTTCTAGTTTATGGGCAAACCTATAGCTCCTCTAAGTTCATCTAAAGATTTCCTTCCTCTTTTTCTTCTTTGTTTTTCACAATTTGGAAATTCTAAACCTTGCACATTTGCTTCAAGACCAAGATTTTCTATGTTTTAATTAGCATTATGTACACTAGTATTAATTGAAACTTCTTCCTCTTTATTTGAATATTCTTTTTCTAATTCTTTCTTTATATTATTACTAATTTCTTTATCAAATTCATTTGTTTATTTATCTATTATTTTATTAAATTGGTTACTATCTCTATTTCTTTCATCCATGTCTTGTTGTGTAATGCCCCACTTGGAGATCCTTGGAACACAAGGATAAACCATGCACTGAATAATTATTTTTCTTATGATAAGTTACTCGACAACAGCATAAAGTAACCAAGTGCAAGAGTGAAGCATCAAAATAAGGTAATAAGAATAGGAGACATGCCAAGACTCACACGTTCACCTACACTAGTAGAAGTCTTACAACTACTTCCAAAGATCTCCAAGCTCTAAACCACAACTCATGAACCAAAGATCACACGAATCATGAGAATATACTGAGGGAATGTTCTCATTCAATCCCAAAGTAAAAGCTCCTAGCATGGTTAGACATACAAGTCCACATCCATTAATCATATCATAATCAAGAATCACAAGCAGAGACCAACAATGGTCATGTAGAAGATGAGGGCTCAAAGTTACATCCACTCATCTACTAGACACCATGCTAAAAGATAATGTTGACTCTTGCAATTTGGCTAAGTTTGAAATCCTGAAGCCTTGAAATTTGGCTATTTGAATTTCTGAAGCGCTGAAATTTCCTAGAATCTTTATCTTAACTCGGAGAGGTCTGGAACCTATCTTAAATGAATCATCACATATATTAAAATATATCTTTTAAATGATATATTTTAAACCCCATAGAAAATCTGTTGAACTAGGAAGGAGTGCAACCCTAAAGGGTGCCCAAGACACCCTTCAACTCTCAACCGATAAGTCCAGATATACCTGTTGTTTTCCTTAGCAGGTTTTTGCAATAAATCAGGCCACACTTTACAACAACTAGGCGATATTTTTTGCCCAGGCAATACTTTTCACTATATCCAAGTGATACATCTCAGTATGGCTAGGCAATACTTTACCAGTATCATACGATATTTGTCACTACTATGGTGTGATTTTTTTTGTATCGCCCAGGTTCAAAATTAGAAGGGAAAACGCCAAGTCTAGAAGGCAAACAAGGTGAGAAAATCCATACCAAGGAGTGTTGGAACCATTGTAGTCGAGGAAATGTCACTCAAAAGCATGAAATGCAAGGCAAAAACAAAACTATCCATCTAATCCATAACATCATATGAAGGAACATGTGGAAAGCAACATCATAGTGCACGTACATGGTTCATAAACCAAACATCATATGAAGGAAAAACATAACATCAAAGCACCAACACAACTAAGACTCGTGTGTGGTTCCTCCCAACCGTAATAGCATCATGAGACCTTAAAGGCCCTAGCCATCCCTCGTACGTAACATCCCAAACTACCAACTAGATAGTCGGAGTTGGCTTATGAGGGAGTTACTACTACAAATGTAACTAACATCATAAGAACAAGAAAATCTAACGTGCTAATCCATCAAAGCATAGATACTCCAACTAGTAGTGAGTTGCATCATCTAACCATATGCTAAACATCATAATAAAGGAATGGATCAAAAGAAACTAACATCATCTAAACAATATATCCAAGCATTCCAGTTAAAGCATAAATCACAAGGAAACATACTCTGCAAATCCAAAATACCAAGTGAACATCAAGCATCGGTCTCAACTAGAAATAAACCATCTTTGTACATCAGTCCCCAGCAATGGTATAGGTAGCTATGCCTTCCAACCATGTGGAACCCATAGGTCAACTCCCATCGTGTTGACGGAGATAGTGATCCAACCATAAACAAACATAAAGAAAATGGCCATAGATAACACTCACACCAGACAATAAAGAGGACTGCAACCAAGATCATGAGATAATGCAAGTACAATAGGTCCTAGTCAAACACTCTATGGGTCAACTATGTAGGGACTCGATGGAGGGTAAGTCACTTGGCATCAAGTAGCCTAAGCTAGTATCCTGTGGAATCAAAACCTCCCTAGGAAGCGCATCACACTGTGTCCTCGAACCAAATCGAGTGCTCACATATTTAGTGTCCTCGAACAAAATCAAGTGCTCACCTTTTTATTGTCTTATATTTATTACCCAGTGATTTATTTAATTATCACTTATTTAAAACTTCTTTATGCCAAGTCGGGAAATAGTCACCAAGGTTCCAAGAGAAGCCCCTCCAAGTTGTTAGCCTGCATACCCATGCTAATCGCATGATGAGTGCCCATAGGCAATGCATATTTCCAACCCAGCCCCAATAGACATAACTCCACCGATAATAACCATGAGTTTGGGTCTCCCAAGCACCCAACAAATACACGTGCACGTGCTCATGTGTGGGCCACTAACATCACGAAGATCATAAAACAAGGGTTGGAAGAGAACATAGGCACAATAACACTTAACTGAATACAAGCTCGGGAGTATAATTCTACACGAATCTCAATAAACAATAAAACCATACATCATGAACTCACTCAACCAGCCTCAATCTAGGAGTATGGATTCTCCACGAATCCCAATGATGCAACCAAATGATACATCATGAACTCACTCAACCGGCCTCACGCTGGGAGTATGGATTCTACATGAATCCTAACGTCCATGAAATAACAAGGGTTTGACCAAAAACAATAACACCAGATATAAAATCACTCAACCAAATAGAAAGTCAGGAGTACGGATGTGGCATGCATCCCAAGGTAAACATAAAGATGCAACAATGGTTAGATTTTCATCTTACGGATAATCTAAATCCACAACCAACACCATGCCAAGAAAACCTAAGAAAACTAGGTGGCACACAAATTGAGGCAAAAATCTTAAAACTGAAAACTTTCGAAATTAAAAACAATTTAGTCTTAGGGCACAAAAGCCACAAATATCAAAAAGTGAAAAGGAATAAAATTTCTTTTTGGATACTTATTCACTTTTCGAGTGAATAAATGATTAGGGTAAATATCCAATTCACCTAGTTAAACCCTAAATCCACCCAAATGAAAATAGGCTATTCCAAGTAATTGGATTTCAATTATGGCAAAGTTGTTGGGAATTAAATAAAATAAGATAAAGCCCAAATTTCCCTTAAACCAAAATCACAAAATTCCTTAACAACTTTTGTGACAATTGCGAACCTTCAAATGCACAGGCACACTCACGAGTCTAATCACATAATGCAAATGAGTCTGGATTCATTAAATCACTGGAGCGTTTAATTTAAACAATTAAATAGGATAGGTCAACCATATAGGGATGACATTGGCTAGAGATGAATAGTTGAATCACTAACTCCATGTGTCACTGCCAAGGATATAAATCATGCACACTAAAACACATGATCAAGTGCAATTGTATATAATAACATATTTGAAGCAATAAATGCATTAAATAACCTAATTTAACCATTTATTTAATTATCTAGATCTAAGTTATTGTTTACCAATGGGGTATAAACTCCTATGTAATCTTTCAAAATATGATTCTCTTCATCTCCCTCAAAAAATTCATCTTCTTCCTCCTTATCTAGTTCCACGATTATTTCTATTAACCAATTTCTTTCCATTATAACTTCTTCAATATCTTCATCTTCTAATGCAAGATCTAGGTCCTTATATTTATCTTCATCTAAGATCATTTTATAAGTTGATTTTTGCTTTATCTACCATTCAGTTTTTGCAAATTAATCAGCGTGTTATCTTCTCCAAAATTATATTTACCTCCAATAGGTGTTTGCCAAAATTTATAAAACTTATGTTTCTTATTTGGTTTGTCTTCAATCAAGTTAGTTACTATATTATCTGAATACATTTGTAATTCCTAAATTTTTGGACTAGTTTGGTTCTTTAAATTTTTTGAAATGTCTAATTTTAAGTCCATCTTTTAATTATTATAATCGAGAAGACAATTTTCATTGTTATTACCTATATCTCTATATGGAGTTCCAAATTAATAGTACTTTCCCCTCCTAAATTTTCTACTAAGGCTTCAACCATATGATTGATATCTTCTGTATTAAACTTCAGCTCTTTCATCTTAGATTGTTCATTCTTTTTCGACCTCTTGAGTCTCTTTATTTTCTTTCTTTTGATTCCCTTAATTTACCCCCATTTAAGACACTCTTTTTTGCCTTCACCAATCTCCTTACTCTGGTGATGCTCTATTTCTTGAACTTCCTCTAGGCTATACCAGTAAATTAATTGGTTTCTTATCTCATCCTAGACTTTATGAATATCCTGTAACATCTCATTGATAAACTTCATATTTTTTGTCATTTTCTTAACTATTTGGGCCTTCTCTTGGTGCTTCTCTTCAAGCGACTTTATATGTTCCTTGAGATCCTTCATTGCCAAATCTTTGACGACTTTCCACAAGATCTCATTGTTGAGTCTCTGGAATCCATCTTTCGTGTTTTCTTTTGAGATCGAAGCTTTTTCCATAATCTTATTTTTATCTAGCTTTGCCAATTTTGAATCTATATTTGTTTCCTTCCCTAATGTATCTCGTTGCTCTATAGGAATTTCTTCCCTTATCTCCCCTTCCTCTAGATCTTGATGCCCTTCCTTAATGTTCTACATGTCTTCCTTAGAGCTTGAATTTGTTTCACTCTTTGTTATAACGGTGTTAAGCTTTGTCACCCCACGATTGAGTTTGTTGTAAGGGTTTAATTTCGTAAATCTAAAGCACATATCTGTTGATCTAGGTTCAGATAGACAAATGGTTTTTCCTTTAGAATCAATTTCCCCCTCAATGTAGATCTCAATATCATTGATGTATCCTTCATATGAAAGTGACTGGAGTTTGCAAATTGAGTTATTCATGATGATTTTTAAGGGTTTAAAGGAGCATGAATCTACTATGGTTTGGATTTAAAAAAAAGTTGTCAAATTTTCTAAAAAGTTCTTCAAAACCAAACCTTTTTCCAATCAAATTACCTACTTGATGAAGGATTTTACTATGAAATAATTCCATCGAAAAATTATCTATTGCTACCCATTTAAGCACTAGATCTTTTGCATAAATTTTTTGGTCGAAATTTGGGTGCCAATGAAAGAAATTCGGGAAATAACCCTCATAGAAAATCGATAAACCTTCTGATAAAGATTTCCTAAAATCAGAACTATAACAATCTAAATATAAATAATTATTGCCAAGGTTAGTGATACTTGTTTCCCGAGGGTATCCAGAAGCCATTACGAGATGTTTCTCATATATGATTTGGGGCCACTCTAAAGTGTAACCCCATGTTTCTTGCAATAGCGCCAAAATCAATATGTATATGCATTGCTAAGAATTGCCACCGTTTCTCGGTGATCGCCTGATCTTGGTGGCATTTCCCTTTCACATGTTGGGGAATTTTGTTTTGCCCCCTTCTATTCTCCGAAAAACCTTTGAAAGGAATCTGCTTATTCTCATTGAAAACTTTGTGCTCGTTTTGATCCGTCTGAGGTGGATCGAGAAGCTTTTTCCTGTGTGGTGGCATGTATTTTGTTGGATGCCGACATTTTTGCGTTCAAATTTAGAGCTCTCCAAGTGTGCCCTAGTGAGGGCTTCAAAACTGTTCTTATAGGGCCAAATCAAAGCTGTATTGTTCACCCCATAGATTGCTTGCCCATATTTCGTATTAACAAAAGGAGATAACTGTTTTGCGTGCCTTAATCTGTTCGCATGTTCGTCGTTTTCTTTATTCACAAAGGTAGGAGAATTCGCTTTTATCGCTGGAACAGAAAGTTTCGCCATTTTTTCGGTAATGTACAGAAAATTATAAACAAAGAGCCATGAAATTTATTTGAGTAGGTCAAATGCATGGAAGGCCTTGAAAGTCGTCAGGCGACGGAGAAAAACAAGTCGTGGAGGCAGCTCGTCCTCAGTCCCGCATGATTGCTGTTAAGAATATGGTGGAATCTGAAACCGATGGTGATGCAATCAGGGAGATCCTTAATGCCTTCCAATGTACTTGTTTCAGTCAAGTCGTATCTCCCTTTTAAATCTATAGAAATCTGCAAGCAATTTCTAAGAAAGTTGGCAAAAATCTGCTTTGTGTGTGGCTTGATTACCCACAAAATTTCAGATTGGACGACTTAGATGCTTGTTGACATGTCACAAAGGGCTGAATAGGCATTGGATCTGTGTGCTCGTGTTTGCAAAGTGAAGATATAGTGTTAGATACAATTTTGTCATCCAATATACTTTCTCTGCTACAAGTCATATATGGTAGCCAACGAATGATGTCGTCAGGAGGAGATTTGTTTTTAAATAATAATCTTTCTGCTTATTAAACTCAACCATGTTTGTTTCCTTTTGTTCTATGGGGTTTTTCGGAGCCCAGCCTTGCTTGCGGATGATAATGAATCAGACGTTGATTACAGGAGATCAAGTTTGTTGGTGATTCTGTGTTGCGTATTTGTTTTTCCAAAATAAGAAGTCGTGCTTGCTAAATCGAAGTTCGCAAGAGATTTTTAATGTTTTCCTAAAAAATCTTGTCTTCATAGTATTTTCCCAAATCTTTGTTCCTGATATGCACTGCTGCTGATAATCGCTTTTCTGATATTCACTGATAAAAAAACAAGGAGCACTATTCGCTGAGGACGTGAGCAATCTCAGTTGCTAATTATAGTTAGAAAATTCTAGAGAAAAAATGTCTTCAGTCTATCTCAGAACAACTGTTGGGGTCGTTTATAATATTATTGGTATACTTAATTGTCATATGCTACAGGAGGGGTCATTTCATATTAGAAGATTAATCTTCCAAGACTAATGCCTAGGAGAATGATTTATCCACTCACCAAAGGCTGGAGAATTGGAAGAATTACAGAGCTTGTGAAGACCAAATTTCTATGCATACCATCTGTGATTGCTAGGCGGCAACAGTAAATAATTGGATGTCACCATTTCCGACTTGGGAGAATTAATTCCCACCAATTGGCAATAGATTTGCGAGTTGTAGATCAACGTTCAACAAATAAAAAGGAATCACAAACCGGTCTAGCCTTAACGTCAGTTTGGAGGCAGCAGCGTATCGAATTGTTTCTAGTTGGCTAGTGAACAGTGGAATTAGCAAGTGCAGTTCAGGCTGTAATAGAAGGTTAGTAGTCATCAAGGAATTGACATATCAGATGTCTAAATTGTACAACACATTAGAGAGTCAGCCAACTTAAAACAACCATTCACATTAATTCTGGAAGCTTCTCTTTGCAGTCCAGTCATCCATTGATGCACAAAAATTCACCAGTAACAGTCTCGTGTCCAAATTCAAGTGGTGCTATCTTCCAACATTCATATTATAAGTTCTTGATCTTATTTATATAGAGTCAGCTGAAGTAAAGATTCCAGATGTATGAGACTATATGAAAACTACTTCTTGAAATTACACCTAGTGGAAGCAATTTAGTGACAGAACTGGTTAGCTTTTACAGCATGTTGAGCAGTTCAAAACAAAGAATTCTCAGTTTTCAATGGCATCAAAAGGCACATCATAAATGGCCAAAATGCTTTGCGAAATAGGTAGCAAGTTGGGGTTGAACTTGCATACCAGTGAACATACTCTCATCACTTTGATCAAACTGGAAGGATGTTTAAGCATGGTTGAGCAATCACCTTCCGAATTATTGCAGATTGCTCTAGTTCCTATAGTGACTGCTTTGGATCCCCACAAGTGGCTAAAGCACTCCGATAATAAGGTAGGGTTGTTGGTTACTTCTTGTTTGATGGAGGCTACAAGGATTTTAGCACCACAAGAGCCTTATGAAGAAGATGAAATGAAGGAGGGAATTAAGTTAATGGTTGATAATTTTCAAAATCTTGAGGATAGCAGTAGTCGTCATTTTCCTAGAAGGGCTATTATACAAAAGTCATTTGCAAAAATCAGATTATACAATCTTATGCTTGACATGGGATTGTATGATTTAATTCATAACATGTTTCAAAATCTATGTGGCACAATCAAGGAAGAACATAATGCACAATCAAGGAAGAACACAATGCAGATGTTATTGCAGCCATGGAAAACATTATGCTTATGATAATTAATGAGTGACACTCATTTCCAACCACTTCTACAAATGTTACTAGCAATTTCAGATAGAGAACAAAGGCTACACAAAGTGCTCATAAATTGGTCAACAAGGTGCTCAAACAGTGTGAGTCAAGACTTGAGAAGTACAAACAACATTAAACTAAAGAGAAACTAAAGGCAAGAGAGTTACAGGCTGTAGGATCTCAGAAAATTAGCAAGAGCAGCTCTGTTTTAATAGCAAACAATCTTGGTCTCATGGTCATTCATGCGAGGATAACAAGGACGATGATGGATTCATTAGTCCAGCTTCTACATTATGAAGACCATGAGAGGAAACCCGCAACGGATGATGGTAAGGATTATACTAGTATCTTATTTAGTGAATTGGAGGTTATAATTGACAAACATTATGACGATCATAAGGGCAAAGGTAAATCTCTAATGAGGATGAACTATGTGAAAATAATATCATAGTTAATGAAGTAATACATTTGGAGATGAAGGTAAATTGTGAAAAGGGCACAACTGAAAATGATGTTGATAATATAGGGGCTAGTTTGAAGGACCAATCATAGATCCCATTTCTATTTGATGGTTTCAAAGCATATAATTTGGAGGATAAGCTGAAAGTAACAAATGATATGGTCATTGCAGCCTTAGTGCATTTTGACGAAATCCATAAAAACATTGAAGAAGTCATGTGGGGGGGTTAATAATGTTGAAAAGGAAAAGGGAATAACGAATTGAATCAATATTGCATACCTTCACACTCTTAAAAGGGCATTGGAAAGAATGAAATCAGACTACCTAAAGCTGCTCAAAGACAAGGATATGACTATTAAACATGTTGAAGATAAAGAGAAGAGATAGATGTGTTATGTCTCCAACTACGTGTGACACATTACTCCTTATATCAAGCTGAAAATCAGAATTTTATTGCAGTCATTCATAAGAAAGGTGAAACAAAATATAGAACTATGGAGATGGCACGAATTGTTGAAAGAATCAATACCATTTGTGGGATGAAAACCAAAACAATGTTTCCACCATTCCCCATCCTAGTGAGGCACATTTTGCTAATTAAGACCATAAAGGATCAGCAAAAAGTCAAATACATAAGTTGTCATTTTTACAACAGCAGTGACATGATCTCACCATGAGGTAGAAGATGAACCATGTGACTTTACTTCAAAAACTATGCGTGGAGGTAATCATATCACTTGTGGAGATGTTGATTTTAGTGATGATACTTATGGTGAAGCAGATACTCAGTGTGCCCTGAGAGTTTTTACAACTTATCTAGATATTTATCACCAAGTTATTATGATATGATACATGTCAACTTATTGATCGGTGATTTTGTCTTTCTACATGCTCCAATTATCAATGGCTTTCCTGCTTGGACTATTAGTACATTTTCAGATTTGGCTTGGCCTACAACGGTTAGTGAGTTGCATGCAGATGACTAGAAACTACACATGTTGTGATATCTTCCATATGAGGTGTTTACCTTTCCAGTTCAATGACATATTGGTGACAACATTGTCATTCTTGATGCAGATCTGAGTTATGATAGTGACATCTTGAGTCGTGATCAGTTGGTTTTCTTGCACATGGGCAATGTGTTGGGCATCTATTTATTCAGCTAGCTGATTCAAGAGGTTGGAGATTCATCGATCATCCCTTTCTACACCCAAGATCGTGTTGATAGGTTGGTTTTGGTCCAGGTGCTAACGGGATGTATTATAACACTTTGCGAATTATGTTGCAATGCTACACAATTGGAGATTCATGATCAGGGTTGTGCAGCCTACAGATGCAGTGGTACTTCCAAATTGACTTGGCATCCAGGGATATTATAGTGATAGACAGCATGCATTCCCACTTTGGGTACTATAGCATGGTCGGTCATGACTAGAAAATTACCAAACGAATATAGGACCCTAGTATTAGTTTGTGGACTCATGATTGTTTGAGGGCAAGCAATCTTGAGAAGGAAGGACATGTAATGTCCCCTTTTTGGGACATTAAGAATTCTAAAGTCAAATTCATAAAAATTTTAACTTGGCTTATGAGAGTTTAATGTAGATTTATTTAAAAAAATGGTCAATTTAATATGAAGGGGCATTAACACGGTACGAAATAACAAGGTGACAAGGAGACAAGGTAGAGGAAGCTGAAGAGTCATGGCATTGGACAATAAAAGAAGGAGAGACGGTTTCATTTGGGCATGTTTGGATATTGCTTTGGTTTGGAATTTCTCTTGGAGAAATTGAGGAAGCTCAGCGTCTTTTTAGAATCCGAGAACACAAATCCTTTGTTTCTTCTTGGTGGATTGGACATGACCCCGATTCATCAATTGTGGTGAATTCATGATGGAGTTCCCAATTGCATTACAAGTTCTTTCTTAGTTTTCCAATCTGACTGTAATACTTTGGATTTTGATATCTAGTTATTGTATTGCTGATGTATAATGCAATAACATGCATTTCTGATGAATTTATATGAGCAATTACTGGTTTAATTTGTTAGAGTTTCATTGCATATTTTATCTGTTATATTCTGAAAATTATTTGAGGAAAATTGGAAAGGGATATCCGGGTAGAATATTATATAGAGTTCAAAATATGTATACAAATAAAATATTAAACACCTTAGCATTTAAGAACTTGTCCAAAACAAAGCATCTCAAAAAATGGGATGAGCAAATAAGTACTAACTCAAAACCTTGAAGTTACTTGTCAATATAGCAATACAAATATACAGCCTTTTGAAATTGAAATTTCGGACTAAACGCAAATGAACTGCCTTCTTGCATACATCAAAACTGAACAGAACTACCACTTTTTCCTGAATGAAAAAGAACCCAGTTCCATAACAATTACATGGATTTATCAAATGGATGAATCTCCGCACATACACGGGCATCTCTATGGAGAAATGGATGTTAAGGGATGCACAAAAAGTATCAAACCCTTATAATCAAATTAGAATCACTGAAATGGATTACTTTGCTGGAGTAGGTAGGTTACTTCACTTCTAAAAGCTCCACATTGAGTTCAAAGGTTCCATTTGGCTGCAATTGGACAGAGGAATGTGAGTAGAATTACTGATTAATACAAAAATCCATATTGTTTCTTGTAATAATGTATCAACTCCTCTTACCGGAATTTCATTCATGCTCCTTTTACCATAGCCCAATTCAGGTGTCACAATTACAGTCCGCTGCAAGTTCACAGGGTAGGAAACATCAGTGTAAGGACAATTTGTCCTGATTATAAATGTAGCACAGCATCGGAAACAGTTAGTCTCTTCAGACATTTTTTGATTCAAAGCATGACCCTAGCCTCCCAAAAAACTTGTTTTAAAATGCATTATAATAAAAACATGAAACCCTAGCCTCCCACAAAACTTGTTTTAAAATGCATTATAATAAAAACATGAATTACTGCAGGAAAGACTACCACCTGTCCTCCTACATGCATGCCCTCTGTTATTGTATATAAAGCTACTGGTGGTTTTGGTGCTGCTTGAGCAGAAAAAAGACCATTTGGATTGTCTACAACATCACGTTTTCGTTCTTTGCCAGGAGGTGCTCCAACCGTAAATTCATATGGCTAGAAGACAGAGAGATGTTGACAAGAAAATTTAAAGGGTGGCATACAACTCAAAATGGAAAATAATTAATAAATAGTCATGACTCATATCATAAGAGTATAGACATAACAAGAAGCAAATGACAACCAATTTTAGACAAAAAATGAGTATCAAAATTCAAACTTGTTTCTGTTGCTAAGTATGGCCTCAAATGTTAAATGTGCTTTGGCTTTGGTTGTGCAAGCTAAACCTGAATATTTTTTCAAGAATATGAACTCTCTGCCAGTTGGAGCACAGACACGGGTTTTTCCCTTTCTTCAAGTAGGCAGAGATTTTTCTTCTAAACATAATGAATAGCTGATTGATGTAAAGATTTTTTTCATTGGGATAATATAACTTTTGTTTCTTCAGAAATAAAAAAACTTTCCAGTTTCCAAGAAAGAGAGAGAGAGAAGAATTTAAGAGCAAGTAAAAAAAATTCTGAATCGTTCTAATGATTATAAACTAACACCCATCTGAGTACAGGCTGGTCACTTCAGGAGGTGACAACTGTTAACATAAAACTATATCAATCTGATTAGGTTTCCACAATCCATTAGACTTTTTAATCTTTTGCTTCTGGATTTGATTGTGTTCGTTTTTTTAGCATCAACGTTTCGGATCACACTCTGTGATCCATCATCAGGATGAGAGAATGCAAGAATGAAAAGATAAAACTATATGTTATTGTTTGGCAACCAGACATCAATTACTTGTGAGAACAAAATTCATCAAAGAATATGATGCTGACCTGAGAAATTGCTCTATTTCCAGCCAAAAGTTTAGATTCACGACTAGAAATGACAGTGAGACCTCGATATACACAATCAAAGTGCACCTGTAAATCAGGAAAATTAAATGAAAGTATCATTCAACCAAGTGGACAAAACACGTGTAGTTTGCAGGGGAAAAGGAAATAAAATAACAATAGACATTCAAGAATCACAGCTACTAAAGGCATCAGCAACAATTGATATTTTCATTTTAAGGTTTGATCTCTTCTTTGTTAAGAAGTTGCAAACTTGGAATAAAAAATTGAGCTGAAAGATCAACAACAGTACAGCATCTAAGACACACCAACACAGTTGACCCTTTCTTGGCTTCAGGTCCTTTTCCTTCTTTCAGATCGTAGTATTTGATCCCATCACCTGCTTCCAGTTTTTGAATAAAGATTTACATTAGCAGGAGTAAGAGTTCTTATTGTCATTGAAAGGATTTGAGCATTAGAAGATAATCATCAGTGAAATAAGATAAACACCACTCTGTAATCAATTTGAGGAAGGTCAGTATTTGAATTTGCCTTTTAAGGTTTACTGAAATATTCAGTATTATTATGAGAATTGAATCAATGAACCATTCCTCGTAGCAAGCAGCACTGAAGTAGGGATTTTTTTCTCAGAATAATTCCTACTATATGTATTTTATGTTCCTCGCTCAATTCCTAAGGACATATCTAAGTAAAGATGAAGTCCAAATCCATTGAGCCAGACCAAGTCATGAGTAAGAGACGCTCACAAGACATAGGGTTTAGGTTCAATCTCAGCTAGGTTATGCCTGAAGCTCCATTCAGGTGGTGAACTAGTCTAGGACATTGGCAAGAAAACTGAACTGCACCCTGGACTGATGAATTACCAAGTCAAAGAAAAGAAAAGATGAGTCCATTTTTAAATATCAAAAAACAGAGAGAAGACTATTCTAAGATTCTGGTACAGATCATGATCCTAGATAAACATGCTCTCACGTTTCCGTTAAGTTGTTCTTTGTACTCAGCCCTTTTTGTTCACATTCTGTACCAAGTTAGTAAATTCTTAAGTTTCTGAATCTAACAATCATGATACAAAGGTTCATATATACACGGACCGCCCAACCATTCTATGGAAACAAGTTTTTAGTGTTAGCCACATGCACCAAAGAAAACTTATGTTGGTGAGTCAGTTAGGTTTTAAACTTCAGTACTTCTTCACGCATTTGGTAGGAGTTGATGAAACAACAATAGGAGCCAAGAATCATCTGCAAGCAAAACACCTATCACACAAAAAAGATCAAGCAAAGATAATATGCTCTATGACAACACTGGAATTCTTTATTAATTGCACAAACAACGAATTGAAATTGGAATATATTACAATGAATGAATGACTTGTTTTACAAAAAGCAAGAGTACTAAAAATATCCAAAAACTAATTGTTACTAACAATGTGCAAACTGGAGCCTACGAGACTAACCTAAATTTAGGCTCAACTAAGTGAACTTAACTTAGAGCATGAATGTGCAAATATGTGCTCAATTATGCATAATTATGCATGAGAATATTCTTGAGCATGTGCACAACTTATTAATGCAACTAATATGCTTGTTCTAACCCCCACCCCCCTTAAGTGAAACTTAGGGTGACAAAAAGGCTCTAAGCGTGAAATGCATGAATGAGTCCCAGCAATGAAGACATGATTAGGTACTCGCAAAGCAATGAAACTCACAACAACTAGGTCTCTCTAAAGTTCCAAATGTAGCAAAGGAGAAAAACCACATGGGAAAAAATCCCTCTCCAAAAGCGAGAGATGCAACGAAAAAAAAGGAGAAAAAAAGGTACTGCATGCATCTAAGATGGACTTCAAGTGTCCTCCCAAGTATTGAATCGGTCACATAAGTACAAAAAATATCTCCCCCCATAAGAGAGAAGAAGAGACAATGTATCCCCTCCATAGGAGAGAAACTTCGATGCAAAACATTAAGGCTCAAGGACAACTATGAAGATCCAAGAGCAGCAAACCACATTCCCCCCACCCCCTTAGAAAGAAACCAATCAAATGGCCAAGGCTGAAACAACTCCATGAAAGGAAGGAAAAGTCTCATGATGTGTGCCATTGAAGACTGCTAAGCTATCCCCTGGGCTGAATCAACTGAAGAAAATCCAAACAACCATGTAGATGCCTAATGAATAATCTCTAAGGCACTGATGAGATGATGGGAATGCTCAAACTACCATCACAAAGGAACAACATATCCTCAATCATGTAACAAATGTTTGGAGTGTGTGACGAATCCAACAATGTTGCAATATCTGGCTAGTACTCATCCCACTCTCCTGAAACTAGAAGGGAACAAATAACTTGCTAAACTGAACTGAACTTTGAAGAAGCAAAAGGTGGAAGATCAAACCAATTCTCAGGAACCACTATGGATGACTTAAGTACTAATAGGTTCAAGAGACCAAAGCTCTTCTCAAATACCTGATCCACTCTCGATGAATGAGAGGTGGAACCAAACAATGGAACTGCATTATCAATGGGAAAAACATGAGAGAACTCGTAGAGTCGTGACATATGTATCAACTCTACCAACTACAATGATCTCTCCACTATGTTGATCTCCGATAAACATTAAATTGGGGGTAAACTCAATTGTCTTTTCCTTCCCACTATAAGTAATCTAGTAGATGGAAAGCAATTTGGAAGATAGTAAAGGGACTCTTTAACATCATTGAATCTCCCATCATCAACCTCAATAGAACCACTTACAATAACACCATGTAAGTGTTATTACACATCAAAATTTGTGGAAATGGACGATGCTCAAAAGAAGAGAGCATACCCTCTGAACAAGCCATATGATGTAAAGCTCTTCAATCAAAAAGTCACCAACTAGACTGAGAGTGTGTGCATGGCCTTTCATCTTGTCTTCACCATGTGCCATAGAAGTTGACCTAGAATTTGTAGATCCTGATGTGGTAGAAGAGGATGCACGAGATGAAGGTGGTTGAATGTTGTGCTTCTGTAGAAGATGTGTCAGCTCATCAATCTTCTTTGCATAACATCTATGCTAATTATGTCTTGTCTTGGTGCAATATGCACACTTTGTCTTATCCTTCTTCGATGATGGCCTCTTGGTAGTGGAAGAAGAATTTGAAGAAATGTGTTAGCGTGTCCTCATATGACTTGGAATCCTTGCGTTTCTATTTCTTGCTCTTGTCATGTGAATCCTTTCGATTGTAGAACTCTGGGAAGCAATAAGAGCTATAAGTTGGAAGATTTCTATCTCCCCATTTGAACCACTTGAGTTTTCTATTGTATGAGTTGAGAGACAAACTCATCTAGTGAAGGCATGGTGTATTGAGAACCGAGTGCACCTCTAGTGGCATAACTGTGGAAACTAAAACTAACTAATTAGGACCAAGCTTGGCAAGGATAGAGAAAATCAACTGAGAGTCCTCAATTTTGCACTACTTCAATTGTAATCTGAGAGGCTTGAGTTTGGTGACAAAATCCTGGATGTTGTCAAAATCATTAGGGTTCATACCAATAAGTTCATTCTCCAACTAAAACCCCCTCAATGTAGCTTGCTTCCTATTGTGAGGTTTTCACACCATCGCCTCATTGCAAATGGGGACCCCCCTCATTTTGCTGGTAGGTTTAGATAGTAGAGTAGGTTTGGCAACAATCTGGGAATTATAAGGCCTTTTTGGGTAACACTTGAAATTTGAAAAAAAAAATGGCCAAGTCTAAAGTCAAAAATTGAAGAGAGATTTTGAGTTATTTTTGGCTAAGTATGGAAAGATGAGACCTCTTTGTCCCAAGTGAAAAGGAGATGAGACAACTCTTTGTCCCAAGTGAAAAAGAGATGAGACACCTCTCATACCAAGGAAAGGGAGATAAAGCATCTTCTCATCTCAAATGGGGTGAACAAATCTTCTCATTTCAAATTTAACATGGAAGAAGCACCTTCTAATCTCATGATTGAATAAAGGAAGAAAGAGATAAGATGTGGGCATGGGGATTTAAATTCAAATTTTCCATTAGAAGATTAAGATTTAATGTAATTAAACCTTGCATTGAGCTTTGGATTAAGTATTTAATTAGCGTTGGATTAAATATTTAATAATAACAAGGGGAGATTGATTTTAATGGCGTCAATTTGGGTAGAAATTAATTTTAAATTGAGATGATAAGACCCAATTTACCTTGATTTTGCAAAATGCAAATGGATTTTAAATTTTCCTTGATTTTGTAAAATGAAAATGGATTTTAGATTTACCTCAATCTTGCAAAATAAAAATGGATATTAAATTGAGATGAGATTAAAAATACCTCGATTTTGCAAAATATGGATGATTTTAGATATGGATTAATTAATTCATCCATTGTGGCATTGATTTATCCAAATGATGTCGACTTTAACATATGTGCAACTAAGACTAATGGAAAATAAATCATAAATGGCAATATATTAAATATTTCCCAATCAACTTGAAGTTGTAAAGGGGTCATCCACTAAATGAATTATTCCAAGGTTCCTCTATTTTACAAAAATATCAACTGATTTCAACCATAGTTCCATGACTCTCCCTAAGTCGTGTGAGTAGTCCGAGTTGCGCCGAGCAGACCTAGCTAAGTTTTAATAACTTGGCCCGAGTCATGGAATATGATATATGATTTGATTTATATAATTTCAAGGATTTTTTTCATTTTGCGGAGTTGTTGAGTCGTAGGCAAGTCAAGAATCGAGTCGGCCTTGCCAGGTCTGAGATAAGTCCGAGTTTGGGATCTCTGACAACCAAAGGGGAGCCAATTCAAAGATTTATTGAAGAAGTCTTTTAATATTATTAATTGTCATCAATTCTAAATAAGGAAAATAACAATGTTTAAAGTGATGCTAATTATTATTGGTTGCAAATAAATTTGAAGATGAGCGATGAGATGAGATTTGCATTACCCAATTAAATTTTGTTATTGGAAATTAAAAATAGCAAAGTTTGTGATGATTTTCTAAGTATTTCTTATAGCTGGTGGTTTGTCTTGCAGGTTAAAAGATAATGAGGTGGCAGCCATATCCTTAATCAATAAGAATGTGTTGAGTGACCTAAGGCTTCATCACATTGTCTCTACACTCATTGAATCTTCCAAGAGAAAAAAGAGATAAAGAAAAGAATATTCTCAAAGATGGCTTGGTATAAGTACAAGTGGCATCATCTTATTGGTCTATTAGGCAGTGGCTTCTTCTACAAGTGCTCTTTTCACATTGGACCACTTGTCCTTGCACCTTATTCAGTTGTTATGCGTTTGAATTTACTTCTTAGCACATGAAGGTAATGTGATTTTCTAATTGGTTCATATGATGGTACCTAATTGTAATTGGGTGGGCATTTAATTTGTGTAGCTATGGTTATGGAAACCTAATTAGGGCTTATGTGGACTAGTCTTTGTCCCTTGATTTCAAATTAATCTTGTTCATTCATTGTAATAGAGCTCCCTATATAAAGGCTTTCATATCATTTATAAGAGAGTTTTGTTGGATAATTGTTGCCAAAGTACTACCAAAAGTGTTCTCTATTCATTGTTGGTCTTCATGGTGGATATATATGATCATTTTGGAGTATTGCATGGTTCTTTGCATCTCTCACTTAGATTAGATCTCATTTCACATTAAGTAGAAGTAGTTTAGTTGGATGGAAGTAATTGTGGATGTTTACTTAACTCAACAATTTCAGGCTACTAGCCTATTGTTGATTGTAAGTGTGCCTTGTGTGGTTAGCCGATATTTGAAAGCACTTAACTTCAATTGATATTTAATCTTTAGTTTGCATCTATTTCATGGGATTGAAGAGGAGATATTGATATAAAATCATTAGAGTATTCCTTAAAAGCTTGCACTAGCTGTGGAATCATTGATTAAGCTGTATCTAATAGAGTCCAAGTCATCCATGATTCCTTGCATTCATATTTAGAAGTAGAACTAAGAGTAAATTTAGTTTAAGTTGAAGTGGGAGTTGGAAAATCGGAGCTATATGTTTATTGCATATTGTGAACCCAAATTTTTAGAAGTGCAAACAATTGACATCAATTGAATGAATAGAGTAAGTCCCCTAAGTGATTACTAGCGAATCCCATTATTTCACAAAGCAAGTGTCCACAATAGAAGGAACCTTGAAGTCATTTCATGGTCTTACATTACAAGCTTAGCATGAGAGATAATTTACTCAAGAGAGGATTGGATGTTTGATGTTTCACTTTCAAATTGTGGATATTCAATTTTGCATGTTATAGTGGAATAAAACTCACATCAACAAAAATTGGTGCTAGGAGGGATGAATTGAAGTTTATTCTTGGAACAACTTAGAAGATCAGAGCATTGTTGGCATGCATACCCTCCATTGTCACACCAACAGAAATTTGTACTAGAGGGAGGGGTGAACAAAGTTCATTCATGGAATTGTCAAAAGTTTGAGCTCTCAAGTTATATTTGGGATAATAGATCTCTCTTAAGTGAAAATATCCACACAAAAAAGTGAAAAGTTGAAAAATCCCCAATCAAAATAAAGGTTTCTCAATGGATAGACAGGTTGACATTCTTCCAATTTGGATTGACTTGAACAAGCAATTGCATACATATGGATTACATCAATTTGCAGCATCAAGACAATGTAGAATACATGTACAGAGAATGAGGAGATGCATTGTTTAGTATTTTTTTAAGGGTGGAGTTAGCATTGCAACAAAGAAATCCTTTTTCACATGTTCTTAAATTGGTGGTATTTGTGAAATCAGAATTAGAGTTCCATGAATTTAAATAGAATATTTAGAGGGAACCAAAGAGCGGCTATGGAGGAAATACTTGGTGTAGTGTACACGACTTGTCACATCGAGAGTCTACTCACCATCTTATCAAGATACCATCAACTTAATCAAATTTCAAATGGGTTGATATGAGGAAGCATCAAAGGATGGTAGCAAGGATTTCTTTCAGCTTTAAAGTTGGACATCAAATGAAGATGGCATTCATCACTCATGTTGGAAACCAAAGGGTGAAGAAGAAAGAAAGTTGCAAGGTAGTGTGGTTGAGCTTAACGAACAAGGCAATCAAAAGAAAGACAAACTTTCATGCATCATTTCTCAAAAGGAAGATATTGGAAAGAAAATCAAGGAGGCAATAGATTTCATCCAAGAATGAGAAAAAAATAGCTAGCAATTATCAATATTTGGAAACACATGAAGAACTACAAAAATGTAATTACAAATTTGAAGAAGATAAAATCCTTAGTGTGCTTACACATTATACAGAAGGAGATTTTGGAGGATGAGTTGCATGAGGTTTCAAGCATTCTTGGAGAGGAAGGCAATCAATTGAACAAGTTGAACAAGGAGCTTCAAATTAGCATAGATGGATCCACATATGAAGAGAAATTTGATAAGGTAACACAAGATGTCATGACCACCACATTCCTTGGGGGGTGCTAAAAGATCTCATGAAGGAAATACAAATAGAGTCAATGCCCAAGGCATCTCAAGATAGGCTACTTATTACACTTGGCGAGATTCACCATCAACTCCAACCTCCAAAGACTTTTACCACTCGGAATTGAATTTGATGAACTCATGAAGATGGTGGGTGACCTTCCTATCAACATCAAGGATGTTATGTTTGATGAGATCCTACATGAAGAATTGCAAGATGTTCCCAAGGAAAAATCTACGTGCAAACCCATGGGAGAAGAAGATGATGAACAATTTGGGTCGGTGGTACAGTCGGATATTGCATTTGATTAGCTTGGGGAGAGATCTGTGATGTCCCCTTTTCTAGCCAGAGAGTTTTGTTGTGCCATTAGCCCGTTTTGCCTTGGTCCCATGGGCAAACCAAGTTTTCTATATGATCGGAGCAATTCTTGGCCTAGGAAATCTAGTTGAGGGCTAATCGGAGTTGTTTCAGTGGGGTTTTCAGACACTTACTATTTTTACCAAGATGTATGTAAAGGGAATTTACTATCCCTCTTAGATTAGAAAATAGTCATTTATTTTACTTCTCACTAACAGCTCCCAGAGGCTATACTGATAAAATACATAATTATCACTCAATAACAGCTGACAAACAAGTTGTGTATCTTGTGCTTGTAGCCTTTCCAATAATTTTCAATTTTATATTAGCGTCCCTAAGGATAGGTAAGGTAAGGTTTAGCTACTTAACAATTAGAATCAGGAAAAGATTAGTGCATGAATTTTAATTTTATTCTAAATAGAAAAAATTATCAGTAAATATGATTTTATATATATATATATATATATATATATTATAAGTATTAGAAATTACATCAAATTAGAGATGTCCAGGCAGACCAGTAATGTACATACAGCAGATGATCAAAATGACTTCAACAGACCCCCCCCCTATAAGGCCAAAAAAAACCTTACATAGATCAAAGCTTTGAAACCCTCCCAAAAAGGAACCCATAGTACAGATGCAACCAGTAACATTACACAGTAAACCATCGAGAGAATGGAGGGAAAAGAAGAGAACCAGCAAAATGCAATAAGCTCAAACCTCATTCACAACAAAAAGGAAGCATAGGCACCTAAAATTCTCAACCAAACTGGTCACCACCACCCACCGGAGCAGTCAATGCAAGCTGCGCAACCACATTTCTTCTACCTGCCGGTCATCCTCTACGTCATCTTGGCCCCACCTCACCCTGAACTTCTGGGTTCTCCACGGGTCTCTGGGCCGAGAGTTCCTTGAGAAAAAACTTAGCTAGCAAATCATTTTGGAAATATGAAGAAGACTCAATGGTAGATTTCCAAGGGATTGTATTCTGTTAGTAATGGGGACACTCATGGGTGCCTAATTATAAGACGTCCAATAACCCATCAGACATGGAGTAAAATAATGAGGTACAATCAAGAGTGACCAAAGTTTGATGGGGTACATTCAACTATGAATCCACAATTTCTTGAATGTGAAAAAGCTTACCCCACATAAGGATGCCATTTGATCTAACCATGCATCATGTTGGAGGTGCCCATAACCCCACCCAAGTATTACAAGGAAAATAAAAAAATTAAACTCTATATTAGGTAAGCATTTTACATTTACAAACATTTTTTTAATTAGTTTATATACTTATGAATCTCGTATGTGAAAGCCAAGCTAATTGATGCAATAATCCTGTAATAGGTTTTCCTCATTAAGCAATAACTAAGCTTCAATATCATAATGGAGGTAAAATTACATGAGGGAGTCAAACTCAACATTTATTAAAAACAAGAGTAGAAGAATAATGTTAAGTCCGCATTCAACAAGGAGGACGAATTCAAGACACCCTGGAGGGCCAAAAAGTTGCATCAGCAATATTATCACAGATTATTGCAGACGTGACCATTTTCCCACTAGATAAAATGTCACAAGCAGAGAAAATTCTAAGAGATAAACTTATACTGGTACTGTTGATAAATCAATAAGCAAACATTGCAATGAAAACTTCTAGGGAGTTGTCGAGTAATAGTAATTGAAATGCTTGTAAGAGCATAAACAAAATACAAGTCCTGCCCACACGAAGGTTACTCATAATTCTAGAGCACACATAGAGTAGGTTTGCTATAATGTCACAACCTGTTTTTTCATAAGCTGAATAAATCAGTTCTCTCCTTGCCATCTGGATTTTGTCCAAAAACATTTTCTTTTATAAAATTAATGAGTATAAATAAATCTTTGAATGTAATCGTTGGAGACCAAAGAATCAGTTACTATATATTACTAACTACAGACCACTATCCTCTGCATTTCTTCATGCATTGGGTGGCATTAAATGGTGTGTAGTGGGGATATATGGATGGTTAGCGAGCAACTCAGGAGACATTTTTTTTCTTTTTGTCATTATAGTCTGGTCTCTTAGGGGAAGCAAGTTAAAAAATGCTCAATCATGTATCTTTGAAGATACGGAGGGGCTTTTTCTGAAAGTCTTAACCAACACCTTGATATGGTGACTACAGGACTATCATGATCGGGCATACTTTTGCCAAACTTTATGCCACTGCTCTGAACACCATGTTATCTAGAGAGCTCAACAGGAGAGGTTTTAGGGCTAAAGGGCAGGCCGATTTTTGCGCTGACTATCAGACTATGGATCACATCTTCGCAATGAGGGCTATTATTGAGGAGGTTGGGCATCGCTCCAAGAAAGTCTACTGTTGTTTTGTGGATTTCCGTAAGGCTTTTGATTATGTTCCTAGGATGGCCTTATTTCAAAGACTTAGAGAGATTGGGATCTCAGATATGCTGTTGACTGCTATTATGAGACTGTATGAGAGGGTGACTAGTAGGCTCAAGACTTCAGAGGGATTTTCTGTTCTGATTCAGAGCACCATTGGAGTGAAGCAGGGTTGCCCTCTTTCTCCTACTCTATTTGGATTGTATATTGATGAGCTCGAGGATTTCCTTGTGAACTCCTTGCATCATGGTGACAGGTGCTATTTGCATCAGGTTTTGATCCCCATTCTACTTTTTGTTGATGATGTTGTTCACTTGGCCTCTTCTCCTGATAGTTTACAGAACTCCTTGATGATTTGGCTTCTTTTTGTGATCAGCCTTAGCCTAAGTTGCCGATTCGGGTTCGGGTTCGGGGTTCGGTTCGTGGGTTCGAGCAATTTTTTTTTCCCATTTGGGTTGGTGGGTGGGTTCGTCAGTATATATATATATATATGCAAAAAAAAAAAAAACTCACATAGTTGTAAAAGTAAAACTAAGTCATTCCATAGTATGAATATATCAATGTTACTTGATTATTGATCAATGCCAAATGTCAAAGATAAACATTAAATACTCACTCATTAATCTATGCTAATGTTGTAAATAAAATCATACATTGAATTACTAAAATGCAAAATGGAATTTCAAAACATAGACTACTTCATCAGATTGATAGATAATAAATCATGACTTAATAAAGTTTGAAACTGTAAAACATAGTGATAAATCATAAATGACTCAATGAGTCAATGACAAATGTTTAAACATATTTTATCAAAGATGCAAATGTCCTTCAAGGGTCAAATGGGTCATCAAAATATGAGGATAAATGGCTTCATTCTCATCTATATCATTGACATTTTCTACATCATTGGAATCCAAACCGGTTCCACTAGCCCCAGATGCAGCCACATCCTCCTCCTTGTCCTCCTCAACATCTAGCAAGGCAATTCTAGATATATTTTGGACAGTCATATCCAAGTTAGAAGTCTCAGGTAGTACATCCCACAACTTCTCTGGTCCCTTCTTATATCCTGGATCCTTGCGTGATAAGAGGCGCCAGTTGTTGTAAATAAATACCAAGTCCTCTGCTTTCTTCGAACCCAACCGGTTACACTTCACTGAGTGGATAAAGGAGTATGTACTCCAATTTCACTCAGTAGCAGAAGAGCTCGCAACCTAGAGAGACAACCAACAAATTTTTAAAAATTAGCTAAGTAATTTTACAATACAATAGGAATTTAAGAGTGCTAATTCGACAAGCTAAGTGGCCATAAGAAAAGGAAAAAAACTTAAATACATACTTGTGACAAGATCTTAATGGAAAGAGGTTGGAGGTACATGTAACTTTCCCCATGTAAGTACCACCATCCAATGGCATCCAATCTACTTTGGTCATTGATTGCATCAAGCTCTGCATTTTTGCTTGAGACAAAATCAACAAACTCTCTCCTAACATTTGATGCCACATTAGGATCACTAAAGAGCCTGTTAAGTGCCCTCTTATACCCAACAGCAACTTCAGGATCTCTATATGGTGCCACTCTACTAGGAATAACAAGTATCTCACTGCTATAATATCTAGGAGAAAGTGCATATGCCAGGAGATGTAAAGGTGTAGTCATCTTGTTCCAACGATGTAGAACAGTTTTCTCCACCTTAGTGTACAAGGTATCAGGATCCTGCTCTCTCCTCTGAATGACCTGGGATGTCAAATGATGTACATGTAAGTTATCTTGATGTAGTGTTAATAACTTAATTAAAATCAAAAATCAAAATCTCTCAATAAACAAGGATAAAGTATTGTATAAAAATTTAAACTTACTGATTTCATTCTTTCTAGCATAGAGTCCATGGCATCATATATGTTCCCCAAACAAGGCTCATCCGTGTCGGCATATCGAAGCATAGACATGATGGGCTCAGTGAGTTCTAATGCATATTCCACCCTATTCCAAAAATTATCACTCAAGATCAAATCCTTTACAGTTTTGGCCTTTTCTGTATCAGCTTGCTTCCATCCACCCCATTTGTTGCTAATAACCATTTGACCCAATGCCTCTTTCACCCTCACAAGTCGTCTAAGGACGATTGTGTGTGAAGCAAACCGTATTTCAGCAACCTATTACCATGTTAATTCAAATTGTAAGTTAATATGATAAGTTGATAACACAAAAATTTAAGAATATCTATTAAATTTTGTAAAGTATGACACAAAAATTAAAATGATAAATGAAGCTAAATAAAGTTTAAAATTTACCTTCAATAATTCCAAGTGGGAGAAAGTTCTAAAAATTGCTTGTGACATATGGTGGTTTGTCACAAACATTTGGACCTGCTCACCCTCCTCATACACATTTTTCATCCATTCAATATGGCTGCCCATTGTTTTCATCACCAAGTTCAAGGTGTGGACAGTGCATGGTGTCCAAAAGATATGCTCATATCGTGCTTCTACCAAAGCACCTGCAACCTTACAAACTTTAGCATTGTCCGTTATTACTTGGACAACATTGTCAACTCCCACGGACTCTATGGATTCAATGAGAAGTTGGGCAAATAAATTTGCATCCTTTACTTGCCCTTCACAATCAACCGCCTTCAAAAACATTGCCCCCTTGGGGCAAACGGCAATCACATTTATTAATGGATGGTTTTTGCAATCTTTCCATCCATCAAAGACAATGCTCACCCCCGTTTGGATCCAAGAATCTCTTATTGGTTTGAGGAGGTTTTCTACATTCTTTCTCTCCTTATGCAATATGGTGGTTCTCAACTTTTCATATCCAGGGGATTGGTAACTATGAGGTGCATCATTTATTGCTTTCACCATCTCTCTCCAATAAGGGGATCTCACTAGATTGAATGAAACACCATTTGTAATGAGGCAACGCCCAACCTTTATGTCAGCATTTTCTCTCTTGTCATTTTCAAATGCCGTATCTAATGGGCCTCTCTTGCGGGATGGGTGTGTTTCTATTTCATCTTCATCCATAGATGGGGTAGGTAGGAAGGGATGTGGTTTACTAATTATTTGAGAGGGTGGTGTTGGTGATATTTGCTTTGACTTATCTTTTTTTGCCTTTGACACTAACCTATCAGCCTCTTCTTGTTCTTTTAACATGCCTTCTATTTGAGGAGCCGACAACCCTTTTTTACCTCCCTCTGGGGGCCCCTCACACATGGAAATCCCTTGACCTGGTGGACCTATCAAATGATGTTTAACCCGGAAATAGGAGCTTCTATATTGGTTTTGGCAAAAACTGCATTTCCATATATACCCTCCCCCACCAGCACATTGCTCAATTCTTGTTGTATACTTCCACAAAGGAGAGCCTTTATCAATTTTAAATCTTTGGGATCCCACCCCACCCACTGAACCCTGACTACTCATTCTTGGATTCTTGCAATCTATAAAAACAAATTAAAAAAAATATTTCAAAACTTATACAAAACTTGATAAAAATTTAGAATAATAAATATAAAAAATTTAAAAAACTAAAAACAAACTACGAAAGAAGCAAAAGGAAGGATCAAATGCATACCTGGACACTTAGCACTGATTATTTGAAGGATTTGAGACTCCACAAACAATCTCTACAACCTTCTCTTCAAACTTGCAAAATGGCCACACCAAAATGAGAGAGCAAAATGACAAAGCAAATGAGAGATTAGATGAATGAAATGAATCTAATAGGCCTTACTTTAGGGTTTGGCAAAAAAAATAATGAAAAACACATAATTTTAATGCTTTTTTGGGCCACTTTTTGGCCCCACCTGCCGCGGGTCCGCGATGGGTCCAGGCAGGGTCCGCATTTTGGCCTGCGGGTCCGCCTAGGAGGACCCGCAGGCCAAAATGCGGACCCTGGCCGGACCCATCGCGGACGGGGGCTTGAATCCGGACTCGAGCTCCAAAGTGCGAATCCGGTAACATAGGTGTTAGCTCGTGGTCAATCTGGCTAAGACTCGTGTTATGATCTTTAACTTCTTAAAGACCGCTCATCTTCATTTCTTTTTCTAGGGGCAGGAGATTGAGATCACTTTTTCTTACACGTATCTCAAGGTTAAGTTTTCGGGACCCTGCTTTAGTTTGAGACTGGCTATTCAGTCCAGAATCAGTAAGGGAATGGGGTCTCTGGCCATGATTGAGAGACAATGTTTCAAAGATCATTTTCAGGATATTTCCTCCAAGTTGTCCCTCTTCGACTCCTTGGTTCAATCAACCATTCTTTATGACTCAGTGGTTTGGGGGCCTTCTCTTTCTGCTTCTGATTGGGCCTCTATTGAGCATGTTCAGACATTGCTTTTACGGCGCATCATTAGGTGTCATAGACTCACCCCCAACAGTATTGTCTTAGCTAAGTTTGGTGCTCATCTGTAACAAACGAATTTTCCTAACCAATTTAATCACCTAATTAACCAATAACTGATTCCATTTCACATGAAAAAGACTTCCATTATCCATTATAACTAAAAAGAAGTAATTGCTTCCTATTATTTTCAACTGCTGATAAATAAATAAATGAATACGTTGCGAACATCTTAATCATTCTAACTGATTTCATGTTCAGCTGAAAGTAAAGTAACAATTATCTTCTTTATCAACTAATATCTTCAATCTAACTGATAACATGTATAGCTGTAAATAAAGTAACAACTACCCAGTTATTCTACTATGAATCTAAAGTTAAGGTGCAAGAGAAAAACATACAGAAATAATGGAGAAATCCCTTTGTCATGTTGTTCAAGCCTCGGCATTGGTGAGAGGAGAAGCATTGACATAGGCTTAACCTCCCAAATAGGACCCTCCCTACCTCGAGATCGGGCTGGGACGTTCTTAAGTCCAACCATCTAAGCTACCCAGTGGTTTGAGTGCCCCATCAGTTATTCCTAAATAACTGAAGCTTATGGACAAACAAAAAGATCTCATAATTGGCACATATGCCTAAAACTACCTTGGCCAAGGATTTCAATTTGGGTTCGTAAACCCAATCTCCACCACTCGACTTGACAACAATTTCATTATCAGGACATGCATGAGCTATTATGTATTTTCTATTACTTAGTTAACTGATTCCATTCTTTATTCTTGCAGGTTATCTTCACCTCTTCACCATTCATGGCTTCTTGTCGGTGAGTCCTAGGTGCTTGAGAGATTATATCGATTCCATCTTATTTACACCTCTTCACCTTTAATGGCGTCTTTGCCAGTGAATTCCTTGGTGTTTGATCATTATGACATCATTTACACTTCTACTAAATGCATGAAAAGGAATGTAATATTACAAACAAGATCTTTGACTCGTGAATTTTATTAAAGTTTTCCATTCTCCATATAACTAAGACAATCTCATGATTATTTGGTAGTAGGCAAGTGACACGATATCAGTTTCTTGTAAAGTTTCGACTAAGGAAACTATGTCTTATTACATTCAATCCAGTATTCTGATCCGACAACAGTATTAACACCAACAAGGATAGATAAACAAAATAGAGTTCAGACTTGGTGTAACACTGAGTATAGAAGAAAAGAGACAGAGCAGGCAAGTAACGAAATGATCTTAGCATGACTCATGTGACCTATAGCAAGGTAATTCTTCCTCCTGTAGCCGGATTAAATGAACTCCCACAGCTTCCTTTGCTCTGAACTGGTTGACGGGTGAAGAAGAAAAATAATGGATTCAATTCAAAATGGAAAGATGTGTATTCCGAGGTCGGGCTGAGACTAACTTAGCTTGCTAAGCTTCAGGCAGGTGTAAGGGTAAAGATAATGCAATATGAAGGAATGTTGTGTCAAATATGATCCAAGCTATACTATTAATTGGCCGGCCTTGGCTCTTCGGCTACCTTCGATTATCAAGAAGGCCATTTGAAAACATCCAAATTCGAAATATAGAAGAAAGAAATAAAGAGGGTAAAAGAATAAGGAGTTGAAGAGTTTTAGTTTTTATTTTTTTATTATTATGTGCTATTTTATACGTTCATGTGTATGTACTGGTGAAATGACATCATTAGATAATTAAATTATAATTTGTTGGTGTCACTTCATTTTTATATACATGTGTTTGCATTAAGGGTTATAATAATGATAAAATAAGAAACTCCAATATTAAATCTTCAAGGGTATGAATTTTTTTTTTTTAAATTTAGATTATTTAAGTTTTTATTATATCATTTTCCTAAAAGCTCATGCGGTCCCATAATGCAACCTGTGGTCAAGTCTTCATATCCTTTCCAAGGTAATCTTAGGTCATACCTGTCGATCCTGATGACTGGACCAATCAACCATCCCCTTCTGATGATCTCGTTTAGCAATGCTTCCCCTCTGTTCAGTCTTCTTGCAATCACCCAAGCAAAACATTCTTGCCAAAACATTAATTCAAAGATATATTGATCGTTAATTCCAATCAAACAATTGTCAATCATCTAATGACAGTTATAGGTTGCTTGATTATTTTCATCAACGTCTATAATAACTAACTCATTTCACATGATCATGAACAAAATAACTCATTATCAGTTGGTACAACATATATAATTAACTAACTCACTTCACATGATCAGGAAAAGAAATAAATTGATACAATGTCTATAATTAACTAACTTGTTTCACATGATCATGAAAGAAATAATTCGTTAAACCAAAGGCTACGATCAATTTAAAACTTAGCGCAAAATTTGGGATGTGACATCATCCTTTCAGACTTGCGACTATTTTTGACTTGATCTGGTTTCTCCATCGGCTTCATGGATTCATAGATTCTGAGGTTGACCCTCATAGATACTCTCATCTGGGATATTGTTCTTTTGTTCAAATTATGAAATCTGATACTAGCACTAGATCTCGTTGTTGGTATGCCCAAGTCACCTCTTTGTTGGGTTCGATCGGGATTGACATTGTTTATCTTCCTCCATGCCAATTCTCACTGGATGCTCCTGCTCATCTCCTCCCCTCACACCAAGAGTTAAACAAGTATCTCAGACAGGATATCTATAGACAGTATATTATCACTACTTGGAGTAATCCTCCTAGTGGATTACATCCTAAGATGGCCTTTTATGCAGAGCATTTTCTTGAGATTTAGAATGGTTTTATTGTTTGTCCTACTTACCTTTATCGGCACTGGTGTCATGCCCTGCGATTCTCTTTGGGCTCCTTCAGAGTTGGCTCTCATCGTCTTCGGGTCCAGACTGATCATCATATAGATAGAGAAGATCGGATTTGTAGATTGTGTACTTTGGCGAAGGTTGAGACTGAGACCCACTTCATATTCCGGTGTCCTATCTATTACAAGATCAAAGGGAGATTTATTGTTTATTCAGAGATTGTTTCTCTCTTTCAGAGTTCTTCAACTATGCTGACCAGCGATGTCTTGCACTTTACCTTCACGAGGCCACCCAGCTTCATGAGCATACCCTACAGTCAATCACACCTTAGGGCCATACCTCTGATCTTCTCATCACCGCCTTTTTCTCCCCCTTGTCTCCTCCATAGGGGGTGAAAAGGCCATCCAACACCACTCCCTCCGGATCAGTCAGACATTGTACCAGTCTTTCCAGGCAGTGACACTCCTCTAGCAATTCTCAGCAACAATCTATGACTTTGAATCGTCCACGGCTATATACTTCTATGACTGATTTCTTTGTACCAAAGAAAGATCCTTAGTCCTTACCTTGTGTTTCCTGGTCTTGTGTCTTGTTTTCTTCTTCTCAGTCACCATTTGGTGCTCCAGCTTTGGCCGGCTCTTTCGTTTGTATGCTCAGTCCCATAAACACTTGTGGTTTTTTGTTGGACATTAATATTATTATCTTATGTTACCTTATCTTATCTTATCTTAGGTCTGTAGACTCCTTGGATTGACGCTTCTTAACCAAAAAATCAGTATAATATTGATGAGGTGAAGCTTTGACAAGGGGAGATCGGGAAGTTTTTGTACAGATTGTCCTTCATACAGCTTAACTCTGCAATTTCTATGTTGAGCATCCGATTTGAGGATCTTTTTATGAGATGTTTTCCCGTTGTGTAACTTAACAAAAAAAAACTTGGAGATGTTAGTCCATGATAGAAAATAAAGACTCCTTGTTTGAGAGGGTGTTGAGGATGGGGAAGGCATCGATTCACTCTCCTCTCTGCAGACAACACAAGTCTCTTACTCGGTCTTCCAACTATTACCAATCAAATTATTAGTATTGTATAGATTCATAAGAAGGGATGGCTTGGCACCTCCTCGGTTGACTCTAATGGTTATCTATGTCTGGTTCTGAGAAAGAGGATCCAGGCCTTGCTGCACTCCACATCCTTAGAGTGATGTTGAAAGACAAGATGTCATCCATATTTGAATGGGGTGGATTGAGTTGGAGTTTGGGAGGCAGGGAAGGGAAGTATTGGAATCCTGAAATTTGGGGAGCTCCCTTTTGACATTTTTCGATTTTCGCCTGTGTGAATGTTTATTAAACTTTTAATCAGACTGGTATAATATTAGCAATTTGCAGATTGTAGAATACTAATTTACTATTCAATTTTGCAGGTTATGATCAGGCTGGTTCTTGAATGAATCCGAAAATCAATGGCAATGAAATCTATGTGTTCAGATCTGAATATTTAATTTGTCTTCAATTCTGAAACTTCCGACTTGTACATTTATCAATTTCAATGCTTCTCTTGAATGATCAGGTGGGTATTAATATTGCTTCCAAAAGACAAGTCATGAGAGGACATGTCTCATGTCTGCTCATGACATGACTTTCTACATATACAAATATTAATTATAATCCTAATTGAATTTGTTAAGAATTAGCCAATTATTAATTATGCCAAGTCCCCGATCTGCATGTGCTATTATAGATCATTGCTCAATCTAAAACAGGCTCAACATGTTTGAATATTAGTATGCTCGATCCTTGCTTGATCAATTCTATGCATGTATATCAGATAATTGCTCAATCTGTACCAAGTGAAGATGAATCTGCAAATTCAGATTTCAGTATACTTACTGTGACATATAGAGTTTTGATTTAATGCAAGAATGATTTCTTTGTTTCCAAGGTATATGAAATAATAACTCTTATTGAGCAGAAGAATTGTGTATGTGTGCGTGTACGTCAGTTCACATAATGAATTGGCATACATACACACATGCACATATATAATCAATACAAGCAATCATCCTTGTATCTGACCGAAGCTACTATGTATCAACACTCCCTCTTACCTAGGGAAGATAACCAAGTATAAATCAATGGAGATATCACCTAATTCATGATATCAAGGGATATAGAGAACATCAACTCACATATATCTTCCTTCATTCCTTCGAAAAGACATGCTACAAATTGACTATAACTTTGTATGCAATTTTCCTAGTCTCTGGCGTGTTACAACATATATACAAAAGCCATCCACTCAAAAAAAAAAAAATTAAATTTGTATTGTCAATTGTAATGCTTATCTCCTTGGGAGCAGGAAAGCTCTTATAGACAGGGAATACTTTCACATGTATAAATACCAGATTTCTTTTGTCTTGGATAAACATCGGCTCCTTGAGAGCAATTTCAGTGCCTAGAGAAAAATAATTTCTTGAAGAACATTGATATAGAGATAGTCGATCCCCAACACTATCGCATTGTTAATGTACCATGCAATCTTCTTCTGTATGCTCATCAGTGGAAACAAAATACTGTATGCAGAGATTGTGAAAAGCCACATGACCAAACAAAAAGTAGAGGTGTCATGCCCATGAGGGAAACACAGCCTCAAAGAGGCAATATGCCAAGGAAACACTCATGGAAGATAATGAAGAATCCAGTTAAAAAGATGCAGAGCCTGCTCAAGCCAATGAAACAAGTTTGCTGACAAGGAGATTGCACACCAAGGAAAACAATGTTAAAAGACAACCGCCAAATAATGAGTAATACACAGTCTCCAATCATGTTGGCCTCAACAATGGGATCTTTACCATATTTTCCCCTTTGTTTGGATTGTGCTTATTTAATCAACGGAATTATGTTCCCTCCCAATCAGAGATGAACTGCTAGTACCACAAATTTACTTAGTATTTTCTCTGTTGTGATATTGTATTGCTGTCTTATAACAATAAGGTGTTTGGGACTGTGACATTTGCAATCTACATTTGAGGTTTTATAAATCTTTTACAATGAATCCCTTCTCTCCAATTAAGTGATTTCTAGCATCTTCTTGTGTGGTGTATTTGGAGTGATGAGTTATGACTATGTCATCGCTTCCCTTCACCATACACACCACTTCAAATTTTTGTTTCTATTGTCATAGTAAACCATTACCATCCTTAATGTCAGACCTTTTAATCTTTGCAATCATATATCTCCATATCAGAAACATAATAGATATCAACTCGTATCAGTCTTCTTTCAACAATATCCTTAATAATACTAAATTGCCAAAGGATATTTTTATAAGAACATCACTTGATACTTGATAGTATTCTTGAGATCATTTTATTTTTGAATGCACCTCCATACATATGATACTGGCAGGCAACCAGACAGCTTCCTTCAGACACAACGAAGAGAATACTGCCACCTATGTGACTCTTAGAAATAACAAACTATTGACAGCATAAGTTCCAAGTACTGTATCGCTATTCATTTTAGCAATTCTCCTTCATTCTGTGGACTCCATTTTTTTATTGGTATGGAAGAAATCGTGTGCACAAATTTTAATCACCATCTAATTTGTGTGGACTGATAGAAAATCAATTTCTATTAGCAAACTTCCATCTTATGCCATCGGTAAAACAAACTTTCTTTCAGCATTTGGAGATGTCTGAGTAATATTTATTTTTGACTGGGTACGATGAATATGAATCAAGTCTTCATTTTCCAGAATTAATAATTGCAATATCAAAGTGATTAATCTGATTTCTCAAGTTTAATTTGGATCGTCCTTAACAAGGCTCTGATACCATGTGAATGTTAATTAAACTTCTTATCAGACTGGTATAATATTAGCAATTTGCATATTGTAGAATGCTAATTTACTATTCGATTTTGCAGGTTATGATCAGGCTGGTTCTTGAATGAATCTGAAAATCAATGGCAATGAAATATATGTGTTCAAATCTGAATATTTAATGTCTTCAATTCTGAAACCACTGATCTGTACTTGAGAAAGCATTTACCAATTTCAATGTTTCTCTTGAATTATCAGGTGGGTATTAATATTGCTTCCAAAAGACATGAAACCAAAAGACATGTCATGAGAGGACATGTCTCATGTTCGCTCATGACATGACTTTCTACATAAACAAATATTATTTATAATCCTAATCGGATTTGTTAAGAAATAGCCAATTATTACTTATGCCAGGTCACTGATCTGCAAGTGCTATTATAGATCATTGCTCAATCTAAAACAGGCTCAACATGTTCAAATATTATTATGCTTGATCATTGCTTGATCAATTCTATGCATGTATATCAGATCATTAATCAATCTGTACCAAGAGAAGATGAATCTGCAAATTCAGATTTCTTCAGTATACTCACTGTGATGTATAAAGCTTCAATTTAATGCAAGAATGATTGCTTTGTTTCCAAGGTATATGAAATGATAATTATTGAGCAGAAGAACTGTGTATGTGTGCATGTATGTCAGTTCACATTATGAATTGACATACATACACACATGCACATATATAATCAATACAAGCAATCATCTTTGTATCTGTTAGTGTAGTTTTTTATTTTTCCTATTTTGCTAGATTTTTTCTACACTTTAATAATCTTGCTTAGGTTAATAAAGCATGTCTTATTAGGTGAATGGTTGTGAGGTGTCACCTTCTTACATGTGAGCATCCATTAGCTATCTTGGGAAGATACTTTGCTATCTTTAGTCCGATAGATGGTTGCTCCTCATTGGTTGGTGTTGCCACCTCCTCCCTCTTCCTAGCCTATATAACCATGCTACCTGGCTTGTATTTGCATCTCTTGTTTTTGCATCCTCTTAATGCTATTTTGCTTCTAGCATTTGCATTACTCTCTTGGAGACTAACTCTGTGTTCTATTTTGATTTTGTATCATTTGCATTCATAGTTTAGATATTTATTCTTTGCACTAGTTTTCTGGGTTATTAATCTTTTCAAATTCTAACATGAAATCAGAGCTTTTCTATGTGCAAGAGTAGATTTTAGTTTCCTTATTTGAGAGATTCGGGGGGGGCTAATAAATTTTATTGTAGTTTTTTGAAAAACAAAGTATGCTCTTCTCTTGCATCTTTGGATGGTCTTGAGAATCAAAAAAGTTTTGACAAAAATGGTTTTCCTCTAGGGTTTCAAACTCAAATTTGACAACCAACTTGCATATTTGGAATTTTCAATCAGTATTACAGGTTCCAGCATGTCATTGATCGACTTAGGAAGCTGATTCAGCATTTGCATGTCATGTTTTGGTTGCTGGGGTCATTTCTTGATTTTTTGAGCCGTTTTTTACTATTAAAGGCGTCTGATTTACACTACAGCAACATCTTCTGTACATTAGCAAGAAAAACGCTTTCTAGATTTTATTCGCAGCCCCAAAAAACCATCTGGGTATCTTTTAGATTTTGCATGCCATCTATATATTTTGCAGGATCGAGCGTGGAAACCTACAGCAGTACCCCTCTCCGTTGGCAGTCGCAAATTTGAACGCAGTTTTCAAATGTCTCGTTCTTGCTCATACGGACTCCGATTTTGATGATTCTTGTTATGACCTTGGCTATTTTTTTGTGCTCTATCCACTAGTGGAATTGTTTTTTTATTTTTATGCATAAATTTTTCAAAAATTGCAGATTCTTGGCCATAACTGTGCACAGTTCTCGTTTTGGAAACTTCGGAAGATCATAACTTTCTCATACAACCTCCTATCGAGGCGATTCTTTTTTTGAAAATGCATGATTTTTCGAGTAGATCATAGTGGTGCTATTTGTTTCCTTGATTATTGTGCCTAAGTTTCACTTTCAACATATGCTCTTCATGAGGATTTGTAATGCACTGAAATCAAGACCACTAAGTATTTCTTTCTAGTGGTAGTTGTAAATGCACTAAAATAAAGTGTCAAATCATATTTATTTTGGGGGGGGTTTCTTTGATTGAGTAAAAAGGGGGGGCATTATCGTGGCTGGGTTCTCTTCTTTTTAGCATTTCTTCTCTGCATTTCTTCATCATGGATCAAACAAATATGCCCATCCTAACTCCATACAATTACTTTGAGTGGAAATCACGAATGACAATTCACTTAAGGAAAGCGGGATTAAATAGGATAACTATGGGACTTGAAACTGAACCTAATAAAGATGAAGATAAGCCTAAGTGGTTTAACAAATGTGATGAGGCATATGGAACATTGTGTTTGTCTATTTCTCCTGACTTGCTATTTCACATTGAGTCTTTGGATACACCAAATGATGTATGGACAAAGCTAGAAACACTATTTGACACACAAGATTCAATGAGGGGTCATATGTTGGAAAATGAATTAATTAGTTTAAGCCCAGACAATTTCAACACAATCCAAGATTTCTTCACCAAATTGAAATCCTTAAGGCTGCAGTTAAAACAATATGGAATTGAAAAGAAAGATGAACAACTGATTCTTAGTATTCTCTTTAAGCTAAGTTCAGAATATTCTGTGTTTGTCTCTACCTTCTATGCTACTAAGGGTGCACTTGGTACTCAATTCACCATGCCATCTCTAGATGATTTTGTTGTCAATCTCACTCGAGAACAGGACAAGCTAATCCAGATGGGCACTTTTAAGTCCTCTAAGTCACATGCCTTAGCAACCAACCAAGGCACAAAAGAACAAAAAGGACAAAGTAGTAACAACAATAGTAAGGATGAGAAACAAAATAATAGTGAGGAAAAGAAGGATCAGATACCAATTGCTTCAAAAGCAACTATTGATACCTCATCCTCTAAGGGCGATAAGCCTAAGAAAGAAAAGGTTAAATGTGCTTATTGTAAAAGACCCGGTCATGATGAACATAAATGTTTGAAGAAACAAATTGATCACTTGACATACATTCTTGAGAAGAATAATATTAGTGTTCCTGAGTCTATCAAACAAAGTTCTAATGAAGAGTCTAACAAGGCAAAAGAAAACAACAAGGGGAAAGGAAAGGGCAAGGCTCTTCTTGCACTTGCTTCCTCACCATCCACTTGGGTTCTTGATTCGGGTGCTTCGTACCACATGGCTTCATCTAAGGAAGAACTTGCCTCCTTGGAGCCATGTACTATGCCTTCTATTTTGATGGGTGATGACACTCCTATTGAGGTGTGTGGGAGAGGGTCTGTTGATGTGGGGGATGGCACATTCCATGATGTTCTTTGTTTACCCTCATTATCAACTAATCTCCTATCAATATACCATATCACTCACACAGGTTTAGGCAAGCGGGTTGAGTTCACTCCTGATTCAGTGGAGATACGTGAGTTGCATAGTGATTTTGTAGTTGCAATTGGGAGAGCAGATCATCAGTCACGACTCTATCTGTTTTCTCACTTTGTTCCTGATCCTCCTTCATCTATTTTGCTCACTCACTCTAATGATGTGAGTAAATTATGGCATGAGCGGTTTGGCCATCTTAACTTCCACTATTTGCATTAGCTCAACCAGAAAAGCATGGTCACAGGGTTGCCTTCGGTTCAATTCTCAGGAGGTGTTTGCCAAGGTTGCATTCTTGGTAAGCATCCTAAGGAAAAGTTTGACAAAAGTAAGGCATGGAGAGCTTCACAGATACTAGAGTTAGTTCACAGTGATTTGGCTGGTCCATTTCAACATCCTTTTTTCAACAAAGCCCGATATGTCCTCACATTCATTGATGACCTTTCTCGATATACATGGGTGTACTTTCTCAAATAGAAGTCAGAGGTATTTGATCATTTTCAAGACTTCAAAATTTTTGTAGAAAAGCAATCTGGGAAAGCCATCAAGGTTTTGCGCATAGACAATGGTGGTGAGTATGTCAACCATTGGTTTGAAAGATTTTGCACTTCAGAGGGGATTGATTTATAGCATTCAGTTCCATACAATCCTTAGCAAAATGGTGTTGCAAAACGGAAGAATAGATCCTTGAAGGAAATGGCAAACTATATGATTCAATCTAGATCTCTTGCACCACAGTATTGAGTAGAAGCCATTAACTGTGCTTGTTATATCCAAAACCGTGTTCCTCACCGAGCCTTGAAGGGAGTTACTCCTTTTGAAGCTTGGAGCGGTCGGAAACCATCAGTTAAGCACTTTCGAGTTTTTGGCTCCCCTGCATGGGCCCACATTCCTACAGAGAAACATAAGGCCTTGGATCCACAAAGCAGACCTTGCATATTTGTAGGTTATCCTGATGGTGTGAAGGGTTATCGGTTGCTCCACCCTACTACACATGAGTTATTCATTGAGAGGAGTGTTCAGTTTGAGGAGGGATCTTCAAGCTCACTTTCTATCACTTCTCCAACTCCTTCTACCTTGACATTAGAGTCACTTGGAATACATGATAGATCTTCTGATGAGTCAGATTCACCTGAATAGTCTTCTACCTCTACTTCTGATGCAGAAAGTGATTCAGAGAACTCACCTCCTTGCTCTCCTAGTCATCATTCAGAGGTTAATGATTCCCCTCCAGATTCTCCATCTTCCTGTCCACTTTGGGCTAGACAAACCTTGCAGTCTGCAGGTGATTGGGTTGGGGATCCATCAGACACCAGGCGAACTCGTTCACAATTCCAGGATGCTCCACATGTCTTCATTGCTACTGCCTCAGATCCACAGTTCTTTCATGAGGCTTCTGGTATTCCTGAGTGGGATATAGCTATGCAGCAAGAGTATAGTTCCTTGATGAGGAACCACACTTGGGATCTTGTCCCTCTTCCTAAAGGAAGAAAACTTGTTCGATGTAAGTGGATCTATCGGACGAAATTTGCCGCAGATGGGTCAGTTGACAAACACAAGGCTCGCTTGGCCGCCAAAGGATTCTCCCAAGTTCCTGGGATTGACTACTCTGAGACTTTTGCGCCAGTTGCCCAAATGAATTCCATTTGAATTGTTCTTGCCATTGCTGCAGCTAATCATTGGGAAGTACATCAGATGGATGTGAAGAGTGCTTTTCTTCATGGTGACCTTCATGAGGAGATCTACATGGAGCAACCACAAGGCTTCCTTCAGGATTCTTCACTTGTGTGTTGTCTTCGAAAGTCTCTCTATGGCCTCAAACAGGCTCCTCGGGCTTGGTATGCCAAGATAGACTCCTTCCTTCTATCAGTTGGGTTCACTCGGTGCCATTCTGATCCTAATGTCTACATTTTGCAACAAGGTGATTCACTTCTATTTTTGGTTTTGTATGTTGGTGACTTGCTGATCACAGGAAGTTCTTCACCCACCATTAAGGCTGTCAAAGTGGCCCTTCAGGACAGTTTTTTGATGACTGACTTGGGCTTGTTGCATTACTTTCTCGGGATTGAGATCCTTCAGTCTCCTTCTGGGATCACCATCACACAATCCAAGTATTCTCTAGATTTACTCTCGAGGTTTCATATGGCTGATTGTAAGCCTGCTCTGACTCCCTTCCTTTCTAGAGTCAAACTTGAGGCTCAATGTTCTTCTCCACTTGTTGATGGCACTTTGTACCGCCAACTTGTTGGGAGTCTCATTTATTTGACTCATACGAGACTTGACATGTCCTATGCTGTAGGCATGGTCTCTCGATTCATGCAGGAGCCCCATGAGTTGCACTAGAAAGCAGCCAAGCAGATCCTTCACTACATTCAGGGTTCTCATAGTTGTGGGATTCACTACGCAGCAGGTATTGAGCTTGATTTGGTGGGTTACACAGATTCAGATTGGGCAGGTGATTCTGAGGATCGCAAGTCTACTTCAGGGTATAGCTTCTCACTTGGGTCAGGTCCTATTTGTTGGTCGAGCAAAAAGCAGTCTACTATTGATCTATCTTCTACTGAGGCTGAGTATCGGGGGGCTGCAAATGCTGCCACTGAGGCCATTTGGCTTCAACATCTTCTCACTGAGTTTGGTATCCAGATTAGGCGGCCATCACTCATATTTTGTGACAACCAGAGTGCCATTCAAATCTCACGGAATCCGGTTCATCATCAGCGGACCAAACACATAGAGGTCCACATGCACTACATCTGGGAGCTCATCCATGGTCATGTCATTGACCTTCGCTATTGTCCGACTTCCGAGCAAGTTGTTGATATCTTCACCAAACCCTTCACATCACCAAACCCTTCACTGAGAGCAAGTTCCTTCATTTGCGAGCTTTGCTGGGGGTGCGGGATGCTTCATCTTTTGGGGGAGCCTCTTCCTCTCACTCGAAGTCCTGACTTTTTTTTGTGGGGGGTCTCTTTTCTCTCTCTTTTGGGAAATCTTATGTACATGGGTACCTCATCAGGCTTGACTTGCCAGGACCCATTTCTACATCCACCTAAGCTTCGCTTACGAGGGGGTGTTAGTGTAGTTTTTTATTTTTCCTATTTTGCTAGGTTTTTCCTACACTTTTAATAATCTCGCTTAGGTTAATAAAGCATGTCTTATTAGGTGAATGGTTGTGAGGTGTCACCTTCCTACATGTGAGCATCCATTAGCTATCTTGGGAAGATACTTTGCTATCTTTAGTCCGATAGATGCTTGCTCCTCATTGGTTGGTGTTGCCACCTCCTCCTTCTTCCTAGCCTATATAAGCATGCTACCTGGCTTGTATTTGCATCTCTTGTTTTTGCATCCTCTTAATGCTATTTTGCTTCTAGCATTTGCATTACTCTCTTGGAGACTAACTCTGTGTTGCTATTTTGATTTTGTATCATTTGCATTCATAGTTTAGATATTTATTCTTTGCACTAGTTTTCTGGGTTATTAATCTTTTCAGATTCTAACAGTATCTGACTGAAGCTACTATGTATCAACAGCCTGCAATCAAAAGGTGTGCCTTCTTGTGCCTAAGGTTTTGGATGCAATTTTAATGTGAGCATTTGTCAAATTGTGATATGACATACTTGACCGAGTTCATATGTTGGTAGTTAGCATTGGACCATTATTCTTATAAAGATGGGTCCACTATTTTTTCAAATTATTTTTGGATGCCCATGAACCTTCCCATCTTAGTATGTTACCACCATATGGCTCTGTAGTATTATTCAGCACACCAGACATGTCGTCTAGCAAACTGATTCCAGGTCTTCTTGTGCCATCTTACATCTATTGATGGAATAGTTCTTAGGCTGCATAGGATAATCACATTTGGTGATCAATGTGGATCACATTTTAGAGGAGAGACATTTCTTAATCTATTGTCTTTTTCAACCAAACCAGTCTTCCTTGTTTCTGGATGTAGTTGGTGATTATTATGGTATTTTGTTTCTATTAATATTGCTAATAACAACCACCATTTGAGCATTATCATGCAAGAAATTTCTGTGATTGCCATTACTTCAAATCCCTTAAATTGTCATCTCTCTTGATGTATTGTTGGCTTTTCTACCTTACCCTTGGTTGGGCTTTTAAATTTCATTTTACCACTTTTCGGTTCGGTATATGCCAATCTATATTGTCCTTCATCTATTTCATTTGATCAGTATTTTCCTCTTGATTTGCTTACCCCTTGGCTGGAAAAGATTTAATCATCGTTCTTTGTTATTTTATCTCTTTTTTTTATCAGGCTTACAAACTTGTCTTTATATTTTCTAGTGACTATATTGCTCTGTAAATTTGGCCTTATTTGTTACCAGACTCTTTCATGATATTAAATGATGTGTTGATCAAATTCTAGGTGAATATATAATTGAAAATATCAAGAGAATTATTTTTAGATTAACAATACTCCTCCAGTTGTATGCTAGATTTGTTTCAGCGTAGAGAATTGTTATTGTGGGTTATATTAATAATGAATATATGAGTAGTGATAATTGAAAAAAAATTAAATAAATATAATGATAAATCGGAAGGTAAAGGTTTTAATAGGTTTTCAATATGCCAAATCAAACATTAGAAAATTGTAAATTAGTTATAACGATTCACTTCCAGAGTAATTTAATTGCGTGATGAGTTTATGTGTATAAAGCTAAAGTTACCAGATTCTCTCCAGCAACCTTCAAAGTCTGGTTCAATTCTGTCCAAAGTCTGGTCCTTGTCAAATTCTCCCCAAGTTTGCCTACAAAGCCTCAGATTCGCTGCAAATTCTGCCAGAGGAATCTGGGCAGAATTTAGAGCAAATTTTGAAAAATTTGCTGCCCAGCAACCGAACCCAAGCTGAATTTGGTCTCAAAACAAATTATTTTTACTTTTTTAAAGTGTTTTTTTGCCTAATTCGGTTTATTCAATTCTCCCAACCCTAAAAGTACCACTAAAAAGGCCAAAAAATATGGTTTATACGTCATTTATGCATTTGTGAGTGAAAATGAAAACTTGCTAATAGAGGAAATCCAAATTGACAATTATAGAGGAATGGCTTTAAAAACTATGATATATTCTTTGAATCGAGGGCTTAAAATCTTAATCTCAACTTTTGATCTAGCTTGGTTAGAAATCCTCTAATCAATATTAAAAAAATCAGATAAGTGCACTTAACTTTTGATGATTTCTTTCGTTCTCAAACTGTCCCTTGATATGGAAATATGTCCCATGCATGTGACCAAGCAAGCGTATGGTGTTGTATGTATGGCTAAATGATGCAATTAATATCCTATTATATTGAAACATAGATATGGTGGTGTATTTTTTTATGTTGCTTTACTATTAGCAAAGTGGTGTATGGACTTAGTTGTTGCATATACACATAAATTTTGAAAAAACATATGTTTTGGCATGGACGAACCCAAAGCGAATCCAAGCCCAACCCAAAAAATATTTGGACGAATTTCAAATCTAAATCTCGAACCCGCATCCGTACTAGAATCCAAACCGGCAACTTAGGTATAAAGTTGATGACTTCCTTGAAAGTATTAGTTTTGTAACTTTATAGCATGTTTGTTAAGCATATGACGTACCTTGTCTTTTGTGTCACAACTACTCTGAGATCATGGTTTATGACCACATAAACTGAGTATAAAGAAGTCATATTTTTCTTTTATATGTATATACCATAGTTCCAAGAATCACGGCGATTCATGCGATTCACACGATTCGACGATTCAATTCAAGCCAAACAATTTTTTGTGAATCAGTGAATCAAATCAGTCATAAAGGGTTTATGAAATAAGTTACTAAATTTCAAGGGTTTTTTAAATTTTCCGATTCGTGGCCGATTCGATTCCGATTCATGGCCGATTCATGATTCGATTTGAGCTTTGCCGATTCCGATCCGATTCCGATTCTTGTTACTTTGGTATATACACTAAAGGGACATACACATGATGATGCTTATGGGCTTTGGTAAGTGTCTCTTCTAAAAGCACATATAAGATTGTTCTCCTTGAGCTAATTTGATCATTCCAGAGAAGTAGGAAATGAGATCATGAAATGCTCTATTGCTTGGTGAAGATGTGGTTTGTATGACTCAGTATTTTAAGCATTAAGATGTCAACTGTTAGCACTTCGTGTATATGCTAAACTACACAAGATTTCATAACACCCCTCAGTTTTTCTTGGTTAGTCTTCCTTGATATCAGACTGGGTATTTTTCATGTCAAGAAAGATTTTGAGGAAGCTTAACAGCTTCGTGGTAGGGGGGAAAAGCACTCCTACAATATGCTTGCCCTTTTGTGTTCTTGTGCAGGTTCTGGAGTGGTTGTCATGTTCGGAACATCTTGGTATTCTTGTAATCAAATGATGGTCTCTGGGGTATACTAGGTTAGTTAGTTGTTAGATCTTATTAAAACTATCATTTACAAGTTTAGAACATGTCGGTTTATATTCTATTGTCATGTTTGTATATATATTCTTTTAATTAAATGGATAATATTATTGTTGACTGGTCAAGGCATAGTGACCTCAACTTTTGTAGACTTCTCCGCATTTTATGGTAATTGCTGACGTGGTACTTGTTTTGTAGGTGCAGTCCTTACATGTAACAATTAAGGTTTCGAAGTTATAGCCAAAGTCTACAATTCTAAAGATATATTGTTTAAGCCTGCGCTGAATTGAAGGTGTGCATAACCTTACCCAAGATTTACCAAGCAAAAAATTAGAACTCCAGAAATAGCATACGAGTTACATTTTAAATAAACATTACTAACCTTGCTGAAAGTTCGCCAATCAAGAAAGAAATAAAATAGCCAGTTCAGTAAAGAAACTGCCTTGAAGTTTTAGTTTCGGTTGTTCATAAGCTCAGTCCTGCCATTGTTGCTACTAAGGGGCTCTTATATTGTAAATAAACAAATGGATATCAGTTGTATCATGTACTGCATTTTCAAACATGAATTGGGGGAATGAAAAACTCACTGCTGGTTTTATAGTCTTCAATGGGTATAGCTTTGGTGTTCCTGCGCTGTCTGGCTTCTGCAGGATATGGTTGTTGAATGAACAGCGTAGCCACGCAAACAAGAGTCATTGCAGAGATTCCCACATCTCTTCTTGAAATGGGTACCTGATTGAACTTTTCTGCTACATGCTCATCTACAAGAGCCTCCATCACAACACTAGAACTAACCAAAATCTCTCTCCATTTTCGCTTGTGAGCGGCTTGAGAAAATGAGGAGCATCTCCAGTGATGTTGTGCTTGCAGTAAAGAGCTTGAAGAACTCAAGGACCAAATCGTGGAGACCGCTCTGTTTGTGCACGAGGAATTCAAATGGCCTGGCAAAGCCATGGCTGACGTACAAAAAAATGGAATCGTGTCTCTTCATTTTTATCTTGAAGGATGAAGAGCGTTATCCACATCCCTAACCATGCCGCCTAATTAAAACACACTGATTTCTCGTGAATGTTGCAAACAATTTTTTTTCCTATTTTTCTTTTATAATTATTTCGTTTGGTTAAGTTTTCAGAATAGTGTAGCAAGTGTCTAAGTATCATTGGAAAGTATGCACATTGAAATTTTGGGAGGAATGGGTCCTTGGTCTAGCACTAAAGTTGAAAAAAGGAAAAAGAAAGGAAAGGGGGTTTTATAGTCCACGACACTATGCCATAGCTTTTGGGTTTACATATGGTGATAGTGATATGGGACTACTTCGTATTCTTTTTCGAGAGGCGCTTGGCGCTACAAACGAGGCGTACATACCCTACCCCCCAGTGGGACTTGAACTTGTGACCTCTCTTTCAAGAGTACAAGTTCTCCACCACTAGGCCAACTCAGGTGAAAGGTTCTTAAAGAGCCCACCACGGATATGCACATTGAAATTTTGGAAGGAATGGGTCCTTGGTCTCGCAATGAAGTTGAAAGGTTCTTAAAGAGCCCACCACGGATCAAGTCTCGTTGAGTGTGTGGCTCTAACATTGAAAAGGAATGAGGTTGTGTGGCTTTGACATTGAAAAGGGATGAGGTCAGGATTGTGCAATGGGCGAATTTAGCAAAGTAGATGCCCCTTAGTCCTTGGCTCTTCGTGAATTTGAAGTGTGGTGGTTATCATTCAATATTTTACACTGAAACACTTTGTGACATGAGCCTATTAGTGAGAACTTTTGGAAATGACCAAAATGACCACAAACCATTTAACCTCGTGTTGGGAAATAAAAGTTTTAAATTTTACACATGGTCATACTCAAAAGAACTACATATGAATGGAAACAAAATGGAAAGCAAAATTTTAATTACCAAGATAAGACCTAGTTCGCAACAGCTAAGATGTGAAATTAGAAGAAGAGTGGGTAGACCAAAGATCTCCCTATTACACTCAAAATGCAATGGAGACAAAATGGCATTACATCATAGAGTGCTCAACTTACAAGGATATTCAAACCAATTACAATGATATGCTAAATGTGAAAACCTTGAACAAGTTGTTTGAAGAAAAGAAGATTATAAAGTTTGTAGATTTCTCGATCAAGTTACATAGTAGAAGATTCAAGTTGTGGAAGGATAAAGAAATTTAGTGGTGGGAGCCCATTGTTTGGGATTTGTTACTCATTTTGTTTGTTGGCTATCATTGGGACACATAGGATGTTCAACCTCATGGACTTAATTAAAAGATTTCATTCATTTAGTGGCTTTAATCTTGGAGGATGGTATATGGTTAAGCGTATAGTGAGACAATTGACCTTAGGAATGTCTTATATTTCACCCCTACGAGCATCTTCTAGATGTAATGAGTGCTAAGTTGATGTAGGAGCATCTTGGGTTGCCTTGTTATCCTGCTCATATTTGTTCATTCTACTAGTAAGTGTCAAGTTGCAGTCATTGTCGAGCTTTAGTGGTTGTCGAGTTGTAGTTGTCGTCAAGTTATTCAATCTTGGATGAATTGCTCAGTATCGACCAAGTGCTTTGGTGGTCAAGTGTTCCTTCATGTGCTAAGTGAACTTGATGTTTGTTGATGCTCGATTCCTTCTTTGACCAAGTTTGTCTATGATTGGTTCCTAGTGTGAGCCGACCTATGTATTTAATTTGGGTTGTGAATTTAATGTAAGGATCTTGTCTTGGGATGTGTACAAATCATTTTGAGGTTGGCCTTCTATTATGTAATGATTTAGAATCTTTTGTAAGTCGTTTTGGCAAGTATAAATAGGGGTGTCTAGGCTTAGGTTAAGTAGTGTGAAGTCAAGAGAGATGGATTAGTTGGAATGAAGGATATGTCAAAATTCTAAGTCTGAAATTTTGTAAATCTTGTTGGCTGTAACCTGAAAGGGCTCACTGTCGGGCATGTATGCGGATAATTTGATGAATTAATAAAGTATCTTTTGTTCTTTCTCTCCTTGGTGTTGTTCTATGTATTGTTTGCCTCTATTGTGTTTACTTTGCAAGGTGATTGGACTGTTAGTTGTGTCTTTGGCCCTAATTGTCCCATCTATACCTGCATCACATGGTATCAGAGCTTGAGGTTCGTCCTTGAGGAGATTGGATCGTGTAGAACCCTAAGTTGGATTTGGTTGTAGGGTGACAGATCTTTGGATTTGACCTATAAGTTGCATAGGGTTACAATCTTGCAGAAACCTGTTTGTTAAAATTGTTCGAGGTAGAGGAAATGTTGATAATGCCAGATTGGATATGTTAAGACAGATTGTTGCTAGATTAGAATTTTTTGAGATAACCTAGAGGAGAGGAGCGCATCTTGATGATGTGAGTGATAATGAAACAATGACACCAAATTCTAATCAAGAACCTAAGGAAGGTCAAGATGAGGAAAGATTATTGAGTGTGTTGTCTAGGGCACATTCAAAGCATGTTGTGGAAGTTGTTCTTTATGATGGAAAATTGAATACCAATGTTTTGTTGGATTGGATCTTTGATATGGAGAAGTTCTTTGAGTTTGAAGGCACTCTTGAAAATAGAAAGGTGAAGATTGCAAACACTAGGTTGAAAGGACACGCCTCACTATGTTGGGAACATTTACAAACTGATAGACAAAGAAGAGGAAAGGAAAAGATCAGAACCTAGGTGAAGATGATGAACAAGATAAATAAAAAGTTCCTTTCTAGTGATTACCAAGTTAGCCTATTGAGGAAGATGCAAAATTTGAGACAAAAAGACATAACTGTGAAGGAATACACCGAGGAATTCTGTAGATTAGACATTAGATCTGGACATGTGGATGATGAGGTTGAGAAGTTGCAAGGTACCTAAATGGATTGAGATTTGGAATTCAAGATGACATAAGTTTTGTGAAATTGGATATTGCAGAAGAATCATATCAATATGTCTTGAAACCTAAGGAGATCTTCACAAAGAAGCATGAATAGAGACAGAGAGGTAGAGGTGGTAGATTATAGAGAAGCAGAGGTAGATCTTATGGAAAAGGTGGCAAATCTAACAATTCTACACAAGATAAGGGAAAATCTAAATGGAAAACTAATCAGATGGGCAAGATTGGGTGAAAAGGTGGTAATTCTTATCGAGGAGGTACTAGTTCTTATTGAGGAAGAGGTAATCCTTATTCTAGAGGTGGTTTTTGTGGTAATTGTTTTACTATGGCAAAGAAGGACATATATCCTTTGAGTGTAGGTACTTTGATGAAAATGAACAAGGTAAAGGAGATCTTGAGGGTTCACCAAGTGGACCTGAGGTTGGAGAGAATTTGATGGTAAGGAGAAGTTGTTGTAATAAAACACTTGATAAGGAATCTATACTAAGAAGTCTTTTCAAAACCAAATGTAAGATGGCAGAAAAATGATGCAAGGTAATTGCTGACAGTGCAAGTTCAACAAATTTGGCATTAGAGGAGATGGTTACAAAGTTGTAGTTGTGAAGGTTGATACACCCTAAACCTTATCATGTTTCATAAATCAAGGATGAGCATAACTTTTTGGTAAGTGAGCAATGTGTTGTGAAATTCAAGATTGGAAACTATTTTGATGAAGTTGTGTGTGATATTATGCCTATGAATTGTTTTCATATTCGGTTGGGTAGACCTTGTAGTATGATAGACATGTTGTGCATGATGGTGCTACGACCCTAATATTGGTGTATATAGAGTTATGAATAGTCAACTTGTGGTTATCTTAATACTTAATTAAGTCATGTTATTATTATTATATTATTATTTAGGTAGGTATGTTGGCCTAGGTGTTATGTAGGGTTGTATTTATTCAGCCTAAGCATAATTAGGTATGTATAGGAGGTTGTGAGTCTTATTTCGAGATCATATTATGAAGTGTGTTCTCATTGGAGATATTTGGAGGTTTCCCCCTTGAAGTGACCTATTACTCTTAGTAATTATGAAGTGTTTATATAATATTTTATATTATTTCTTCTATGGTGCAAGTTATTTCATTATAAGTGGTATCAAAGCATGATCTTGGCACCATAGGGACACAATTTTTTCTCAACATTGGGGCGATTTTGGGAAGAGCATAACTTTTAGATTTTAGCGAATTTTTAAAAGGTTTTTGAAGACCATATTAAAGAAGCCATAGTCCAAAATTTAGAGAGAAATTGGAGCAAATTTGAGCAAATTGTTATAGAATTATTGTTTCTACACAATGTATTGAGATCTACATATCTCTCACATCATATTGAATTGGAGTATAACTTGTATTGGGTTTTTGAATACATAGTACAGGAGCCTATATTTCAAAGCTTGGAGAAATTGAAGCCAAAATAAGCAAGTTATTACAAAATTAGGAAAAATTGCTCTTAAGGTAGCAAATTTTCTTTTTTTGGATTTTTTCTAAGGGTATCTTGGCCCTAGTAAGTTATAGTAAAAAATAAATTAAAAAATTAAAGAATTTACATTTCATTTGTGTGATTTATTTCAAAAAAATTATTTCCATCATGACGGGGCCTTAAATGAGAGGCAAAAAGAATGCTACCACACTGGGGGAATCATTTGATCAAGATTGGGAAACAAGAGAGGATAGTAATTCCAATGAGGAAATATGTAAGTTCAAGGAAAAGGTTAAGAGGTTAAGAGGGATATGTGTGACCTACCAAGAGATATATCAGATATATGAAGCATTTTAAGTGCCTATATGAATTAAACAAGGAAGGAGTTCTCAAGCAATCAAGGTGAAACCTTCAAGTCAACTAATAATGACACAAATTTTAATACTCCTACAAGATCTAGGATTTTTTTCGAAAGGTGGATATGTGAAAATTTGATGGCAAGGATCCTCTATCATGGATAAATCAAATGGAGAATTTTTTTGAGGTACATCAAACCCCATATGGATAAAAGGTCACAATGGCTTCTTTATATCTAGAACTAGACCAATTCATTTGGTATTTTTGGCTTTGTACTCATAGGAGGAAAAAGGGTCTCACTGTATCATGGTCAATTTTTATAGAAGAACTCCAAGCACAATATATCAATAGTGTGATAGAAAACTTCTTTAGCCAGCTTGCTAAGCTTCAACAAATAGGATCAGTTAAGGATTATATTCAAAAATTCCAAAATCTATCCTTAAGAGTGGATACAATTATAGAGGAGAACATGAATGATTTATTCTTGGGTGGTCTCAAGGATCACATTCAACATGAGGTATGCATGTTTAGTCCTAGCTCAATAAATAAGTCTTTTATATTGACACGTAGAGTAGAGGAGAAGTTCTTGATTCCTAGAAAGCAAGGGGCTAATGTGACAAGAGAAAAAAGTTATTGAACATCTTATCTTCCTCACCCTACTAGGTTGACTCCACAACAAATTGAGGAGAAAAGAGATAGTCAAGGACATAAATGTTGTAAAAAGAAATTGTTCTATATTGAAGGTCCAAGTGAGGAAGAAGAGGATGAACCCATACTAGAAGAGGATAGGGAGTCATGTGAGGAATCACATGATTCTCAACCAATCATTTCTTGTCATACACTTTTAGATTTCAGTGCACCACAAACTCTCAAGGTAATGGGTTTCTTAAAGAGGCAAAAATTAACAGCGTTGATCGACTCAAGTAGTACTCATAATCTCATCAACAAAAAGTTGACAACTTTGCTAAATTGTTTTATATATTCAGCCCTAAAGTTTCAAGTTTTGGTTGTAGATGGGAGCATAATTAGTTGTTCAGAGAAGTGTCATGGCATCAAATTACCCATGGGAGATTATCAAATTGATACCCCAATGTATGCAATATCCATGGGTGCAACAGATATTATTTTGGGAGTATAATGACTTGCTACATTGGGAACAATTAAGATGATCTTCCAAGAACTATTCATATTATTTCAATCAAAAGGAAAGGTAGTGGAGCTAAGGGGGTTGAAGGAAAAATCCCATAGATGGTAAGCTCTCATCAAATGCAAAAGTTTCTTAAGAAAGGAGTGGATGGATTTGTGGCCTAGATATGTTCATTAAAAGTCTCTCAATCTAATGCTCTTACTCATCCAGATTTACAAGAAATAATTGATTGTCTCTCAGTGATTCTTGGAGATATGCCTAAAGGACTAACTCCTAAGAGGGATCATGAGCATGCCATACACCCAGTTCTAAGGAGCCAGCCACCAAACATCAGGCCTTATAGGTACCCACACATACAAAAAAGTGAAAAAAAATTGTTGACGAAATGATAGAGGTGGGAATTATTAGGTGCAGCCAATGTGTTTACTCCACACTTGTTGTGATGGTGCATAAGAAGGATGAAACTTGGTGCATATATCCAAATTATAGAATGCTCAACAAGTACACCATTAAAGATAAGTTTCCTATTCTAGTCATCAATGATCTTCTAGACGAGTTAAATGGAGCTATGCATTTTACCAAGTTAGATCTTAGATCAAGTTATCACCAAATTTGGATTAAGGAGGAAGACATTTGTAAGACAACATTTCAAACTCATGAGGGTTATTATGAATTTTTGGTGATGTCATTCAATCTAACCAATGCACCATCTACATTCCAAAGTTTGATGAATTCCATTTTTAAGTTCTTGAGAAAGTTTGTGTTAGTATTTTTTGATGATATATTAATTTATAGAAAGATTTGGGAAGAACATTTGCAACATGTAGATCAAGCATTAAAATTACTCAAAGATCATCAACTCTATGTTAAGCCATCCAAGTGTGCTTTTGGTCTTAAGGAGGTGGAGAATTTGGGACACATAGTTTCACATGAAGGAATAAATGTGGACCCTAACAAAATTAAGGTTATCATGGAATGGCCTATTCCAAAAACCATTCAGAAGCTTAGGGGTTTCTTGGGATTGAAAGGGTACTATATAAGATTTGTGAAGAATTATGGTTGTATAGAAACACACCTCACCACTCTATTGAAGAAGGATTCTTTTCATTGGAATGAATTTGCTAATGTAGAACTTGAGCAATCGAAGAAGGCTATGTGTAGAAATCCAATATTTGTCACTCCAAACTTCACCAAGGAATTCATTGTGGAATGTGATGCTTCTAGAAATGGGATAGGAGCAGTTCTCATGGAAGAAGGTCGACCAATTGCTTTTGAAAGTCATCAATTAAAAGGTAAAAATTGTTGAGATAATGGGTGTTGCACACGTTGCATACTATTGTTATATTGTCTTATTTTATTTTATTATGCAATGTTGCACCTAGAGGGACGTGCAACATGGAAAGAATCCCATGGGATATACTTGAATTATATTGTAACATTGTGATAATATTTGATGTAATTATTTAATATTGGGGAAAAGAATTAAATTGTCAATATTAAATGTGGGGTCAATGGGTTAGGTAGCACATGGTTGTAGCACAATTTATGTAATACGACTTGGTGGTTTTGTGGGACTTGCTACTATCTAAGCAACCATAAGGGTAGTTGTTGGTAGTGAGAAGATAAAAGGAAAAAAGGCAAGAGTCAAGCAGGACAAAGCTTGATAGGTTAGCCAAGGGAACATTTGTGAAAGTTGGAAGCATGCCATGGGATGTGTGGATTCATGCTTGTTCACATAGATTGCTTGGTTGTGGCTATAGCTTTGAAGACTTCCATAGTTGTATTGCAATGGTATTTTTGTTGAATAGTACATGGTGATAGATGCTTTTGGAGGCTAGGTTTTTCCTTCAATGAGGATTTCGCAAGGTATATTGTGTGTCACATTTTTTGGGTATGTTGTCTATTCTCTTGCATGTAGATTTTAATTGCATATTTATTTCAAATCTATTATGGGTTATGTGGAAATGGTTATATTCTTTTGTTGCAAGTTTCCTTACAAGTGGTATCAGAGCTATGCTTTTATTATTGTAACTTTAGATTGGATCCATGGGAATGCATGAGAGGATAAAAGAAAGGGCAAGATATATGAGTTGTTTATTGTAGATCTAATGGTTTTGGGTTTGCTGTTATGATGGGATATTGGTAGATTTTTTGGCATGTGAAATTGTTGGACAAAAGGGTTTTTTAGATGTTTCATTTAAATGAGGGTTTTAGGGGAGAGCTTGTAGAAAAGACCTCCTCGGTAAAAATAGACCTCACCATTGGATTGGATCAATGTTTTCATTTATTTTGATATATAATATGCCCTAGTTTGGTCATGTTCAGAGGAAATGAAAGAGTTTTCTAGTTTCAGCCCATGATAGGTATCAAATTTAATCCTGTTAGAATTTTCGTTACAAAAAAAAATCATAGTGAAAATGGTAAAAAGATCGTCTTAGTAAAATGACCATAACTTTCTCTCAAGATATCGAATTTCAGACTTCTTATAGGCGTTGGAAAGCTAATTCAGAGCACTATAACTTGGTGTAGGTTTGATTTTATGAATTTGAAAGTTTGTGATGTTTTAAGAGCCTAAAAGTAAAAATTTTTATTTTGAGCATAAATTAGGGCATAACATGAGCATACAGAGTCAGATTTTGGACTTTGAGTAGTCAGCAAAATTTTGGAAAGCTCTACACATGGGTTTAGATTTGGTGCAGGTTTAGCATGGTTTATTTGGTCATATATTAATCTGAATAGTTGATGGTATATATTGACTATGTTAGCATTGCGAGTTTATGACATTGTATGTTTGGAGATTTAAGATTTGATGTCATTGTATACTCAGTTCATATTTCAAATTAATCTCATGATGATATGGTTATCAGTATTTGGTTTGGTTATGTATGATGACTTGTTTGGTCTACAAGTTGTGCAATGTTGTAAGTGGTATATACTTACAAGTTGCATTTATAGCTTGGATATGGGTTGTCATTGCCCATTGATCTTTCATTATTGTTGCATATTCAGATTGGTGGCTTGGGTTTGGGTTGTCTATGACCTAAGTCACATGATTTGTTGATTTTTTCTTCATGTAGAAGGGATGAGATGTTGTTACCAAGTACAGTCGTGGTGAAGGATTACAATTGACTATTTTATGCTGATAGGTTGGACATATTCAGGGTCAGATGCTTAGTTCATGGATGTGATCATGGTGCCATGGATTTTGGCATGACATGATTGGATATACAAGTACATCCTTGATATTCAATGGTTTAGATTCTTGATTTGGTTATGGTGGTATATCTTTTTGATTGAGGATCATAGTTATTTGGTTTCTTTTGAAGAGCTCATGATGTACACTTTGAGTTCTTTGATGGTTTTGATGCCTTGATTGATTCTCATGGTTAGAGAATGGTTTTCTCATCATGATGTCATCAATAGCTTGGATACATGGTTTAGTGGGAGCTTGTGATAGTGATGAGATCATAGTGCAGGATTAGTTCCTGGTTTAGTTTGTATCTTCTTGGGTTTGGAGATCTTTGTTTCACTTGGTACTAATACTTTGGTTGTGTGAGTGTAGACCTCAAGGATCTTCATGTAGGAGATAGATTTTATGATGCCATGGTGACTCGGTACCATGGTTTAGTGGGAGTTGTTGGCATTGATATAATGATTGAGTGTTTGTAGATGTAGGAGGTTTGTCTTAGATCTTGTTGCTACAAAAGCATTTTTGACATTTGCATGGTGCACTTGTTATCTTCATGATGTGTGAAGATGGTTAGATCTTGAGGACTCATGAGGTTTTTAGTTATCTGCATGGTGTGTAGAGATGGTTCTTCATGGTATGTAGAGATGGTTTTTTCTTTATGGTGTGTGGAGATGATTACATCTTGAAGACTAATGGAGTTATTGGTAAAGGCGTGGTTTATTCTTTCATTTGGCATGTTATCCTTGGAGTTAGTATGGTTTCATTATTATGTCATGATATACTCTTGATACATGTTTAGATTTTTGACATATTATAGTATGTTCATATGGAGCATGTTATCTCTTTGTTTGAGATGGTTAGATCATGTTGTCATGTTTATGTTCTTGAGGCCATGGTTGAAACTTTGACATTGATCTTGGTTTAGTTTCTTAGTATTGAGTACATTAATAATAAGCTAGATACTTCATGATAGTGCTATGTTGCATTTGGAGTTGGCATAGATTGATTGGTTACAAGTGCTTATGGATACTTAGAGATGGTGGTGATATTAATTTCTCTTGGATTAGAGAAGTATTTGTTGGGATAGTTGTTTGGTTTTAGCAAAAAATCTAAAGGTCATTCACCTGATATGGACTTGAGAGAAGATTGTTCTTAGTTGAGTCTTGGTTAGAGACTTGGATATCTTGATAAGCATTCTCATTCCTGACTCTTGGTGTACTCGATAGTTTTCTACTTGAGAGTTATAGCCCATTATTTCTCTCAGGTGCATTATGTTTATGCTTATTTTTCATATATATGGATCTTTAGCTATAGTACATGAGTTAGTTCTAGAGGGTTCATTTGAGAGATGATTTGTCATTGGTTATCTCCTTGTGCATATGTTGTTGTTATATTGGTTGAGTTTGGGAGATGGTTTTATATTGGGCATATTCCTTGGATTAGGAATAGTTATGAATTTGATCTTCTTGTGAGAGGCTTACATCCATGATTAGGTATATGGTATAGTTTTGGTGTTGTTGTGGCTTTTTGGTTGAGGTTTTATGGAGGAGATCATACTTGCATAGTTTACATCTAGAGGTGTATGTAGAAGGACATGATACATGTTATGATTTGCATGATTTCTCTTTGGTCTTGTTTATCTTCTTAGATGTTCAGTTTTGCTTACATTGGATTTGAGATTGGTTAGAGATTATAATCAATGGTTTGTGTTCATGTATGTCATGTGAGAGAAGACATGGTTATTCCCTTATCTCTTTCCTATGTTGGTTGTGGAGAGCTTGAGAGACTATTAAAGATTTTTTATGAGAGTTGTTCTTGTAGGTTATTGGTTTATGTATTGTGGATGTTCTTGATACTACATGGATTCACTTCTTTGAGATGTTGTGAGTGGATTGGTTACAGATTTGACATTATCTTTTGCAGTGGGAGCTTCTTGGTATATATGTGGCAGGTATTGCTTTTGAGGCTTATGATTGTAGTTTACAAATACAATATGTTGATGATGTGAGATTTACTTGGTATAGCTTTTGAGGTATGGATAGTTGGATGGGTTTGGTACTTGTTGTGGGTGTGATTTCAGCTATGGATATTTTGACAACTATAGATACATGTGATTACCTTTGGATCAGGTATTTTGTGCTTGGCTTTTCAGCAGGTATAGGATTTTAGGATCTTCTAATGTGACAAGTTAGGTGGCTTTCTCTTTGCATGGCTTCTATGTATGTTTGGTAGTAGAGGCATAAGAGGAAGTGACTTCATTCATGTTTGAGATGCTAGATACTTTGATTTTGTAGCAGGTACCAGGATGGAGTACATTCTATACTTTGATCCATGATGGTAGATGTGCTAGGAGGGATTGTTCCCTTGTTCATTTATATGTCTATAGATTCACCCTATGCAATGTATACAATAAGTGGGAGATTGTTGAGATAATGGGTGTTGCACACATTGAATAATATTGTTATATTGTCTTATTTTATTTTATTATGTAATGTTACACCTAGACGGACGTCCAACATGAAAAAATTCTCATGGGATATACTTGATGAGTTGTATTGTAACATTGCGATAATATTTGATGTAATTATTTAATATTAGGAAAAATGATTAAATTTACAATATTAAATGTGGGGTCAATGGGTTAGGTAGCACATGGTTTATGTAATACCGTTTGGTGGTTTTGTGGGACTTGCTACTATCTAAGCAGCCACAAGGGTAGTTGTTAATAGTGAGAAGACAAAAGACAAAAAGACAAGAGTTGAGTGGGACAAGGCTTGACAGGTTAGCAAAGGGAGCATTTGTGAAGGTTGGAAGCATCACATGGGATGTATGGATTCATGTTTGTTCACATAGATTGCTTGGTTGTGGCTATGGCTTTGAAGGCTTCTATGGTTGTATTGCAATGGTATTTTTGTTGAATAGTACATGGTGACGGATGCTTTGGGAGGCTGGGTTTTTCCCTCAATGAGGATTTTCTAGAGTATATCTTGTGTCACATTTTTTGGGTTTGTTATCTATTCTCTTGCATGTGGATTTTAATTGCATATTTATTTTAGATCTATTATGGGTTATGTGAAAATGGTTATATTCTTTTGTTGCAAGTTTCCTTACAAAAATCAACTCAAACCTATTTATGAGAAGGAAATGCTAACAATCCTTCATCTAGTTAAAATATGGAGGCCTTATTTAGTGGGTCAACACTTAAAGGTTAAGATAGATCATGATAGCCTAAAATATTATTTGGAACAAAGACTATCTTTAGAAGAGCAACAAAAATGGGTCAGTAAGATGTTGGGATATGACTTTGAAATTGTATACAATAAAAGGCAAGGAAAATATTGTGGCTAATGCACTTTCTAAGAAGGATGAAAAAGATGAAGCCTTATTGTATGCCCTTTCAATATTACAACTAAATTGTGTGGTAGAAGCCAAAGTAGAGTGGCAAAATGATGTCGCAACAAGTAATCTCATCCAACAAATAAAAAGTGACCCTAGCATTTCAGATAAGTTTTTTTTAAAGGGGGATATTCTTTGGTATAAAGAGTGCTTATATCTTTACAAGAACTTTACTCTTAAACACAAAATTCTCAAAGAACTACACGAGTCCCCAATTGGTGGTCATTCAAGATTTTTGAAGACGTATCATTAGGTCAAGTAAGATTTTTTTCAGGAAGGGCTAAAAGGTGATGTTCAAAAATTTATGGTTGAATGTTTGGTTTATCAAAGAAATAAGGGGGAAACAATTAAGACATTAGGTCTCTTGTAGCCTTTATCTATTCCTAGCCAATGTTGAGAAGAGGTATCCATGGACTTCATCATAGGGCTTCCCAAATCTAAAGGTCAATATGTCATCATGGTAGTAGTTGATCGCCTCACCAAATAAGCATATTTCATTGTATCACATCCTTTTACAACAAGTATAGTGGAAAAAAATTTCTTGGAGAATATCCAAAAGCTACATGGTACACCTAAGGTTATTGTTAGTGATCATGATCCTATCTTTACTAGTCACTTTTAGAAAGATTTATTCTCATGTTTGGATACTCAATTGTCTCATAGTTCTTTATACCATCCTCAATTAGATGGGAAAATTGAGGTTGTTAATAAATGTTTGGAAGGATATCTACATTGTTTCACTTTAGAGAAACAATTGCAATGGGCATATTGGCTACCTCTTACAGAATGGTGGTACATTACTTATTTGCATAGCTCATTAAAAATGTCTCCATTTTTAACACTTTATGGATATCATCCTCCTTCCATCACATCATCACTAAAGGTGTCACCAATAGTTCATGCAGTAGAGGATCACTTGCTTCATCAAGAAAAGGTACTTTTAGGACTCAAGGAGAATTTAGCTATGGCACAAAATTGAATGAAACAACAAGCAGACCAACATCGTAGTGAAAGAAATTTTGAAGTTGGGGATTAGGCCTTCTTGAGATTGCAGCCTTATAAACAAATCTCAATGAAGCAACAATAAAAGAATAATAACTTGTCTCCAAGATATTATGGACCATACCAAATCATGAAAAAGATTGGCAATGTTGTGTACAAGCTTGAGTTGCCACCAACAACAAAGATACATCCAATTTTTCATGTTTCTTATTTGAAGAAGGTAATTGGGCAGAATATTCCTACTCAAATAGTACTACCAGAGCTTGAAGAAGAAGGAATAATAATTTTGGAACCAGAGTGCATTCTTCAAACACACATGAAGAAGTTGAGGAATAGAACCCTCGCCCAATATCTCATTCAATGGAAGAACTTACTAGTTGAAGAGGCTACATGGGAGGATGAGGAGTTCATTCAAAAGAATCCACACTTGGTTAGCATTGAGGACAGTTCTTCTTTCAAGAGAGGGGGCATGCTACACCTTTAATATTGGTGTATATAGAGTTATTAATAGTCAACTTGTGGCTATCTTAATCCTTAATTAAGTCATGTTATCATTATTATATTATTATTTAGGTAGGGAGGTCGACATAGGTGTTATGTAGGGTTGTGTTTATTTAGCCTAAGCATAATTAAGTATATATAGGAGGTTGTGAGTCTTATTTCAAGATCATATTGTGAAGTATGTTCTCATTGGAGATATTTGGAGGTTTCCCCCTTGAAGTGGCATATTACTCTTAGTTACTATCAAGTATTTATATAATATATAATATTATTTCTTCTATTGTGCAAGTTATTTCATTACACATGGTAGATTGAATCAATATACTATTTAGGTGAATGGAGAGAAGAAAATATTGTGGCCTTTGATTGAAATTCTAAATGAGGTAAAGTGTACTACTATTAGGGTTTGCATGGTTAATGGGAAATAATTTAAGAAGGAGATGAAAAGGAACCCAAGTTTGTTTTGCTATAATTCCTTGAGGGTTAATTTGTGGTAGTAATGGCTGAGTGATAGAAACTAGTAATGACCAAGTGACAGAAGATAATAAAAGCCAAGCAACATAATATAGTAGAGGTCAAGTGACAACAAAAGTTAAAAGTGTTAGCCGAGTGTTAGTAGAAACTAAAAATTTGCTGCATGAATATAACGAAATTGTTGTAGAGGATACCCCTAATGGCTTGCCATCAATAATAAGTATAAGTCATTATATGAATCTAATTCCTAGAGCTAGTTTTCTATATAAAGCACCATATAGATTAACACCTACTGATAATGAACACCTTAAATGACAAGTGCAAGAGTTATTGCAAAAAAGTTTGATTAGAGAAAGTTTGAGTCCATGTGTTGTACTTTATGTATTGACACCTAAGAAGAATGGAGAATGGAGAATGTGTACTAATTTGATAGCTACTAATGAGATCATAGTAAAATATAGGTTTCCTATGCTAAGGATAGATGACATAATGGATTGTTTGAGTGGAGAAAACTATTTTGCCATGATTGATTTGAATATTGGTTATCATCGTATCATAATTAGAGAAGGTGATGAATGGAAGACTACTTTGAAGATAAAAGATGGTTTGTATGAGTGGTTGATCATGCTTTTTGGATTGACTAATGCACCTAGTACTTTCATGAGGTTGATGAATGAGGTCCTAAAGGGATTCTTGGAAAAATTTGTGATCGTTTATTTGAATGATATTCTAATATTCGATAAGACTAAGAAAGAACATCTTGAGCACATTAGGCAAGTATTGCATAGATTGAAAGAGGAGAAGTTATTGATTAATCTGAAAAAGTGTTCCTTAATGCAAAAGGAGATTGTGGATTTGAGATTTGTGATTTCAGCTAATGGTTTGAGAATGGATGTTGAGAAGGTTATAGCAATTCTAGAGTGGCTTACGCCTGAGAATGTGGATGAGGTAAGATCATGTCATAGTTTAGCTAGTTTTTATAGGAAGTTTATAAAGAATTCTAGTTCTATTTGTAATGCCGTGACTTAGACTATGAGAGGAGATAAAAGGGATTTCAAGTGGACCCATGGAGCTAATAAGAGTTTTGAGACTTTGAAACAAAAGGTTTCTAAGTTACTTGTGTTGGGTTGTCATATTTCAAGTTGTATGCGATGCAAGTGGTAGTGAAATAGGAGTTGTGTTAAGGCAAGAAGGTAAATGTATTGCTTTCTTCACTGAGAAGTTGAATGATGCTAAAAAGAAGTATTATGTGTATGATCAAGAGTTTTATGCTATTGTTGAAGCCTTGAAGAAGTGGAGACATTATTTAATTCCTAAGGAGTTTTCTTGTATAATGGCCATAAAGATATACAATATTTTGGAAGTCAACATAAGTTGAATCAAAGACATATGAAGTGGGTTGAATATTTGCAAAGTTTCATATTTGTGATAAAGCATAAAAGTGGAGTCTCTAACTGAGTTGCAGATGAACTAAGAAAAAGACATTCTTTGTTGACCAAGATAAAGGTTGAGGTTCTTGGTTTTGATGAGATGAAGTTGTATGATAATAACCCTAATTTTTTTGAGGTATGAGAGAGTGTAGAGCACCATATCTATCAGATCAACCAAGTAAGTATGTTGAGTATTTCATTCAAGAAGGTATGTTGTTCAAAGAAATTTGGTTGTGTATACCAAGAAGTTCTATGAGAGTTAATTTGATTAAGGAAAAGCATTATGGTGGATTGGCTAGACATTTTGGAATTAAGAAGACATTGAGTTTTCTTAAGGATAAGTATTATTGGCCACATATGTATAAGGATGTTCATAAGTTTGTACGGAGTTGTGGAATATACCAAGTTGAAAAAGGAGTAAGTCAGAATATTGGATTGTATACACCTATTTTTGTTCCTAAGAAACCTTAAAGTGACATCAGTATGGATTTTGTTCTTAGGTTACCTAAGACAACAAGAGGGCATGATTCCATATTTGTTGTTGTGGATAGATTTTCTAAGATGGAATATTTTGTACCATGTAAGAAGATCTCATATGTTGTGCATGTTGAGGAGATTTTCTTCAAAGAGATTGTTAGATTGCATGGATTACCAAGAAGTATTATCTCTAACAAAGACAACAAATTTGTTGGTTATTTCTAGAGGACTTTGTGGAAGAAGATGGATATTGAGTTAAAGTTTAATTCTACATTCCATCCATAAATAGATGGACAAATAGAGGTTGTGAACATAAGCTTGGTTAATTTGTTGAGATGTTTAGTTGGAGATAAGTTGAGTAATTGAGATATGGTATTAGCACATGCTACGTTTGTATATAATAATTCTGTGAATAAGAGTATTGAAAAAACACCTTTTGAGATTATTACTAGAATGCAACCTAGAGGAGTATCATATTTGAGGGATTTTGTTGGTGTAGAGAAGAGAAGTGTTGAAGGGGAAGTATTTGTTTATTTTATGAAGTCTTTGCATGAGGAAATGAAGTTGAGGTTGGAACAAAGTAATCAAAAACATAAGGAGAATGTTGATAAGTTTAGAAGAAATCATGTTTTCAAAGTTCGTGATGAGGTGATGGTTCATTTGAAGAAAGGTAGATTTGCTATTGGAATATACAATGAACTAAAAATGAAGAAGTTTGATCCTTATAGAGTTTTGAGGAAGTTTGATAGTGGTAATGCCTATGAAGTTGAGTTATCCGATGACATGGATATATCTCCTATATTCAATGTTGTTGGTTTGCATAAGTATCATGAGTTAGATGACAAAATTGTTATACCAAATGATTATCCTAAGAAGAATACTAAATAGGTTAAACATATATTGGATCAGAAAGTTGGTAAAAGTAGAAGAGGAAAATATTACTACGAATATTTGGTGAAGTGGAAGAATAGACTAGATGAAGATGCTACATGGATTTCTCAATCTGAGTTGGATTCAACTCAGGTTATGACATCTCAATGATTCAGGAGAATTCAACATCAATTACCTAATGTAGGAGCATCCTAGGTTACTATTGACACAAAAGTTTGCACCCTTGCTTGAAATATGACCCTCAAGCAACCTTGTGTAACATGGAAACAACCTCCAAGTGTGGGACTTGCACTCTGAGGTTGAATCTCCAGAGAAGGTCGGCTTCCTTACTATCAAGATGCACTTACACTACCACTTTGAGGGGAAAAGGAGAAGGAGAACTGAAATAAATTACAGAAATGAAAGGGGGGTGATGCACTAGATAGAAATAATAGTTACAACTCTGCCTATAACTGCACAAAACATGAATAAATAACCTAAATACACAAATCTTGACCCAAATCTATTCTTTCAAAATCCACATGAAGGTAAAACTAATGAATGTTGCAAGGAAACAAGTTCACAAGACAAAATTCAACAACAAGATACACACGACATACAAACTTGAAAGAACAAAAATGAAATAATCAATACAAGGCATGAAATGCACAATATATTAGACTATCAAGATGAGGTAGAAGTTAAGTTTTCTATTTATGGAGGGCAAAAGATTACAAATACATAGCATAATGCTTCTGCAATGAACTTGAGAAGAATAGAAAAGAACCCCAAAAATATATTTACAACTATCTTTTAAAGAGTTTAGACATATCTTAGATCTAACTTGAAGTTAAAACCTCAACCCAAGGTGGAGACAAGTTGCAGAGAGCAGCAATAAATGAATATCAGAACTAAATTTGATCATGAAATACAATATGATATAATGAAGTGATAGGAAGTAAAAAACAAATGCACCCAATCATAAGAAATCAAATCCCATGAGATTTGATCATTACAATCAATAAAAAAGGATAGAGATGCAAATATGTCATGCAAACAAGGCCAAAGAATGCCATTCAACATTAAAGAAAAGTCCTTGTAACGTGTCATGGGTTGTAATGCCCACCCATCGTTTGCTTTTATGTTCTGATTGTCAAATTCTTTTAGGTCAATTTTGTGCATTGATTAGTTTCAGGGATACTAGATTTTCAACATTATGATATTATTTCATGTCTTGGATTACAAATATATCAGTTATAATTGCTTAGTTGATTTCATTTCACGTGTTGTTAATGATGTCTTGATGATTCCTAATTAATAAATGTGGTTTCTTTCATAACAATGCTAATGCAATGTCTTTAATGATTATTATGTTGTATTGATAGAGATGCATTATTATACTTGAGCATTTGATGTTAGATTTGTGATTTTTATGATACTTACCCCATACTTGCATGTGTATGGTGTGCGTATTTGTTTTATATTTCTATCTAACATGTTTGATGTGGTTAAGGGAGAGAGTCGTAGTCACCTGCTAGTCAAGATCTACACGATGCACCACTCTCCGCCATTGCCTATTTAGTTTAGATATATATTATATACATGTACATGCTCATCTTTTATGCAGGATGTAGGTACCGGGTATTGACTTCCCTAAATTGCCAAGATGAGCGTGCCCAATTATAAATACTCAAATGGTGAGAATGGGAAGATAATGATCAGGTTCAATCCCAGCCATAGCCTAAAATACTTTTCCTACAAGGAGGACTCGTAATAGACTGTCTACCCTTTTTAAAAAAAAACCTGTGAGTCTTTTGTACGTATGTTGTTTTATGAATATTTGATGAATTTTCTATTAAATAAGTATAATTAAAAGATTAAATTAATGATTTGATTTAATGGAAAATTATTATGACATTTTGAATATTTAATTAATTAAATTAAAAGAATTAAAATTGGAGATAAAAGTTATAAGAATGATTTTTGAACGCGATAATATTTATTTAATTTAATAATAATATATTTAGAGTTCATTTTTAAATAAATGCTAAATATTATTATTATGTAAGTTGATAAATATTTAATCAATTAAGTTTCAAAAATATATAAAAAGTGAAAAGAAATTAAATTATGAAAAAGATTTAAGTTCGCATGAATGAGTTTAAAATATAGAAAATTAATTAAAAAGATAAAATATGTGAACTTAATAAAGATATTTTAATAATGTGTGCATGAGATTTAAAAGTTAATAAAGTAATTTAGTCATTCATTTGACATGTATGAAAGGAATAATAAAATAATATCTTAATTAAAAGCAAATTAATTGTGCGTTAAAGAATTAATTAAATAAAATAATCATAATTTTAGAGTTGTGGAGACAAAAACCCTAAAAGGCAATTAGAGCTCTATATCAGAAGGTTTTCGGGTCATTATTGCACATGCAAGTTTCAGGAAACACACTTTTGGAAGGAGAACAAATAAATCTATGGAAGCTTGGAAGGGTTTGGATTAGCAAGGGTTTCACTAGATTGTTAGCATCAGATCAAGGTAGGGTTTGTGAACCATTGTAGAAATACTTTCAGATCTCTGTCTTATTCATACTTGTTGAAAATTGATTTCTCAAATTTTGTTGTATGAATCTTGCTACCCTTCATTCTAAATCTTTTGCTGTTTGATTTCATCTATGAATCCAGATTGAAAAAAACTATTTAGATAACCTCGTTCTACAATTGAAAGAAATTAGTATTAAATTGGGGTCTGGGTTTTGAATTGAAATGGAATTGAGAAATTTAAATTTGGAAAGGGTTTGTTTTTGGAAATGAAAATCCTAGATTGAAAATTCGAATGGTTCGATTTATTTATTTTCCTATCAGGCTAATATCGTAAATGTTATATATATATTAAAAAAATATTATTATGGAGTTTGTTGAATTCAATATCATAAAATTTAATAAAATAAAGATTATAAAATTATAAAACAATTCTTAAAATGTCATAAATAATAATTTAACTAAATTTTATTGGAGGGGGTTGTTCTTTTAATAAACAAAATTATTGTTTTTTTTAAATGTGGTGAATTTGACTTAGTTTTAAAGTTTTTAAAAAATAATATTAATGATGGGAGGCGGGGGCCACAACCTCCCCCACTCCCCCTTTAATGACGCCGCCGACAATTACAGCTGGCACAGGGACTACATCAGTAAGATGCCGTAGGCCTGCCGCGATAGCCACCCTTTATAAGGGTCAGCAATTATAATAAAAGCCACAGGTTACTTTTTTTTGCAAAGTTTTATTATTATGTATTTTTAATATTATTTAAATAAGTTAAAATTAATTTATATTAAAATTAAATTATTAATTATTAATTTTGATTATTATGATTTTTAATAATAATTTTTATTATTATATTTTTTTAAAAATATATTTATTTAATTATATTAAATTTGGTTGAAATTTTAATTAATGAATGTAATTAATAAACTTTGTTAATAGTTATTAAAAAAATTTGCAAGTATTTATATTAATATTAATTGATAAATAAAGTATTAACTAATATTAATATGGATCTTTTATGACAAGAGATTGTTAATTAATTTAGTTAAATTTTGTTTAATGAGAATTAATTAATAATATAAGATGTTTAATTAAGTGTTAAATGTATTTAATATTGATTTTAATAAAGTCATATTTTTTCTTTGAGAATCAACAAGTATTATTTTAATAATTTAAATTAATTACTCTTGGATTATTTTTAGGAAATTGACTTAAATCAATAAGGGTAAATTCAGACTAAGAGTGGGTTAACTTGTAAGGGTGAACTAGAAACTAGAACTTTACAATTAACTCAACTATATGCTTTCAAATCAAATCAACTGTGACACAATGATGTTTTCTATGTATTGCCTATGCTTTGTGGATTTTGGAGTTGACCTAGTTTGACCAGTGTAGGATGTACACCAGAGGTTTTTTGAGATTTCTTTTTATACCATTTATGTGGCTGGATGTCATGATGTGTCTTGTGATTCAAATTGAAATTTTCTTTATGAGGTTTACTTTGTGGAGCATTTATGTGTACTTGGTTGGAATACCAGCTTATCTTCAGGTTGCCTGTTAAGGAACCACATTTGATCATTATGGGTGTTGTGGTATGGGACACAACTATATTTTATGTTCTTAGGAGAGGTTGTCTAGGTACATGTCTTTGGGAGTGGCTTGCAATAGGGGTCTAGGACCCAAAGTGGTCAGTGTTAGGGTAACCTATTGTAAGTTATGTAATAAGTGATAATCTAGTAATTAATATTTTGGGGGGAAAACACACTAAAAAGATAAGTTAGAGATATTTGATCTACCCATGCCTTGAGTGCTTGTATAAACTAAGGATGGGAATGGGATGACTGCCTCATCTTTTTTGAGAGGGCTTTTTGGTTTCCACATGTGTCACGTTGAGGGTCTGGGGTTCAGAGTAACCAGTCTAGGGTAACTCAACGCTTGAGGGTCCAGGGTCTATTGAGAGACTAGTCTAGGGTAACTCAAGAAGCCATGTGATGACACTCCCTAGTATGTAGCCTGAGTCTCTGCTATAGATTTTGTTTACCTCTGGTGGTGTACTTATTGTTGATGTGTTTATTGTGGTTATTTACTTTTATTGATGATGATTGGTGATTCATGGATGATGTACTTTTGACATGTGGCTTCTGTCTAGAGGTGGATATCTTTTGTTGACTTTATCTTATGATCTTGGTATTTGATTTATACTTGGTTCATGTATGATGTTTGGTTATGTGGTGTTGGTATTGGCTTGAGTGTTCTTTCTTTTTGGATTGTCTTATATTCTTGAGTAGTATGTGTTACCTTTGAGGTAGTTTTGGCTATTGAGAATTCCATGCCTAGGAATGTTTTATGTTCGATTAGCCGTATGTGGATCATTCATTATCTTCCCTGCATGGTGGGAGTGGAAGCCTGATTAGGTAACCACATGGTCGGGAGGTAGTGTCTTCTTACCATTTGGATTTTCCCTCACATTGCCAGCTATTGGATGATTGTTGTAGAAGATGTACCTTTATCATTCTTATTTCTTATCTCAAAGACTTATTTTTCATTGATGTATATATATGTTATCATGTAATCTGGTGTATTATATCTATTTTCACATACCCTGCGACATGTGTAGTGGATGTACTTTCATTGTATTAGTTATACTTATGTTGTGCTTATGCAATTATGTATTTGTTATTTCTTTATGATCATGTGGTCTTGTATTTGAAACTTAAACTAATTAATTTAAACTTCTTAAATGTGACTCAATGTAAAGGAACCCTTGAGGAATTGAAACTATATCTATAATTGCAAATGTGTATTTGATGTGCATGATTATATTGCTTCCACATTAATGTTATCTTGATGTTGTTCAAACCTTTAAAAAAAAAAGTTCAGTAAACATTGTAACATGTTAGGTTAATTTCTCTTGGGTTCTCGAGCGGGGCATTACATGGGCACAACAAATAAATTCACACTACTATCAAAAAATGCATTGATGAAAGATCAACCCCACAGCTCCCAAGAATCACCTACATGCAAACACTTGTCACAGAAAGAGAGAAGCAAAAGCTATGGAGGCAAAAATTGCCAGATCCATAGATGAGACATTCTTGATGAGCAAAAAAGTATATTACTATTATCAACAATGAATTAATCTCAATGAATAGTTTATAATGAGAGATCGTCCTTATAAAGGAGATCGAAACCTGAAAAATGTCTAACCTAGGTTGCATCTAATAATTAATAAAAGAATTAATTATAAGATGCCTAAATTTTAGCTTAAGTATACTAGAGTTAATTAGAAAATATCTAATTACTCTTACACCCCCCTTAAGATAAACTTAGCGAGTAGCTAAAAACTTAGAAACTACTACTGAAAGTAGAATTGGGTTCCAAAAAAAAAGGCCTAATGAGTTACCTGTAGTCAAAAAGGTTTGCACCCTTGTCTAAAGTTTTTACCTAAGGACAACCTTGTGAAACATGGAAACAACCTCCAAGTTGTGGGACTTGAACTGTGAGGTTGAGTCTCTGGAGAAGGCCGACTTCCTTTACTATCAAGGTGCACCTAACTAATCTTGGAGAGAAAAAAGGAGAAAGAATACATGAAAACAAATCTACCTACTCTTAACCTAAGGGGGTGATGCACCAAAATAGAGTGTTCAAACCAATCTCTGCCCATACATGCACTTTTGAACCATCATGACACCAAAAGATATACACATCCATACTTGCTTTAATCTAACAATCACATGTAGATCAAAAAATCCAAATGAATGACACAAGGAAAGAGAGGATTCACTTATGTATCATTCATAGGCCAAAAGAGATACAGTCATGCAAGATTGTAGATCTCTAAAATACACCAATGAGAGGCAAATAGTTCTTGCACTTTACATCAATGGCTGAAGGAGATAAGGTAGAATGTCATATAGTTCAAAGACAAAGGGAATTTACAGTAAAATTGTAGAGTAATATCAGAGAAATCAGAGAAGAGTTGACCAATACAAAATCTACAAAATTTGCCTTTTATATCTCAAGTATAACTGAGATATTTTCTAACTGAAGTTACCCCACAACCACTGCCATTAAGTCTTGATAAGGATCTGGAGAAAATCTGATCTGGGTACATATTTAGATACAATGAAACCTGATATTTGTTGAAACAGGGCCCTAACAGGAATGACGCCATTAAACCATTATAACAAAGTAGATGGATAAAATGGGGTGGTGGAGTGTTCTCCTTTGTTCACTGAGTTTAGCATTCATTCGAGAGCAGTTGGCATTGATCACAAGGATCAGATCGTGCAAGAAAATTTAATCTCCTTAATTTTTGGCTCATTAATCAGCAAAAGATCAACATGTTAACTGAATTATGCCACCAGGATGAGCCACATGGGTCAATAGTCTTTCAATTTTTTGCCACCCTACAAAGTCTCCATGCGGTTGACCACATCTAACTGACTAACTGAGTCACATTTTCAAAACCCTGACCACGATGTCTTCCAACTGCCAGCCTTAACTGCCAATGCTAACTGCAACATTATCTCCCCAAGCCCGCAAGGACACGTGTCGTTGAATCACTATCTCACTATACATAAAAAGTGAGCACCTTGCCATAGCGAGATAGTGACCATCGTAGATTCTCATTGATCATGTGGAAGACATTGATACATTACTTAAGAGAAATATGGTGGGTCCCTTGTTGCTATGTCGCTGTTAGTAACCCTCGTGAAACTCACCATAGCGAGATAGCGACAATAGTAGATCCAAGATTGATTTGATGATCAAAATTTCTTATATGTTCTATGGAAGGGGCGTGGGTCTAGGCACTGCTATCACTGAGCTGGCTTAACATGTTGGCACACATATATATATTATTTAATTTCCAATGACATCATTTTTTCTTGACCTTGCCGTGTTTGTCATTTTCAGGCATGTCGCTACCTCGCTATCAACAAAAATTACAAACTTCTTGATAGCGATATAGCGAGCTCCGGCGGAGTCAAAACTTTTGGCCTACAAGTGCTAAGTAGGATGTTGCCGTGTCTTTCAATTTGCACAACTCATTCTTGATGAATCACCTGCTCAGGGCCCACCTTTGAAAATTGTCATTACACCATAACTTCCTGATCAGTCGCTACCTTGCTACCGACAAAAATTACAAACTTCTCGATAGCGATATAGCGAGCCACGATGGGTTAACAAAAATTGGCACCAGACTTCATCTTTAGTACTGCAGAAAAATTTTGATGGTCGCTATCTTGCTATGGGAAACAACCTCGCAACTTTTCATAGTGAGTACGTGACATCCGTATATCTTAACAAGATCCAAAGGCAGGGAAAGTTGTAGGCCAACAGAAAAAAAATAGGAGAGAAAAGAAATACAATAAAGTTTTAATCGTTTTATTTTTTGTATTTCCCAGGCATGAAAATAATATTAAAGATGGAAAGTGGCTGTTGGGTGGGTCAAGTATTTGAACTCAAATTTTGGTGGGGGGGGGAATAGGTAACATTACCCAAGCACAACCAAATCTCTAAAAAAAGGAGAAATAGAGAAAACCACATGGGAAAAACCCTACTCCAAAAAGAGATGGAAAAAATGCTAAAAGGAAACTAGTAAAGGACTAAAGAAACCTCCAAACTAGGGAAATGTTCTAGAAGATAGGAACAAAAGATGATCATAAAGAACACCACTGAAGCATGTAGAAGTTGCAAAGCTCTATCACAAGTAACTACTAATCTAAAGAACCTCTACTAAAATAGAAACTGACCAAGTAGAGAAGATTGTAATCTACATTGAATTAGGAGGCACACAAAGGCAAACCACTGAACTTGAAGATACAAATGGCATGAAACACCAAAGCCTGAAGAGCTAATCAATTGAACCAAGGAAGCATGAGAAATAATAGAAGAACCTCCCCTAATGTAGACAAGGGTAAGGTGGTAGGCAACTAGAAAAGTAGGCCAAAAGAACTGCAAGTCAAGGAATCATGATTAAGATGCACAATATAGTACATATGTGTGTACTAAGGTGATCAAAATTAGACATGACACGAGGCTAATGTCACGGAAAGGACATTCACTAGATAAGGGAAGATGGCAAACAAAGGCAAAACATCAACCCCCCTGTGGCACTTTATTAGAGTAGTGCATGAACAATAAGTCACAAGGCATAATGAATCCCAAAAATATAGTAATATGTATGAGTGCCCTCAAATGACACTACTCAAATCAGAAGGCAAAAAAAGGCAAACAACTAAAACAAAAATACAGATGCAGTATAATGCTTTATCTCAGTGTGTTTGAAAAAATGCATATAAATGATGTCTAAATAAACCATAAGAGACATAAAACTAATACAATAGATGGTATAAGTCATGACAAATCATCTAAAGCAACGAAATCGATCCCTAGACTTGAAACAACCAAGTTATCCACTAGAATGCACAAATGAAAAAGACTGAATAGAATGTTTCACAAGAAGAATCTAAAAAATCAACCAACATCACTGAAAAGAGCTCGGAAAGAGTTTTCCAATGATATAAATAATTCCTAAATCAGAGATCAAATGATCAAGATATGTCTCAAGGAGTGCAAAAAGGAACTCTTAACTTTGATAGCAAAAAAAACCATAAAAAAAGCATCAAAACTGAAAATAACTTATACCACTATGACAAACTCAGAACTAGCTTTCTGATGATCTTATTTTTGGAAAATGGAGTTTGTATGCCCAAGATATGAGCAAAAACATGAAGGTAGGTCCAAACAGAGCTTGAGGAGGTGAAAGGAATGCTAATGCAATATTGATGTGGCCCTAACATCAGCAAGTGACAAGCCTAAGTTTATAATGTTGATTTTCTGGAATAGATTGTGTAGAGATTTTTCCTCAACGTTTCGAATCACACTACGTGATCCATCATCAGGAAGAGAGAGCAAGAGATGTCAAATTATGTCAAATAGTTTGATGGTCAAATAGTTGTCGATGCAAAAAAAAACCATAAAATGACCCCTACTAGAGAAAAAAATTCCAACAACTCGAAACAAGACAAGATGACAAAAAATCATTGTCATTAGTAAAAGAGCTAGTGCCGAATAAAAAATCTACTGGCCAAGAATTTTCATGTGTGATTAAAAAATCATGTGCTAGAAAAGTGTTTATAAAAAAAACTCTTTTGGGTCAAGCATCCACATGGGATAAAAGTCTATGGTGCAAATCAAGGACTCTTTGAGTAGAACAAGAGTTGAGCACCAAATCCTTCCCAAATGAACTTCATCTTGACACATGGAAAACTAGAGTCATGGGTCCAAAGACCAAGAAATGATTACATAGGCAAAAATCCCTCCACTTGTCAATGCATGTCAGATCTATTCACACCCAAGAGAGGTTCATGCCAAAAAAAGCAAGTCAAAACATAGAGATTTTGGCATTGATTATAGGTGGAGCTCTTGTCAATAAGAAGAAGAAACACCTAATGGTTTCCTGCACAAAAGGTTGGCATGTTGCATCACACAAACCACTAAGGAGACAAATCCCCATCAACACAATTGAAGCATTGACTATGGGTTCAATGGTTGAGCTAGTTGTAATTCCCAACATGCTTCCAAAAAACTTCAATAACTGCTATTTTTTCTTTCCTCCAATCATGCTAGTTGATGTTGCACAAGCCAAGGCACTCAGAGGTCTCCATATATGCAAGCCTCATCTAGCAAGTGAAGAGCATGAAGAACACCACAAGTGCACTGCCAACACCAAATCCTCCATGGACATTGCCACCTAAAATTAAAGGCACTAATTTGGTGTGCAATCTCCCAAAAAATAATATGCTCCCTCTGAACAAAAAAAATGCTCCTTCACCATCTAGAAGTAAAGGCACTAAGAGAGGGAACAAAATTGAGGGATGAAGAGGGCGACCCACAATCCAAGGTGAGTGTTGAGGAGGGTGTAGCAAGAGAGTCAAGGATGACCTGAGAAACCACGTGATCCTAGTGGGTAGGTCATTTTGTGTAATCAATATACAGGCTGGCTGGAAGCTATTGAGATGAAGGGAATGTTGGAGGACCATCAACTATGAGAAACCTCTAGTCGCATCTAACTGTGGGAGGGAAAGAGATTCAGCTACTTGAGAAGAGCCTGAAAGAAAGGCCGCATGTAGACTAGATTTTACTCCAAGTGAAGTGGGAAAAATAATTGATATCCACTATCAAATATCACAAATGGCCTTATGAAGCACATCTAAAACCATCAGTGGTTGTGAAAAAAAAAAAAACCATTTGTCATTTGTTGGCACATAAATCTACCAAATTGCCATGAAAACAATATGTAAGCACCTTAGCATGAATAACTATTGTCCAAAACAAAGCTTCCAAAATATTATTCTTAGAGATGGCATAAAATATCAATCATAGGACCAAGGTACGGCCAATGCCATGTGGTGCAGAGGAAAAAGTCTCTCATAAAAAATACAAGATCCAAGGCAGGGTTGGGTGGTGTCCATTGGAAAGAAAGCCATAAAAAGGCCGCCAAATAAGAAATTTGCCAAAGATCACACCCTCCAAACATAGATCCTAGCAAATACATCCAATTTTATTTTTGATAAATGAAATAAAAAAATCTTTGCCACAACCTCAAATTTTGAGTCCAATCGCTACCTTGATTTGCGTGCCTAGGTCAAAATGACCTTGTAAAAAAAATTGCCTCAAATTTTAACAGCGTCCAAACTGGACAAATTTTATATGGAAATGGGGGTTTTCAGGTGCTTTGAGCTCAATAGTGATGTCCATTTGGGCTCAAAGTGCTCCAAAAAATAGTGACTCCCCCAGATCCAATAAAAATATGTTAAATGTTCAGATCTAAAAACTAATGGCAAATCTCTCAAGAACATAATAGAGGCATGCGATCTAGAGCTCTCATACTATGTTGAAGTTGATGAAATTTAACCCCACAGCTCCCAAGAATCACTTACATGCAAACATTCGTCATAGAAAGAGAGAAGAAAAAGCTATGGAGGCAGAAATTGCCAGATCCATAGATAAGACATTCTTGATGAGCAAAAAAGTATATTGCTATTATCAACAATGAATTAATCTCAATGAATAGTCTACAATGAGAGATCATCCTTATAAAGGAGATTGAAACTTGAAAAAGGTCTAACCCAGGTTGCATTTAATAATTAATAAAAGAATTAATTATAAGATGCCTAAAATTTAGCTTAAGTAGACTAGAGTTAATTATAAAACATCTAATTACTTTAACAATAACATGTAATAATAACCTGTTGCAAAAAATATAGAGTTGACCCGCGTGGAATAAATCTGATTTTCCCCCAATAAGATGAGACATTGATGTAGATCTTAATTTGAATATGGATGGCTAGGATGCTACAAAAATATCCCCAATAGATCCAAGATCTCCACATAATCATAGATGGCTGAGATGCATTCAAAAATATGCAAAGATGCTTCAAAATCTAACAACCATTGTATCTTTGCAAAAGGCCCAAGCAATGATGCAAAAATATGACCATTGTCCAATTAAAAGTATCCCAACACAAGAAGGATCTGCCACATGGCATCAAACTATTGGTCAACACATCTCCAAATGCAGGGTTGAAGAGACAACATTGATTTCATGATTTCATGAAAGAAAAAAATGTTACTCCTCAACATAGAAAAAAATGGTTAAAACAAAATGTTAACCCCTGTAGATGCATGTGTTAACCTGCAACTCAGAAAATGAGGAAACTGAGTTCAATATATCAAAGAACAAACTAAACTAGCTTGATCGATGAAGGAACCAAGCCAACTTGGTTCATAAAGAGACCGAGTTAACATGAAATGTTAACCCAACCAAATCACATATTAAGTTACAACAAAGAAACTAGCCCATTGAAAATATCTTTGATCAGTTATTGATGATGGGTTGAATGGGGGACAAAAATGGCCAACATTCTTGGTGACTTAGAGGGGATGCTTTCCTGCCAAGCATAGATCACTGGCCTTAAGAAATCCATTGGTCATGGAGTTACTACCAAGAATTGACACATTATCCCACATGCAACTTCACAAAATTTGCAACCAACAAAAAGGAAAAGAGCTCTAGGGAGCTTTGGAAAGCTCTAGAAAATGCTGCAAACTATGGTCATGCACTTATTGGAAAGTTAAAATTACCTACTCTAATATGTACAAATATTTACAACAAAAAAAATCAAACAAAGCCATTGACTAGCTTGTTGAAGTAGCTGGCCTTCCTCACAAGTTTATTTCTTGTTCCATGCATAAGGGAAATCAAGTGAATCAACAAGTATGACATGCACACTATTGCATGGAATACCTTCCTCCCAATGCTAAAAAAAATGAAGCTTTCCAACACTGGGGCATTGCCTTGTAGAGAAAAACATACTTGCTCCTCTTTGTGATCTTCGTCCTCATGCTCTAGGATGAGCATGACTGGGGAAACATGCATTGTTGTAGAGATCGATGCCTTATGGGGCATCTTATTGATGGTGTTGGGTCTAGGAAATCGACCTTGAACATGTTGTGCTCTGCAAAAATTCTATCCTTTTGGTCAATAGGGGCTAGCTCTAATGGTATGGCTAGTAATTCACTCTCCTCTTGTTGTTACTGAAGAACATGCTCTTCACATACAGGAGATGATGACTCAACATCTATGGAAGAGTAGATAGCATCAAACTCATCCAAGAGACCAACCTCGTCATCAATATCCTCCATTAGAGCTATAATAATATTCATATGTTGAGGGGAAACCTCATGCATATCAACATGTTCATCTTCAAGGATAAAGCTATCCTTGGGATCCTCTTTTTCATCCTTCATATCATGGAGGATAGTCTACTCTAGTGAATGATCTTCTTATTGCTTAGCTTACAACATATCCTTGACTTTTGGTAAAGGCTCAAAAGCCATGATTTGTTCCTCAAGAGAAGGAACAACCTTTTCTTCTTCTTCTTTCTCAACAAAAGAGGGAAGCTCTTCAAATAAGAGTATTGGATCCTCTTCCTTCTTCTCAACTGCTACCTCTTTTTTTTCCTCATTAGGATGCAATTCCTCCCTTTGTGGTTATGGTTTCTTCATTTTATTCTCCCACAACTCCATGTTTGGGCCATCAGGAGTCCATATGACTTGTCCATCTTCAAAGAGTGAAATAGTGATAGGTATGGAAGGCTCATGAGGAAATCCTTTTTGCAAAGGGAGTGGAGGGGCTACACCAATAGGCTCTTATAATGGAGGGGTCATCTTGAAGCTAGGAATGACATATTTTACAGAAGGGGCTGCCTCTACTTGGTTTGAAAATGAGCTGACTTGAGCCTAATTTCATCCCCTCTTGTTGTAGCAACTTACATAGTAGGTTTCTCCTCAATGTGTCTCTGTCTCTCCCTCTCTTCTTGTTGTTTTTGGGGATAGGCCTGGTATGCCATCTCCTCTTGTTGTTTATATATCTCCTATTGCCTTTCAATCTCACCAAGATGAGTATCACATGCCATCAATTGCTCATTTTTCTCATGAAACCTTGTGTCCATTTTCCTACTCCTCTCATGCAATTTCATGTCCAAAATCCTCTCATTTTGTTCATGAAATTTCTAGTTGATCTTTTTTTTGAATTCCAACATCATATCTTTAAGATCCTTATATGGGGATGTTGGGACTGGTGAAGAAGGGGTAGGAGGAGAGTAATAATTTTGAGCAGGTTGGCTATAAATAACTTGGGGCTAAGTTTGAAAATAGAAATATGAGGGCTAAGGAATAGTATTTCCATGATATGGGGGGAATAGTAGTTATTTCTATGAAATGGGTCCATGATTAAGGTTTCATAAAAGCTATAATCTCAAAAAAAATCACAAGAAGATCAAGAATGATCTTTACATACTAGCATTATTGCATCTTGAAACTAGTATATGTGCACTAGAGTCACCATGGTGTTTGATGGAATGCCTCCAAAGGCTGATGGCATTGAGAAAAACACCCAATTTCTCAATGAGTTAAGATTGCAATGGCTTCCAACGAACTTGAGTAGTTGAAATTGTTTGTCCCACTGGGCGTGTCAAAAAATATGTTATGACTAGTGAAGGTTTTGGAAATTGATTTGAAGCTTTGAATGTTAGTCCCACCGAGTGTGCCAAAAAATGTTGACACAAAAATTTGCACCCTTGCTTGAGGTATAACCCTCAAGCAACCTTGTGTAACATGGAAACAATCTCCAAGTGTGGGACTTGCACTTTGAGGTTGAATATTTGAAGAAGGCCAACTTCTTTACTATCAAGATGCACCTACACTACCACTTTGAGGGGAAAGGGAGAAGGAGAACTAAAAGAAATTACAAAAATGAAAGGGGAGTGATGCACTAGATAGAAATAATGGTTAAAACTCTACCTATAACTGCACAAAATATGAATAAATCACTAAATTCATAGATCTTGACCCAAATCTACTCTTTTAGAATCCACTTGAAGGTAAAAATAATGAATGTTGCAAGGAAACAAGTTTAGAAGACAACATTCAACAATAAGGTACACATGACATACAAACTTGAAATAATAGAAAAGAAATAATCAATACAAGGCATGAAATGCATAATATATCAGACTATCAAGATGAGGTAGAAGCTAAATTTTATATTCATGGAAGGAAAAAGATTACAAAAATAGAGCATAATGCTACTGCAATAAACCTGAGAAGAATAGAGAACCCAAACAATATATTTGCAACTACCTTTTAAAGAGTTCAGGCATAACTCAGATCTAACTTGAAGTTCAAACCCCAACCTAAGGTGGAGCCAAGTTGCAGAGAGTAGCAATAAATGAATATCATAACTAAATTTAATCATGTAATACAATCTATTGTAATGAAGTGATAGGAAGGGCAAAACAAATGCACTGAGTCATAAGAAATCAAATTCCATGAGATTTGATCATTGCAATCAATAAAGAGGCATGTAGATGCAAAGATTTCATGCAAACAAGGCCAAAGAATGTTGTTCAACATTAAAGAACAATCCTTGTAATGTGTTATGGTTGAAACAAGTAAATTCACAATGTTGTCAAAAAATGTAGGATAGGATAACACGCAATGTTAACCCACCACAAAAATTACAAAGTTGACCCACGTGGAATAAATCTAATTTGTCCCCAATAAGATGAGTCATCAATGTAGATCTTCATTTGAATATGGATGGAGCTAGGATTCTATGAACATATCCCCAACAAATAAATAAAACACAACCATAGATCCAAAATCTCCACATAACCTTGGACGACTGAGATGCAGTCAAAAATATCCAAAGATGCTTCAAAATCTAACGACCATTGTATCTTTACAAGAGGCCCAAGAAATGATGCAAAAATATGACCACCACTTGATTAAAAGTAGCCCAACACAAGAAGGATCTGCTACATGGCATGAAACTATTGTTCAACACATTTCCAAATGCACAATCAAAGAGATAACAATGATTTTGCAATTTTGTGAAAGAAAAAAAAGTCACTCCTTGAAATAGCAAAAATGGCTAACATGAAATGTTAACCCCTACAGATGTGCATGTTAACCCATAACTTGATAAATGAGGAAATTGAGTTCATTCGGTCAAAGAAAAAATTGAACTAGCTTGGTCGATGAAGGAATTGAGCCAACTTGGTTCATGAAGAGACTGAGTTGACACGTAATGTTAATGCAACCAAATTGCATGTTAATCCACAACATAGAAACTAGCCCATTGAAAATATCTTTGATTGGTTATTGATGAGGGGTTGAATGAGGGATGGGGAATTGCCAACAATTACCTTGTTATCCTTCTCATATTTGTTCATTCTACTAGTAAGTTTTGAGTTACAATCATTGTCGAGCTCTAGTGGTTGCCAAGCTATAGTTGATGTTGAGTTTACTGTTGGTTGATTTATTCAATGTTGGACAAGTTTCTTAACACTGACCAAGTGCTTTGGTGGTTTAGTGTTCCTTTATGTGCCGAGTGAGTCTAATGTTTGCTGACATGCTTGATTCCTTCTTTGACCAAGTTTGGATGTGATAGGTTCCTAGTGTGAGCCAACCTATGTATTTAATTAGGGTCATGAATTTAGTGTAAGGATCTAGTCTTGGGATGTGTGCAAACCATTTTGAGGTCATCCTTCTATTATGTAATGATCTAGAATATTTTGTAAGCCATTTTGGCAAGGATAAATAGGGGTGTCTAGGCTTAGGTTAAGTAGTGTGAAGTCAAGGGAGCTAGAAGAGTTAGAATGAAGGATATGTGAAAATTATAAGTTTGAAATTTCATAAATCTTGATAGCCATAACTTGGAAGACCTCACAGTCAAGCATGTATATAGAAAATTTGATGAATTAATAAAGTATTTATTGTTCCTTCTCTCCTTGGTGTTTTTCTTTGTATTGTTTGCCTTTGTTATGTTTACTCTGTAGGATGATTAAATTGTTAGGTGTGCCTTTGCCCTAACTTTCCCATCCATACCTACATTATATGGTATCAAAGCTTGAGGTTCGTCCTTAAGGAGATTGGATCATGTAGAACCCTAAGTTTGATCTGGTTGTGGAATGACAAATCTAGATTCAACTTATAACTTGCGGAGAGTTATGATCTTGCAAGAACCTATTTGTTAAAATGGTTTGAGGTAGAGAAAATATTGATAATTCTATAATGGATATGTTGAGATAGATTGCTTCTAGACTAGATGTTTTGGAGACAACCTAGAGGAGAGGAGCGCATCTTGATGATGTGAGTGACAATGAAGCAATGAAACCAAACCCTAATCCAAAACTCAAGGAAGATCAAGATAAGGAAACATTATTGAGGGTGGTGTCTAGGGTACATTCAAATCCTTCTATGAAAGTTGTTCCTTATATTGGAAAAGTGGATACCAATGATGTGCTGGATTGGATCTCTAATATGGAGAAGTTCTTTGAGTTTGAAGGCACTCTTGATAATTGGAAGGTGAAGGTTGTAGTCACTAGGTTGAAAGGTCATGCCTTAGTATGGTGGGAACATTTGTAAACTTATAGAAAAATAAGAGGAAAGGAAAATATCAAAATATGGGTGAAGATGGTGAACAAGGTAAAGAAAAAGTTCCTTCCTACTTATTACTGAGTTAGCTTGTTGAGGAAGATGCACAATTTCAGACAAAAAGACATGATTGTAAAGGAGTACACTAAGAAATTCTATAGATTAGAAATTATATATGGATATGTGGATAATGAGGTTGAGAAAGTTGCAAGGTATTTGAATGGATTATGATTTGGAATTCAAGATGTAAAAAGTTTTGTGAAATTGGATAGTATGGAAGAAGCATATCAATATGCCTTGAAAGCTGACAAGAACTTAAAAAAGAAGCATAAATAGAGATAAAGAGATAGAGGGGGTAGATTCATGAGAGATAGAGGTAGATTTTATGGAGAAGATGGCAGATATGGAAAATTTTGCCAAGATAAGAGAATCTTAATGGAAAATTGATCAGAAGGGCAAGACCATGTGGAAAGGTGGAAATTCTTACTGAGGAGGTACTAGTTCTTATTGAGGAAGAGGTAATCCTTATTTAAGAGGTCATTTTAATTGTAATTGTTTTAAATGTGACAAAGAAGACCATAGATCCTTTGAGTGTAGGTACTCTAGTGAAAATGAAAAAGGTAACATAAATTTTGTGGTTCAAGGAGATCTTGAGGGTTCACCAAGTGGACCTAAGGTTGGAGAAAATTTGATGGTAAGAAGAACTTCATGTAATAAAATAGTTGACGAGGAACTTATCCTAAGGAGAAGTCTTTTCAAAACCAAATGTAAGATGTCAAGAAAATGTTGCCAGGTAATTGTTGATAGTGACACTTTGATGAATTTGGCATCAAAAGATTTGGTTACAAAGTTGCAGTTGCAAAGGTTGAGACATCGTAAACCTTATCATGTTTCATGGATCAAGGATTAGCATAACTTGTTGGTAAGTGAGCAATGTTTTTTGAAATTCAAGATTGGAGACTATTTTGGTGAAGTTATATGTGATATTATGCCTATGGATTGTTGTCATATTTTGTTTGGTAGACCTTGGTAGTATGATAGACATGTTGTGCATGGCCATAGATTGAATCAATATAATCTTTGGGTGAAGGGAGAGAAGAAAAAATTGTTTCCATTGATTGAAGTTCCAGATGAGGTAAAGTGTACTACTATTAGGGTTTGCATGGTTCATAGAAAACTATTTGAGAAGGAGATGAAAAGGAACCAAGTTTATTTTTTTTGTAATTCCTAGAGGGCCGAATTATGGTAGTATTGGCCAAGTGACATAAACTAGTAATTGCTGAGTGATAGAAGTTAGTAAATGCCAAGAAACAAAAGATAGTAGAGGCTGAATGAAAAATAGAAGTTAATAGTGTTAGCTAAGTGCTAGCATAAATTTAAAATTGTATGCATGAATATTCAATTTTTTTTTGCAAAGGATACCCTTGATGGTTTACCACCAAAAAGAAGTATAAGTTATTGTATGGATCTAATTACTAGAGTTATTTTGCTGAATAAAGTGTCATATAAATTAGCAGCTATTGAGAATGAAGACCTTAATAGACAAGTGCAGGAGTTATTGCAAAAAGGTTTGATTACAAAAAGCTTGAGTCCATGTGTTGTACCTAATGTATTCACACCTAAGAAGAATGGAGAATGTAGAATGTGTATTGATTCTAGAGCTATTTACAACATTTCATCACCTTGTTTGGAGTGGTCTTGTTAGAGGACTTTAGAACATTCTATTAGAATGACACTTTGATTAAAGGATTTACATATGACTATTAGAGGATGGATGACATAATAGATTATTTGAGTGGAGAAAAGTATCTTACCATGATTGATTTGAAGAGTGGTTATCATCATATTAGAACCATAGAAGGTGATGAATGGGAGAATTCTTTCAAGACAAAAGACGATTTGTATGAGTAGTTGGTTATGCCTTTTGGTTTGACTAATGCAACTAGTACTTTTATGAGGTTGATGAATGAAGTCCTCAAGAGATTCTTAATCAATGTTGTCACAAAAGTTTGCACCCTTGTCCAAAGTTTTTACCTAAGGAAAACCTTGTGATACATGAAACTAACCTCCAAGCTATGGGACTTGAACTATGAGGTTGAGTCTTCAAAGAAGGCTGGATTCCTTTACTATCAGGATGCACCTAGCTACTCTTGAGAAGGAAAAGGAATAAGGAATGCATGAAAGCAAACTACCTAATCTAATATAAAGTGGTGATGCACCAAAATAGAGTGTTCAAACCAATCTCTACCCATACATGCACTTTTGAATCATCATGACACCAAAGATATACAAATCCAAACTTGATTTAACCAAACAATCACATGCAGATCAGAAAACCAAAATAAATGACACAAGGAAAATGTGATTCACTTATATATCATTCATAGGCCAAAGAGATATAGTCATGCAAAATTGTAGATATCCACAATACATCAATGAGAGGCAAATAGGTCTTGCACAATACATCAATGGCTGAAAATTATGGGACAGAGTGTCATATAGTCCTGAGGCAAAGGGGATTTATAGTAGCATGCCAGAGTGATGCCAAAGAAATAGAGAGGGTTTGAACTTTAAAAAAATTATGACAACTACCTTTATAGCTTAGGCATAACTGATATGTCTTGTCCTGGAAGCCAAAATCAACCACTAAAACTCACCATTACTACAAATCCTAAGAGAAATCTAATTAAGGTACACACCTAGGCATATGAAAATCACCAAACCCTAGCCAGAAGGACCTTGGAAATGACAAAAATAGTGCCAATCAATGCAAAACCCCAAAATGGATGATCAGATAGTGGAAGGGATGTCTTTGCATTGTTAATAACCTAACATTAACTCTATATTAGTTGGGATCAATTAGAAGATGAGATCATGCGAGAAAAACCCTATCTTTCTTTGTTCTTGATTCATGAATCAACAAAGTTAGTAGGTCAACCTAGCCATGCAAGAATAAGCCACATGGACCAACCACATTATTTCATTTTTCCAACCCACAGGGTCTTTACATGTTTGACCGCTTTAACCAACTAACTGTACCACCCTTTCAACTTAACAATGATGAATTACAATACTATCAACCTTAACCATGATGTCAACTTAACTGTGCTTTCCTTTCAAATTGGTCCCATTAGGACATGTGGCCATTTGTCACTTTCTTGCATTGTCTAAAGATCGAGCAAGTCCATAATGCAAGAAAGTGAGGATTGTTGATTGCCAAATGATTAACGATTGTGAGAGACCCTCATTATTGTGGCAGTTTGCCTTTAAGTTTTTAGGCCCACTAAACATTCAACATCCACCTCATCAAACATGTAGACTCCTGACCAATCAAAGCTCACCTACTAGCCACACTACTCTAACATATCTATGCTATTTTAACAAGTCTTACTTTTGTGGCCTACTAAGGGGAGTGACATCATGAAGTCCATGGGTCATATTGTTTCTTTGTCACATTCCATAAAAACCTTTCAACTTCATAAAGAAAAAAAGTGACGTTTGTAGATCCTCTTTGATCTGATGATGAAGGCAGAAACTAGGAACATGTGGCCCACCCAACTAACCATGTTAGAGACTTAGCTATTAAAATGCCCACCATACGCCAGCTCAGTCTAACTCATCACCTTGTCACATTGTGACCCACCAAGAGAAAATGGACCCACATGCCAAATGGCAGTGAGGTGCTTGCTCGCATCATACAATATTTTGACAATTCTTAGAATATGGGGATGTGTCAATCATTGATCTAGTGAGATCTGAAAATGTATAAAATATAGGCCCATAAGATATAAAAACTACAACCAAACAATATAACATAAGGTTTTAACATAAAGTATTTTTATGCCCCATTTATTTGAATTTTCAAATATGTGAACGTTACTACATTTGAATTCAAATATGACAATTTTGGTAGGAAGACAAAAATGACCAACAAATCTAGTGACTTAGGGGGAATGCAAGCTAGTTATGCATAGACTAGTAGCCTATGCATCTATTGAGAAACAAAGTCAGAGAAACCATGAAGATCCACCCAACAAAGCCTTAAATCATAGAAACATGCCTAACACCTCAAAACTGCCTCTCTGAAACTGAAACTAGGAACCAAAAATCATCTGAAACCTTTGCAAGACTTCAAAAATTCCATCTCCAAAAGACAACTTGTGTTGAACACTTCTTGGAAAATAGGAAAGAACTAAAAACAAAACTACTCTACTATGTACAAAAAAGTACATATATGCAAGGTTAAACAAACCCATTATTTGGATTGTTAAAGTAGCTCCCCTTCCTCACTAGTTGATCTCTTTTTTCATACACAAGGGTAACTAAAAATAATAGTAAGTATGAAAAACACACTACTACATGAAATACCTTCCTCCAACGCTAAAAATAATGAATCTTTCCAGCACTGGGACATTACCTTATAGAGCAAAGCATGCTTGCTCTTCCTTGTAGAATTCCTCCTCATATTTTGGAGTGAGCATCACTAGGGGCAATATTCTAATTTTTTGTAGAGCTAGATACTTGATGGGCCATCCCCTTGATGGTGCAAGGCCAAAGGAATCATCCTTGACCATATTATGCTCTATAGTGAGGGCACCCAAATGGCTTGGAGGTGGTTCCTCCTCTTCTTGTAAAGAAATAATCTCCACATCTTGCTCATGATACTCATGAGACACCTCCTTTGGAGCTATTGGTATGATGTGACCCTCCATTTACTACTACTACAACTCATGATCATTTGACGATGAAGTGAACTCTTTCATGTCCAAGGATGAACAACACATCTCTAGCTCATCCCAAAAGTTATCGTCATTAGAATCCTCTTGCTCTGCCGTAGTAATATGCATAGGTTGAGGGATAACCTCATGTATGTCAGCATGCTCTTTCTCAAGGACAAAGCTATCCTTGAGGCTCTCTTTTTCATTCTCCACATCAAGGAGGACTGTCTACTGCAATAAATGGTTCTCTTTTTTCTCAAATTGTAGCAAATCCTCATAATCTTCTAAAGGCTCAAAAGCCATGATTTTTTCCTCAACGAGAGGAACAACCTTGTTTTCTTCTTCTTCTTCTTCCCCAAAAAAGATGGAAGCTCTTCAAATAAGAGGATTGGATCCTCTTCCTTCTTCTCAATAGCTACCTCCTTGTCCTCATTAGTAGGCTACAACTCCTCCCTTTGTTGCTTTGCTTGCTTCGTATCACTCTCCCAAAAATCTTTATTTGGGCCATCATGAGTCCATACAACCAGTCCACCCAAAAAGAGTGAAATGGTGATAAGTGTAGAAAGCTCATGACCCAACCAATTTTTTTGCACAAGGAGTGGAGGGGCTATAACAACATTTTCTTCCAATGGAGGGGTCCCCCTAAAACTTGGGATGATATATTTTGGGGAAGAGGGGCATCTGCCTCCCTGGCATGTGGGGATGTCTAAATTGTAGATTGAGGTTTAGGGAAACTTGAAATAGGGGGTTGGGTAGGGCTACTTTGTGTAAAACTAGAAAACTCCCTCCTAGGAGGCTCTTGCACTTCAGCTTTTTGTGTTTGGGAAAGCTTAAGCTTAACCTCCTCCAACTCCCTCACTTGTTCTTCTCTTTTGTTGTTGATCCTTATTTGCCTCTACTCCTCTTCCCATTGAAAATGAGAGAGAGCCTCTCTATCCATTTTAAAAACTACTATGGTCTCACTCAACACCTTATAGGTGTAAGAGTCATGAAACCATGTCTCCCTATCTCTATGCATTGTATCAACCCAAGACTCCATGAGGAGCGTGAAGTAGACAAGGTTTCCACCATATGAATAATCATAAGGGTGATGGACCTTTTCAAAAGTTTTTCATAGGTTAGAATAAGTAGAGGAAAGACTATATGTGTAGTTACAGAGCTTCTTCATCATGGCCTTGGGAATGTTATAAGGTCTGTTGGGTAACTAAGTGGGCTGGCCATAACCAAGTTGTGACTGACATAGGGAAATGAAAGGCTAAGGAATAGCCTCTTCATGATATGGGGGGAAATAGTAACTATTTCTATGAAATAGATTCATGATTAGAGCTTCATAAAACTACAATTTCAAAGAAAACTTGAAAATCATACAGATCAAGGATGATCTTTACTTACTAGCACTATGTCTATGTGAAACTAGACTAGAGTCACCATGGTGTCTGATGGAATGCCTCCAAAGGCTGATTTTACTAAGAATAACACCCAAATTCTCAATGCATCAAGATCAATTGGCTAACCAGTGGACTTATGTAGCTAAAATTGATTGTCCAATTGGGCATGCCAAAAATTATTGTCACAAAAGTTTGCACCCTTGTCCAAAGTGTTTACCTAAGGAAAACCTCGTGAAACATGGAAACAACCTCCAAGATATGAGACTTTAACTATGAGGTTGAGTCTCTAGAGAATGCCATCTTCCTTTACTATCAGGATGCACCTAACTACTCTTGAGAAGGAAAAGGGAGAAGGAATGCATGAAAGAAAATTACCTAATCTAATCTAAAGGGGTGATGTACTAAAATAGAGTGAACTCAAAGCAATCTTTGCCCATACATGCACTTTTAAACCATCATGACACCAAAGATATACAAATCTAGACTTGCTTTAACCAAACAATCACATGCAGATCAGAAAACCAAAATAAATGACACAAGGAAAATGAGATTCACTTATATATCATTCATACATCAAATAGATACAATCATGCAAAATTGCAGATATCGAGAATACACCAATGAGAGGCAAATAGGTCTTGCACAATACATCAATGGCTGAAAATGATAAGACAAAGTACCATATAGTTCTAAGACAAAGGGGATTTATAGTTGTATGCTAGAGTAAAGCCAAAGAAATAGAAAGAGTTTGACCTTTAAATTTTTTACAAAAACTACCTTTATAGCTTAGTCATAACTGAGATATCTTTCCCTAAAAGCCAAACTCAACCACTACAACTCACCATTACTACAAATCTTGAGGGAAATCTAATTAAAGTACACACCTAGACATATGAAAATAAGAAAATCTTAGATGGAAGGAACTTGGAAATGATAGAAACAACACCAATCAATGCAAAACCCACCAAAATGGATGATCAGATGTTGGAAGGGATGTCTATACATTGTTAATAACCCAAAATTAACTCTATAGTAGTTGCAATCAATCAGAAGATTAGATCATGCAAGAAAACCCTTTCTTTCTTTGTTCTTGGTTCATAAATCAAAAAAGTTAGTAGGTCAACTTGGTCACATAACTGGAATAAGCCACATGAACCAACCACATTATTTTGTTTCGCCAACTCACAAAGTCTTCATGCGCTTGACCACTTTAACCAACTAACCATGCCACCCTTTCAACTTAACTATGACAACTTCCAATACTATCAACCTTAACCATGATGTCAACTTAATTACACCTTCCTTTCAAACTGGTCCCATAGGACACGTGGCCATTTTTTGCTTTCTCGCATTGTTTAAAGATCGAGCAAGTCCATAATGTGAGAAAGTGATGATCATTGATTGCAAAATGATCAATGATCATGAGGGACCCTTGTTATTGTGGCATTCTTTAAGTTTTTGGGCCCACTGGACATTCAAAATCTACCTCATCAAGCACATAGACTCCTGCCCAATCAATGCCTACCGACCTACCATGCTACTTTGACATATCCATGCTATTCTAACAAGTCTTACTTTTGTGACTCATCAAGGGGAATGACATCATGAAGTCCACATGTCATAATGTCACTTTATCACATTCTATAAAAACCTTGCAACTTTATAAAGAAACAAAGTGACGACCGTAGATCCTCTTTGATCTAATGGTGAAGGCAAAAACTAGGAACATGCGGCCCACCCAACTGACCATGTCAAAGGCTTAACCAATGAAATGCCCACTATACACCAGCTTAGTCTGACTCATCACCTTGTCACATTGTGGCCCACCAAGAGAAAATGGACCCACATGCCACATGGAAACAAGGTGCTTTCTTGCATCATACAATATTCTGATAATTCTCAGATTGCAGGGAAGCACCAATCATTTATTTGGGAAGATCTTATGACAGATAAAATATGGGCCCATAAGATATAAAAAGTACAACCAACAATATAATGTAAGGTTATAACATAAAGTGTTTTTGTGCCCCATTTATTTAAATTTTCAAATATGTGAACGTTACTACGTTTGAATTCAAATATGGCAATTTTGGCGGGAAGGAAAAAATGACCAACACTTAAATTTGTGATTGTTTATTTGGATGATATTTAGATACTTAGTAAGACTAAGGAAGAACATCTTGAGACAATTAGGTAGGTATTGCAGAGATTGAAAGAGGAGAAGTTGTTGATTAATTTGAAAAAGTGTTCCTTGATGCAAGAGGAGATTGTGTATTTGAGATTTAAGATTTTAGCTAATGGTTTGAGAATGGATCCTGAGAAGGTTAAATGAATTTTGGAGTGGCCTACACCTAAGAATGTGAGTGTGGTAAGATCATTTCATGGTTTATCTAGTTTCTTCAAGAAGTTTATAAATAATTTTAGTTCTATTTGTAATGCCATGACTGAGACAATGCAAGGAGATGAAAGGAATTTCAAGTGGACACATGGAGCTGATAAGAGTTTTGAGATTTTGAAAGAAAAGGTTGTTGAGTTACCTATGCTAGCTTTACCTAATTTCAATAAGGTATTTCAAGTTGAATGTGATGCAAGTGGTAGTGCAGTAGGAGTTGAGTTAAGTCAAGAAGGTAAAATTGTTGGTTTCTTACGTGTGAAGTTGAATGATGTTATTGTTCAAGAGTTTTATGCTATTGTTCAAGCCTTAAAGAAGTGGAGACATTATTTGATTCCAAAGGATTTTTTTTTTGGTATAATAACCATAAATATTTATAATTTTTGGGAAGTTAGCATAAGCTAAATCAGTGACATATGAGGTGGGTTGAATATTTGTAAAGTTCCACATTTGTGATAAAGCATAAAAGTGGAGTCACTAACCAAGTTGCATATGCATTATGCAGAAGACGTTCTCTGTTTACCGAGATAAAGGTTGAGGTTCTTGGTTTTGATGAGATGAAGGACTTGTATGATTTTTTGAGGCATGGAGAGAGTGCAAAGCACCATATCTATCAGATCAACTAAGTAAGTATGATTTGTATTTCATTCAAGAAGGTATGTTGTTCAAAGGAATTCAATTGTGTATACTAAGAAGTTCTATGAGAGCTAATTTGATTAAGGAAAAATATTGTGGTGGATTGGCTATACATTTTAGAATTGACAAGACATTGAGTTTTCTTAAGGATAGGTATTATTGGCCACATGTGTATAGGGATGTTCAGAAGTTTGTACCATGTAAGAAGATATTATATGTGGTGTATGTTGATGAGATTTTCTTCAAAGAGACTATTAGATTGCATGGATTACCAAGAAGTATTATCTTTGATAGAGATAACAAATTTGTTGGTTTTTCTGGAGGAATTTGTGGAAGAAGATGAATACTGAGTTGAAGTTTAAATCTACATTCCATCCATAGATGGATAGAGAGAGGTTGTGAACATAAGCTTGGGTAATTTGTTGAGAAATTTAGTTGGAGATAAGCCAAGTAATTGAGATATGGTATTGGCACAAGCTAAGTTTGCATATAATAGTTATGTGAATAGGAGTACTAGAAAAACACCTTTTGAGACTTTACTAGAATGCAACCTAGAGGAGTTTCATATTTGAGGGATGTTGTCAGTGAGGAGAAGAGAAGTTCTGAAGGGAAATTATTTATTTATTGTATGAAGTCTTTGCATGAGGAAGTGAATTTGAGGTTGGAACAAAGTAATCAAAAATATAAGGAGAATGTTGATAAGTCTAGAAGACATCATAGTTTTGAAGTTAGTGATGAGGTGATGGTTCATTTGAAGAAAGGTAGATTTCCCGTTGGAATATACAATAAAATGAAAATGAAGAAGTTTGATCCTTGTAGAGTTTTGAGGAAGTTTGATAGTGGTAATTCTCATGAAGTTGAGTTCCCTAATGACATGGATATATTTCCTATATTTAATGTTGCTGATTTGCATAAGTATCATGAGTTAGATGATGAAGTTGTTATACCAGATGATTATCCTAAGAAGAAGATTGAAAAATTTAGTTGCCCAATGACATGGATATATCTCCTATATTTGCATAAGTATCATGAGTTAGATGATGAAGTTGTTATACTAGATGATTATCCTAAGAAGAAGATTGAAGAACATGAATATATATTGGATTGGAGAGTTGGTAAAAGAAAAAGAGAAAAATATTACTATGAATATTTGGTGAAGTGTAAGAATAGACCAATTGAAGATGCTACATGGATTTCTTAGTCTAAGTTGGATTAAACTTGGGTTGTGACATCTGAATGATTTAGGAGAATCATTTATTTCAACCCCATTTATCTAATGTAGGAGCATCCTAGGTTGCCTCTACTATCTTTCTCATATTTGTTCAATCTAGCAATAAGTGTCGAGTTACAATCATTATTGAGCTCTAGTGGTTATCAAGTTGTAGTTTCTACCAAGTTCAATGTTGGTCAATTTATTTAGTGTTGGCTAAGTTTCTTAGTATCAATCGAGTGCTTTGGTGGCCAAGCATTCCTTCATATGCTAAGTGAACCTTGTGTTTGTTGATGCTCAGTTCCTTCTTTGACCAAGTTTTTTTGTGATTTTTTCTTAGTGTGAGCCGACCTATGTATTTAATATGGGCGGTGAATTTAGTATAAGGATCTTATCTTAGGATGTGTGCAAATCATTTTGAGGTCAACCTTCTATTATGTAATGATCTAAACTCTTTTATAACCTATTTTGGAAAGTATAAATAAAGGTGTCTAGGCTTAGGTTAACTAGTGCAAATTCAAGGGAGTTAGAAGAGTTAGAATGAAGGATGTGTGAAAATTCTCTATCTAGAATTTCATAAATCTTGTTGGTTGTAGCCCAGAACACCTCATAGTTAGGCATGTATGTGAATGATTTGATGTTCCTTCTCTCCTTTGTATTTTTCTTTGTGTTGTTTATGTTTACTCTATAGGTGGATTGAACTATTAGGTGTGTCTTTGGTGCTACTTTTCCCATCCATACATGTGTCATAAGTATTCAGGTAAGTGCACCAAGGTGGTGTGCAAAAAGTGGCCACCTCTCACAAAAATCTTTTGATAATGTGTTCTTGTTATTTAAAATTTAAAAAAACTAGGCTTAGCAAAGCCAAGCCTTTGTCAAGCTAAAAATAATATTTAAAAAAAGCTTTAGTTTTTTACAAAAGGTGATTGCTATTTGTAAAGAAAAATGTCTTTCCAAAATATGATAGCATTTTGACTGTCATAATCTATTATTAAATACCTATGACCTATGTCATTTTTGTATGATAGAAACACATTTGAAGGATATAGGAGGAAATAAAAACATAAAAACTTGAGTTCATTCTCTTTGTAATTGAATATTGTTTACATTTTGATCAATTTGCAAGCATTCCACATCGTCAAATAAGTAATAATTTATTTGTTTAACTATTTTTTTTTAACTTTCAATTAAGCATGGCTTGTTTAAGTGATTTGAGATTTTTAAAATTAATTTGATGTTAGATTTGGAAAATAATCCATGACCATGATAGAGACAACAATGACCTCTTCAAACACAAGAAAATATGATAATATTGCAAATGAGCAACAAGAGAACTCACAAAATGTTTCTCCATAAAAACAAAACCCTCAGCAAGACCTAAATCCACTGCCAAGCCCTTTGCATCTCCAATAGATTGTGAAGATTTCACATAAGAAAACCTTATCAATTTACTTCAACAAAACAATGCCCAAATATCCATATTGGTTAATAGGTTGAGGTACTCTAGTTGTGCACACCACTCATCCCTCGACACTACCCTAGAAAGAATGGCCAATAGAGTGAATTGGGTTTCTAGGGAAGTTAGACCATGGGGTTCATTGAGGGATAGATGTTGTGCATTTTATGTTGATGGGTTGTCATATGGCCGAGTCAAAAAAAAAAGGGATACTTAAAGGTGACATATGTGCTCTTTTCATTGATCATATTATTAGCAACTCTCAAGAAATAACTACGAGTCGGTTTCCTATACATTGGTGTGTTCATAATAAGATAAGAGTTGCATTTTGGGATAGATGGTATATGGTGTTTAACCAACCACCCCATAATAAATAGGAGGTGCCTTTATATTTTTTGAAAAATCTATAATTTGAGTTTATCCTTAGTGATAAGTCAAATTACTTTGACATTCAGTAATCCCAGGGTAGAGGGAGAGGCTCTATGTAAGATAGAGTTAGAGCCCATAGGGTGGTAGAGTCACAACATAGGAGGAGTCTAGCTAAAAAAAACATAGTTCATGTTGCAGTCTTGGTAGTAGTGGAGGAGTCTATGGATTTATAGACCCTTTAGATATCTACATCATTTCCTAATGTCAATATTGAGCATGCCATATAATTAGTTGAAGCAGATGGTGGATCAACACCTACACCACCTCCATCATCATCAAATGCTCCATTTGGTTTATCCAATCCATTGAGAATTCATGCCCCAACTATCAAGGTATATGTGTTAGGGTAAATACCAACATGAATGAGAATGGTTTGACATCTTGTTCATGTACACATTGTGGGAGTAGATGTCATGCATTTGTTACTGAGGATGTAGCCATCATAAATGGCCTATTGATGATGATATTTTGTAGAAGGAAGACAGATGTATATGTTGGTACCAAATACAAGTTAGTATACTAAGAGTTGGGGGGGGGGGGGGGGGGGTGTGAATCAGTATACTCACTTGTTATAATTTTTTACTTTGAATTACACTTTACTTTAAACTATGGGTTAGCTTAGGTTATGGATCAACTAGTGAGGGGCCATGCAAAACATACCATATGAAAATAGAAATACATAATATAGTATTTCTCTCATGGAAACTTGAATAGGGTAAAAAACCATGCTGTGTGAGTCAATCCTCACCAATTTTCACTCTTCTAAAGTGCACTTGGTCAAGAGCTTATCCCTGTTAAAATATTACAATGACATTGTAAGGTGCCACCTTGTTAGGGGATTTAGATAAGACATGTTATATCTTTCCCTGTTAGGAGCAACATGGATAGAGGACTTTAGATCACAAATCATTGTGTCACCTTGTTAAGGGATTTTTAAAAATAACTTTCTAGGGTCCACCATCATTAAGATTTACTATTGCAAAGGTAAGTAAAAAATAGGTTAGTGATCTAAGAGTTTAGCTACTTAACTTATCTTGGAGTAGATCTCAGATTGGATCTCTTGAATAGTCTTGCAACCATGCTCTACCTTCTCTTAGCTCTACAATCCTTAGTTTTTGGCCACTAGTGTGCTTGGCTCTTTAGACTCTTGCAGATGACATTCTTTTGTTGTTTTAGTTTGGAGGCTTCTCCCAAGTTCCTTCTTACAAAATCTCTCTGAAGATGACCTCTCTTGTCTCTCTTCTTCTCCTCTTTGAGATTTTTGTTAGCTTAGCTCTCTCTGGCTCTATGGCTAATTACTTTTACAATTTGACATTTTCTCCTTTTCTTCTAATTCCTTTTATACTCTTCTTTCAACTTCAATTAGAAGCCTTAGATTAAAAATTCAAAATTTGAATTCTTGCCCTACTACTAGCTTTTCTTCCTATTGTAGTAGTGCATTTCTCTAGTCAGATATGGTGTATTCATGCAGGAGTCATGGGTGCCATGTGCTTTTAATGGTTTTCTCTAGTTAGGAGGATATAAAATTTAAATTCTTCTAGCTATTCCTTGATCTCTACTCCCATCAACATTAAATGTGGGTTAGACTATACTCTTACTCTCTTCATCACTAGGTAGTCACATTTTTCTTGCTTGATGTTCATCATGATGTCTAGGATGGATCTAATTGATGATATGTTCATTTGTTTCTACTACTCCACTTCTTGTTGTGCATATGGTCTTCACTTAGTATTCTTTTTCTAAGTTGATAACCTTTTTGTTTTCCTTACTAGGGCTCACATATCTTCTTTGGTTGTGTAAATTAGAGTTGCACATTGCATTGCCTTACCAGTTATGCCTTACTACCAATTTTTCTTTCCCCATAAGTGTTTCTAGAAATGACAACACCTTTAATGACTAAAACTATCATCATGCTTTATTGATCCATCTTTAACACTTAGGCCAACAATATTCTTGTTTGGAATTGATGGAAACAACTAGTTAGTTGGAAATACTCATGCACTTCTTCCCTTTTTACATTGTCTTCCCGTGAGATAGTGAACTTTCATGTGTGTGATCATCTACAACTTGTCTTTAGCTTTTCTCAACTTCTCCCCCTTTGACAACAATGCCAAAGTAGACTATCTTCTCATGCTTCTTATTCTTGCCTCCTCCTCCTATGGACTAGTCCCTTATTCTCATCAATCCGCTTTTAGATTTCTTTAGTTCATCAATATGGATTGATGCCCACTTGATCAACATCTTAGTTTAGGCTAGATAGGGGTAAGACCGCTAACCTATCTCTTAGATACTCAAAAGTATCCCTTTGAAGAGGATTTTTTGAAATTTCTTCTAGTTGTTCCTTGGTTGGTATATACTCCAACTTAACATTTTTTTTCTGGTACTTGTTCCCTTAGAAAGTAGTACTTGATGGGTATGTTCTTGGTCTTTGAGTGCATAATCAGGGTTTTGGATATTTTGGATATATTTATTGCACTAGTGTTATCATAGTTGATGATTACTAGTTCCTTAATTTTCTCTTGAATTCCTTCAAGAAGTTTTTTGATCCAAATAGATCATGTACAATTCATTGCTACAACAACATATTCTGCTTTAGGGTTGAGTCAGAAATACAAATTTTCTTTTTGCTAGTTTAAGCTACTAGTCTTCCTCTAAGAAGGAATGTGCCACCAGTTGTGCTTTTTATGTCATCCATATTCTCTACTAATCAACATCAATAAAAATACTAAGTTCAAAAGTAGCTTTGTGAGGCTATCATAGTCCATATTCTTTAGTTTGCTTCAGATATCTGAAGATCCATGATGGGCATCAATTAATACATATTTTTATTCCTATTTTCAACAAACAAAAGGACATCTTTTGAAGTTAAAGTGTATAAATAATAGGGATTATATGCATTTGTACTTAGGTTATTGACTTTAAGAATTAATTTTGAACTAATGGATGAATGTTGATATTCGATTGATAAATGTATATTTTGCCTTCGTCAATTTGAATTGGATATGTAAATTTGTGATATTGTTATACATTTTACCATGTCCAAGATGCTCAAAGATTTTTAGGTGGAGATATTTGGAAAAGATCAAACTATATACACCTAGAGATCCAGTCAAGTGAAAACTGTATAACAAAACTAAAGAAAACAACTAGTCAACTAAAGCATGAATGCATACTTTTATGAATGACTAACACACATTTGATGGACTTATTCTACCAAACATAATTCATGGTCCTATCCTCTTTTGTTTCAATCAATCCTGAACATGCAGATTGACTGTTTTGTTTTTTTGAAATAAGGAATACTATATATTCCACCACTACTCTATTTTGGGTGATGTTGCTACTTTTTTTTGAATATGAAAGTTGTAATAGTTTCTAGGGAAATAGTTGAAAGTTTGATAGTTTAGGAATCTAGTTTAGGAATTGTGTTAGTATTTCATAGTTTTAAGAAAAGGTTTAGTTTCAGATTCAACATAGAAGCTTTGATAATGGGAGAAATCATTTTGGACCTTATTCATGTTTTGGATGCATTGGAAATGGAAATCATTTTACTCAAATCAATCACGATGATAAGGTAGATTTGGTTACAATATTTTAGAAAGTTTGCTATCCTTTTTAATAGAAATTATTTCTTTTCTTTACTAAGTATAGACTGTGTTAAAATAGGAATACAATTTGAATGGATAATTTTCATTAGATAAAGATATGGTAGAGTTGATACAAACTATTTTGAATTAGATTACTTGTTGTAGTTCAATGAAATCATTTTTCTCATTAGTTAGCATCAATTATTTTTGGCAAAGTAATTTTTTGAATAGATTAGATAAAGACTTTAATATTAATTTTTATTGGTAAGATAAGAAAGAAATATGTTAGGAATCTATTTTGAGTTTTAAAATAGGAGTAAATTATAACTTATAAGCTTGGTTAGGAAAGTTCAAGATCACTTCGGATTAAGTAAAAAATACGAGTTAGTCACTCTTTATAGTGCAAAAGCATCCAATCATTGAAGTCTCATTGAATGATCCTTATAGTAGACAAAATTATACACACCTTGATCAACATTTGAATGAAAAATTAAATGATGCAAATTGACAAATCAACAACTTTGCACATCATTTTCGGCACCGTTGTTGGGGAAGGTAGCAATAATATTTCTAAGGTTAAAAAGATTAAAAGAGAATCCAAAGTTCAATTTGCACAAAAACTAGGGTTCAAGAGAAACAAAAACCTAGGGTTAAGGAGATACAAAAACCCAAGACCCAGGAAAAACATATGTCTACAACTAAAAGATTAAAGGAGAATAGGAGAAAATAAAAATTGAAGAAGGAAATACCTACCATGACTCAACATTCTCCAAGGTTTTCTTCAACTCAAGAAAAACCTGCAACATCAAATGCCTAGTCTAAAAAGAAATAAAACATTTTTGGGAAAAATAAGATTATGAAGGATAAAGCTATAAAGAACAAAAAGAAACTAATTTTTTTGACTAAAATAATACAAATATAGATCAATTCAAAGAAATAGTAGGATATACACAAGAACCTCCTACTATGGAGAATATTCCTAAAACAAAGGATTTAAAAGAGGGAACAAAATAATCTTGTTAGGAATCTCCAAATACAGTTTAAAATCTTTAGACAAATCAACAAGAACCGTCTCAAGATGAAGGACACGAAAATATTTAGACGAATCCACAAGAATCGTCTCAAGATAAAACATTGGAAATACAAATCAATAATTAGGAATCCTTTGACTCAATCCCTCATATTCCAGCTTATGAACAATTGAGCTCTGATTAAGAAAGGGTGGAGGAAGAATTTGAAGCACTAGATGAAGAGGAAAATGAAGAAATATTTCAGCAAAGAGAGGGTAAGGAAATATTGCAAGATGAAAGAACATTCTAGATGCCAGCTTGGAAATTTCTCAATGAAGAAGAAATGCAGTTAAGAGAAGCCTTGACTCTCTCACAAAAAAGAAAAGGAAATTGAGGAAGAGAGAAGAATGAGAGATATAATACATACTCAAATCCTTGAAAAAGAACTTCAACTTGAAAAGAAAATTGAAAGTTTGGAAAGCCAAAACAGATTAAAAGATGAACAGTTGAATACATTAAAGGAAGGAGTTTCTATTATCAAGAATGAAATTTGTAATGTCCCCATTTAAGACTTACCCTTAAATCCACTTCTAATTTCAAACTTGGATTTTTTTTTTAATTTTACCTATAAATACAATTTTGTAAATAATTCTCTCATGCTACTTAATAGCTTTATTATTTTCTATGCTTCAATTTCCCTTTTTAACCTTCTTATTCCCTTTAAACAATTTCCTACCTTATTACCTTTATCCCCACTCCTTTACTATAGCCCTTTTACCCTCTAAATTAGTTCCCTTTATTTTTTGAATTAATACCCCTATAATTTTGGCTTTAATAGCACGTGTTTGAATTTGCAATGGTGTATGGTATTTGAAATTTAACTCCATGCTTGAGCAACTTTTATATGATGTGTAATATCCAACCCTTAAGGTATCCACGTGGGCATACTTTCCACCTAAAATAGTTTGTTTTCCCTCTTTACAAAGGTCAAATGATCTATCCATTATCTTAAAATTGGTGTTTTGTTATTTTCATCATTCGGTCCTCCTTATAAGACTAGTTTCTATTTTTCCTCCATTTTCTTCTATTCCCCCTTTCTATTATTTTTGACTAGTATATAATATTCTTAGATAGAAGTAGAGCACATCTTCATTATTATTAAATTTTATAATACTAATAATTGATACTATCATTCCATATATTTTATTAGCTTTATATTGTTGACAAACATATAATTGTCTTTGGTTATATATAGACAATTATTTCTAATATGTTATAGACATTGATTTAGTTATATCAATATTGTAAACTTGTAATTTTTCCTCACAAATATTTATTTATCTTTTTTTATTCATCTGATGACTAACTAGCTATTATAAATATTATATTTTGTTAAATTAGATAGATATTACAAACTTACAGATGTCATAGCAAGCTATGAAGATCAAATACAAGTTTTACAATAGGAATTGCAAGCTATAAGGCAATAGATTGATCAACAACCATCCACCTCCACATCTCCATATAGAGATAGGTATCAAATTAAAAAATTAGAACAACAAGTGGAGTAGGCCATCAAAGAAAGAAATGAAACTGAGACAAGATAGAACAACTTATAAAAATTTCTCTACAACTAAGCCATTTAAAAAAACCCTCAAGAGTTTATGCTATTTTTCTCAAGGAACAATTCTTGCTTTGGCAAATTAATTAGATCAAACTGAAAAGAAAACTGGATTATGAAGATGATTTCAAGTTTATGGCTGACTATATCAAAAGTGTTCCAATAGTAGACAATTATATGCATGAATTTTACTTTCATGGGTTCATTTTGGGTCATCATTGGTTTTACTTTCTCAATTTGTATGTTTTTGATAAGAAAAACAAGTTTTACAGGGATCTTGAAACCCAGAAGTTAAAACATTTCAAAATGCTAATAATAAGTAATTAAAGCCCAACCAAAGTACAAAAGCCAACCAAAGGGCTAGTTCAACAGATAGACAAAAAGCCAACTAACCAAAAAACTATAGTAGACTAATAGACCAAAAGATAGGAAAAGAAAAACCAAAGTTATTCCTCTGTCTTTCTCTCAAGCTCTTGCATTGTTTCCGCTGCTTCATAGGCTTTATGAATCCCTTCGGCCATGTGCTCTTGCTTCTTCTAACTAGCCTGATCCAAGCTACTAAAAGCAATGTTAGTCATCACATCCTCTTCCATTCTATCTCCATCTCTGTCCTTTTCCTCATTTTCATCTAGAAAACCTCTAGCTTTCAACATTCCACTAAGGGATAGAATATATAATTAATAGAAGTTAGAATGGAAATCATCTGATTTTCTAGATTGTGATTGTAATTTTCCAAATTCTGGATTCTCGTCTTAGCCAAACTGAGTTGAACCCCCTATTCATTCAAATTACCACAATCTAGCTTCTTCCTTTTGTTTTCCATTTGAATTCTATCTCTAAAATCCTCCAATTCATTGTAGAGCCATTTTATAGACCTAAAATTATCAATCAAACTAATTTTGGAATTATTAAGCAAATTCATGCTAATTTCCCTTGCATTATCTGTAATAGCCACCATAGTTGGATCAATGAGATCCTCCATCTGGAGATGACCCTATTTTTCTTCTAGAATTTGAGGGTTCATAACCTCTCTAACAATACCCATTTTCAAAGTTCTAACATTAAAGTTTCTCTAGGCCATGCACCTGTTCTTTGTTACCACTACTCCTCCCTCTCCATCTTTCTTCTCCTTGTCCTATTCCTAAAGATGAATTGGGGAAAGAGGAATGGCAGATATCTCTAGCCTAGAATGCAAAATCCCCTTGGAATCCTTCTCTTTAGACTTCCTCTATTTCTTGGCCATCGACTCCTTCTTAATTTCTACCTCCTCTTCACCCTCTTCATTAGTTTTCATACCCTCCCCTTCCTCATTATACTCTTCATCTCCTTGATTGGAAACTTTAGGCCCATGACCTCTAGGGCTCTTCCTACATGGGGTTTTAATTGATGAGGGCAATTTCTTCTCTAAATCCTTGTCTTTCTTTCCAGTCGAAATGTTTTCTTCATCCTCCAAACTTATACTTTGGACATCCTCCAAATTAGATGAGAAGCTAGAGCTTCCCATATCCCTAGATGCTTCCATACCCTGAGTGGGGGTTTTTCTTCTGGTCTAAGCCTTGAAGTACTCGTATATTAGAAGCAATAACCCCTCATGCAGGGTCAAATTTGCTAAGGGTTTTTTCTTGTGCCCAGAAATACCCTTACACATGGAAGTATATAAATAAAATGGGAAAGAAATCTTGACACCATAGTGAAAGTGATTGAGTGAAACAAACTGGTGTGTTCTTACTCTATCAAATCTAGTGTTTCTCAATTTGTATGTTGGTGAGTTGTAACTTCGAGCATTTATTTCTTTTATACAAAATCAGAAAGAATGGGATGATAGAAATGAAAAACTTCTTGAGATGCAAGAAAGAATAAGTTTTCCCATACATCATGAATATCCAAAGGCACTCCCTTTCATAATAGATTTTAATACACTTTCCCAAGGTGGGGATACAACTAAAGTATACAAGCACAATTTACAAAACTCTATTTGGGATTATAGAAATGCAATTAACCTCCTTACATTTCAAGCCCATAGTGGCATAAGGGAAAGATATAACTCTATTCCAATCTAGATTAGAAGGAGAGAACCAATGTCCCCACAAAATTTTATTTGGTGACAAACTAGAGCAAGGGAGATTTTTTAGGTTATTGAGGCACAACAACCAAGGTGGATAGGAATGAGGTTTAGACTCCCATTAATCATTTGCCATGTTCCACTATTTAATTCTCTAAATAGATTAGAGGGAGAGAACCTAATAGATTGGAGGCATGACATTATTATTACCAACAGATATCAACATGAGAGGGCATATTTGACATACAATTTCAGGGAAGTCTGTCTAAATGATCACATGCAAGAAGAAAAAATAGACCTAGTAGATCCACCATGATGAGGACATTGTTTCAATCATGAAGGGGAGAAATGATGGCATCAATTAATACATCTTTTTATTGTTGTTTTCAACAACCAAAAATAAATTTTTTAAAGTTAATGTGTGTAAATAAAAGGAATTATATGCATTTGTACTTAGGTTATTGACTTTTAGAGTTAATTTTGAACTAATGGAGTAATGTTGATATTCAATTGATAAATGTATATTTTTCCTTCATCAACTTGAATTGGATATGTAAATCTATAATATTGTTATACATTTTACTATGTCCAAGATGCTCATAGATTTTTAGACAGAGATATTTGGAAAGGATCAAACTATATACACCAAGAGATCTAGTCAACTAAAAACTACATGGCAGAACTAAAGAAAACATCCAGTCAACTGAAGTATGAATATGTACTTTTATGAATGACTAGTACATATTTGATGGACTTATTCTATTGAATAAAACTCATAGTTTTGTCCTCTTTTGTTTTAGTCAATCTTGAACACGTGGATTGACTATTTTGTTTAAAAAAGAAAAGTAATACTATATATTTTTCTGCTACTCTATTTTAGGGGACATCACTACTCTATTTTGAATATGCAAGTTGTAATAATTTCTAGTGAAATAGTTGAAAGTTAGACAGTTTAGGCAGTTTACGAACTATATTAGTATTTCATAGTTGTAAGAAAAGGTTTAATTTCAGATTCAACATAGAAGCTTTGATAATGGGAGAAATCATTTTGAACCTTATTCATGTTTTGGATGCATTGGAAATGGAAATCATTTTACTCAAATGGATCATGATGATAAAGTAGATTCTATTACAATATTTTAGAAAATTTGTTATCCTTTTTTATAGAAATTGTTTCTTTTCTTTACTAAGTATAGACTGTATTAAAATAGGAATACGATTTGAATGGATAATTTTTGCTAGATAAAGATAGAGTAGAGTTGATAAAAACTATTTAGAATTAGATTACTTGTTGTAGTTCAATTAATGCATTTTTCTCATTAGTTAGCATCAATTCTTTTTGGCAAACTAATGTTTTGAATAGATTAGATAGAAACTTTACTATTATTTTTGATTGATAAGATAAGAAAGAAACATGTTAGGAATCTGTTTTGAGTTTTAAAATATGAGTAAATCAGAACTTAGAAGCTTAGTTAGGAAAGTCCTGGATTGCTCTAGATTAAGTCAACAATACAAATTAGTCACTATTTATAGTGCAAAATCCCCAATTATTGAAGTCTCATTGAATGATTCTTATAGAAAAAAAGCTTGTATACACCTTGGTTGATATTTGAATGAAAATTAAATGATGCAAATTGACAAAACAATGACTTTGCACATCAATTTGCTTCACAAACACTGTGTGTGATTCCTTTGAGTTTGCTAAGATTCTAGCTACTATTATAACTTCTTATGGAATGTCTAGTATGATGTGTACCATGTATTGGATTTTACCAATCATGGACCAATAAAGTGTCTCATTTGCTTTATGACTTTCATCTTTCTTTGAAAATTTGCAACCAGTCACCATTGGGGTTCCTACCAGTTTTTCTTCCTCCATACTGAATGTTTTAGGTACCTTCTGCACATACTTAGTCTATCCAACAAAGATTGCTCCTTTTACTTGGGACAGTTGAAGTCTAATGAAGAATTTTATTTCACCAATCATAAACATTTTGAACTCCTTCTTCATGGCTTTTGCAAACTCTTCACTTAACTTATTATCCCCTCCAAAGATGATGTCATCCAAAAAGATTTCTATGATCAACAATCAATTTATTTTTTCTATTTCATAAATAGATTACAATTGTCATTGGTTCTTATGAACCCAATCTTTATCAGGTATGAGTGAAGTATCTCATACAATGCTCTTGGTGTTTGTTTAATTCCATACAAGGCATTTCTTAGTCTACAATCCTGATTCCTTCCTTGTTTGTTTTCAAATCCCTTAGGTGGTTCTATGTAGACTTCTTCCTCCAAAACTTTGTTTAAGAATGTTGACCTCACATCCATTTAGTATACCTTGAAGTTCTTGTAAGCTACAAATGCTAGGATTATTTTGACTCCTAGTTTGACTATTGGAGAAAATTTTTCTCTATAGTCTATGCCTTCTTCTTGTGCATATCCTTTGCAAACAAGTCTGGCCTTGTTTTTGAGCACCTCTCCTTCTTTGTTCATCTTAATCTGGAACACCCATTTCATTTTAATGAAATTATTGTCATTAGGTTGAGCTACCAAGGTCCATGTTTCATTCTTCACTATTTGATCTACTTCTTCCTCCTTGGCTTTTCTCTAGTCTTTGTATTTCAAAGATTTACTTGTTGCTTTATGCTCTAAGTGTGAGAACAAATATACCATCTCCCTATCCTTTCTTTTGGTTATCACTCATGCATCCTTTTCACCAATGATTTGGTCTACTGAGTGATATCTTCTTACATATTTTTCTAGCACCAATTCTCCTCTTGCCACTTCAACTCTCTGCTCTTCTGGTTGAGTTGGTATAACTTCTTGTAAGGTTCCTTCTCTACCAGTGCTGCTTCCATTATATTATTTAGTGGGATGTACTCAAACTGTCTATAGTCTTCTGGTTCTTTCTTATTGGCCCCCTTATTATTTTTGAAGAATTCAATCACCTTTATATTAGTAGATTCCACAATCTTGTTTTTCTGAAGATTCAAACACCAATAGGACTTACTCTTAGTGGAGTACCCCAATAAGATACCCTCATCACTTTAAGGTTCAAAATTTTCTTCATATTCATCCCTCTTGATGTAGCACCTACTTCCAAAGACTTTTAATTAAGTTACTGATGGTGTGTGCCCAAACCATAGTTCATAAGGACTCTTCTCTATCCCTTTCTTTATTTGTATCTTTTTTAGGGTGTACATATTGTGCTTATAGTTTCTCTCTAATAGATTTGTGCAACATTGTTTTGGATAATCAATGTTCTTGCACAATCTGTTTCTTCTTTATGCGACCCCATTCTGCTAAGGTGTTCTAGGAGCTGACATTTGTCTTATGATTCCATGCTCTTAGAGTAACTTTCAAATTATTGTGAGTTGAAATCACCTCCTTGGTCTGATCTTAAGTACTTCAATGCTCTATCAATTTCTCTTTCCACTTTTGCCTTGTAGACTTTGAACATGTGGAAGGCTTTTGACTTCTCTTTCAAGTAGATAGTCCATGTCATTATAAAAAATCATCAATAAAAAAACATAAAGTATATGTCTCCAGATACACTCTTCATCCTCATGGGACCACACAAGTCATCATGAATCAAATTTAGTACAAGTTCTGAAGTAAACAACTTACTAGAGAAACTTGAGCTTGCAACCTTTCCTAGCTAAAAATCCTTACACATAACATTGTTAGGTTTGGTAATGGGGGGGGCATACCCCTTACACAGTTCCTCCTTCCTACTTTGATAGTACTTTCAAAATTTACTTGACATAGTCTTCTATGCCCTAACCATTTATTATTATTCTTGGCTATCATACAAGTATTATTAGGTATTAAAGGTTACCTCTTCTTTGTTCATCAAGGGCCAATAGCTTACCTTTCTTGTCAAATATTTTGCAAGACCCTTTGTTGAATTTGAACTTATAAAGTTTTTCCATTAGTTGAGCTACACTCTGTGTGCACCCTAAAATGGTCACCTAGACTATGGGCCCCCATGAATCAATTTATCAATTTTCTAAATTAATGCATTGCAATATTTTATTGAATCAATTCAAATCATTTTTCTTGATCAAATTGTAATTAATTTTATTATTTCAGTATTTCCTAAGGTTTGATCATTTTATCAATAATCTTATTTAATTAAAAGAAAAAATCTATTTTAAATAAATAAAATAATCTTATTCAATTAAAAGAAAATCTCTCTTTTAATTAAACAATTTTATCTTATTTAATTAAAATCTCTCTTTTAATTAAATAGTTTAATTTAATTTAATAAAAAATCTCTTTTTATTAAATAATCTTATCTTATTTAATTAAAAGAGAAACATCCTTTTAAATAAATAAAATAATTTTATTTAATTAAAAAAATCTCTCTTTTAATTAAATAGTTTTATCTTATTTAATTAAAATCAATCTCTCTCTCTCTAAATAAGTTATCTTATTTAATTAAAAGAAAAAAATCCTTTTAAATAAATTAAATAATCTTATTTAATTAAAAGAAAATCTCTCTTTTAATTAAATAATTTTATCTTATTTAATTAAAATCTCTCTCTCTCTCTTTCTCTCTCTCTCTCTCACACACACACACACTCAAAATAATGTTATCTTATTTAATTAAAAGGAAAAAAATCCTTTTAAATAAATTAAATAATCTTATTTAATTAAAAGAAAATCTCTCTTTTAATTAAATAGTTTTATCTTATTTAATTAAAATCTTCCTTTTAATTAAATAATCTTATCTTATTTAATTAAAAGAAAATCCCTCTTTTAATTAAATAAATAAATCCCAAGTTAAAACTCTCTTTTAGATGAAAAGAGGAAATAAATCAAACAAAGATTCCTTTTTTTGCAAATATTTGTAAGTGGTGAGCTTTTTCCTCTTACTTGTGTTTTTAGGGATTTATCCCACATTGCTCTTGTCAGAAGCCTCCCACCTCCATAGTTTCTTTTATAAGGAGCCCTCTCCTTCTCATTTGGATAGAGGTTAGTTGCTATAGTATTGTTATGCTGCAGGTTTGGAGAGCAATTTTGGAGGAGTTTGAGCCTTAGGGTTTGGACATTGGAGCTTCATTGCAACTTCTCTCTTCTTGTCTTCTTCTCTCATGCATCCATGGATTCCATCATCATGCTTCATTCTTGCATTTTCATATTAGCATAGAGTCACATTTACTTTCATAGATTAATCTTGCATTGTTATTTCCTTTCATAGATTAGATTTCCCTTCTTGCATTGCTTTGCATTGCTATCATTTAGATTAGCTTGCATATTTTGATCTTTGAATCTCTCATTTTATGTTATACTTGCATGGCCACAAATTAGGTCAAATCGAGGGCCTCCATTATAAACCCTTGCACTCTATAAATAGAGAACTATGAGTTACCATTTGAGACCTCATTCTTGAGCAATCTTGGATATAATGACTCATATAAGTGTATCAATATTTGAGCACACATTTTTTGCACCCACCATGGGACAACCCATCTTTACATGCTCATTTTGGCTATTTTTAGAGCTAACCCCCTTGTGTGGATTTGTTTGGAGATGAAAAACCCTAGATCTAAAAGATATGATCATATCTCCCAAATAGATTAGTATTTTGGTCTACAATTTTTTTTGCAAGTTGGAGAACTATCAGGGAAGCATTGGTTAAAAATTCAGATTTTTCTAAGGTAATTCATAATTTTTATAATTGTCTTTTGGTTTTTCATGAAAAATCATTTTTGGGTGCAAATTAGAATTTTTAAAGAAAAGTCTACATTTTTGGAAAGTTCTCTGAATTATATATAGACTAGTTTCTTTGTGTTTTGGGTTTAGAGCTCATATGATTGCTCAAACACTTGATTTACAAAAATTGGTTTGTTTTGACAAAATGGGTCCCTAGGGCACAAATGAAAATATTTTTCTAAAATTGTAAGATTTTTGGAAAGGTTTCTATTTTTTTAATAGGGGTCTCATTTCTATATTTAGGTTTTTTAGTCTGAATTCATGGCATATAGGTCCAATCTTGTTGATTGGGTCAAAAATCAAAATTAGAAAAAGGTCATTTAAAAATTAAATTGTATTTAATTTTCACATGGTTCAATTCATGATGTAATTTTTCATTTGGGTTATTTTTTGGTTATTATTACTCCTAATAATCATATTTTGAGATCTAACCCTAGGGTTTGCATAAGACATATCTATCTTCTACTAGTTTGCTTGGAGCGCTTGCTTGGTTCATTGGATCAGTGGAGTGATACATGCACATTGCTTTAGATGTGAGGTATTATTATACATCTCTATAACATTTGGACTTTAGAATTTAAATTGAACCTATCATGTGTTTGGCTTGAGTGCTTTACATGCTTTCATGATTCACATTTTGATTGGTGCTCTAAAATTGGACCTAAATTTTCTTTCTTGCATTATTATCATTTATATTAGCTTGTATCTTCATTTGCATGCATATTTTGATCTTTGAATATCTCATTTTATGGTGTGCTTGCATGGGCACAAACTAGGTCAAATAGAGGGCCTCCATTACAAACCCTTGCACTCCATGAATAGAGAGCTATGAGTCGCCACTTGAGATCTTGTTCTTGAGAAGTCTTGGATATAATGACTCATAGAAGTGTGTCAAAATTTCAGCACACATTTTTTGGTGTATTAATTAGGTCCTGTGAACACTATTTGTGGTGATCTTGTGAGAGTCATCTTCATTCTCTTTCCTTACATGCAAAGCTCTTCTTGATGATAGATCCCCTTGTACAGAGGGAAGGATTTAATATTATTTCATTATCTTGCTTGGTTTGTCTTCAACATCTGCTGGTACTTTCTCTCTTGAGATTGGTGGTGATTGATATTGGCTTTCCAAACCTCAATGAAGTGATTTTAAATTAGTGTGTCAATGAATCTGTTTACTATGTTTGGGTGAGGTAAAGAGGCTAGAGGTGTATGCTCTGTTCCCTTTTGGGCACACCAAAAACTTGGAACCCTTGAATCCAAACTAAGTTCCCATGTGGTCCAATTTTGTGAGTCTTTCTTGATTAGAGAGGCTAAACTATAGTGGAAAATCCCTTTATTGGGTAAACCATGTCAATAGAACCTCAAGCAATAGCAACCACTTTCGTCGTGGTAGCAAGACCCACTATATAAATGTCCTTGTGAAAGAAATCTCCACAAGTGTACTCTTTTGTTGGGCTATCTAATTTGCTTAACATCTCTGATTGATTAAATTCTCAGAATGTGTCAAAACCTTGGTGCATTGGGATTCAATTTTGCTCACTCGAGATTGCAAGAGTTGCAGAGTTGACCATTGCTAATAACCATAGTGTAACCCATTTTATTTTCTTTTCTAAGACTATGTGCATGATTGAAATTTTTTTTGAGAACATACACAGTAGTGATTCTAGGGATTAGATTCATACTACTTCACTATTCTTATTCATGTGTAAGGTTGCTTTGTCCCTTTCTCATTGTTTGAAGACAATTGTTTGCTTAAACTCCTTGATTTCTATCTTGCATGCCTAATTTATGATAAAAATATATTGATGCATCTAGTTAGTCAATTAAAATGAACAAGAAAACCAAGTTCCTAAGTTGAAACCTTTCTCAATTTGTTATTTTGTCATTTCCAGTCCTCCTTGGTTGATCTGGGTCAGATTAGGCCACTTACCCCACTGCTGGAAGCTTGTTTGCACCTTTGATTTTTGTTTTTAACCTCTTGAATCAGTAATATTTGATTTTACAAGTGACCTTTCTTGGAGTTAGTGAGTTAGAAACCATCCTTGTTGAGAAGATAGACCTTTGGATTCTTTGATAACATGCTTGAAGACTCTTAGTAATCTCTTTTCCATTCACTTCCATTCAATTTCAATTTTAACTAATTATAATTTGGGTAAATCATCCTCTTGATCCATATGTGCTAGGGTATTCACTCAAAGTAGTGAGAATCTCTGTGGTAGTGTTGGTTTATGCCTATTGCAAAAATTATATCTTATCATCTCTCTTTTGGACAAGTGAGTGCTTTTCCTATCCTAGTTTGGTACTAACATTTCCTATGGTTATCCAATCAACTAGTACCTTTTTCTTTCATGTTAGTTACAACAAGATATCAAGTAGATCATAGAAAGTGACCTCAAGCTATTTTTAACCAATTACCCTTAGTTTGAACTCACCAAAGACTTAAGAAAATTGAGCTTGAAAAGAAAGCCTTCCTAGATGAACAAGCTACAAAGGAAGAACAATTTAGACTCCTAGAGTTGGAAAGACAAGCCTTGTTGGAGATAGAAGAGACAAATGATCCTCCTTACTTTTATCTCACTAAGTGCAGAATGGGTATGCAATTCTAATTTGAAAAATTATTAAAGCAGAAGATTACATCATTACATGAATCATCTTCTTTAAGATTTACATCTTCTAATCCAAGACATCAATTGTCTTCATTTTCTAGATCCAAAGACCTCTTGAGAGAGAAAGTGACTAATAACTCCTTTAAGCATATGTCAATATTTCATGATGGATTTATCTTTGACCAAGATGAGAATGACAAAAATGGTACTAGTCATAGTTTTGAGATAAATTTTACTCGTTTGGGATTTTCATATGACATGGTGCTTGAGGCCTTAGTTGCAAACAAGATAATTATTTTACCATATAAATCTAGACCTTATGAACCTAAGGTAAAACCTTTATGGTGGAGAGATGATCACTATTGTGGCTACCATACAAGAAAAGGTCATAAAACTGAAGATTGTATTGCATTGAAATGTATAATTCAAGATCTTATTGATGACATGATCATTGATATTGAAATTCCTAATGACTTATGTAATGAGAATGCCTCTCTTGAGAAAGATAATGTTGAAGAACCTATTTCTAGTTATGGTCTCATTGATACCTCCACTTCTTCTAACACTCATGAACTTCCTAAAACTTCAAAGCTATCCAAAATTATTTCATCAAACAAAGAGCCTAATGCTTTCCATGCTGACTATGTGTATCCTCAAGGGCTACTTCTAAAAGAAACTCAAGCTAATCTACACTTGGATGCAAACCTTTTTCATGCTACTAAGACTAAAGATGATCAACCTTCATGTGATGCTATGCCTACTATTCTCACTTCAACTAGTCATTCACTATCTCCTCAAGATACTATCATCCAAACCTCATATTATCCCTTGTCTTTAGAAGTGGCCCCATGTCAAGAGGACTCTCAAAAGGCTAAAGGTAAAAATTTCAATAAAGATCAAGATCAAGCACCCATTCATCTTCTTCAAGATGTCACTACTTCCACTATTTCTCTCGAGCAAACTGAAAATTGTGAACAAAGTTCTATACCTATTCTATTGAAAGATCCTTGTCAAGATTAAAGTATTCCATCTTCTTGTTCTACGAATCCATGTTTACTTTCACTTTCTACTCTTCCCAAGTCTTTTCAAGCTCCAAACAATCTTATCAAAGAAGTTGCTCCTTGGTTGTCATATAGCTATTGATGGACTTATTGCTTATCCTTTTTCATCTTCCACGTCCATCCCTAGACTTCCTCCACCAATACTAAGGGCTTCATGTCTTCCTTCCATCTTGGTTTCTAATGTCCCTCCATTTTCGCATCCTAACTCTCCTAATTCATCATCCATCTTGGCTCCTTACGTCCCTCCATCTCCTATTTTCCTCACAATCAATGTAGATGCATATCCTTGAATCCTTTTCATTCACCCACCCATCTAAACTAGTCATATCCTCCTCCTTCTTCTACAAGTCCCAAGTCTATATGGATTCTAAAGTCTGTCTTCAAAGAGTCTAATGTTGAGCAAGTGAAGTTGACATTCAAACTTCCAAAGACTTCTACTTCATCTTCTTCCAAAAGCATTCTTCCATTCCATGTACCTAAATGAAAGCCTCTTCTATCCATACACCATATTCTATCACTCATTCCATCATTTACATTTCCTTCATCCTCTCACGACCCTTCAAGGTGTGCGTTGACATTGATATTTTCTTCATTTTGTCTACTCTTTCACAATCCTTCCATTCACTATCCTTCTATCTTCTATTCATTTTCCTCATTTTCCTATTCTTCCTATCTTCCAACCTCACTCACTTTGCATAAAATCTTATAATCCATTTTTCTCTTCCATCTTCTTTTCCCTATCAACATCTTTGAGCATATCATTTTGAATCCTTAGCATATCATGGTTTATCCTTTCAAGGAGCATTATCTTAAAAGCTTTCCTTCTTCCAAAAAATTCAACAAAAAAGGAAAAAAGGGAATTTTTTTTTGAAAAAATTGAACGTGTGCCTTGGTAAAAGCATCATAATAAGGTGCCTTGGTAGCAAAATCAAAGAGAAATAAATTCATCCTATGATGAAATCCACTCCTTTGTGGCACTTGAGATAAGTACCATGATGAAATCCTAGAAATCAGGCATCATGTATAGTTCTTCTACATCTTTCATCCATTCTATCATCTCACTTTGATCTTAACAATGTTGACCTATACATGAACATTTGGCTATCTTGTGAGCTATTTTACAATGATCTTGCTTTGATTCCTTTCATGTTTAGCCTTCATATCTATTTTCCTCCATTCATTCTAGTTTTTCACTATTGTTTTCTCATTTGGTTTTCATCTAATAAAAAAGAGTAAAACATGATGCTATGAAGTCTCTTGACATTTCTACTCCTTTGGACTACATCCTTTCTTGCTTTTCCATTACACTTTCATGACTTATCCTGTGCTAGCCTTTCATTGCTTGTCCATATGTACTTTACATGACAATTTTTTCCTAGCTTGGGTACCCTTGAGGATTTCTTCTCTTCATTCTTTTTCATTCTCTTGTCTTCCATCTCTTCCACCAACTTGCTAATCCCTCTTGTCCTCCACCTTGCTAGACATTGGGACTATACGATGTGATCTTTCTTGGGAATTTGATGCCCATTTTGTCTTGGGGCATCATTTGTATATATTTATTGATCCTGAAAAAATCCAAAAATAATAATATATTTCAAAAAATCCAAAAAAATGACATATTTAAAAAAATTCAAAAAAATGATTATTTCAAAAATAAAAAAAAATGATATATTATTAAAAATTCTAAAAATTGGAAAATGTCCTGAAAAATGATCATCTCAGTGAAAACCTAATAATAGGTGCTTTGATGTATCTCCAAAAAAATTATATATTCCAAAAAAATTAAAAAATTAAAAAAATAAAAGAATTAAAAAAATTGTAATAAGATCCAAGTGGTGAAAACCTAGAAATGGGCACTACTTGAGGCTTTTACACCCCTATTTCTTAGCGTGTCTCCTCAACCCTTAGCCTTTCTCCATCATTCATTGTCCTTGTTTCCTTGGTTTGGAATTGGTCATTGTGTTGGTCTAGGGGGCGTGACTGTGTTAGGTTTGGTCTCTTTGATGTGTTAGTCCTTAGGAAACCTCACAAACAATGTTTTTTGAAACCACCCCAACTGTATTTTTCAATACAACCCTTAACATCAAGTTTTTTTCAACACTTATTGGTTTGGTCTTACCTAGTTTTGCCATGTGATCTTACCTACTTGCAAGCATTCGATCCTTATCCTCAAAACTTAGTATCAGTTAACACACTTAGATTATTAAACACAAATATTTAATGCTTAAGCTATGTCATGATGATGCAGGAGCATCCAGAGGTATAAGGGCAATCCTGTGTCACCCAAAAAATGTACTTAGACTTAGTTTCTGTTTCATATCTTTACATTTTTGGATACCCATTTGGGTCAAATAAAGGTTCCAACTCTCACAGTTCCACTATCAATGCGTTTGAAAATCCCAAAAAAATAGGAGCATGCAATTTGGCCATCATTTTGGTGACCTAGAAGGTGTGAATTGACCAGATGAATGTAATTGTGATTTAGAGCATTCCAAAAAAAGAATCAGGTCAAAAGGCCCCACGGTTTGAAAGTTATTGCAGTTTTTCAAGTTTTGGAGACCCCCTAAGAATGCTTTGAAGTCAGGTTAGGGGCATTAAATGACCTCAAAAAGGGTCAAAAAATGGGGGATAAGTGAAGCTTGTCCATAGGGCTATAGAGCGCTTTGAGAGCCTTCCGAAAATGTAAACGCTTCGTCAATTGGAGCTACGGTTCAAAAGTTATGCCTCTCGAAAGTTCGGTTACTGTTTCTGGATTCTTCTAGATTTGCACCGACTTCTAACGCCACTTCTGGAACCTTCTATTTGGTCAGTGGATGCCTACTAGCACTTTCTAGAATGTACTCCTAGTCCTTAACCCTTCGAGGTCTATTTAAGGATCACAACGATCACAGTGGAAGACTTCACCACAATCTCGGCAACCAACGAATCTTCAAATGCCACTACCAAACTGACACACACAAACAAAGAAAACAATGACCACACACATGATGAGGGCTTGAAGAAATGACCACACATCAAAAAAATACCTAGCTGGGGTAAAATGTAGAATCCTAAAATCTGGCTAAGCCTAAAATCTTGAAGCCTTGAAAGTTGGCTAAGTCTGGATTTCTGAAGCCCTGAAATTTCCTAGAATCCTTAACTTGTCTTTGAGAGGTCTAAAACCTATCTCAAAAGATTCGTTGCATATATTAAAATATATATCAAGTATAAGGAATACTTAAATGATATATTTTAAACCTCTATGAAATCTATTTTGAACAAGGAAGGCGCAAAAACCAAAAGGGTGTCCAAAACCAACTTTCGAACTTTCATCCGACAAGCCTAGATAGCCCCTGTTTCTCATGCGAGAAAGAAAATTGGTCTCAAGTTTCGCATGAGATCTTGCACCATTGCACATGAGAAAGTACGTAGCTTCATGCAAGGACTTTTGAGCATTGCACGAGGGCTTCCGTTCTCGCGTGAGGACTTACATTCTCACATGAGGATTCCTCTGCACTGCACGAGGACTTGCATTCTCGTGCGAGGACTTGCATAGTCTCACATGGGGACATGAATTTCCATGTGAGAAAACAAATCAGCATGACCAAAAAATGCAAACAAAAAGCATAAAAACATGGAAACCTCCACATCGGGGAGTACTGGATCCACGTAAATCAAGAAGTGAACACTTGAGTGCAATCAACAAGATGCCAAGATCAAGAAGGAGATACATCTATCCATCTAAAAACCACAACAAAAAATAACATACTGAAAGAAAAATCACAGTGAACATAAGAAACATTGCAATGTACAGAGAGAATATCACAAAAACAAAACAACCAACTAAGTACATGGTTCCTCCCAATTGTTAATAGCATCATAAGACCATCATGGATCCTAGCCATCCCCCACACATAACATCCCAAGCCACCAACATGATCGTCGGTACTGTCATAATAGGGATGTCACTACTAAACATGCTACCAAAAAAAGCATAAGGAAATCTAACATGCTAGTAGAAAAGCATAAGATAATCCTATAGTAGATAACATCACCTATCACGTGCTAAATATCAATAAGCAATAGATATGCTAATACAAAAATTCACATAATCTAATCATATGCTGAACATCATAATATGGGAATGCATCAAATAAACTGACATCATCTAAACACGATATCCAAGCATTCCACTAAAAGCATAAATCACAAGAAAGCATACTCTGAAACCTGAAGTACCAAGTGAAAACATCTAGCAACGGTCGCACTAGGACAAAAGACCATCTCTGTACATCGATCCCTAGTAGTGGTGAAGGTAGCTACACCTCCCAACCACAAGGAACCCATAGGTCCACACTTGCCATGGTAATGGAGATAATGATCCAACCACAAACACACATAAAACACAACATCCAAGGCTAACACTCACACCAGACAGTATGATGGCGGCAACCAAGAACCAAGACAATGCAAGGAGTATAGGTCCTAGTCAGACACTCAATAGGCTACTAAATAGGGACTGACATCATGGAGAGTCGCTTGGCATCCAAAAGCCCAAGCTAGTATAGGCAACTACTCTTCTCAACAGAAGGCGCACAACCTAGGGCAACAACTCTTCATGATGGAAGGCGCACAACCCACAAATTTTATTATCTTGTATTTATTACCACCCAATGTTTTAATTTAATTATCACTTATATAAAACTTCCTCTACCAACCAGGGAATAGTCACCAAGTTGCAGGATAGAAGCCCTTCCATATGCTACCCTACCCTACCCATGCTCAACCTATGACAAGTGCCTGTGGGCATGCATACTCCCATCCCAACCCCAATGATCATAACTTCTGGAAGTACCACAGAAGAGCAGGCCTCACAAGTCACTCAAAAAATGTACGTGCACATACTCGTGTGTGGCGCACCACCATCACAAAGATCATAACACAAGGATAGGATGAGAACACCATGTAAAGAAAACACCCAACTGAAAGCAACACGGGAAGGACAGATTCTACATGAATCCCAAAGCGAATAAAATAATACATCATGAAATCACTCAACTAGCCTCAATCCGAGAGTATGGATTCTACACAAATCCCAATGATGTAACAAGACCAAAAGTCATGAACTCACTACACCGGCCTCAATCCGAGAGTATGGATTCTACACGAATCCTAGTGTTCACGAAACAAAAGCAAAGGTCTAAAATAAACAATAACAATAGGTACAAAATCACTCAACCGAATACAACGTTGGAAGTACGAATGCAATACGCATCCCAATGCAACATAAAAGTGTAATAGTGGTCTGACTAATATCCAAACGAATCATTAAGGTCCACGACCCACATTGTGCCAAGAAAACTTGAGAAAACAAGGTGGCACACAAAATGAAGTAAAAACCCCAAAATTTAGGAAAACTTCAAAATTAAAACTCATTTGACCTTTGGGCACAAAAACCCCAAAAATCCAAAAATAAATGGAATCAGATACCGTATTAAAAAATGACCAGCATAATGGTGCAAAATCCCAAACCCTCATCTTGAAAAATAGGGAAATGTTCGTACCCACCCAACTGACTAGAACTAACATACAAAAATGGAGGAGAACACTAGTTCTTAGCCTCCAAACAAACAGCTACAAAAAATTGAAGCAAAAATGGAGTAGGAACAATATAATAGGAAAACCCTACCTCACAGCCAAAAGGGAAAAATGGGAATCTGAACCATAAAATAAATATCCCACAGAAGTAGCTGAAAATCGAAGCAATCCAAGGTTTCCCCGAGCTGGATCCAACGAGCCCAACCTTGCGACGATCCCATGCCCGTAGCTCCCATAAATTTGAAGAAAACATATAAATCCTCATGAAGATGATTTTGGGTTTTACTCTCCAACTTTCTAATTCAAAAGTGAGAAGTAAGGAATTTGAATTCCTTTTTGGATATTTATTCACTTTTCGAGTGAATAATTGATTAGGGAAAATAACCAGCCAACCTAGTTAAACCCCGAATTGACCCAAATGAAAATAGGCTATTCTTATAAATAGGAATTCATCTATGGAAAAGCTTCCAAAAATTAAAATAAATCAATTAAAAAGCCCAAAAAATATCCTTAAGAACTTTCGCGACAATACGAAACTCTCAATGCACAGACATGCTCACTGGTCAAATCACATAATGCAAATGAGTTTGGATTTAATAATCACCGAAAGGTTTAAATTAAACATTTAATTAAGGATATGTCGACCATACCGGGATGACATTGGTAAAATATGAAAAGCTGAATCACTAACTCCATGTGCCACTGCCAGGGATATAAATCCTGCACACTAAACAACATGATCAAGTGCAATTGCATATAATAACATAGCCGAAGGAATAAATGCATTAAATCACCTAATTTAACCATTTATTAATTTATATTAAAATAATCTATGTACATCACTCACGTTCGCATAAAGCATAACAATGTAGGAATGAAGTAAATAACCATAGCATTAAATCCATCACCTAACATAATCAGAGGTAAGTCCAAATACTAGATAACTAGATATCATCATAAAACACAACGTCATATCAAAATGGAATCATCATGAAATATGATTAACTAAAAAACATAGAAGTCTAATATCTATGATACTGAAATCAAGGTATAACATCTGACCCTCGGGTTGTCTCAAATGTAAATCATCACAAAGTAACAAATATCTCTCTAATCAGAAATATAACAAGGTAAATGTCCACAACACATAACCAAATAATCCAACATGGACAATCCATTCTTAATTACTTAAGCATTAAATAATGATTGTTTAAACAACATTAATAAGGCACCTAAAACACATAAGCGAACACGATCATAAACATGACTACCCACTGCTACATGAGGAACCTAGTCCAGTGTAGTATGGTAATAGTACACAGCGCAATCTTTGCACACATCTCAGGGTAATCATGTAACAACCTCATGATACCACATCGATCCTAGTAAGCACTGGCACAAACCTTAGTGAACCATAAATCAAATCATAATCTCATAGATTAGTCAAAGCACAATCAAAGCAACTGATACAGAAACATAGATCCAAACACCTTGACGGTGTAGACCACTCAAGGTCACAATCATGATCCCATCACAACAAAAGATCAGCAAGGTTGCATCCATCAGGACGACTTACAAAAGTCAAATGGGAGAGGCACTACACTACATGTGTTCCCAAAATGATCACACATTAGTCAAAGAGGGGCAAATGTATGCACCCTAAAATGGTCACCTAGAAAATGGGCCCCCATTCTTCAATTTATCATTTTCCTGAATCAATTTATCAATTTATCAAATCAATTTATCAATTTCCCAAATCAATGCATCTCAATATTTTATTGAATCAATTCAAATCATTTTCCTTGATCAAATTGCAATTAATTTAATTATTTCAATATTTCCTAAGGTTTGATCATTTCATCAATAATCTTATTTAATTAAAATAAAAAATCCACTTTAAATAATTAAAATAATCTTATTTAATTAAAAGAAAATATTTCTTTTAATTAAATAGTTTTATCTTATTTAATTAAAATATCTCTTTTAATTAAATAGTTTTATCTTATTTAATTTCAGTCTCTCTTTTTATTAAATAATCTTATCTTATTTAATTAAAAGAGAAACATCCTTTTAAATAAATAAAATAATCTTAGTTAATTAAAAGAAAATCTCTCTTTTAATAAATAGTTTTATTTTATTTAATCAACATTCTCTTTTTATTAAATAATCTTATCTTATTTAATTAAAATATTCCTTTTAATTAAATAATCTTATCTTATTTAATTAAAAGAAAATCCCTCTTTTAATTAAATAAATAAATCCCCACTTAAAGCTCTCTTTTTGATGAAAAAGGATATAAATCAAATAAATCAAATAAAGATTCCTTTTTTTGCACATTTATGTAAGTGGTGAGCTTTTTCCTCTTACTTGTCTTTTTAGGGATTTATCCCACATTTCTCTTGTCAGAAGCCTCCCACCTCCACAGTTTCTTTTATAAGGAGCCCTCTCCTTCTCATTTGGATAGAGATTAGTTGCTATAGTATTGTTATGTTGCAGGTTTGGAGAGCAATTTTGGAGGAGTTTGAGCCTTAGGGTTTGGACATTAGAGCTTCATTGTAACTTCTCTCTTCTTGTCTTCTTCTCTCATGCATCCATGACTTCCATCATCATGCTTCATCCTTGCATTTTCATATTATCTTATAGTCATATTTTCTTTCATAAATTAATCTTGCATTGTTATTTCCTTTCATAGATTGGATTTCCTTTCTTGTATTTCTTTGCATTGTTATCATTTATATTAACTTGCATATTCATTTGCATGCATATTTTGATCTTTGAATCTCTCATTTTATTGTGTACTTGCATGGACATAGACTAGGTCAAACTAAGGGCCTCCATTAGAAACCCTTGCACTATGTGAATAAAGAGCTATGAGTCGCCATTTGAGACTTCATTCTTGAGCAATCTTGGATATAATGACTCATAGAAGTGTGTCAACATTTTAGCACACACACTCAAAACATTATGTTTCAATCCTTCTACTAGGTATACATATTCACATGTAGTGGATTCATTTAGGGATAAAATACCCTTACCTATCATTGTGAATGGTAAGTTATTGAAAAACTTCACCATTTCTTCGTCATAAGTTTTGGCCTTGTGGATCTTGTTCCTAATCACTTGACATGCGATGGTAGCAGCCACTATCTATTATCCAATTCTTGTGAATGTTGGTGTTAGTTATCAATGCTCTCCCTACCATTCCTTTTGTAATGATGACAAAGGATACCTCATCCTCATCATCTTCCTCTTTATTGGTTGATGCTTCATCAGTCACACCTTCTTCAACAATATAGCACCATTTCTTTAAAAAAAATAAAAATAAATCTTTTGGCCACTTCTTGTTAGATCCTTTCTAGTTGTTATTTATCTCCAATGTCTTGTCTCCTTTTTGACTAGTTCATGGCATCTAGTAGCATAGTGTCCTACCTATTTTAACTTGAAGCACTTAAAAGGAAGCTTACCTTTGTACTTCCCTTTTCCTCTGGCCATCCTCTTTGAAAATATAGAATCTATCTCTTCTTGTTCTACCTCTTCAGTGTACAAACTTTCCAACTCCTTGTGTCTTCATGTGCTTGGTTCTCCTTTCTCCCATAGTGTCGCATTTGGAATAATTGAGGCTTTGAATGTTGTCTCAACCATTTGTGGTTGGTTTTTGTTGAAGTTGCTAAGTTCAAATGCAATGAATTTGCCTATTACTTCATCTAGTGATACATCCATTTTGTCTATTATTTTCACCTCTTGAATGGCTAACACTCTAATGGCATATTTGGGTAGCAGGGTTCTCAACATCTTTCTCATGCACTCATCTTTTGATATTACTTTGCTACATGCTCTGACAACTAGCATGATGTCTTTTACTCTTTTTCCATAGGCTTCAATCTCTTTACCTTTTTGTACTCTCATATCCTCAAATTTTCCTTGTAGGATTTTAGCTTTAGCCCTCATAAGATGCTTTTCTCCTCCATGGATGACCTTTAGTTTCTCCTAAATTTTGTGGGCTATCTCCAATTCCTCCAAATCTTTGTATTTAAAGTATGATAGGGTTCTCTCTTGGGCATCCATTGTAGTCGTCTATAATTCTAGAGTAAGTTGAATATGTGGTTCAACATATTTGACCTCTACATGCATCTACTAAGCATCTCCAAGATTATTTAGATGTAGGTGCATCTTTCTACACCATGAGCTATAGTTTTCCTTATAAAACTTTGGTGCCTCCCTTTTGAACATCCTAACCTTTTTCCTCAAGCTATTCAACTCTCCTCTCCTAAGGAATGAGGCTCTAATACCAATTTTTGTTTCCAACTATAGTTTAGTATACTAAGAGGTGGATGGATGGGGGGTTGAATCAGTATACTCACTAGTTATAAATTTTTACTTTGAATCAAAAATTACTTCAACCTATGGGTCAACTCAGGTTATGGATCAACTAGGTGAAAATAGAAACACATAACATAATATTGATCTTGTGGAAACCTAGGTAGGGTATAAACCATGGCATGTGAGTCGATCCTCACCAATTACACTCTTATGAAGTGTGCCTAGTCAAGAGCTTATCCATGTTAAAAGAATACAATAACACTATAAGGTGCCACCTTGTTAGGGGATTTAGATAAGACTTGTTAGGATCTTTCCCTATCAAGAGTAGTATGGTTAGAGGATTTTAGAGCACAAATTAATGTGTCACTTTGTTAAGAATTTATATAAAGATCCTACTAGGGTCCATCCTTGTTGAGATTTACTATTGTAAAGGTAAGTGAACAATAGGTTAGTGATCTAATAGTTTAGCTACTCAACTTAGGTTGGAGTAGATATCTGATTGGTTCTCTTGACTAGTCTTGCAATTATGCTCTACCTTCTCTTGGCTCTACAATACTGAGAATTTGGTCATTGGTGTGCTTTTCTCTTCAAGCTCTTATACACGACATCCTTGTGATATTTTATCTTGGAGGCTTCTCCCAAGCTCCTACTTACAATAGTTCTCTGAAGATGATCTCTCTTATCACTCTTCTTCTCCTTTTTGAGATTCATCTTAGGTCAACAATCTCTGGCTTTGTGGTGAATTACTTTGGCATTCTAAAATTTTTCTCCTTTTGCTCTAACTCCTTTTATACTCTTCTTTTAGCTTCACTTAGGAGCCTCAAATTACAAATTCAAAAATTTAATTCTCACCCTACTACTAGCTTTGTTTCTCATTGTAGTTGTGCATTGCTCTTGTGAGATATGGAATGTTTATATAGGTTTAATGGGTACCATGTGCCTTCAATGGTTTTCTCTGGTTAGAAGGAATTCAAATCGAAATTCTTCTAGTCATTCCTCAATCTCTACTCCCATGACTATTAAATGAAGTTTCAACTACACTCTTACTCTCTTCATGACTTGGTAGTTAGAGGTTTCTTGCTTTATTTTCATTACGATGCTGAGACTAGATCTTCTTGATGATATATTCATTTATTCCTATTGCTTGGCTTATTATTACACATGTGATCTTCACTTAGCATCCATTGTCTAAGTGGATCACCTTTTTCTTTTCCTTACTTGGGATCCCATATCTTCTTTGCTTGTATAAATTATGTTGGAAACTATAATTGGAATAATTTTTATATTTTCATTGATGTCAAACTTTATTAGTGAGACATTTATTAGTAGTGTAGAGTGCCATATTATTTGATTGATGAAGATGATTTAAAAAGAAGAGATAAAAAGGTGAGCTAGTCAAGTTATTGAGAAAACAAGAGCTAAGTATGACAGAAGTACAATGGGTAGTTGATCAGTTGGTCTTTGAAAAGATAATGTGTTGTTTGATCATTATAAAAAGTGGATAAGTTTAAAAAGAATGATTGAAGAAAGACAAGCAGTTGAATAAAAAACTAAGGTTGACAGAGTAAGAGTTTTACTATGGTCAATGAAGTAGATGATTAAGGAAATTAAGAGATAGTCAAACAAATAGTATTAGCCAAGTGATAGTTATAGCCAAGAAATTTGAAGTGAAAAGTGCGGTAGCAATGAAGCATAGTGAAGATCGAGTGAGGTAGTGTAAGCCAAACAAGATATAACAATAGAGACCGAGCTACCTAGTATTGATTGAGCTGAAAAACATAGTGATGATCAAGTGTTATAAAAATAATAATTTGTTAAAGAATAAAGATTTGAGGCTGAAATAGTTGAATTTCTAGATTGGTCAAAATGCATGAATGATGAGGATTGATGAGTTGGTGTATTTAATGTACAAATTGGGTTTTTAAGCTATCTATAGTAAGGATTCAAGGTGAAGTTTCCAAAAGTTTCAAGAAAGGGGTAGAAGGACAAAATGATAGACATATTCAATGAATCTTATCAAACCTTAAGATTTACAATGATGTTTAAGTGGTAAAAGCTCAAAGCTACCTATTTAAAGAGGATCAAGAGATGTTTTATGGTTATTGATTGGGGAATTTGTAGAGAACTTGTGAAGAATAGAGTAGTGGAGGAAAAGTGAGAAGATTGTTGAAGTGTGATTGCTTGAAGGCTTTCCAAGTAGATCAGTGATGGAGTATATGATGAAGTCCAAAAAATGAACCAAGAATGAGCCAAATGGAGATCTAAATTTGCAAAGTGAATTGTTTTTTAACAGATCAAACCTAGCTATTACTTCCTAAGCATTATGGTAGTAAAAATACTTTAATCAAGGTTGACCTAGCAATCATTTATAGATGCTTTAATCAAGGTGACATTCTAATGGAATCAACCAAAGTCCTTTAACAAGAAAAATCCTATTGAAGTGACTAAATCTTTTAATACTAATAGTGTGTTTTGTAATGTTTAACAAGGTTGGCTCTTAATTGAGCTCACTTCAAAAGAGTGTAAAATTTGTAGTATGTTACTTGGCAGTTTTTCCCAAATTAGGTTTCCACATTAAATCTTGGTGTCATACATCCATGAATTTTATTTTATGATGCATTTTATTTTTAGTTGTTTATTTTTGTTAGTAGACATATACTAGACAAAGAGCCAAATGTTAATGAATAAGCTAAGTCATTGATGAGTTTCTATATTGGCCAAGTGGATTTATGAGATTGAATAAGTTGTTTGAAGTTGTTAAAAGTTGAATTGGTACACCTGGACTTGGGGATAAATGATTCACCCCCCTTATTATTCTAAATATTCTAACAATTGGTATCAAAGCATTTGGTTCTTGTAAGGAAAGTGTGAAGGGACTTAAGTTAAACATCAAGGTTTACAAGAGAGAGGCACCTACGCTAAATAAAGAGAACTTCCCATCATGGAAGTGCCTGATGGGATTGCATCTCTCTAGAGTTGGAGATTTTTCATTATACTACTTTGAAAATGATTAAATTGAAGTTCCTAGACCCATGATAGTTGAGAAAATAAAGAAGAAGCATGAGTATAATCAAATGATAATAGATCTGGCATCTTCCTTGAGTTATGTTGAGTTTGATGATGTAAATGATTGCACTCCTAGAAAGAAAATATGGGATAAGATGACACAAATTCATGGAGGAGACAAAAATGTGTTAAGGGATAAAACAAAAAGTTTGATGGGCAAGTTTGTTGACATGAGAGTGAAAGAAGGAGGAACTATTGCATAGTATTGCGGCCAAATAAAGGAGGCTATGAATGTTATTAGAGGAGATAGAGGGGACATATCTAATGAGACAATGATAAGTAAGGTACTAAGGGATTTAATTCCTATCTATGTAATTAGAGTATCCATAATTCAAGAATTGAGATGTACACCTGGTAATGATCTGAACTTGGATAGTCAAATTGGTAGACTCACTGCATTTAAATTGTCAAAATTTGATAACTATACACCTTCTATTGTTGAATGTACTTTCAAGTCTTGACTAACCCTTGGAAAATAAAAAAGGAGAACAATTTCAAAGAGTAAGCATGTGGATAGTGATAGTGAATCAGATGATGATCTTCATGACCTTGAAGCATTATTGGTAAGAAGGCTACCAAGAGGAAAACAAAAAATACAAAGGTAAGCTTCATATTAATTATTTTACATGTAAAAAAGTTGGTCATATTGTTTTAAGATTTCTCAACAAAGATAAAAATGAGGAAAGGGAAGACAAAAAATACTAAGGAGAGATAAAAGAGAAAACCAAGGTAACAAACACTACAAAGGCCTAGGTAAGAAATATTTTACATTGCTAAAGAAGAGGGTTATGATAGTAATTATGATGAATATGATGAAGAAGTTATTTATGTTGGAAAGAAAGATGAATCTGATGAAGATGAGAAAACTACTTTGATCTCACATGTGAATAAGAATGATAGATGGATAATTGATAGTGGTTTCTCACATCATATGACTAGTGAATATGAATAATAGATGGATAATTGATAGTGGTTTTAGAGCTCTCTAGAGACAAATGCAAGAATTGGAAAAATAGATGCATAAAGGGATAATTCTTTCCATAAGAGATGAAAGAAAGGATTAAGGTGAAGAACAAGAAAATGTTAAAGAAGAGACAGTTCTAAACCTAGAAGAAGAAAGACTTTTCAAGGCCATTTCCAAGATTGGAAAAAGACCCAAGTTTGAGGTTCACACATTTTTTGGGAAATCTTAACTAAAGGAGTTGATCGATTGGATTAGTGAATTGGAAGAATATTTGAAGTATGAAGATATTGAAGATCTTGATAGGGTCAGGTTTGTGAAGGAAAAACTAAAGGGACATACAAAGATTTGGTGGCAGGATATTCAATTGGAGAGAAATAGAAGAGGGAAAGAAAAAATCACCAAATGGGATCAAATGATAGATAAATTGAAGTGATAATTCATTCTTGTGGATTATGAGCTTGATATATTGAAGAAAAGATCTAGTCAAGAGTATACTAAAGAGTTCTAATGAGTTCTCATTAGAATTAACCATGTAGAAGATGATAGGGAGAAAGTTGTCAGTTATCTTAATGGGTTGTTGGTGTTTGAAATTACTGAACAACAAAATGCTCAATCCCAACATGGTAATACTCAAAAAACCTAAGGAATAGCTTGTTCCTATTAGCAATTATATGTGCAAATCATTTGAATCCAACTTAAACAAATCCAAGGATGGTTTTTTACTCTTTAGGTTCTACTAAACAAGGGTGGGTATACCTAGGGGATAATTTACTAGGATATTGATGTATGAAACTTAATTTAGTTTCATTCTAATCTTCATCTTCTATCCCTATCACATATACAATTTATCCATTTGTTGATACTCTTTGATTCATATATATCCCTTTTAAGCATATTTGGTCACAATTCTCCTTGAGTTTATAAAAATCCCTGGTAATAGCAACTACCTATAACTCAGAAATAATGTATAAATGAGTGCTAACCAACAATACAACCTTGACTACAAATGATTTTGAGTTTAAAATTAATTTGGCATGTAGAAGCAAGATTTACTCTAAACCATTAATGATTTAAATGACTAGTGCCTTATCCATTGGGCAAAAATTTACTATTGGTGGGAGATCTAATTCAGACAACTTGTGAATGAATTTATCAATAGCAATCACCCATTCCCATTCTTATAAAATATCCCTTCCATAAACTCATGAATTCTATTGATCTATTGAATAATTTATATAATTCATTGAATAAAAAGAAACAATAGAACCAATACACAACCAATCAGAACTGCATTTAGCCATATGAACCTCATTCAAATGACCTCACAATAAACAAGCTCATAAAATGCAAACAGGAAGTGATGACATAGAGCAATGGTGTAAATTCCCCTTTGTATTATCCTTTTGAAATGAGTAATATAGTAACAAATAGAATTTCAACAAAGCCCAAAAAATCAACTAGTTATGTCATATTTTTCTAAGAAAAGTACACTTGTAAGTATCTAAACTACTACATGAAATAGGACTGACTATACCATTTCTTGATAATTCCAAAAAATATATTAGAATTTGGACCATCACATTGCCTTGAAAACTCATTTATATAGGCATGAGTTGCAACAATCAAAGGGTAAATGTGATTAAGAGGTGTCCATTACAAGAAGATAATTACATACACCTACCACAAAAAGACAAACTGTGAATAACAGAAAGACTTATAAATCAAACATTCTTTTGTGGGTCCCTTTCTATTACACCATTTGGAAGGACAAGGGTACTATGATTTGATTCTTTGATTATTCTAATTGCTCAGAGTAAGTGGCCATCAAGCTTGAAAGTGATGAGTCATCTTCAGTAACCTGCAAACTTACTTTAACATGAGGATTCTACTTGTCTTCATCATCAATTGAAAGGGTGATAGTTACTATTGTATCTTCTTCTTCCTCATCATCTTTTGCCTTGTCACCTTCTACCATCTTCTTTATAGACATAAATTTATCCTTCCATTTGTTATAGGCAGTGTCATCAGGCCAATCAAAATTTAGGACCTCCTTGTGTATAGCTATTAAAGAATTTGCAACTACCTCTATATCAACAAGGTCTTTTCTGATAGCACTGTAAAATAACTGTACCTTTACCAGCTCCTCATTTTTCATTGCCTATAACAAGTGACTAGTTTCATTAATAACTTTATTCATCCTTTCACAAAAAATCTCATCCAACTCCCTCTTCCATTCCTCCTTTTCCTTCACTTTATCAATAGCCTTTAAACCACAAGGAAATAAATCAATTTTTTTTGCAATATACTTGGAAAAAAAACAATTAATCTTTTTTGAAAAGAATCTTGTTTATCATCAAAACCTTGCAATTTATTTAAAAAATCAAATATCTTTTATATTTGATGACAAGGCAGCTGGATGACAGATATACACATAGCAGTGATATCATTATTCCTTTATGTCCACTTTTGCACAAGGGATTTGAATGTAGTTTCATCTCTCTTCAATTCATCCCTGATGGTTGCAATCCTTTCCTATTGATAAAAAAATGTTGGCCATTCTATCCTATCCACTAAATACATTATACCCTGCCTCAACTTCTCTTCAAATTGATTATTTAATTCTACATGTAGTGCATACAACATATTCTTCTCTTCTTCAAAATCCTCTATAGTGTAGAACTAAGGTCTTTCTGGGGTATCTGGTATCTCAATAATTGGAGTTGATTTGAAGGGTTCAATAGGTGGCCATGGGGGGTGCTATGCAATCCTTGGTCTACTGGATTCTCCTACTTTTCTTTTCCCAAGTATTTTCTCCATTTGAGATACTTTTTTTTCTAATGACTGTATCTGCATACCCCTCTCCTCATATGCTTTCAAAACTTCTTCAAACCTAGCATTGAGTTGTGCAAATTTATCTTCTTCCTAGCTAGACACCACATTTCCAAATTTCAACATTTCTGAAGCCATTCCAATTATTTGCTCACTACCAACCTTACCAGCCTTGAACATTGTTAATGCACCAGTATGCTTTGCAATAGAAATTTCCTACATTCTCTAGTCTTATCCCTTTTCTCAATAGACCAAATAACTAGGGCTTGGTGGTCATCACTAAACTTGACTCCCCTATGAGCCTATAATACCTCTTCTTCAATCTTAAACTGAACATCCTTTTCTTTCCTTATTGAATAAAAAACCATGGCATTAACTATATCCCATTCTAGCAAAATAAGGACTCTTGACTGTCTAACTATTTTCCTTCTAGCCTAAGGTGTAAATTGAGAAAAATCATTCAAAAACTTAGATTTTACTTCTTTGATAACAGAGTCTAGTTTACCAGGTTGCTCTGCCTTTATCTTTTCACATGCTTAAAAAAATTTCCTATGTTTAATCTCCACAAAAATTGTGCAAAGGCTCTAGAAATAAGAAAATTCTTATCATTAATAAACTTTTTAGAGGCTTGGGAAACTATAGGATCTATCTCCTTACCTTGGTAATTAGCAATAGTGAGATCCAAGGAAGGTGCAGGAGATTCTTGTGGTTCCCCAATCTCTAAATCTATGGAAGTGACAATTACATCCCCCTCTCCACCAATTTTTCTAAGCTGCTTCCTTAATGATGCTTCATCATCTATTTGGATGGGGGACTGGCTTGGGGAGTATTGTTCTACATGAGAAGAGGACCCCTGCTCCAACTTTTGCCTCTTTGGGGCATTGGTTGCAGATGGAATTTCTAGACTTGGTCTTTGCTAAAGGGGAGCTTGTTGCACATTTTGCACCCTTACATAACCTGCCCTTTTTTGCAAGGTGTACTGACTAGAAGAAACTATATTTTTGCTATTTATCCTCCTCTATACCTCTGTGGCTCTATCTGGGTATGTCTCAACATATGTAGCCTTCTTTTCATTCATAGTTTGTATTATCATAGTAAAATTATTCATCAATGCTTGCATCTTGGCTCCTCAATATTTTTTTATCTTTCAATGGATCATAATTGGAGTCAAAGGCATTAATTAATTCTAGAGTCCTACTAAATACTATCCATTTTTCTTTTCTCAATTCTTGCTCTTACAAAGAAAAAACATTCCTGATAATAGCCTCCAGAAAATATACCTGTTGTACCATGTGGGCAGCTTTTGTCCTCTTCCTTAAGAGATCATAAAATCCTTTAGCATCAATAAATCTAGCATGGGACTCTGCCATGTTATATCTATCTAGGAAAAAATTGAGGTGCTTCCATCCTTTCCTCACAAAGACAAAATCATGCACTATAGTAACAACTAGAAAGAAAGTACCCTTCTTTGGCAAATCTCTTTCATCAATAGTGCCTATCTGCTATAACAATTTTTTTATCCCTACTTTTAGATGCACATGGAATGGTAGTACATGAGGCTTCCCCAAAAAGCCATATACTTATATTATTGTTAAAACATTATAATGGATTATATCCCCCCAATTATGACTAACCAGTAGCCCTTTTGCATGGTCCTTAGGTCTAACCAATTCTAACAATGCTTGTGGAATCCTAGGGCTATCTCCTCTCAAAAGAAATCTAAGATTTGATGCAAAATATCCATCAAACCTAACAAAATTGGCATCTCTAGCCTCTAATGTCATATCCATACTCCATAACTGAACTAGATACCTCTCTCCATCCTTGGTTGTTTCCAATTCCATACCCTTGGAGAAGTAGGTAAATCCCTTATATACACATACATACATAAGCAATGAATACCAATAGAATGGTTTATTTACTTTCCTTTGTGCTATCCCCACCAAACCATTTTGAATTTCTTGTGCAAGGAGAGTAGCAAAATCAAGGATAGTGCTCATCCCAAATTGAAGAGTCTGAGCCATGATGAGAACAATGGAGCCTGGGATATGCTCTACTTCATCCATTCCAAAAATCTTGCATAGAGAAAAATATAATGCTTGAGGCCTTAGGTTGAAATGTCTTCTCATTAATGGCTCAGGTGTGTTGGTAGTGATTACAGATAATGTATCAACCTTGGTAGCATGCTCTTGCAATGGCCCTATTCTCAAGTATATCCTTTGGGCATCATACCTTGCTTGAAGGTCATCCATGTCAATTTTTCCATGAATAGCATGGTTAGGGTTTACATTGAAAACCTTTCTAATTAATATAGGGAAAACTATTAAAAGATTTACCCCAGCATGGTTCTTGACCCATCTAGCGATAGGATCATACTTCTTAGCTAGGTCATTCAACAAATCACTATCAAAGAAAATTGTAGCGACTGTCAACTTTCCAATGTCAAATTCCCAGACATTGCTCATGGGGGTATCTAATTTCCTTTTTGAGAACCATTTTAAAAACAATTCTAGACCTCCCATAGATACCCAGGCATCTCTTACCCAATTTTCTTTGTAATAGAAACCCTCATCTACAATTTCCCTAGAGTATTTTTGAATGAGCTCCTTGCCCTTAGTTATTTCATTTATTGATAAGGGGAATTTTTCTAGGAAATCATCATGCACAAACCTCTTTAAGTAATCAATTTTCCTAGAGAATTCCTTTCGTGGAGGCATATTGAGAAAACCCTAATGTGGGCATGTTCCCTTTGTCGATTTGATCAAGATCGATAGTAGGTAAAATGTTGTCTGCTATGGTTGCATCATGCACTTTGACAAATAAAATAATAACTTCTAAACCCTTGTGCTTTGAAAAATTTGACTACTACATTAGTTGTTAAAATTTCTATGCCCATAGCATAGGTACTTCCACCTGGGCATATGTGTGATATAGCATGGTATGACTCAACATTTTCCCCTAATATTGGCCCCACTGTGACACGCGATGCAAAGATGCATACCTACATTTCTTATTTCTCTAGAAATTTCTTAATGCATGCTTGTGCCAGCCCTTGATCTTCAAAGGATTTATGATTGACAAAACTTTGATCCTATTTGGAAGACAACCTCTTTATTGGCACAACTAGTAGTACGTATCATCAATCGCTCTATATCTTGGCACACTGTAGCACACACTAGCAATTCTCAACCCCACCTTGCTATGTGTCAAAATATTGCTTGCCTACTTTATTTATCTCTCATGCAACTTTAAAATGCGGGCATGGAATGGTCTTTGATCTCACATAGATCAACTGTCATAAAATTGTGCATCTTAAAAACACCACGCAAGTCAAACTAACGAATAAAATACTACCATCAAAGACACCTAAACATTATCCTTGGAAATGGTGGTCCCATGCTATTAGACTATGCTATGTGTCCTGTTTGTGCTTCCCCACATTATTTAATTCTCAAGCATCTTCTAATAGTGGGAAAGTGCTAGCCCTTGATCTAAACAAGATAAATGGTCAATGAATCTTGGTCATAAAGTGATACCTCTATTAATAGATCAACCAATCACATCATAGGAATTCTAGAATGTGCATGAAAGGTTTTCACAATTTCTGACAAAGCACAATCTTTGCGGCACACTGAGACTTTAAATAGGCAAGGGCTATGTGTCATCAAAGTGCATGCCTAAATTGTTTAAAAACCTTGCATCTCAACATTGCGGGAATGCGATACCCATTGATCTGAACAAGATCAATGGTCACACAAAATTTGTATTACACAGGATACTTTTCAATAAAATAATCAAGCCAAACACAAACAAATCATGGTCAATAATGTTTAAACAAGATATTAATGAAGTCATGCTTGCATAAGCCCAACCTTAGGGTAAAAGTGATATGCCTCAAAGTCATTTTTGAAATATTATTTTCTAAGGTTTTCAAAATTTTGGTAAATTAAGATAAGACATTAGGGTTTTTACACACTTAGGGTTTTTCAATGATTGTGATGATGACAAACCTTGAGAATTTGATAGAATTCCAAGAACACAGAGACCAGGACATGAACTAGGGTAACCTAAGAATTTGAAAAATATAAGGAATGAAAACCCTAATCTGCATGATACAATGTCTTAAATGACTTTTCACTAAAAATTCAAAATTTCTCTGTACTATGAAAAGTTAGACCAACAGTGGCTTTGTCTGGGGATGATAGACAACTTGAGTCTATGCAAGAATTCAGAATCTTTGGGAGAGTAGACAACATACTTGGTATAGGAATGACAACTTCTTTAGAGAGCACATGACAAAACAATAGAACAGGGAACAAGACTATATAAGGATATTTACAAGGATCTACAAAATATACACAATGTAAAAGAACACAAGGAACCCTAAAACTAATGTTCATGGAAAAAAAAATACCTTAAGAAAAGTATCTCTTCGAAAATTGTCCATGAACTAGCAATTCAAGAATATCTCCAGTTAAATCTCTCAAGAAATATGAATCTTCCCCATTCGTATCATAAATGCTATACAGACCCAGCCAAATTGGGTCAAATTTACCATGCTTTCATTTATCTTCCATTCTAGCATTCCACATTAATACCATGTCATCTATTTCAAACTTCCTCTTAGTGGTCCTTTTTTCATATAAATACTTCATATGTGACTATAACTTGGCATTCTAAACAAAAGATTCTCTTCTTGTTTCTTCTAATTGCAAGATGTCATCCATTCTAAATTGCATCTCATCAATATTATCATCTTCATAAAGTTGAATAAACTTATACATTTCCCTTAAGTTATTCTGGGGAAGTCTAGCCTATATACTATAAACCAAATCAAATGGGGCACATCCAATGGCCTTTTTCATAGTAACTCTGTCAGCCCATAGAGCTAATGGCAATTTTGAATCCCATGCCTTTCTGTTTTCCCTTAGAGTTCTTTTGATAATCTTTAGTATACTGTTGTTACTTGATTCTGCCTGACCATTCCCTTGGGGATGATAAGGTGAGGATGTGTACTATGTAATGCCATATTTGCTACAAAAATTCTTATATTCCTTAGACCTGAAACACATAGCATTATTAGTCACAATTTTTTGTGGGCATCTAAATCTAGTCACAATGTTATTTAGAATGAAATTAATAACCACTTTACTTGTTGCATTCTTAGTAGGGATTGCCTCAACACACTTGGTAAAGTAATCAATAGCTACCAAGATCTAAGAATGCCCACCACTAGATTTGTTTGTAATCTCACCTATAAAATCTATCCCCCATTGTTGAAATGGTGCCTGCATTTCAACAGGTCTTAATGGTAAATTCCCAAAAAATTTCAACTTTCCACCAAATCTCTGGCAAGTATCACATATTTTCACAAATTCACAAGAATCTCTAAAAAGTGTTGGCCTCCAAAACCCTGCCCTCAAAACTTTATGGGTAGTAGTTTTGGCCATATAATGACCACCACATTCACCTTCATGCATATCCTTTAAAATCCTTCTAGACTCAATTTCATCTACACACTTTAAGAGAACCCCCTCCGTATTTCTCCACCACAATTGACCTTGAACTATAACATATCTTATAGCCTACAATTTAAGGAATCTTTTTTGGTTTTCTATTAACCCTGATGGAGATTTCATGTTTTGCAAATAATAGATCACATCCTTCCACTAGTTAGAAATATCCATATCACATAGATTTTCTCTGCAACTATCATCCAATTGGTTTATTTGGTTTGCCTCTAAATTGGCTTCTATCATTAATTTGGCCAAACCTTGACCCCTAAGTAGTTTAGTGATCTGAATGTCAATGTTGAATTCTTGTATTCTATTGATCCATCTACATCTTCTACTAGATACCTCCTGTTGTGAAAAAATGTCTTTTACAACAACAATAGGAACAAATGCAATAATAGTAGCTCTTGTTAAATAAAATCTAAAAGCCTTTACCCCTTATACCAGTGCATATGCCTGCTTCTTAGTTATATAATATTTTAGTTCTGCTACCTATAATGACTTGCTAAAAAATGCAATGGGCTACTGATAACCTTCTTCATTTTTTTGTTGCAGTACAACAACAACAATGTGAAACAAAGAAAAATAAAAAATATGCATTGGCTTGTCATAATTTGAGGCTCTAAGAACAGGGGCATCTTTAATATCTTTCTTAATCTTGTGGAATGCAATGCTAGGTTCACCATCCTACTTTATCTCAAATCCTTTCTTTAGCATTCTTGATATAGGTCTACTAATTTCTATAAAATTAGTCACAAATTTCCTAAGAAAGTGAATTTGTCTAAAAAATGACTAAATTCCCTTAACACTCTTAGGTTTCCCAATCTTGTCCATTGCTTCCACCCTTTTAGGATCAATCCTCACTCCATGTTTACCGACCAGTTGTCCTAATAACTTTCCTCCTATGACACCAAAATGACACTTTTTGGGATTCAAAGAAATGCCATACTTAAGGGCTCTAATAAATACCTTCTCTAAATGTATGCAATGATCATTTTCATCTTTAGAGTAAGCAATTAAATCATCCTAATACATAGCTAAAAATTTATCAATAATATCAACAAATGCCACATCCATTGCATGTTGAAAAGTAGCCCCAACATTAGTAAGCCCAAAAGGCATCCTAACATACACATAAGTACCCCATGGAGTGGTAAAAGCAATCTTGAATTGTTCTAATTCCTTGACAACCACTTGGTTGTAACCTAAAAATCCATCCATCATAGACATGAACTCTGAGCTAGTGACCTTTTGCAACATGGACTCCATGTTTGGTAAACCATAATTATCCTTTAATGAAGATATATTTAGATTCCTAAAATCAACACACAACCTTATATCTCCATTTTTCATCCTAATAGGAACTAAGTTGGACACCCAAGAAGAATGTTTAATAGGCTTTATAATCCCTACATCCCTTAGCTTGATTAATTCTTCCTACATTTTGGGAGCCAAGGTTGGATTTATTAGCCTTTTTTTTTGTCTAAAAGGCTTAGCATATACTTTCAAAGGAATTTCATGCTGAAATAGATCCTCTCTATAAGCCTTTAGGTCATCATATGACCATGCAAACACATGCCTATATTTTCTTACCAAATCCACTAAACCTTTCCTTATTTTAGGGGATAACTTCTTGCCAATATATACCTTCTTTGGTGCCTCTAAAGTTCCCAAATTTACCTCCTCAAGGTCCTTAGCACTATATTCATTAGTATCCATACGTGCCCTGTCTTGGTTGTCAAAGACTATTTCTAAGACAACTAAACACTTTGGGATCTTGTTAGTCTTTAATTGTACAACTTCCTACCTAAAAATAATATCTTTTCCATTTATTTTTTCCACATAAGCTGCACAATCAATTTCTTGTCTTGATAACATATTTTCACAATTTAGAAATCTCAGAATGTCTTTATCATCTTAGAATGCTTGCTTATTGTAGACATTGTTAGGGACAGAAGGTCTAGTTTGAGTCTCAATTTTAGATATACTACAAATGTAATATCATTAGGTTTTATTGCTATATTAGCTAACAAATCTGCCATCTTATTGTAACTTCTATCCTTCCAAACTATCCCAAATGCATCAAAACATTCCATAATATCCCATGCTACATTTCTATATTGTTTTAACCTTCTTTCTTTTAAAACATAAGCATTTTTGACTTGGGATACAACTAATTCAGAATCTCCTATAACATGTAAACATATTATCCCATGCTTATGAGCTAGTCTAAGTACTAACAACAAGGCCTCATACTCTATTATGTTATTAGTACAGGGGAAACTCAAAGTAAATGAAAATTTGTATGTTATTCCAATAGGAGAGATCAACAAAATACCTGCACCCACTCCATCTTTGCAAAAAGCACCATCAAAGAACATGGCTCACAAATCACCTTTATCTATCCTTGTATCAGCTTCCACTTCTATCTGAGATTTCTGCTTGCCTTTCTTCAAAGTTAGGACCTCTACTCTAAATGCATTTACATCTATATCCACAAAGTTTGTCATATCATCCTCAATATCTTCTTCTATCATGTATATGCTTTTTGGCTTCCTACTTATTTTTACCAAATTCCCATCAATGTTAAAAGTAGCAAATGACAGATCACATTGCAAACTTCCTCCCATGGCAACACTCCATTTTGTAGATAATAACATACCATATTAAGGTGGGATATCAACAACCAATACACTCATAGTAAGTTCTTTGTCTAGACAGGATATCAGTCTATAGGGTAAGGCATTAATAGTACCTATGACTATAACTTCTCTTTTATCCATGGCACAACATCTTCCCTGAGTAGTATAAACTTTCAAGCCTAATTCCTTCATTATTTTGAAAAGCATAACAATATTAGAAGCACCAGAATCAATCATATAGTTCTTTAACATTTTACCATTCACTAGGATACTCAAGAAGAATGGTTCAACATTTCCTAAACATTCATTGATAGAGCTATCCAAAAACATTTGAAGAAGTTGAGACACAACTACTTCATTTTTCTTTTCTTGCATTTTTTCTTTGTCCTCTTCTTTAGGACTATGATTCTCATTACAATCTTGGCTTACCTTTACATCAGTATTTCCTAGAAGCATAATAGTATTGGAAGCACTAGAATCAATCATACAGTTCTTTAACATTTTACCATTCACTAGGATACTCAAGAAGAATGGCTCAACACTTCCTAAAAATTCATTGACAAAGCTATGTAAAAACATCTAAGGAATTTGAGACTCAACTACTTCATTTTCCTTTTTTCATTTTTTCTTTGTCCTCTTGTTTAGGACTATGATTCTCATTACAATCGTAACTTACCTTTACATCAGTATTTCCCAACCATGCTATGGCTTTATTTCTATGTTCAGGGATTTTTAGCAATTTAGACAAAGGAACCTTAATATAATATGAGATAAAACAACAAGCATATCTATAGAAGAAGAAGAAAGGTTACCACTATTCATATTCCTTTTCTCATCATATTTATCCAAAATATTCAGAGCATTTTGATGACTCTTGTCTTGTTTAGTGATAATCTTTGACACCTCCTCATCCATTTTCTTGGGGATATTATTTGAAAACTCCAAATCCTTAGGATTACCCCCCTTCTTTAGTTCCCACTTTTGATTTGTGAATTTGGCCTTCATAATAGGGGTTTCTTTAGGCTTCACAATTTCACTCTTCTTATGACCAGTTCCTTTTATGAAGATACTAGCTACCTTGTCCTTCTTATCTCTCTGAGCCATACTTCTGGTCTAAACCTAGACTACCATACTAGCAATAATTTGATCAATCTCTTCCCTATAAGGTTTTCTTAATGTTACTTCTTCTTTTGGACCTACCATGTTACCCACATTGTCTTCAATATCAATTTCATCATAAAATAGTTGGTATTGTATGACACTCTAAAACTGTCTTTGGTCATGTACATCTCTGTCATAATCTTCATTGTTAGAATAATATGATTCAAACATGTTACACCCTACATCATCATTTTTTTCCTCCTGCTCATGACATTTTTCTACTATAGTTTGATTTCCTAGAAATGACAACGCTACTGCATAAGATTCAGGAGAATGGGGTAACTAACATGCAAAACACTATGTAGGTTCAACAGTAGATTCAGGATTATCCACCAGATTTATAGAATATTTTGATAGAGAATTATGAGTCACCTTGTTATTTTTATTCTTAGGGGGAGGAACATTAGGCTGACCATCTTTCCAAGTAGTCGTATAGTTTAAATTTTGCAACCTATTTTATCTATTGAAGTTATATTGATAAGCGATCCTATTGTTAGTGGGATTCCTATCATTCTTTACCCAAGGAGGACTTAAATTCTTTATAGCATTGAGAACTTGACTTATCTCACTAGACTCTTGTTTCTTCTCACCTACAATTTTATGATCTTCCTTTCTATTTCACTTGTTACCAAACAATCTAGGGTCACCCCTTTTACTTTCTAATTTTCCTAAGATTCTCAAATTATTCTCCATGTTAATAGAAATCCTAAAGGCTTCTCTTAAAGTCCTAGGTTCCTTATCCCTAAGTTGATATGCTAGTTTACCATCAAAAGAATTCAAATAGGTGATGAGGCATACCTTATCATAAAATCACATGGTTTGCATTAGCTTGTACATTCTCTTATGAAATCTATTTTTGAACTCAGTGATAGACTCATTGGGTAGTCTCTTGATGTTATTGAATTCACTCAAAATATAACTCTGATTTAGCTTGTCACCATATTTTTCCTTGAAACAATATTCAATATCCTTCCAATCAATAATAGATAATTTAGGAAGTCTTTTGAACCATTCCCTAGCATCTTTAGTTAGTGATTGAATGGACAACTTCATTATAACATGTTTAGCTTCAACCTCATAATCACTCATCATATCCAAAAAACTTCTTAAGTGATCCTCACATGTAACAACATTGTTTCTAGTAAATTTAGGCAACCTTTTCCTCATTTCTTATGGGATGGGGTTAGGAAAAGCAGGGATTCCATCAAAACATATCTGCCTATAACCCTTTAATTGGATAGGTCTTCTTTGCAAATCAGTCTTAGGATGATAGGGAACATTTATATTAACATTATCAATGGTATTACTAGTACTAGCATCACCAACAAGCTTATTCAGATCTACTTTTTGTGAAAAAGAAGACAAGAAAGAAATAGGTACCTGAGTAGCATTCTAACTTGCATTATCAAATTCACCATCTATATTACCTTTAGGCATAGCTGCAGATTGCTTCTTAGCAATTTCTAGGAATTTGATCTTGTTGTTCATCTCAACTATAATAGCCTCACTTTCTACAATCTCCAATTTCTTAGCCAAAGCATCTCTTTCTTTTCTTCTCTTTTCCAACTCAATATCAAAAGGTGATGTGGAATCATAGATATGGACAACTTTTGCTGGTTCATTGATCTTAATACCAACCTCCTTTTGTTTTCCTTTATCTTGAACATTAACAGCATGTCCCACATCCATTTTAGCCTCTAGAGTATTATAGATCTTGATCTATTGTATCACATGACCCTCTTGGTTTATATCTTGGTTCTTTATCAACTTTTTCTCTTGTAATTTGAGCTGTTCAACTTGACCCACAATTTCAGCTTGCCAAGCACTAGCTGCTATCTCATTTTTCTTTTTTAAAGCAACAATTCGCCTAAGTAATAATTGTTTTTCTTCATACTCTTTCATGATCATTTATTCCCTTTCCTTTGGAAACCTCCTATCAATGGCTTCTTGCTTAACAATCTCAACTCTCAGGATTTCGTTCTCATCAAGGTCAGGGACTGTAAACTCAAAACTAGTAGTTTTCTCATCATTGAAGCTTTTAAGTTCTAAATGTTTTGGTCCCACCTTTTTAGGAGAATAATATGACATGAAAGGATTTTTACTACATTGGAAAAGATTACTGCTATTCCTATCACCTAAACTAAGTGAATGTGGTTGTACAATCTTTTCTTGACATATCATCTTAGGAGTATTTTAAAAATAATTGTTAGATAAACCTAGGTGAGATCTAGGACCCTTGGAGAAAGGTTCCTTTTCCATAGTAGAATGGTAGAGATTATCTTTCCTTACCATTTGCCCCTGGGAATGATTTCCTTTCTGCATTTGATCTCCTTTTATAGACCAATTTTTTCTTCTCCTAGGAGGGAGATCAATTTGTAACTTGATTCCTAGGTTTTGCTTCACATTTGCCCATATATTTTTGTTATTTGTCATTATTTGAGACAAAAATTTTTCAAGTACTAACACTGGTTAAACCTTTCAAGTCACCACCCACCCTATTAGAATGGGAATAATTACTGAACAAATGACAAATTCTTTACTGACAGTTTTAAGAAAAATGTATATGAATTCTAAATCCACGGGAAAACTTCTTCATAAAACACTTACCTTAGACTTTACACAAGGGAGACACAGATCTTAAATGACACACTAATTTATGAAAATACTAGCTGTGTCCCTAGCAGAGTCACCATTTTGTTGGTGTTTGAAACTATTAAACAAAAAAATGCTCAATAACAACATGGTAATACTCATACAACCTAAGGAATAGCTAGTTCCTATTAGAAATATATGTGCAAATCATTTGAACCCAACTTGAACAAAACCAAGGATGGTTTTCTACTCTTTAGGTTTTGCTAAAACAAGGTGGGTATACCTAGGGGATAATTTACCAAGATATTGCTGTATGAAACTTAATTTAGTTTCATTCTAATTTTCATCTTCTATCCCTATCACATATATAATTTATCCATTTGTTGATACTCTCTGATTCACATATATCCCTTTTAAGTAGATTTGGTCACAATTCTCCTTGAGTTTATAAAAATCCTTAGTAATAGAAGCTACCTATAACTTAGAAATAATGTATAAATGAGTGTTGACCAGTAATACAACCTTGATTGAAAATGATTTTGAATTTAAAATTGATTTGGCATGCAGAAGCAAGATTTGCTCTAAACTATTAATGATTTATATGACCAGTGCCTTATCCAATGGGAAAAAACTTACTATTGGTGGGAGATCTAATTCAGACAACTTGTGAATGAATTTATCAATAGCAATCACCTATTCCCATTCTTATAAAATATCCCTTCCATAAACTCATGAATTCTATTGATCTACTGAAGCATTTATATAATTCATTGAATTAAAAGAAACAATAGAACCAATACTCAACCAATCCAGATTACATTCAACAACATAAACCTCATTCAAATGACCTCACAATAAACAAGCTCATAAAATGGAGATAAGAAGTGATGACATAGAAAAATGGTGTAAATACCCCTTTGTATTATCCTTTTGAAATGAGAAATACAGTAACCAATAGAATTTCAACAAAAGCCCAAAAAATTCAACTAGTTATGCCATATTTTTCTAAGAAAAGTACACTTGAAAGTATGTAAACTCCTACATGAAAGAGGACGAACTATACTATTTATTGATAATTACAAAAAATACATTAGAATTTGGACCATTACATTGCCTTGAAAACTCATTTATACAGGCATGAGTTGCAACAAGCAAAGGGAAAATGTGATTGACAGGTGTCCTTTACAAAAAGATACTTACATACACCTATCACAAAAAGACAAAATTGTGAATAACAGAAAGACTTATACATCAAACATTCTTTTGTGGGTCCCTTTTTGTTACACAATTTGGAAAGACAAGGGTACTATGATTTGATTCTTTGATTATTATGATTACTCAGAGTAAGTGGCCATCAAGCTTGAAAGAGATGAGTCATCTTTAGTTACCTACAAACTTACTTTGACCTGAGGATTCTCCTTGTCTTCATCATCAACTGAAAGGGTGATAGTTACTCTTGCATCTTCTTCTTCCTTGTTATCTTCTCCCTCATCACCTTCTACCATCTTCTCTATAGACATAAATTTATCCTTCCATTCATTATAGGCAGTGTCATCAGGCCAATCAAAATTTAGGACCTCCCAGTGTATAGTTATTAAAGAATTTGCAACTACCTCTATATCAACAAGATCTTTTCTGACAACATTATAAAATAACTGTACCTTTACTAGCTCCTCATTTGTCATTTCCCATAACAAGTGACCACTTTCATTAATAACTTTATTCATCCTTTCACAAAAAATCTCATCCAGCTCCCTCTTCCATTCTTCCTTTTCCTTCACTTTATCAATAGTCTTTAAAGCACAAGGAAATAAATCAATTTTTTCTACAATATACTTGGAAAAAATAATTAATCTTTTTGAAAAGAATCTTGTTTATCATTAAAACCTTGCAATTTATTTAAAAAATCAAAGATCTTTTCAATTTGATGACAAGGCAGCTGGATGATAGATATACACATAGTAGTGATATCATTATTCCTTTCTGTCCAGTTCTACACAAGGGGTCTGAATGTAGTTTCATCTCTCTTCAATTCATCCTTGATGGCTGAAATCCTTGTCTATTGATCAAAAAATGTTGGCCATTCTATCCTATCCACTAAATACATTATACCCTGCCTCAACTTCTCTTCTAATTGATTATTCAATTCTACATCCAGTGCATACAACTTATTCTTCTCTTCTTCAAAATCCTCTATAGTGTAGAACTGAGGTCTTTCTGTGATATCTGATATCTCAATAATTGGAGTTGATTTGAAGGGTTCAACAAGTGGCCATGGGGGGTATGCAATCCTTGGTCTACTAGATTCTCCTACTTTTCTTTTCCCAATTATTTTCTCCATTTGAGATACTTTGTTTTCTAATGACTATATTTGCATACCCCTCTCTTGATATGCTTTCAAAACTTCTTCAAAACTAGCATTGAGTTGTGAAAATTTATCTTCTTCCTGGCTAGACACCACACTACCAAATTTCAACATTTTTGAAGCCATTCCAATTATTTGCTTGCTGCCAACCTCACGAGCCTTGAACACTATTAATGCACCAATATGCTTTGCAGTAGAAATTTTATGCATTCTAGTCTTATCCCTTTTCTCAATAGACCATATAACTAGGGCTTGGTAATCATCACTAAACTTGACTCCCCTATGAGCCTGTAATACCTCTTCTTCAGTCTTAAATTGAACATTCTTTTCTTTCCTTATCAAGCCAAAAACTATGGCATTAACTATATCCCATTTTGGTAAAATGAGTACTCCTGATTGTGTACCTATTTGCCTTCTCGCCTCAGGTGTAAATTGAGAAAAATCATTCAAAAACTTAGATTTTACTTCTTCTTTGATAATAGAGTCTAGTTTATTAGGTTGCTCTACTTTTATCTTTTCACATGCTTTTTGAAAATTTCCTATGTTTAATCTCCACAAAAACTGTGCAAAGGCTCTAGACTTCACAAAATTCTCATTATTAATAAACCTATCAGAGGCTTGGGCAACTATTGGATCTATCTCCTTACCTTGGTTATTAGCAATAGTAAGATCCAAGGAAGGTGCAGGAGGTTCTTGTGGTTCCCCAATCTCTAAATCTGTGGAAGTAACAATTACATCCCCGTCTCCACCAATTTGTCTAGGCTGCTCCCTTAAAGATGCTTCATCATCTATTTGGATTGGGGACTAGCTTAGGGAGTATTGTTCTACATGAGAAGAGGACCCCTACTCCAACTTTTTCCTCTTTGGGGCATTGGCTGCAGATGGACTTTCTGGCCTTGGTCTCTGCTGAAGGGGAGCTTGTTGCACATTTTGCACCATTACATAACCTTCCCTTTTGTACAAGGTGTACTGACCAGGAACCATAATATTTCTGCTATTTATCCTCCTCTGTACCTCTGCAGCTCTGTTTGGATGTCTCAACATATGTAGCCTTCTTTTCATTAATAGTTTGTATTATCATAGTAAAATTATTCATCAATGCTTACATCTTGGCTCCCTAATATTTTTTTATCTTTCGATGGATCATAATTGGAGTCAAAGGCATTAATGAATTCTAGAGTCCTACTAAATACTATCCATTTTTATTTTCTCAATTCCTACTCTTTCAAAGAAAAAACATTCCTGATAACATCCTCTAAAAAATATACCTATTGTACCATGCGGGCAACTTTTGTCCTCTCCCTTAAGAGATCATAAAATCCTTTAGGGTCAAGAAATCTAGCATGGGACTCTACCATGTCATATCTATCTAGGAACAAATTGAGGTGCTTCCACCCTTTCCTCATAAAGACAAAATCATGCACTATAGTAACAACTAGAAAGAAAGTATCCTTCTTTGGCAAATCTCTTTCATCAATAGTGCCTATCTGTCATAACAATTCTGCTATCCCTATTTTCAGAGGCACATGGAATGGTTCCCCAAAAAGCCATATACCCTTATTACTATTGAAACATTATAATGGATTATATCCCCCCAATTATGACTAACCAGTAGCCCTTTTGCATGGTCCTTAGGTCTGACCAATTTTAACAGTGCTTGTGGAATCCTAGGGATGTCTCCTCTCAAAAGAAATCTAAGCTTTGATGCAAAATATCTATCAAACCTAACAAAATTGGTATCTCTAGTCTCTAATGTCATATCTATTGTCACATAGGTTTGCACCCTTGTCCAAAGCCTATGCATGAGGACAACCTAGTGAAACATGGAAACAACCTACAAGCTGTGGGACTTGAAATGTGAGGTTGAGTCTCCAGAGAAGGCCAACTTCCTCTTACTATTAGGATGCACCTAACTACTCTTGGAGAGGAAAAAGGAGAAGGAGAGCATGAAAGCAAATCTACCTATCTAATCTAAAGAGGTGATGCACCAAAATAGAGTGTTTAGACCAATCTTTTCCCATATATGCACTATTGAACTAGAATGAAACTAAGGATATACACATTCAGACTTGATTTAATCTAATAATCACATACAGATCAGAAAACTAGAATGAATGACACAAGGAAAGAGAAGATTCACTTATATATCATTCATAGGCTAGAAGAGATACAGTCATGCAGATTACAAACATCCACAAAATAATGGCGAAGGTAAAGAGTTCTTGCACTTTCATACCAATGGTTGAAGGAGATAAAGTAGAGAATCATATAGTTCAGAGGTACAGGGGAATTTACACTGGAATTGCAGAGCAATAGCAGAGAACAATAGAGAATGGTTGACCTTTTTAAAATTTACAAATTTTTCCTTTATATTTCAGGCATAACTGAGATCTTTTCCAGCTAAAGTTACTTTACAACCACCACCATTAATTCCTATAGAGAATAATTATGGAACAAATCTAAAGAAAATCTGATCTTGCTATTAACTAATACCTTGAAAAGATAGAAACAATTCCATAATTGTGCTCTGACCAAGAAGATGGATTGGATCAGAGGGGTGGAGTGTTTTCTCGCGTTTATCATTCATTTCTTGGTTGTTAGAATTGATCATGAAGATTAGATTCATGTAAAATCCTAGCTTTCTCTTGTTTCTGGTTCATGAATCGGCATGATCAACAAGTCAACATAACCCTGGCACTAGGATGAGCTACGTGGACTAAACACCTTTTATCTTTTCGCCACCTTGCAAATTCTCCTTGAGTTGACCATGTCTTTCATCACTAACCGCACCATCTTCCAAAACCTTGACCATGATAGCTACAGCATAACTGCCACCCCCTTAACTGTCAATCTCGGCCAGGCCCATAGGGACACGTGTCACCTAGGTGCTATGTCTCTATGGGTATCCTTCGAGCAATTTCTAATAGCGAGATAGCACCCACCATGGATCTTCCTTAATCTGACAATCGTGAAGACTCACCGTATACTGCACTATCTCCTTAAGAACTCTGGGCCTACAGACCACTTGGCATCTAACTCAACAACCATACCACACTGGACAACACGTGGCATCTAAATGGCAATTTACGAAGAAATTGGTCTCGCAGAGACACACGGAGGCTACCCACTTTCCTACAATATTTATCTTGCCTGCACCTTGATTTTACGGGAAAGCCTCAGTCGTGGATTAGATCACATCAGACAGTGAGGACTTATCCAGTATCTTCCTATGAGGAGGGTGGGCAAATGATGTTATTTGGGACACGTGCCCTCCACCTGCTTTCTCACATTTTTAAATTTCCTTGCACTTCCATAATGCGAGAAAGCACTAATCATTGATCTCCCTACATCAGACGGTGATCACAACTTGTACTTTTTAAACCTTAAGAACATCCGTCATGACATCACCTAGGACATGTGTCACCAAATTTCTTCCTTGCAATATTTAATTTCCTCGCATCTTGATAATGTGAGAAAGCGTCAGCCCTTGATCTGTGAAGATCTGATGACGCTCATAACTTGTACTTTTTGGATTTGCATGACCACACACTGAGACACCACCTGGACGTGTGTCAACAACCCACTTTCCCACATTGTCATAAGGTCTAACAAAGCTCAGAATGCGGGGAAGTGAGCACCGACTGATCTGCCAGCTCAGCCAATGAGACAGTTGCCCACTGTCGACATGTCTAACAAATTCATCTTGTGGCCCACAAGACAAAAATAGATCCACCTACCTGATGTTTCCGTGATATCATTTTCTAACTTGGTGCTATGTCGCTAATGGTGAGAAGCATGGAGTTTTTGATAGCGCCATAGTGCCCACTGAGGACCTATCAAAATTTTTTGTTGAGAAAAAGGGGAGGACCCACCAGACACATGTCACCAAAGGGCTTTCTTGCATTATTTAAAGATTGTGCATTTGGAAAATGCAGGGAAGCGAGGAACCGTAGATCATGGAAGATCTAATGGCGAGGGAAGCTGCATGCCGACAAAAATAAACATAAGGTTTTTCATTCAATTTTTTGATATTTCTTGGGCATTTAAAAATAATATTAAAATTAGGAAGTGACTGTTGGTGGGTAGAGTTTAAAATTCAAATTTTAGCAGGGTGCAAAAATAAGCAACATTTTTGGTGACTCATAGGGGATGCGAGCCTGCTATGCATATGACCAGTGGCCTAAAGCATCCATTGGGCTAAAGAGTCATAAAATATGTAGATTTTGAGCACTATGAAACCCTAACCCTACTTCCAAGAGGAAAACCCTGAAACCCTGTCTCTAAAACTGGAACCAGAGACCAAAACCTCCTTCATCTGTAACCTTCAAAATTTTGAAAATTGGCTATCTAACAAAGAGATAGCCTATGCTCATGCACTTCTTAGAAAATAGGAAACCAAAAGAAAGAAAAAATACTCTAATATGTACAAATATTTACAAAGAGAGGGGTCAAACAAACCCATTGACTAGTTTGCTGAAATAGCTGCCCTTCCTTATCAACTGGTTTCTTGTTCCATACAAAAGGACAACCAAATGGATCAGTAGGTATGACAAGCACACTGCTACATGAAATATCTCTTTCCCAATGCTAAAAATAGTGAAGCTTTCTAGCATTGGGGTGTTACCTTGTGGAGAAAAACATACCTGCTCCTCCTTGCGATAATCTTCCTCCTACTCTAGAGTGAACATGACTAGGGGCAACTTGCTGATTTGTTACAGAGCTAGATACCTTATAGGGAATCATCTTGATGGTGTAGGGCCATAGGAATCATCCTTGACCACTTGACTATGCTCTACTATGATAGTCTTCAACTAGTTTGGAAGTGGCTCCTCCTTTTGATTTTTTTCCACATCTTGTTCATGCTGCCCATGAACCACTTCCTTTGGATCTATTGGTATGGTGTGATGTTCCACTTGTTGCTATTGTGGAACATGCTCGTCATATATAGGGGATACTAATTCAATATCCATGGAAGAGCAGAGAGCATCCAACTCATCCAAAAGATCATCCTCATCATTGATCTCCTCGATTGCAGTTTTGAAGATATGCATAGGTTGGGGAAAAACCTCATGCAGGTTAGCATATTCCTCCTTAAGGAAAAAGCTCTCATTGAGGCATTCTTGTCCATCCTCCATATCATAGAGGGTTGTTTGCTATAGCAAATGATCCTCTTCCTTCCCTAGCAGCAGATCCTCATTCATTGGCAAGGGCTCAAAAGCCATGACTTTCTCCTCAAGAGGAGAAATAGATTTATTGTCTTCTTCTTCTTCCTCAAAAAAAGAGGGAAGCTCTTTAGATAAGAGGGTTGGGTCCTCTTCCTTTGGCTCAGCAGCCTCCTCTTTGTTCTCCTCAATAGACTGCAACTCCTCAGATGGAATCCTTGTGGGTTTGGATTCACTCTCCCAAAACTTTGTATTTGAACCATTAGAAGTCCATACAATTGGCCCACCTGGAAATAATCTAATAGTAATAGGCTTGGGGGGTTTCCTAAAGCTTGAGATGAAATATTTGGGAGAAGGGGGGGTATCTACCTCCTTGGTTTGAAAATGAGCTGATTAGAGCCTCATCTCCTCCTTTCTTGCTGCAATAATTTGCTTTGCAAGGTTCTCCTCAAAATGTGTCTATTTCTCCCTCTCTTCTTTCTCATGTTGGAGGTAGGCCTGGTATGCCATCTCCTCCTATTGTCTCTCAAGTTCTTGTTGCCTTGCAACCTCATCAAGCTGCTCATCCATCTCCTCAAGTTGTCTATCCTAAGCCAATAACTGCTCATCTCATTTTTCTATCTTCCTATCCCATGAATCCATCTTTTTTTTGGAATCCCAACAATGTATCTTTAAGTTCTTCAATTAAGGATGTTGGGACTAATGGAGTAGAGGTAGGCAGAAGGTCAAAGTTTTGAGTAGCTTTGCTATAAATAGCTTGGGGTGGAGATTAAAATTTGCAATATGAGGGCTGAGGAGTAAAATTTTCATGATATGGGGGGAATAATTACTATTTCTATGAAATGAATTTGTAACAAAGTTTTCATAAAAGCTACAATTTCATATAAAACTTGAAAATCACAAAAAGATCAAAGGTGATCTTTACATACCAGTACTATTTCTACTTGAAACTAGTAGATTTGCACTAGAATCACCATGGTGTTCGATTGGATGCCTCCAAAGGCTAATGGAACTAAGAATAACACCCAAATTCTTAGTGTATCAGGATCAATTGGCTAACCAATGGACTTTAAATCTTCTGACTAGTGTCCCACTGGGCATGCCAAAAACTGTTGGTATGACTGGTGGAGGTTTTGGAAACTGATTTGAATTTGACTATTAGTCCCACTGAGCATGCCAAAAACTGTTGGTATAACTGGTGGAGGTTTTGGAAACTGATTTGAATATGACTATTAGTCCCATCGGGTATGCCAAAAATTGTTGTCACTTAGGTTTGCACCCTTGTCCAAAGCCTATGCATGAGGACAACCTAGTGAAACATGGAAACAACCTCCAAGCTATGGGACTTGAACTATGAGGTTGAGTCTTCGGAGAAGGCCAACTTCCTCTTACTATTAGTATGCACCTAACTACTCTTGGAGGGGAAACGGGAGAAGGAGAGCATGAAAGCAAATCTACCTAATCTAATCTAAAGAGGTGATGCACCAAAATAGAGTGTTCAGACCAATCTCTACCCATATATGCACCATTGAACCAGAATGAAACTAAGGATATACATATTCAGACTTGCTTTAATCTAATAATCACATGCAGATCAGAAAACCAGAATGAATGAGACAAGGAAAGAGAAGATTGAATTATATATCATTCACAGGCCTGAAGAGATACAGTCATGCAAATTACAGACATCCACAAAACAATGGCGAAGGCAAAGAGTTCTTTCACTTTCATACTAATGGCTGAAGAAGATAAAGTAGAGAATCATATAGTTCAAAGGCACAGGGGAATTTACACTGGAATTGTAGAGCAATAGTAGAGAACAACAGAGAATGGTTGACCTTTTTAAAATTGACAAAATCTGCCTTTATAGTTAAGGCATAACTGAGATCTTTTCCAACTGAAGTTACTCTACAACCATCGCCATTAAGTCCTATAGAGAATAATCATGGAACAAATCTGAAGAAAATTTGATCTTGCTATCAAATAATGCCTCGAGAAGATATAAATAGTGCCATAACTATGCTCTGACCAAGTAGATGGATTGGATCAAAGGGGTGGAGTATTTTCCCGCATTTAGCATTCATTTCTTGGTGTTTGGAATTGATCATGAAGATCAGATTCGTGTAAAATCATGGCTTTCCCCTATTTTTGGTTCATGAATCAGCATGATCAGTAGGTAACCATAACCCTGGCACTAGAATGAGCCACATGGACTAACAACCTTTTATCTTTTCGCCACCTTACAAAGTCTCCCCGAGTTGACCATGTCTTTCATCACTAACCGCACCATCTTCCTAAACCCTAACCATGATGGCTACAACATAACTACCACCCCCTTAATTATCAATCTTGGCTGGGCTTGCAAGGACATGTGTCACCTAGGTGCTATGTCACTATGGGTATCCTTCAAGCAATTCCCAATAGTGAGATAGCGACTGCCGTGGATCTTCCTTAATTTGATGATCATGAAGACTTACCATATACTATGCTATCTCCTTAAGACCTCTAGGCCTACAGACCACTTGGCATCTAACTCAACAACCATACCACACTGGACAACACTTGGAATCTAATTGGTGATTTACAGAGAAACTGGTCCTGTAGAGACATGTGGAGATGACCCACTTTCCTGCAATATTTATCTTTCTTGCACCTTGATTTTGTGGGAAAGCCTCAGCCATGGATCAGATCACATCGAATGGTGAGGACTTATCTAGTATCTTCCTGTGAGGAGGGTGGGAAAATGACATTATCTAGGACACGTGCCCTCCACCTAGTTTCCTACATTTTTAAATTTCCTTGCACTTCCATAATGTGAGAAAGTGCTAATCATTGATCTCCTTGCATGGGATGGTGATCACAACTTGTACTTTCTAAACCTTTGAGAACATTCACCATGAAATCACCTAGGATACGTGTCACCAAACCACTTCCCTACAATATTTAATTTCCTCACATCTTGATAATGCGAGAAAGTGTTAGCCCTTGATCTGTGAAGATCTGATGGTGCTCGTAACTTGTACTTTCTGATCTGCATGACTACACACTAAGACACCACCTGGACGCATGTCAACAACCCACTTTTGTACATTGTTAGAATGTCTGTCAAAGCTTAGAATGTGGGGAAGAGGGAACCAACTGATCTACTAGCTTAGGCAATGAGACAGTTGACCATTGCCGACATGTATGACAAATTCATCTCGCAGCCCACAAGATGAAAATAGACCCACCTACCTGATGTTGCTGTGATATCATTTTTTGACTAGGCACTATGTTGCTAATAGAGAGAAGCATGGATTTTTTGATAGCACCATAGCGCCCACTGAGGACCTATCAAAATTTGGCACCAAGAAAAAGGGGAGGATCCACTACCACGCATCACCAAAGGGCTTTCCCACATTATTTAAAGATTGTGCATTTGGAAAATGTGGGAAAGCGGGGAACCGTAGATCATGGAAGATCTAATGGCGAGGGAAGTTGCATGTTGATGGAAATAAAAATAAGGTTTTTCATTCAATTTTTTGATATTTCCTGGGCATTTTAAAATAATATTAAAATCAAGAAGTGATAGTTGGCAGGTAGAGTTTAAAATTCAAAATTTGGCGGGGCACAAAAATAAGCAACAATATCCGCACTCCATAACTGAACTAGATTCCTCTCTCCATCCTTGGTTGTTTCCATTCCATACCTTTGGAGAAGTAGGTAAATCTCTTATATAAACATACATACATAAGAAATGAATACTAACAGAATGGTTTATTTACTTTCCTTGGTACTATCCCCACCAAACCATTGTGAATTTCTTGTGTAAGGAGAGTAACAAAATCAAGGATAGTGCTCATCCCAAATTGAAGAGTCTAAGCCATGATGAGAATGATGGAGCCTAGGATTTTTAGAATTCCTTAGAATAACTGAGAGGGGGGGTGAATTAGTTATCCAAGGTCCAATGATGTCCAATACAACTTTTTCTTCTAATCCTTAATGGCACATAATTGAAATTATCATGCATGCAATTGAACATTAAACAATCATGAAAAGTAAACATGCATCACACCATAACACTAAGGATTTTGATGACCCAGAAACCCTCCAAGAATAAGAAGGTAAAACTAGGGTGGGGATGATACCCACTGAATAACTGCACAATTGATTTCAACCACTTCTGATGGTTTGCCCTGTTAAAGGCCTGCCCTGTTAAAGGCTACAACACATTGTTAAATGTGACCCTGTTAAAGGATTTATACACCCTATTAGGAGTGTGCCCTATTAGAGGACTTAAGAAAATTGAACTTGGAATGTTACCCTATTAAAGGATTTACATAGAGTTGTTAGGCTCACCCAAGTCCATGGGATTTACAGTCACCTTCTCAAAAGAATCTTTCATCCCTCTCTAAGGATCTCCTATCCTCCTCCTAAGGATCTCTTATCCTTCTCCTAAGGATCTCTTTATCCTTTTCCTAAGGATCTCTTTATCCTTCTCCTGGGGATCTCTTTATCCTTCTCCTGGGGATCTCTTTATCCTTTTCTTGAGGATCTCTTTATCCTTCTCCTGGGGATCTCTTTATCCTTTTCTTGAGGCTTATCCACCTAGTTGTTAAGCTAACCTAGCAATGTAGGGTTTCAATGTCTAATAAAATGGTAAGAAATTATTAGAAGGATTTTGACCTGGTACAGATAGCAACTTCAACCTTGCAGATTTTAGATCGCTCTTCAATCCTTTTCTTTGCTTGGCTTTCCTCCCTTGTAGTGTTGACAGCTTGTTCACCCTTCAAGATCTGTCTCCTTGAGTTCTTCCACTCATTATGCCAATGCATTCTATGGTCACTTGATCAACTTAGAGTCTTGATGCTCTATTCTTACTCCTCTTGGCTTCTTAGCACAACCATACTTTTATGACCAACTCCCTCTCATACATTTTCCCTTGATCTCTAACCTATAACTCCTTATAAAGAAATTCTGTTCTTCATTTCCCACTCAAATCTTAATTTGATCTTGAGAAAATGGTATTGTTTTCCCTCCAAATTGTTTCTTCTAGAAACTTCATGATAAGTCCATTAGCATTCACCTTGAATTGGTTTTCATGGTTTACATAAAATTTTGTGACATCTACTCATCATCCTTATCATCTAACTAACTCACAAAATTCAATGTAACAAACTTATCACTGCTGATCTAGCAAATCTTTGACTTTAGCAACTCAACATTATTGATTTACTGATGCTCGTCTCCTTTTGTGTTACTTGGCTTCTATTATTATTTTACTGGCACTTGAAACCTAAAGAAATTCTATGTTACTTGGCACCTGATCTTCACTCTGCACCTAAAGACTGCTTGGCACATGAAGATCACTCGACACCTGAAGGTTGCTTGGAACCTGAAGATCACTCGACACACACTAAGTTGAACTTGCTCGGCTTCAACTGAGAATCTGTTTGGCACATACTAGCTAGCTCAACTCTCTCTCTCCAATGAACTTAGTTAATCCTTACATCTTTGATGTGTTTTAGTGTGTCCATCCTCTTAGAGTATGTCATCAATACACTATTTCATCAATGGCTTATCTGATCCTTATACTTCATTACAACATCATAACTTCAACCTTTCTCTAGGTACTTTAGTTACATCTTATTGATTGCCACCTCCTTTTCAATCAACCAATTGATGGTATTTGGATCACTAAAGCAATTGTCATTCATGCAAGTAGCAAGTTTGACATCAATGACAAAAAAATGATTGAAAACATTCTTTACCAGTTCCATTATTCTTCATTCATGATCTTTTCAATTATTTCCAACAAGGATATGCTCTTCTTCATCCATTCCAAAAATCTTGCAAAGAAAAAAATATAATGCTTGAGCCCTTAGGTTGAAATGTCTTCTCATTAATGGCTCAGATGTGCTAGCAATGATTATAGACAACGTGCCAACCTTGGTAGCATGCTCTTGCAATGACCTTTCTCTCAAGTATGTCCTTTGGGAATCATACCTTTCCTGAAGGTCATCCATGTCATTTTTTTCATGTACAACATGGGTAGGGTTTAAATTAAAAACCTCTTTAATTAATTTAGGGAAAAATTTAAAAAGATTTACCCCAACATGGTTCTTGACCCATCTAGCGATAGGATCATACTTCTTAGCTAGGTCATTCAGTAAATCACTATCAAAGAAAACTATAGGGACTTTCAACTTTCCAATGTCAAATTCATAGACATTGCTCATGAGGCTATCTAATTTCCTTTCTAAGAACCATTTTAAAAACAATTCTAGACCTCCCATAGATACCTAGGCATCTCTTACCCAATTTTCTTTGTCATAGAAACCCTCATCTACAATTTCCCTAGAGTGTTTTGGAATAAGCTCGCTCCCCTTAGTTATTTCATTTACTAATAAGGGGAATTGTTCTAGGAAATCATCATGCACAACCCTCTTTAAGTAATTAGTTTTCCTAGAGAATTACTTTTGTGGAGGCATTTTGAGGAAACCCTAAGAATTTTGTAACAATAGATGCTTGGTTTTCAGGAGTTACAGAGTACTTACCCACTAAAATTTGCATTTCTTCTTTGTATAATTTCTACCACAACTCACTGGTTTGTTGGATAAAATTTTTGTGCCCTGGCTTTGAAAATTCTTTATGCTATGATAATCTCTTGCAAATTTTTGGTTCAATAATCTTGAGATCGTGAATTATATTTGAGCATTGAAATCACACGAATGAGCTCTGCATCGTATTAACTCTCAGTAACCATTACCTCCAAATTACACCTAGATTTAAATCTTATCTGTAGATTTCACCAAATCAGACAACTTTAATTTAAAAAGAAATGAACTTTATGGCTTTAAAAATGTGGCCACATGTTGCATTATCACTTGCTTTCGTTAAATTTCTTCCATCTTGAAATTATGGCTAAGTGCCATCTGTTGATCAAGATAAGATCAACAATCACACAAATTTATAATTGAATAAAGCCCAGTCAGCTATACTAACCAATAAGAAGTCTCTATGTGAATTTGTGCCTCCTAACAACTTCTACGCAAGTGGGTCCCATATTAAACTCTAAGAAAGTGGTGGTTGACATAATCTTTGCCACACATTAGGCTAGTTCAACCCCGCTTACCTTATCCAACAAGCACCTTCAAAAAGTGGGAATGCATCAGCCATTGATCTTAACAACATCAATAGTGACACATCTCAAACCATTTAACACTTTGAAATAGGAGTTCTAACATCACCACAAACACATGTCTGCATGGCACATTCTCACTTTGCTTAAAATTCATTCAAGTTCCTAATGTGGGCATGTGCCCTTCGTCAATATGATCAAGATCGATAGTAGGTAAGACTTTGTCTATTATGGTCACATCATGCACTTTGACAAATAAAATAGTAACTTCTTAACCCTTGTGCTCTGAAAAATCTAACTACTGCATTAATTGTTAAATTTTTTGTGCCCATAGCATAGGTTCTTCCACTTGGGCATATGTGTCATACAACATGATGTGACTCAACATTTTCCCCTAATCTTGGCCCCACTATGACATGCAGTGCAAAGGTGCATACCAACGTTTCTTATTTCTCTACTAGTTTCTTAATGCGGGCTTGTGCCAGACCTTGATCTTTAAAGGATCTACAGTTAAAAAAATTCAATCCTATCTGGCAGACAAACCTCTTTATTGGCACAACTGGCAGTATGTATTAGCAATCACTTTATAGCTTGCCACACTGCAACACACACTAGCGATTCTCAACCCCACCTTGCTCTAAATATTGCTTGTCTGCTTTATTTATCTCTTGTGCAACTTGAAAATGTAGGCATGCACTGGCCTTTGATCTCACATAGATCAATGGTCATAAAATCATGTCTTAAAAACACCACATTAGCTGAAATAATGAATAAAATATTGCCCTCTAGTCCAACTCATCTAACAATGGCCACAAAATACACCACAACATTATCCTTGGAAATGATAGGTCCATGCTGTTAGACTTTGCTACGTGTCCTATTTGCACTTCCCCACATTATTTAATTCTCAAACATCTTCTAATTATGGGAAAGTGCTAGCCCTTGATCTAAACAAGATCAATGGTTGATGAATCTTGGTCATAAAGTGATACCTCTGTTAATAGATCAACCAATCACATCGTAGGAATTCTAGAATGTGCATGAGAGGTTCTAACAATTTTTGACAAATCACAATCTTTGTGGCACACTAAGACTTTAAACAGGCAAGGACTACTTGTCATCAAAGTACATGCCTGCATTGTTAAAAAATCTTGCATCTCAATATTGTAGGAATGTGATACTCATTGATCTAAACAAGATCAACGGTCACACAAAATCTGTATCACACAGGATACTTTTCAATAAAATAATCAAGCCAAATGCAAGCAAAGCATGGTTAATAAGGTTTAAAAAAAATTTTAATGAAGTCATGCTTGTGTAAGCCCAACCTTAGGGAAAAAGTGATATGCCTTAAAGTCATTTTTGAAATATTATTTTCTAAGGTTTTCAAAACTAGGGTAAAATAAGATAAGGCATTAGGGTTTTTACACACTCAGGGTTTTTCAATGATTGTGCTAATGATAGAGAGAATTTGAAAGAATTCCAACAACACAAAGACCAAGACATGATCTAGGGCAAGCTAAGAATTTGAAAAATACAAGGAATGAAAACCCTAATCTACATGATAGAATGTCTTAAATATTTTTCACTAAAAATTCAAAATTTTTCTGTGCTATGAAAAATCAAACCAATACAAGTTAAGGCTAAGCATTTAGGAGGAGCTAAGTCTAATTCAAATGAGTAGTATTGAGAAGACATACTCATTTTCCCTAATAGTTGAGGAGAAGTTGAGCAAAAAGTTTGATAACAAGAATCATGGAAGAGGCCTTGATGGAAGATCTAGTGGATGGTCTTATGGAGGCAAAAATGATGATCAAAAGATCAAGGATGAGATGAGTAGTATTAGTCAAAACTAGAGGGGAAACAATTCCAATCATTTCAATGATAAAAACAAGAGACATTAGAGAGGAAGAGGAAGAGGGTAAAGATTTGGAAGAGGAGCTTTTCATGGAAAATGTTTTCACTACAAAGAAGATGGGCATATATAGAATTTGAATGTTTCAAACTCCAAGAAAGGACACATAGAAGACCTAAAGGCTAGGCTAGAGTTGTACATGTTTATGAAGATGCCAAAGCATCCCATTCTAAAGATGTTGAAAGAGGATAAGTCTTAGCTAATAGGAGAGTCTTGTTGAGTGGTGAGAATGAACCTAATCAAAGGAGGATTTTGCTTTCCACAAGGTCCAAATGTGAGGATAAGTGTTGTGATGTGATTATTGATGGAGGAAGCACTGACAATATGGTATCAATAAATATGAGTAAAAGTTAAATCTTTAAAGGAAAAAAAACCTGCATCCATACCACATTACCTAGGTTCAAGTGACCACAAGGTCATGTTCAATGAGAAATGCTTAGTGAAGTTCAAGATTGGAAGGTACCAAGATGAGGTGATTTGTGATATCATACCTATGGAGATATGTCATATGTTGCTGGGTAGGTCATGAAATTTTGATAGGCATGTTGCACATGATGGGCAAGCAATTACCTACACTTTGATAAAGGATGGAGTGAAACATAATTTGGAGCTATTGAAGGAGAAAGAAGAAAAGGTATGTAGTGTTGCCAAAATATGATTTTTTGATGGAAATTACTTTCTCCATGGTATGAAGCACAAGCATATGTTTTTTTTCTATAATCCCAAAAGATTGTAAAGAAGAAATAGATGATGTACCTGCAAAAATTTATGATTTATTGGGATAGTTTCTTGACATTTTGTTAGATAATGTACTTGATGGATCACCCCCTATGAGGAAGATGAGTCACCAGATGGATTTGAATCTAGGAGGTAGTTTTCCAAACAAGCCAACACATAGAATGAAACCTATAGAAAGTGAAGAGTTGAATAGACAAGCTCATGAGTTATTATAGAAGGGGTTGATTCAAGAGAGTTTGAGTCCATGTGTTGTACCAAAAGTATTAGAACCAAAGAAGAATGGAGAATGGAGGATGTGCATATATTCACAAGCTAGCAACAAGATCACAATCAAGTAAATATTTCCATTGCTAACCTAGATGGATGATATTATGGACTATTTGAGTGGATTTGTGTATTTCAAAAAGATACATTTGAAGAGTGGGTACCATCAGATTTGAATCAAAGAAGCAGACAAGTGGAAGACATCCTTCAAGAAAAGGGAAGGATTGTATGAGTGGTTACTCATGCCTTTTGGGCTAATCAATGCACCAAGTACTTTTATGAGGATCATGAATGAGATACCAAAGGAGTTTTCGAGTAATTTTGTCATTGTTTATCTAGATGATATTTTTATCTATAGCAAGACATTGGAGGAGCATTTAAAGCATATTACTAAGGTGTTTTATTAGTTGAGTGAAGAAAAATTGCTCATAAATCTAAAGAAGTGTAGTTTTGAGAAGGAGTTAGTGTACTTGAGATTTGTAGTTTCAGCAGAAGGTTTGAAAAGACGATGAGAAAGTGAAAGCTATCCTTGAATGAACTAATCCAAGGAGTATGACTAAGGTAATATATTTTCATGGACTAGCTAATTTTTATAGAAAGTTTATAAGAGGTTTTAGCAGTATTTGTGGACCTTCGATTGAAGAAATGAGAGGAGATAGGAAAGACTTTAAGTGGACTGTTAGAGTAGATAAGAGTTTTAATATGTTGAACAAAAAGTTATAGAGTATTCTATTTTAGCACTTCCAAATTTTAACAAGGTGTTTCAAGTAGACTATGATCCTAGTGGTACTGCAATAGGAGCTATTTTGAGCCAAGAAGGTAGAAATATTATGTATTTTAATGAGAAATTGAATGATTCCAAATGAAAATATTCTATTTATGATCAACAGTTTTATGCTATAGTTCACACATTGAGGAAGTGGAGAAACTATTTTCTTCCTCAAGAATTTTTTTTTGTATACCAATCATCAAGATTTGCAATATTTGAATAGTCAAGGAAAATTGAACCAAAGGCATTTGAACTGGGTTGAGTTTTTGTAGAGTTATACATTTTCTTTGAAACAAAGTAATGAGAAGTCTAACAGAGTTCTAGATGCTCTTTGTAGAAGTCAATTTTTTTGACATAAATGTAGATTGAGGTGACTAGGTTAAAGACAATAAAAAATTTGTATCCAAAGGATCATGATTTTGGTGAAGCTTGGAAGCCTTGGAAAGCTTGTACAAAACTTGTTACATTTGATAGGATAAAGTGGTTGGATTTCATAATCCAAGATGGTGTGCTATTTAAAGGAAGTCAGTTGTGCATTCCCAAAAGTTATATGAGAGAAAATCTCATCAAGGATAAGCATAGTGGAGGATTAGCGAGAAACTTTGGTAGAGATAATACCATTTATTTGGTTGCAAAGATTTATTTTTGGCTAGAGTTGTAACAAGATGTGAAGAAGATTGTGCAAAGTTGCAAAGTATGTTAGATGGAAAAAGGAGTGAATCATAATATTGGGTCATCTTAACTATTACCTGTACTAGAGAAGTCATGGGAGGATGTTGACATGGATTATTTTCTTAGTTTACCAAGAATACATGATTACATATTTTTAGTGGTTGAGAAATTTTCAAAAATGATACATTTGATTCCTTGCAAGAAGACTAGTGATGCAGTTCATATGGTAGAGTTATGTCTTAGAGAAGTTGTGCAACTACATGTTTTGCCAAAGAATATAGTTTCAGATCGAGATACCAAGTCTGATGGGTATTTTTGGCATATGTTGTGGATGAAATTATAGATATATTTTAAGTTAAGTTTATCCTATCATCAACATATGGATGGACAAACAAGATTTGTGAACTAGAGTTTGGGGAATTTGGTGAGATTCTTGGTTGGAGATAAACCAAAGGGATGGATTCTAATTTTACCATAGGCAAAATTTGCATATAATAATTATGTCAACAGGAGTACTGGTAAATCACCATTATAGTTAGTATAGAGGAAAAGTCTCAAAAATTCTTTTTAATTGACACAATTGGATAAATGCAAAATAAGCAGAAGAAGTGCTAAACATTTGAAGAATATCCATGAGGAGGTGAAGAAGAACATTACAGAGATGAATTTTTAGTACAAGGCTAAGGTAGATGTGAAAAGGAGGTATAAGAAGTTTTATATTGGAGATGAAGTCATTGTTCATTTGAGAAAGGAGTTTTTTCCAGTGGGTACTTACAATAAGCTAAAAATAAAGAAGTTTGGACCATGTAAGATAGTGAAGACACATGATTCTAGAAATGCCTATGAAGTAGAGTTTCCTACTGAATTGAATATTTTATCAGTATTTAACATTTCAGATTTGATAGAGTATTATGAAGGAGGTGGTGGAGATGAAGTTGCAAAAGCACAATGGAGTATTCCAATAGCTATTTTGGCTACAAAGGATATTGAAGAGATATTTGACAACCATGTGGGCAAAAGTACAAGGAAAAAAACTTATGAAGAGCACCTAGTCAAATGGAAAGGGAGGCCAGTAGAAGATTCATCATGGCTAGCAAGGGATGAGGTTGACTCTCTTGGTTTTCCTCTAAACACTTGAGACATGACAAGGTCACATCTCAAATTACACTAGGTGTCTGATGCAGGAGCATCCTGGGTGTAAGAGCAATCTTGCATCACCCAAAAATATTTCTTTTTTGTTTCTTGAATAAGGGTTGTCATAGTGTAGAGTTATTATTTTAGGAGGCTTTCTACTTTGTAAGTTAGTTATGCAAGCTTGGAATGTTTTAATTTTATATTTGGATGTTCAACTTGGATATATCAACCTACTAGTTGATGCTCAGTGCCATATCATGAATATTCATGGATTTATTATAAATTTTCATCATGCAATTTTGGTATTGAAACTTTAGGCTCACCATTGAAGACCGAAGAGATCCCTGATAGGCTCTAAAATTGGGTCGACTAAAGCTTGCACAAATTGGTCACTGTAGATTAGAAGCTGAAGATTCCAAAAAGTAGTTATAATAGTCAATCAGAGAAATAGTTAAAAAGTTATGGCCTTCTAAAGTTGGGCCAAAAAAAATTTCCAAAATAAGTGTCAAACGTGTATCCAGCCGACTCTATATGTAATTTTAGAGTTAGTTGATCTCAAGGGTTAGAGTTTGATGGCTAGAAATTTAGGTGGTGTAAAATTCCTATTTAAGGAACACCCATACATTGTCTAGGATAACCCTGAATGATATTTTAGAACTCTATGTTGCAAATTATTGTAAGGAAGGCACCCATGTGAGTTTTCAAATTGTATTTTAAATTTTTGTAATTCCACATTTGTGGTGATAATAAGAAGCCCATATTTCATTCTTGCAAATTGTTGTTATTTCTTTGTTTTTGTTATGTGTTTGTGGTTTTAAGGGGAACACCCTTCCTCAATTTTTATACACATACACACATGTGTGTGTACATACATACACATGTACACATAAAGACATATATAGTACATATATGTATTTAGTGTGTGTGTAAATACATACACATGTACATATAAATACATATATAGTACATAAATGTATTTATATGTATTTATGTATACACATGTGTGTGTACATACATACACATGTATACATAAATACACATGTATACATAAATACATATATGTACTATATATGTATTTATGCATACATGTTTATGTATGTGTATGTACACACACATGTGTGTATGTGTGTGTGTCTATACACACACATATATAGAGGGGTGTGTGTGTGTGTGTAATAGACAAGGAAGTAGGAGTACAAAATCATGTAGATCTCACAAATAAGTGACCACAACTACCTCCCTTCATCCAAAAGATACACTTAGAAGAGTAAACACACACATATATAAGACATCATGGTTATCCAGGCTAGCTAAAGAACACATAATATTTAGAATATTATAAACAAGGTATTGAAAGCATAAATAATGAATTTATAATAACATATAATTCATGACATAGATCAACCATATACCTAATCTCCTAAAGACATTATATAGAACACAATCAAGTGTCTAGTGCAAAGAAATATCTAAAAAAATAAGAAAGAAAGGATGTGTATATGATAAGTATAGAAATGCATTTATACATATTATAACATAAGAACCTAGTTTATCACTAGTTTCTAAGTAGATAGGTACCATTCTTTTGTATTAAGAACGTGGGATGTTATCTTATAGTTTTGTCTACATATGAATTTGGAAAGTTGTGAAATCAAGGAGTACTAGAAGTAACCTTATCTCCCAACCTAGTCCAAGTGTACTTATACTATCTTCAAAACCCTACTAATACTTGTTAAGATAAGAGGAGTATTACATCCTTCACCCTTAACATTTGACTTACTCTTGAATGTCATCATATCCTATTATTCAATTTTATGGTAACCTATCTTAGGAAAATTTTATGTTCATAATTAAATTTAATCCTTTATTAGGAGGAAAAGTTTCTTATATGGAGTTCTCAAAAGTATGTTTGTAACTATTTTTATTCCCATGAGTTAGTTACATCTAATTTATCTAATTATATTCTAGGGTTTTCACTTCCTTTTGCTAGACCTAATGAAAAATCTTTTCTTCTTAGTTATATCTAAAATTCTAGTTCATGTATTAACATAAATTATCTAGTGATCTTATTTTTTCCTAATTTCTATCATTCAAAAATATGAAGAGAAAATTCACAAATATTGATTTGTAACATAAAGCATCTTAATCTTGTATACTTTCGCTACTTTATTTATGATTTCCTTAAATGAACTTCTAGACCATATTGTTTTCAAAAGTAATTGTGTCAATTTATAACTATCATTATGCTTTTGTGCTATGAAGTCATGTACTACTTCAAATGATCCTATTAAAGAAAAACTTTATCTTGTTAAAGATACTCAATACCATTCAAGGAGAAGATGGTGTATTCTAGTGATTTTTGAAACATTTATCCTTGGTGTTATGTCATTTTCTTAGAGTTAGTGGTTTTTGATTTTAATATATCTCTTCTTGAAAAATTCCTTGTTGGGAACTTATACAGAGCTCTACTCTTTTCTAATCTTTGTTCCAAAGGAGGCATCCTAAAAATTACAAGGAAATAAGTTTGAAAAAGTTTCATGTTTAATTTTTTTCCCTAAGCATAATAGGCCCTAGAGCTCCTAATGGAGAAACACAAGGCTCTAATACCAAATGTAATGCCTTGCTAATGAACTCAAAAGGATAAGAAAGGTACAAAGTTTGGTGAATAGTTTTCTAAATTTTATTTTGCTTATTATATCTTATATGTACCAGTCTTAATAGATTACCTAATATCACCCTAAAATAATATTACTTAATTTCCAAATTCAAGAGTTATCTTTTATCATAAAATCAACTCAATAAGTATTCCTTATTCGTTGCTTTCTTAACTTCCTTTCTAACATTTCATCCTTACTACTTAAGTTAACCCATCTATTAGTTTTATGTCTACTTATGAAATGATACATTATATATCCTAATATCCATTTCCAAATTAGGAACTAATGTCCTAATCTATATATTCAAATGCATCTACTTAATGTGTAATAAGGATACATGAAATAGAGTTAAACCATCAACCATACATGTAAACTAGATCATCTCTATTCACTAATGATTTAGATTATTCATTTGATAACATTACAAGAGTACAAGGTTATTTTATCCATCACACATTCATCTAGATACAAGGAAATATACAACATTGTAGAAAACTTTCTCTTCCAAAAAGCCACAAAATCTATAAGCTTTTGGTTACCAAAACAATTTCAATTCAAAATACAAAACATTAGTCAAGAGGGAAACTAGTTTAGGGTACATTATTAGGGAAATTCACTAAACCCTAATTCACCACATAAGAAACAAAATGTGAATTTTTTTTATCAAATGCTAATAATTAATATCATAATTCTAGAAAGTAGTATTCCTCAAATGTAGACACAAGGTCACAAAATATAAAAAGGACAAGTTGAAATACTAATTTCTAAAATTTGGTTAAGTGTGAAATTTCATAAAACCTCAAAATCTTTATTTCAACTCTTATGAGGTTGAAACCTATCTCAAAAGGTGTAGGATGTATAATATAAAATGTAACTTAAACTATAAGGAAAATTATGTCACTTATACTTAAATGTTCATTTTATGTTGAACCCTAATGCTAAAATCATGCTCTAGAGGTCAAACTGGCAATGTTTCTCTAAAGTTGTACATCCATTTCTAATTCATGTGCATTGACTTAGCAGTGTTGCACAAAAATGTGTTATAGGTATGCATTTATACAAAAAAGTTGTACATTCTATTGGAAATATTATGATAGGCTAAGTTACTGAGAGGGGAGGGATGAATAAATAACTTATAAACTTTTATCCTTAATTAGCAATCAATCCTTCATGCGAATTCTGATCTAATTGCATGCATGAGAAACTAAAAATATTAAAGCATATATAACATTTTTGACACACAATTTTGGTGACCCAAAAACCTTCCAAATAGAAAGAAAAACTAGGGTGGGGATGATACCCACAAGCTTTAGTACTGCAATATAAAGTTGGCTTGTGAAGGCTTAAAATGATCACTTCTGTTGATCTGCCCTATTAGGAGCAATAAGGACTGCTAGGTCCACCTTGTAAAAAGATTTACAAGCATAGAATGAAGTATGCACTTGATAAAGAGATTTATACAAGACTATTAGGTCTATCTTGTTAAAGGATTTGACTGATCCACCTGTTAGGATGAAGCAGTAGCTGATCTCTAATCTGTAACTTGGTTTGTTGAATGACATTCCTCTGAGTGTACAAATCACCTTGCTTTGATAGATAAATCTTTGTTGCACCTTATACTATTTTAGCCTTTGTAATTCACTCTTCTACTCTTCTCTGATGATTACATTACTTCTCTTTGATCCACCTATTAGGATGAAGCAGTAGCTGATCTCTAATCTATAACTTGGTTTGTTGAATGAAATTCATTTGAGTATCACCTTGCTTTGATAGATAAATCTTTGCTGCACCTTATACTACTGTAGCCTTTGTAATTCACTCTTCTACTCTTCTTTGATGATTACATTAATTCTCTTTGATCATTTAGATGTGATACAATACATTACATATATACCAATCCAATTACACAATTACAAAGTTAGCCACAATACAAGTTTATACAAATATTACAAAGTTAGCCAAAGTGTAGAAACTTAGGTTTTGAAGACTGACTTGGTGAGGTTCTAATACTCAATATCCACTATCAATGCTTGGCATCATCATGCACTTGATAGACGTAGAAGCTCGGTCCATACTGGTCACTTCCAAGTAGTCTTGAACTCAATCTGCACTGGTGACTCAGTGAATACTATGAAAATCAACATATAAATTGAGTCACTTGATTCACACTACATAGCTTGGTCAATGCTATCACTATGGGCTCCATATAAAATGAGTCACTTGGTTAACACTAAGTAGCTTAGTTAACACTAGGCTTACATCACATCAACTACAAACTCAGTAAGAATTGGACAACTTAGTTTTCATTGGTAAACTCGACATACATTGAAATGCTTAGTTTAGACTGCTAATTATCACCATAGTAGTAACTACTCAATGTAAACTAAAATCTATCCAAAGGACTCAGCAGTAACTACAGAACTAATTATCAACTAAAATGCTTAGTTTACACTGTTAACTATATAGTACGCTCAGTATGAACTTACAATCTAAATAAGTGTATGTCACTAATAACAAACATGACTAGAATATCAACAATCTCCCCCTTTGATATTAGTGATAAAAATACTTATCAACCAAAACTGAATTCAAGAATGTTCAAGAACATCTTAATTCATCACCTTATGTCTCCAACTTGGTAGAGTATACTATTTTTGAGATCTTTCAAAATTGGTTTTGTTGGAAATACAAATCAGAAATGTATACTTCTTGGGGGGGGTGAATCAGAAGTATTAATATTTAACCAATAAAACTTTTAAATTTAAAACAACGCATGCATAAACATATTGAAATAACATGTAAAGTAAATGCATCCACATAAACACTTGACACTAGATATGATTACCCAGAAACCCTATAATGAGAAGGTAAAACTAGGGTGGGGATGACGTCCACGATTCTTCACTACTACAGCAATAAAGTTCACCTGTTAAGGTTACATGGTTTGAACATTCTCATGATCTACCCTATTAAAGGCTTACAAAGGATTTTTAGATCCCAACTTGTTAAAGGATTTTAACACGTTGTTAAAAATGTACTTGGCTAAAGGACTTTAGAATATTCACTTGGAATGTCACCCTGTTAAATGATTTCACAATGACTGTTAAGTCAACCTTAATATAAAGGATTTCATCTTGCTAATATAGTTGGTAGAAAGTACAGTAGAATGTTTGATCTAATATACTTACAATATTTATTGCTGATTTTAGATCTCAATTTAGTCTATCTTGATCCTTTTTGATCTGATATAAAATTGTTGTAACCTTGATCCTCTATTCTACAAACTGATTCTACAATTTAATCCTTCTTCTAAGTCACCTTGAATGTATACTGATCAATTCACCCCTTTTAAATTCCTTCAAATCTTTGCTAGTATCACCTCCTAGCATGCATTCTCTAATGCTCTCTCTCTCTTTCTCTCATACATACTGAATTATGGGGCTTTGTCTCCCTTTAAAAAGAGTTAGGTGGCTTAGGGTTAGGTATGTATCTACGATTATGGCTCATCCATTTTTCTCACTCAATTTCTTTCATTTTTCTGATTGGTTACATGTTGATATCATAGGTAATCCAAATAGATTTGATCTTATCTTCAAAGTTTCAAGATCTATCCATATGTTGGCTCAAAAATGGTTTAGATAGTTGTTTGTGCCATCACAAATAACTAATTCAATTCTGTGTTACTTGACACTTGTTAATACTGATGCTCAACACATACTATAATTCTGTCTGACTTGGCACTTGAACTTGCTTGACATCTACTATTCACTCAGCACTTCAATTGCTTGGCATCTATTTTTCATTCAACACTTAAACTGCTCGACACTTACTATTTACTCAACACTTGATATAGAGATGAGAAAGGAGTTGCATTTGTAACTCCCATTTCTATGAATGTCACATTCATAATAGGTGTGTGCAAAGTGTCACAATCCTCTTAAGTAGGATAAACTAAATAAAGGAATAAAAAAGAGTTGTCCTTACATGTGGAATAAAGGACAAACAATGACATGTCCTCCACATGTGTACAATAGGACAAAATACATTTAGGGATCCTTGGAATATCCCAATTAATACATCCAAGGAAAGATTAACCTTTCTAACACCCCCCTTAATCTTTACTTGGGGAGTTTACATCAACAAGTTGTAAACCCAAATTTTTACAATGGAACTGAAATCTCTCTTTAGAAAGTGGTTTGGTTAAAATATTAGCCACTTGATCTTCTCCTTTACAATAAAGAAGAGTAATTTGCTTGTCTTCAACTTGTTCTCGAATGAAGTAATGTTGAAGTGAAATATGTTTGGTTCGTGCATGAAAAATTGGATTCTTTTCCAAGGCAATAGCACTTTGATTATCACAATGTATAGGGGTAGGTGATGGTTGAGGTAGACCCAAATCATCAAGAAGTCTTCTAATCCATAAAGCTTCCTTAGCTACATTGGTACAACCTTTGTAATCAGCTTCAGTTGAGCAAAGGGAAATAGAGTGTTCTTTTTTTTCTTTTCCAAGAAATTGCACTTGAACCAACAAAGAAACAATAACCACAAGTGGATTTCCCATCATTGGGATCTCCACCTAGATCAAAATCAGTATAGCCATGTAAAATAAATTCAAAATTTGCATCATAAAATAATCCCATATTAATAGTTCCTTTAATGTACCTTAAGATTCGTTTAGCAACTTTAAAATGAGTTTGTTGAGGTTTAGACATAAATCGAGAAACTAAACCAACACTATAAGCAATATTAGGTCTAGTAAGAGTTAAATAATTTAAACTTACTACCAACTGTCTATACAAAGTTTCATCAACAAAAAGAGTATTCATATCAGCCATTAATTTAGTTCCTAATTCACATGGAATTGAAACATGGTTAGAGTCATTCATCTTAAATTTTTCTAAAAGATCATAAGCATACTTGCTTTGAGAAAGAAAGATACCATTAGGAGTTTGGAAAATTTGCATACCTAAGAAGTAATGTAAGATACCTAAATCAGTCATCTGAAATTTCTGTTTAAGCTGGAACTTGATACCAGAAATCAAAGCATCTAAACTAGAAGTGAGAATTAGATCATCTACATAAACAATAACAATGATAATATCATCGTTAGTATGTTTAATATACAAATTAGGATCATTCTTACTTCTAGCAAAACCTTGAGAAATAAAGAAAGAATTAATTTTAGAATACCATTCTCTAGGTGATTGTTTAAGACCATAAATAGATTTGTTCAATTTGCAAACCAAATTTTCACTACCTCTCTTAACAAATCCAGGAGGTTGAGCCATATAGATTTATTCATGTAAATCACCATTTAAGAAGGAACTTTTAACATCCATTTGATGAATGGGCCAATTCATTTTAGATGCTAAAGCAAGAACTAATTTGATAGTAGGCATTTTAGCAATAGGAGCAAAAGTTTCATTATAGTCTAATCCTTCAATTTGTGAAAAACCTCTAGCAACTAGTCTAGCCTTAAATTTACTAATTTCATTATTAGTATTCAATTTTGTTTTGTGTAACCATTTACATGAAACTATATTCTTGCCATGAGGTAACTTGACTAAGTCCCAAGTTTGATTAGCAATTAAAGAATCATATTCCTCTTGCATGGCTTTCTGCCAATGAGGTTGAGAGTTAGCTTGATCAAAAGACTTAGGATCATTAGAATTCATAATAGTAGTCATCAAAGCATAATTACAGTAATTAATCCTTCTATGTTTGATTCCACCAAATCTAGAAATGTAATCATCACCTTCATTGATTAAGTTTTGAGCCCATTTAGGTTTACATTTAGTTGCAATGGAATTATCACTAGAGGAAGAATCATTAGCAATAAAAACATCATTAGTAGCTACTTGAATATCATGAGTTTTAGGAGCAAAAATAATAGGTAGTACTTGAGTTGAAGGGTTAAGAGGAGGAGTAGGGTTAAGAGAAGGAGGTTGGTCCTCCACCAGCACAATTTTAGTGCCACTGAATTCTGCATCATGTGTAGTAGAGCAGTCATGGACTCCATTTTCTGCAATACAAACATCTCTAGCAACTTGAACTTTGTTAGTAGTGGAATCATAAACACGATAACCCTTAGTGTTTGCATCATAACCAACAAACATATAAGGAGATGACTTAGCATCTAATTTATGCCTTTTCTGTTTAGGAGTATGAACATAAGCAATAGATCCAAAAATTTGCAAATGATGTAAATTAGGTTTCCTACCAGACCAAGCCTCTTCTAGAGTAATAACCTTGAGAGCTTTGGTAGGAGTCCTATTAAGAATATAAGTTGCACAAAACATGGCTTCAGCCCAAAATTTATAATGCAGATTCTTAGCATGTAACATGCTTCTAGCCATTTCAGCAATGGTCCGATGCTTTCTTTCCACCACACCATTTTTTTGTGGTGTATAAGGAATAGTAAGCTCATGTTTAATTCCACATGATTTCAAATAAGAGTGAAAAGCATTATTCACATATTCCTTTCCATTATCAGTTCTAAGAATTTTAAGTTTAAAACTAGACTGCCTCTCAACATATAACTGAAATTCAATGAATATATCAAGAACTTGATCCTTGCTATGCAAAAAATAGATCCAAGTTTTTCTAGAAAAATCATCAACAAAGGTAAGTGCATACCGAGAACCTTGGATGGAGTTATTCTCCATGGGGCTCAATAGGTCACTATGGACAAGATGCAACTTATGAGTTTCCCGCCATGATTTTCCAATTGGAAAGGGCTCCCTATGCATCTTACCACTCATACAACCTGTACAAGCAATCTTAGAAGGAATAATGTGAGGCAAGCCATCAACCATATTGTGCTTTTGCATGAAAGTAATATAATCTGAATTTAAATGGCCAAGTCTTTCATGTCATATATTGAAATCAATAGAAGTATGTAATGAATATCGTGAACTAGAAAATTCATGGAATTTAGACAAATTGTCATTATCCATTTTAGCATGAGCAATCACTTTTTGAGTTTGAGGATCTATGACATAACATGTATCTTTGTAGAATTCAACTTTATAGTCCTGACATAACTATGAAATAGAAAGCAAATTAGTTTTCAAATCAGGTACATATAATACATCATGCAATTTACCATTAGAAATAGTTACATCACCTAAACCTTCAACCTTACAAGTCTGATTATTAGCTAACTGAATAGGAATGTTAGCAATATCAGGTTGTAGAGAATCAAAAATTTCTTTATGAGAAGTTACATGTTGTGATGCACCACTGTCAACAATCCATTCTAAAGGTCTACAAAGATTAAAGCTACAAGTAAAAGCATGACGAGAATTAGAACCAGTAGAGTTACCTTTTTTATGATTTGATTTTTGATTATTGTTACTATTGTTGATAGGTTTTTTATCATTTTGCTTTTTAAAATAGTTATTGACAATATGACCATCTTTACCACAATAAGAACAATGAGGTTTGGAATTGGAATGATTCCTTTGATTATTAGTATTACAATTGTTATTATGATGATTGTTATTATTGTTATATTTTGCATAAAATTTATTGTTGGAATTATTTGAATTAGTATTATATTGTTTGTTGTTATTATTATTATGATTGGAACGAAAATTATTATTTGAATTTCTAGACACAAATGCATGTTTAGTTGATTTAAGGGTACCAAACTAAATTAGCTTAGCTTCTTCTTGTCTTAATAAAGTTTGAAAAATAACATAAGTTAACTGAGAAGTTAAGGTAGGAATAGCAAGCTGTGCATGAATATTAGTTATAAACTGTTGAAACTGTCTAGGAAGACACTTTTTAAGAATAAGATGAATTAAACGAATGTCCTCTAATTGAACACCTAAGGCAATAATTTGGCTTTTAAGAGAATCAAATTTTAACAGAAATTCATCCATACTCTTAAAATCTGCATACCTGAGATCTTCAAGTTGATCCTGCAACTGTATTTTGTGGTATTCATCTCCATTGTCATACTTGGTTTGCAAGATTGACCAGGCATCATGAGCTTTAGAATAGTGAGCAATTAACACATATAAATATAGAATAATGGAAATACCAATTAAACCTAAAGCTTCTTCATTTTTAGATTTCAAAGTATCTTTTTCGTCTTGGGTAGCCGCTGAACCAGGTTCAAGAGAAGGATCAATGGCTATTTCGAAGAGGTATTTAAAATGAAAAATGAATGAGATATGAGTTTTTTAGGAATCATAATTAGAATAACTAAGTTTTATTTTTGGAATTAAGGTTGACATTTTTATGAATAAAAATGCCCCCCCTAATAGAAATATGACTTATACGTTAATTTGAATTAAAAAAAATGTGATGATGGAATTGAACAACAAAAAATAATTCTGCAACAAAATGTTAGTACAAGGACAAACCTGAAAAAGAATCCTACAGAAGCGTTATTAGGATGATAATAGCCTAAAAAAGACAACGAATCTAACTTTCTATATTTAGGATGCCTATATTAATGATACCTAATGATATGCCAAATAAAAAAAATGATTGAATGCAACACAATTGCATGCAAGAGGGTAACGAAATTCAAATGCTTCTAATGATAAAAATAGCACCCAAAATGTTTAAGATGCAACACTTGGAACAAAGTTAAAAATGAATCTACAGAAAAAATGATAATGAAAGTGACACGTATCAAAAAGCGTCACATGCATCAACTCAGGTAGGAGCGTTTCACTGCGACTACTGAATGGATTCAGAACTGACCTTCAGGAATCAGTAAGCATGGGCGTTCAGGAGAGAAGTGGTGCCAAGTTTCCAAGAAAAAATGGGAAAATTGAGGGTAAGGGTTGTTTTTTACTATCATATAGCAAAACGTGCAGCAGGGATCCGTTATGTAATGGAGAATGGAGAGGATTCTCAGTTGTGCGAATATAGCAATGAACCCCAATGAGAGGATTACATCGCCGTATGGATCATGAAAGTGAGCACAGTTAGATTCCAATCCCTAGGGCTGAGGATCACGAGGTTTCGAACCCTTGACGGAATGGGTACTATGATAGGGATGGTCGGAGTCCAAGCCTTATTTATGAACGTAGAGGGAGAGTGGAAGCAGACACCAACGTATGAATGCTATTCGTATTAGAAAGGAAAACCAAGTCTACAGTGCTGAGGACAAATGGGCATTGGCAATGTTCAATTACGAGGAGAAGGCAAAACATGAGCATAAGGTTATGTCAGATCTGCAACGCTTGGTGCAGAGGCATATTGGACAAGATGAGAAAGCCAGTATGGAAGAGAAGCCGCTTACATGCAGCCTACACATGAATGAATACAAATTTGTTTCCATGGCCTCCTCAACTCTCCCAAGAGCAAAAATATAACTAATGAATCAAGGCAATGCAGACGAGGCAAAGAAAACAGCTAATTCGCCTCAAAAAAGAGCGATCTTATTGCATGCAAGCCTTTGAAAAATAGGAAAAAAGAAAGTTTCTAAAAGATCTGAGTGATTTTTAAGAGTTAAAAAAAGTAAAAAGCAATGAAAAGCTTATGGATAAGAGAGTTTTAATTAAAAACTCATAAATTTTTAAAAAAAATTGCCAAATAGATATAGATTATAATATATAAAAAAAATGTATTAGATTTTTTTAAAAATTTATATCTCAAAATAGATATTTATTTATTTTTTTAAAATATGCATATGAATATCTCAAATGAGATATAAAATTTAAAATAGAAATATCAGGAATGATTTAAATTTCAATTTAAAAAAAATAAAATCTATTGAATGACTTAAATATTTTAAAAGCACACTTTAAATAATGATATCCTTGAATAATAATAAATAAATGATAAGAAGTAATATTTTTTGTTTTGTTTTGGCGGCTCTCCTTCCAAAACAAAAAAAAATTGAAATTTTTATAGGAAAACCCTTTGGCAGCAAGCCTTCCAAAGAGGGTTAGTAAGCAATGATAAAAAAAATGATACACTAAAATCTGCACACAGGATGTTAAAGTAAGCAGAAAATTGCAACACAAACTTCTTCTCTCAATGACATCTCCAAATAAGGTGTGCTCCAATGAATGGCAACCTTCAACACAAAACTTAAAACAAGGATTAGATAGCCAAGCTCTGATACCATGTAAGAAATGATAAGATTGAGCAAGGAACGAGAAACAATCCAAGTAAGTTAAGTGTGAAACAATGTTACCATAAGATAAGCAAAATCCAAGAGCACACACCAAGATGGTTCAACAATGGAGACAAGGATTTATAAGGGGAAAGCAAAGAAAACCTCTCGTGAGTATTATGAATGAAGGAAAATACCTAAGAGAAGAGAGAGAGAGAGTGTTGGAGCAAAATAGCTCAATACAATAACATCAAGTGCTAAGAGTGAAGAAGAAAGAAGGAGGAGCATCTCTTATATAGAGATGAGAAAGGAGTTGCTTTTGTAACTCCCATTTCTATGAATGCCACATTCATAATAGGTGTGTGCAAAGTGTCACAATCCTCTTAAGGAGGATAAACTAAATAAAGGAATAAAAAAGAGTTGTCCTTACATGTGGAATAAAGGACAAACAATGACATGTCCTCCACATGTGTACAATAGAAAAAAATACATTTAGGGATCCTTGGAATATCCCAATTAATACATCCAAGGAAAGATTAACCTTTCTAACAATTCCTTCCATTTTTCTGATTGGTTGCATGTTGATTGCATAGGGAATCTAAATAGATTCGATCTTATCTTCAAAGCTTCAAGATCTATCCATATGTCAACTCAAAAATGGTTTGGATAATTGTTTGCGCCATCACAAATAACTAAGTCAATTTTATGTTACTCAACACTTGTTAATACCGATGCTCGAAACATACTATAATTCTATTTGGCTTGGCACTTGAACTTGCTCGACATCTACTATTCACTCAGCACTTGAACTGCTTGGCATCTATTGTTCACTCAACACTTGAACTACTTGACACTTACTATTTACTTGACACTTGATAGACTCAACATCTATACATATTATACTCGACATATGTTACTAGCTCAACATGAACTTGGTAAATTTCTTAAGTGTGTTGACACTCAATTGTCAAAACCAATCTGAGATCAACAATCTCCCCCTTTGACATGAATGACAAAAATACTTAACTATACATGATGAATCTAATCTCCTTGAGTATAATATACATCCAGTTTGACATATTTACAAAGCTTCAAAAATTTTCAAAATTTTGTAATGAATTATATACCTTAATTTTTTTTGACTCCCCCTAAGTTTATGTTGAACTTTATTCTCAAACTTTTTCTTAGCTTTCTGCAATAATTTGTCCTATCCATCCAAATCTTCATTATATTTCTAGACTGCCTCTGCCAACTGATACAAAATTGGTTGAGAAGTATCAACCTCTACGTCTAGATCCTTTGTTAGAATGTTCTTAGCACCCTCAATGATTTTGAACTCTTTGTTTCTTTCCTCTCTAAGCCTTTACTGCTTGGCTTTCTTTTGAAGTAGTTCACCAAAAGTTTGCATTTGAATTGGATTTAGATTTGAGATGTCCCATTTAGGAATGAAAATATCCTTATCAAGATCTATATCCTCTTCCTTTTCTTTACCTTTACCCAAATTTTTTTTGCTCAGTTGAGGCTTGGTCTCAACTATCCTTGCACTTATTGCTTGCATACTAGGAATGGAAACAATTGTTGGAATGGTAGGACTTGCTGAAAAAATGGATACTCCACTCATTGAAATAGTAGTAGTAGGAATACCTAATGCAACAAAAATTGATGTAGAGGGAAGAGTTTGTAGCTTGGTAGATAAATTGCTTGGCACTACTATCAGTGAAGTACTGAGCTGTATTAATGTAGAGATTGATTGAGTTCTTGTACTTTCAATTCTAGTCACAATCAATCCTACTGAGGCTATCTCCGGGCTTGGTGTTATCAATGTTTTTCTGGGAGAATGTGGAAGTGAGGCTATGACCACTACAACAATCTTAACTGGGTCAGTCTCCTCAAAATTTTGTGTATCTTCCTTAGTAGCTTCCTGCCCATATTCCTCTTCATCATATATATTATCAAAATGAGTCACCTCTTTATCATCTTTCTCCTCTTGATCATCATCATTGTCCTTATCACTTACACTAACAATAAAATTACTTGGTTTGTGAAGATGTTAGACATTCTTCTATGTGTTTGTAGTATTCTTCGCAACATGCTCAATTTCTTTCAACAAAATAAGACAAGTGTTGAATCTTAAAGTTAACTTTTCTTCATTTTTATTCAAAGATTCTTTCACCTCCTTGTCATTCAAACTTAGCACAAGTTGTCTTAGGGTTTTCTCATGTATCTCTTTTTTAGTTTGCATAGCATGTTCCCATCTTGACTTAGTCTTGTCCATCAAAGCATAGGAATCTACTGAGTAAGCTGGTCAGGTGAGTATTTCCACTTACCCATCTTGGATATCAATATATCTTCTATTTGCTTCTACTCCTCAGTAGTCCTAGTCTCATATCTCAATGCCTTGAAGTTTGTAATTATAGAACCCAATTCCAACTCTTTCATTCTTTCCTCAAATGTGGGTGGAGACCTCTTGAAAATAAGTCTCCTCCTTCTTTATCTATTTTCTTCTAGGATGATCTTCTTGTGAACACATTAGTGGATGTCTTGGTAGTTTGGCAATGATTACCTTACCCTTCTTATTTAGTGGCTCTACTTCTTTAGACTTTTCTTCATACTTTTCTTCTTCATCCTCACCTTTTCCTTTAGTTAACAGAAGAGCAGGACTAGTTTTCAATTTGGCAATCCTCTTCTTGTCCTTGTTAACTGCCTGAGAAAGCTTTATTTCTAGTTCTATCCTAGCCTTTGCCTCATCATAGGTGCCAAATTAAGTAGCCTTGGGATCAAATGGATCATTTATTTAATGCCTCAATAATGTCCTTGGTTTTATCAATGCTCACCTCATATCCTATAGGTTTTACCCATGAAATTCTTGGTCTAACTGCCTGAATATACACCTTATCACCATCTACCATGAAACAAACATCATCTTTATAATCCTCAACTAATTTTCTTGGAATTCAAAATCTATTATTCATTTTCTCTTTAAATGCATTAAAATATTTGTCCATAATACTTTGATTAATTCTCTCCCATTTTAGTAATGTACTCATTAATCTAATAAAGGACTGGTATATCTTTTCTCCAAACAACAGTACCTTTTGATTGAAATAATTTTTGAACATAGAAAAATAAACATGTCAAGAGTGAACCAAACTTACATGGATTATTTTTGGAAGTCTTGATGCTCTCCATGCTTTTGTTGAACTGGTTCATCAGTAACTCAGCAAGGTCAATAGATAGGTTATTCTTGACTACCTTGTAAGCCAAGTTCACAACTTCACATCACACATTGTTCAACCCACTAGAGCTATATATCTTGTGTGCAATGATGTGAATGCTGAATTTTAGTTCCATGTTAGTCACACTACTTATTTTCATTCCCCTTCCATCCCATTTGGCAAGGGTTTTCTTTTCCAGTTCATCTTGACTTAGGATTTTGGTCATTTTGGCTTTTGTTAACATGGGGAGACCAGTGATCCTGTGGATCATCTTCTTTGTGATCAAAATTGGTTGCTCCAATGACAACTAACCATTATGCACATGACTAAGGATGTATCTTATCCATTTCACTTGGAAATCTTGTGGCATATGTGGAATATGTGTTAAACCTTTAGCTTCTAGATATTGGTGTTTCAGTTTCAACATGCCATTGACACATAGTTTCTCTAGGGTTTCATCCATTTCCAAAGTATCAATATACTAAATTGCACATTTGAAATGAGAATGAATGTTGTTGATAAAGAGTACCTTTGGTGGAATTTGAGATTACACTTCACTTAGATCTAGGGTTTCCGCAATGGTAGGAGTAACCTTGAAATCTGATGCCTTCCATTCCACACCTCAAATCAACATGTTTGAACCTTTCTTTGCCTTGCTACTAGTAGTTGCCATCTTTTCTTGATAGGGTCTAAAAATCTTTCAACAATTTGCTCAAATTGCTTAAATGCTTCAAAATTTCTCTGCACAAATAGTTCTTGAAAATTAATGGTGAGAAATGACTTCAATTTCACCCTTTTTATCAAATTTTGCCTTAAATGGCTAGTACAAATATTAGATCAAATTGATAGTTTTTCATTCACTTTACTTGCATTGAATACTTGGTAGAGTTTTCCATGATTTAGTAACCACATAAGACTTAATTACTCCTGACCTTGCTTGGTAGAGTCTGTAACATGACCTCGCTTGGTAAGGAAGGTAACTAAATAGTAACTAGTACCTCTTACTCAGTGATCCCTTTGCATCTTGAATGCTAATATCAATCTTTAGTCCAATCAACTAGAACTAATTTAGATTTCTTCTTTAGTAGCCTAGTTCTAGTTCTCCTTTGAGAAATCAAGTGGAAATGGTGGAGTCACCCAATTCTTGAGTGACTTGTTCATCATTTCTCAGAATTACATTCTTGGTAGATTTTGGAACCCATTGTTGTCTCATTTGCTTTATGATGTTATCGGCTTTTGCCTTCTTTTCATCTTCAATTCTTCTAGTATTCATGCATTTTTTGGCAAGATGACCAATTTTTGTACAAATAAAACATCTTTTGGTAGTATCTCTTTTCCTCATTTGATGTTTTTCACAATTCATTCCAATGTATCCAAGTTCTCCACAGTAATGATGTCTACACCAAGTGTTTTAGTCCCAACCAAATATAGCTTTTATAATCTGTTATGCTAGATTCAATATCTTAGTTTTGCATTCTAATGACTTGTGTCCATGCTTCTTACATTTTTGATATTTGCCTTCAAATCTTTGTTTTTCTTTGCATTCATTAGCTCTATGACCATGCTGATTACAATTGTAGCATTTTCCATTGAATTTTTTTTTCCCATTGCTCCAACACTTGTTTGATGTATGACCTATCTTACCACAGTGATTTCAAGCAAGTTCATTCTTTTGAGCTCCTTGCTTGGATGATTCACCTTCTTCTATATATCCAATTCTTTCTTTTCCTTTTTGTTTATAAAGACTTTGCTCATTCAACTAATTCATGTCTATTTGGGATTTCATCATCCTTTCATTGGTTTTCCTTTCAATGTTTAGATTATTCTACAATCTTTCATTCTTTGATCTCAAATTCATGATTTCTTCATTTGCATTGGTGAGATAATCAATGAAATCTTCTTGCTAAAGGGATAGGTGCTAAATTTATTTGTTCTTTCCTTTTATATCTTCTCTTATCTTGTTTTTCTCTTCTATGACTTCACACAATCTTACTGACTAAATTTCTTGCTCTCTTCTTAGTTTTCTTACTTCTTCTTGAAAAGTCCTATTCTTTTTCAATAGTTCTTTGATTTCTTCATCAGCTTTATCTAAATTGCTTGAATGGATGTCTTCAATTCTTTCTTCAATGTATACTATATCATTCATGTGGATTGCAAGATCTTTTCTTCTTTTTAGTGATTAAGAGAGATGCTCTTTTTCTTTCTTGAGTTGTCCAATAGCTAATTCCAAATCTAGCTTCTCATTGTTAATAGCCTTGCCAAGTCTGAATACCTCTAGTGCCTTTGATCTTTGCTTAAGCTTTTAAACTTTTCTTTGAGAACCACAAAGCTTTGATACCAATTGTTGGAAATATTATGATAGGTTAAGTTATTGAGAGGGGAGGGATGAATTAGTAACTTATAAAATTTTATCCTTAATTAACAATCAATTCTTTATGTGAATTCTGATCTAATTGCATGCATGAGAAATTGAAAATATTAAAGCATATATAACACTTTTGACACACAATTTTGGTGACCCAAAATTTTTTTGAATAGAAAGTAAAACTAGGGTGGGGATGATACCCACAAGCTTAAGTACTAAAATATAAAGTTGGCCTATTAAGGCTTACAATGATCACTTCTAATGATTGGCCCTATTATGAGCAATAAGGACTACTAAGTCCACCTTGCAAAAGGATTTACACACATACAATGAAGTATGCACTTGATAAAGAGATTTATACAAGATTGCTAGGTCTACCTTGTTAAAGGATTTGACTAATCCACCTATTAGGATGAAGTAATAGCCAATTTCTGATCTACAACTTAGTTTGCTGAATTAGATTCATTTGAGTGTATAAATCACCTTGCTATGATAGATAAATCTTTACTGCTCCTTATACTATTGTAGCCTTTGCAATTCGCTCTTATACTCTTCTTTGATGATTACATTACTTCTCTTTGATCATTTGAATGTGATACAATACATTACATATATGTCAATCCAATTATACAATTACAAATTTAGCCACAACACAAGTTTACACAAATATTACAAAGTTAGCCAAAGTGTAAAAACTCAAGTTTTGAAGATTGACTTGGTGAGGTTCTGATTGTCGACATCCACTATCAATTCTTGGCATCATCATGCACTTGGTAGACATAGAAGCTTGGTCCAAATTGATCATTTCCAAGTAGTCTTGAACTTAGTCTGTACTAATGACTCATCGAATACTATGAAACTTGACATATAAACTGAATCACTTGATTCACACTACATAGCTTAGTCAATGCTATCACTATGAGCTTGATATAAACCGATTCACTTGGTTAACACTGAGTAGCTCGGTTAACACTAGACTCACATCACATCAACTATGAACTTAGTTTGCATTGGTAAACTTGACATACATTGAGATGCTCAATTTACACTATTGATTATCACCATAGTACTAACGACTCAGTGTAAACTAAAATCTATCCAAAGGATTGGTAGCAACTATATAACTTGATATCAACTGAAATGCTTGGTTTACACTATTAACTATACAATATGCTTAGGATGAACTTACAATCTAAATAAGTATATGTCACTAATAAAATCCATGTCTAGAATGTCAACACATTCATCATTCAAAATTGTTCATTTATTTAATTCACCTGATCTATACATCCATTAACTATATATGTGCATTTGTTCAATACTATTATGCTTATGTTTCATAGTGTTTCACTTTTTTGTCCTATTGTTGTGTTTTTGTAACATAAAGTTACACTTTTCTACAACCTAACTAACAAAGTAAGGATTTGTAGGTCTGCCCATATATGTGATTATTGGAAATTTGACTAAGAGAAGAGTATAGAGACACTATGGGTTATCTTTTATGGAATTACACATGCTATATTTAGTGAGTAGTCCTTGGAGTTATGTTCTGGAGAAGATAAATTAGAAAATTATCTTTGAGTGTTATAAAGGTTAACTGTTAGTAGAGATACCTTTTCTATTGGAACACTTCACAAAGAGTGAATTTTTACATACAGACTTGAGGAAATATAGCTAGAATATAAGGATTCTATATCTTAGAGGGCATGTCATAATGAGTTCTACAGATAGAGATATCAACTATTTACTAATTATAGTTATGTACAGGAAGAACATAAAAGAAGAAAAAAAATGGTAAATTGTGTTAAGGGAATTATTTTGGCTCAACAAAATAATTACTTAACTACTATGGGATGAAATCCTAGATGTTAACCCTAACTTAGCATAAATAGATTTTGTGTTTTGGGACACATGTGAAGACTTGAATGCGGATAAGAAAAATTAGATAGGCATAAAGGAAAGAGTTTTGAATGCAAAGTCATGTAATGAATATGTCATTATATTGTGATAATTATATGATGTGAAATTTGTGTTAGAGTAGAGAAAAGGTAGTATATGAGAAGTTGTGTTGAGAAATAAAAAGGAAAACTCATATATTGAAAATATTAGCACTGTCAAGAGGTTTTTGTATCTATACATTTCTATACAAAATATATCATTGTATGTAAAAGTTTGAGTAGTAGGCTAATATTTATACTTTTATAGTTTTAATATCAAATTCTAACAAGGTTGAGGCTTCTAACAAGACCTGGTCCTCTATCAAGGATAAATATACAATTTAAATATAATGGACCCCTAGTAGTGTCAATATCCTTCACAAGATACTTTTGATTAGTGGATCATTTTGTAGGAAAAGATAGTTAAAGATATCCTATTGGAATCATGAATGCTGATGATATTCCTATGGGGGAGTATTGTAGATATATTACTATGATGATATGTTATATTCATGACTAAGTTTGACGTTGATGTCAACATAATAGTTTTCTGTGTTATTTGACAAAATAACAACAAAATGATCAAGTTGGTATGGATGACCAGTTGAGTATTCTCACTATCTAAGGTAATGAGATATACTTTTGAGTATCTAGTATATGTAGTTAATGTCAGATGAGGAAATGATAAGTCTAGAAGAATTTATGCAAGTTTTGGTGATGTTTATTCTGAGATAGAATTTATAGAGGCGTGTTCTAGTAAACTTGTTATATTTCTTAGTAGAATTATTATTTTGAGAATTGAGGTTGAGGATATAAAAAAGACATATTGTTGATGATGTGGCTAAGTTGGCTCATTATAATATTGTGTGTATGAAAAGTTATTCAAGTTGCAAGGTAGAAGATTGGTCCTATAATGATTAATTGAGAAGGTCTAATAGCCAACTCAAGGAATTATTCGATGGAATTGGTGTAAAGAAAGGACATTTTCCTTTATCATGATATATGTGTGGATGAGATAAAGAAGTGATTGTAAGTAGTAGAGAGAGCAGAAAGCAACGCTGAGTAGAATAAAGTGGAAGTGAAGGAAACTTCATTGCCAAGGTTTTATTGTGTGATTTGAAGTTTGATATTTCGATCCAAGGTTTGTGACCTAGTCTACAAGGTTAGAAAATTTTTGGTTTCATTGATAGAACAAACAAAAGAAGAACATAATAGTAAATTACATATTTGAGTAGTGAGCTCCTCTTGTAGTTGAAATTGCATGTTTGGGTAGTGGGCTCTTTTTGCATTCATTGTACTACAACTCCTAACTCTTAGAAGATTGGAAGAATTGGTTGGAAGCATGAATGCTGATAATATTCCTATGGGGGAGTACTACTATGATGATATGTTACATTCATGACTAAATTTTTCATTGATGTCAACATAGTAGTTTTCTGTGGTATATAACAAAAGAACAATAGAAAGATCAAGTTGGCATGTATGAATAGTTGAGTGTTATAACCATCCAAAGTTCTGGAAGATAATTTTGAGTATCTGGTATATGAATTTAATGTTAGAAGAAGAAAGGATAATTCTAGAAGAAGTTATGCAAGTTTTGGTGATATCTATTTTTAGATAGAATTTACAGTCATGTTTGGGTAAACTTGTTATATCTTGAGGATCGAGGTTGAGGAAAAAGAGAAGACATGTTGAGGATGATGTGTCTAAGCTTTCTTATCATAATATTGCATGCATAGAAGGTTATTCAAGATGCAAGGTGAAAGATTAATGTTATCGCTAAGTGTAACATGTTCTTAATGTCGTCCTATAATAATTAATTGAGAAGGAATAATGACCAACTCAGGGAATTGTTTTGTGGACTTAATATAAAAGAAGGACATTTTCCTTTATCATGTAGTGTGTGAATATGAATTTATAATTGATGATAAGCAGTATAGAGTGTGGAATGTGAAATTAAGTAGAGTAGTGTGGAAGTGAAGGAAAATTCATTGTCGAGGTTTTGCTGAGTGATCCGAGGTTTGGTATTTGGATTCGAGGTTTGTGACCTAGTCTACAAGGTTTGATAGTGATTGGTCTAGTTGATAGGATAGAGGAAAGAATAGAGGAAAGGAGATGATAATAGTAAATCACTTAATTGAGTAGTGAGCTTTTCTTGCATGTAGTTGAAATTGCATGTTTGGGTAGTGGGCTCTTCTTGCATACATTATACTACAAATCCTAACAGGGTTGGAACAACTCCTAATAGGGTTGGAATCTCCTAACAGGATTGCAAGTCTCCTAATAGGCACTCATTGTACTAAATTTTGTAATAGACTCCTAACATGGTCCATCCTCTAACAAGGAATATTTATATTAGTACATCATCTTGTGGGCATCATTTTCAATGAGGTTTTCCCTTTGATTAATGGTTTCCCTAGTCAACATATCTGGTGTAATTGTCCACGTGCATTTTATTATGATTGATGTTTACTTTGGTTGAATGGTTAAGTTTGGTTAACAAAGATAAATGTTTTAATTGTTGGATAACTGATTCACCCCTTGTCCTCTCAGTTATCTTGGTGGACTATTGTTTCTAGCAATTGGTATTAGAGCATCAGGTCCTTGACAAATTTTTTTAGGGAGATCCATGGTGATCATGTTCAAGAAAGATAGTCTAAAGTTTGATCGAACAAATTATGATAGCTGGAAAGAAAAGATAAAGACACATTTGTTGTGTATGGGTCTGGGGTATTGGATCTTGACTAAATAAGAAAAAAAATCATTGCTAAAATGGATTTGGAAAATTTCACTGAGGTAGAAAGAGATCTCTTCATGTGTGACATGAGTGCTAGATAAGCACTATTGACTGCCCTTCCTGAAATTGAGTACAATCAAGTAAAATCACTTGCTACTTCACATTTAATTTGGAAAGCTTTGGAAAATAGTTTTGAAGGTGATGCACATTCTAAGAAGTTGAGGCTACAAAGTTGGATTTTTGCATTTCAAGATGCTAAAATAATGGAAGATGAACATGTAAGAATATATAGAGGTAGGATATTAGAAATTACTGTAGGTATTAAAGCTCAAGGAGGAACCAAGGAAGATGATGAGGCTATATGGAAGATATTGAAGACTTTAACACCAACATTGAAGTTAGCAATTCAAATGATATAGTTGTTGATATCTTCTACCAAATATTTCACAAAGGAGACATTTTTTGGAAGACTTGAAGTAGTTGAAAATGAACATAGACAGTTTGGAGAATTGACCAGAACTAAGATAGCTTTTAGTGCCTTGAATATTTGACCCAACTTATCAAGGAGCACAAGTGCTTGAGGAGATTTCACTAGCAGTAGTAGATTCAAAGAAGATAGAATAACTAAAGGATTAGCCCTTCTAGTAAGAAGAGAAAATGGAGGTAAGAAAATCTTTAAATGTTGGACTTGTGATGAATATGGTCATTATGTATCTAAGTATCCTAAAAGGGAGAAAAATTATAAGGGAAATCATAAACCTAGAAAAGATAGAGAGTGTTTGCATGCAAATGAAGATAATGAATCCAATAAACAAGCATTAAGTGCTAGTGAAGATGAAATTGGATTTGTGGCAATTAAAGAAGAAAGTCTAGAGAAGGTAGCTTTGGTATCATAGGTTGAGAAGAAATCTAATTGGATAATTGATAGTGGTTGTTCACATCATATGACTAGTGATATGAACAAGTTTGTTGACTTCAGAAGTTAGCATGGAGGAATTATCAAAGTTGGAAATAATGTATAACTCTTGATGGTAAAACTAACACTGAGAATGTATACTTTGTTGATGGTCTAAAACACAATCTTTTGAGTGTTGGAAAACTAGTAGACAAAGGTTATCAGTTGTAGTACATAGAAAAGACATGCATGATCAAAGACAAAGATGGAAAGCTAATTGGAACAGAACCAGATCTAGAGGTAATGTATTTCAATTGAATCCTATTGAAATGACATATTTGGTTGCAAAGATAGATGAAAATTGGTTATGGAATAAGATATTTTTTCATATAAACATTGATAGTATTGTGAGGACTATTAGAATGTTTTCAGTTAGAGATTTGTGAAAGATTGTAAAGCTTACTAACACAATTTGCAAGGAATGTGTTTTGGTAAAGCATGAAAGAACTTCTTTTCCCAACAAGAATTTTACCACTACAATAAAATTGGAGATTGTACAAATAGATCTCAATAGTCCTACAAAGACTAAAGGATTCTATGGTGAAAGACATTTTGTGATTCTAGTTGATGATTTTTTTAGAATTATGTGGGTTACATTTCTTAAAGGGAAATCTGAGTCATTTAATAAATTCAAGATATTCAAGAATGAGGTTAAGAATGAATTTGGTATGAAGATTAAATGTTTAAGATCATATAGAGGAGGAGAATTTACTTCAAATGAGTTTAACATGTTTTGTGAAGAAAATGAAATCAAAAAATAGCTATTAGCTCTAAGAACCCCTGAATAGAATGACATTGTAGAGAGAAAGAAAAAATTAACTATAGAAGCTACAAAAGATATGTTATTAGAGAATGATGTATCCAAGACATTTTGGAGAGAAGTTGTGAACATAGTAGTCTATACTATGAACAAAGTGCAAGTGAGGAAGGAAACGAACAAGACACCTTATGAACTATGGTTTGGTCATTCACCTATAGTTAAGTATTTTAGAATATTTGGAAGTAAGTGTTATATAAAGAGAGATGATGACATTGGTAACCTTGATGCTAGAAGTGAAGAAGGTATGCTTCTTGGTATTCATTGAAAATCAAGGCTTATAGATGTTATATATAGAATCGATAAGAAATTCAGAATACAAGAGAGAATAGTTGATTACAATTTAGATGATGATGTTGTTACTAAGCCAAGGAATGATGAGGTATTTCTTGAGAGTAACAATGATTTATAGAATGAAGGAGAGCTAAGGTAGGAACAAAGATCAGAACCTTTAGTAGAGCTAAGAGTTGAGATAACAATTCCTATTTTAGGAAAGAATATGATAAAGAATCACCCATCCAAATAGATAATCAAAAGTAAAGAAAAATGTATGATGACATGAAGTAGAGTAAATGAAGAACTATGCTTGATAGCTCAAGTTGAACCTAATAATACAAATGAAGCACATAAATATATTATTGGAAACAAGCTATGAAAGAGGAATTGGATCAAATAGAAAAGAATAAGACATGAGAATTGGTCCTAGACCAGTAGACAAGAATGTGATAGGAACTAAATGGGTATTCAGGAACAAGATGAATGAGCAAGAAGAATTTGTAAGGAATAAAGAAAGATTGGTATGTAAAGGTTACTCACAACAAGAATAAATAGATTATGAGGAGACTTATGCTCTAGTGACAAGAATAGTAGTAAGATTATTCTTAGCCTATGTAGCATAAGAGAAATTAAAAGTATATCAGATGGATATCAAGTTAGCTTTTCTAAATGGAGAATTTGAAGAAGAGGTATACATTGAGAAGCCTAAAGTATGTCCTTTGATAGATGACAAGGACATAATGTGTAGACAAAGGGAAGCATTGTATGAGTTTAAGTAAGCACCTAGAACCTAGTATGTAAGGTTAGACAAACATTTGACAAAACATGGATATAGAAAAGATATGGTAGATAATAATCTATATTGGAAAGAAACTGATGATGGATTGATGATTTTGGTAATATTTGTTGATGACATTATATTTAGCAGAAATTATGAAGAAAATGAAAAGTTTGTAGAAGAAATGAAGAAATAATTTAAAATGAGTATGATAGAAGAGATGAAATATTTCCTATTGATTGCAGATTGTACAGAATAAAGAAGGAATCTTTATTTCTTTGACTAAGAAATTGAAGGATTTACTAAAAAGGTTTGGTTTGGAAACATGCATACCCATTAGAACACCTATGGTAACTAGACACAAGTTATCTACAAAGGATGAGACACCTACTATTGAGTAGAAGAAGTGCATATTGTAGTAGTTGAGAAAACCAACTTCACAGATCCTTAAAAACACCTTCATGCAAATATCCTACAATGAAGAGAAACCAAAAAATGGAAAAAGCAAAGCTTAGAAGTTCTCAAGAATATGAGAGAAAAAAATGTATTCTAAGTTATGAGAACAAAATACAAAAGTTCAACCTTTTAAAGTGAAGGAAACCCTAAAGAAAAGAAAACTAGGTTTGTGCATTATAATTAATATAAAATATTAATTATATGCACCTAAGGGAGCTAAAGCAACTAGAGTAATAAATAACTTACTCTAACACCCCCCCTTAAGAAAAGCTTAGGAGGAAGCTAACCTAGCAAAGCTATGAAAGTAGGAAAATGGGTCCCGACAACAAGGCCTAATCAAGTACCCAATATAAGGAAATCTCTGTGAACTAGAGATAAAGGAGAAAACCCAGTGGGAAAAACCCCTCTCCAAAAAGAGATGAAAAAATAATAGAAACAAAATGGCTCAAGAGACTCTCTCAAAACCATAGACAACCCCACCATGAGAGAGAGATGAGACATCAAAGCCCCCAAAAATGATGAAGCCCCTATAGAAATGAACAAACCAATGGAAATCCAATGCAAAAGAAACAAGGGCACAAAACAAGGAAACCACTGAATGATAGGAAGGCCTAATTGATGCTCAAAGGAGTAGACATGAGGATCTTGAAAAGGAATCCCCAATGCAAGTGTGCTGACAGTGTCATGAAAGGGGAGAAGAACGTCCTCTATAGAATTCGCAACAAGTGTTCCTAAAGGCTTGACGAGTGGAGCTGGAGGGTCTGGAAGAGCTGATGAAGAAAAGACTTCAATAGAATGAGGTGTGGTGATCTTAGGAACAATACAAAGGTTCACATGTCCTAACTACACCACATGATGCTCTCGTGAAAGAGAAGAAGTATGCACCGATGATGGAGATGGTGGACCAAAGTGTGAGAAGGTGTAGAGATAGGTGGTATGATCAACTATCCCTATAGCAATAAGGCCTCCTATTGAACTATCCCAAATGTAGACTAAATCTACAGTGAACTCAACTATCTTCCCTGATCCATTGTGTGTAATTTGATACATCAAGAGAAGGTTGGCAGAGAGAGATGAAACATATAATACATCATTGAATGTGCCATCCTAAATGCAAACTGAACCTTTCCCATATACTATTAGAGCAATGTTATTCCCCATGAGAATATGAGTAATCAGAGAAACCTCAATAGAGGAGAAGACCCCTTGAGAAGATGCCATATGGTGAGAAGCACCTGAATCTAGTATCCAAGGGACCTGGGAAGGGGATGCAATGGAAACCCATAATGCATTACTCTATCCAAAATCTGGTGAAGATGTTGAAGAGGTGGATGAAGACTAAAAGGAAGAACCCTATGAGGTAGAAGAGGATGAGGATGAAATAGAGCTCTTTTGAAGAAGAGCTTGTAAATCTACAATCTGTTTCTCATAGCCATCAAATCTCTTCTAAAAACAATGTGCCTCATCATGAGCTCCTTTCTAACAATAGGAATAGGAAGGAGTCTCAAATTTCTTTTTCTCCTTCTTCTTAGAAGAAGAGGATGGACTAGTAGAGTGTTGAGAATAGGAATCAAATATCTACTTTGGCTTCTACTCCTGTTTATCCTTGGCAAGTAATGCCTATGATGGTGAACTTGTAAGTGAATCCATCTAAGTGAGCTTGGACTACACACTAGTTAAACTATCATAGAATATCTCAAAAGAAGGCATTTGATGTCTATTACCTAAGGCATCCATAGTGGAGTAGAAAGTGGAAGAAAATATTTGATACTATCCTCATAATCATCTATTTTGTTTCTACAACATCCCTACAAGACTATGCATAGAGATTTGAGGTTCATCAAGAAGTCATCAATGGTGGGGAAATCAATAGGTGTCAAAGAAGTAAACTCTGCATCAAGCTTTAGTGCCCAAAATTCATTCACCGTGCAAATTTTTTTTTGGAATAGGGTCTAAATAACTAGTGGAGTGGTTAAACCATCCAAGTGAAATAGTAGACTATTTGAGATGTTCAGTGCAATCAGTCGCATGGCTTCATCCATTTTGTTTCTGTGCTGAAGGACCTCAAAAGGGCACTGATAAATAGGTTTGTTTAGATCTAGGCATGGCCATAAGCCTCTGACATGAGAAGCCCAGTCATCTGTGTCTGCCAGGTGTGATAGTTGTGCAACATGAGCCAGATCACAGAAGGATCTGACATTGAGAGAAAGAATAAGATAGAAGTAGAAGGGTCTGATTCTAAAGAAAATTACAAAATAGAAAATTCTCTCCCCTACAATGAATAAATATATCCCCCAAAACCAAAGCAACAACTATGGAAAAATACAAAAAAATGAGAAAAGAACCTAGAATTTAGATCCGGAGAAGAGGAAAATAGAAGCCTCTACTTGAATGCCAAATTTGAAATCTCAAACAAACTTAGAATCAAACAAAGCTAGCACCATTATCTTTATCTCTTGTTGTGGTCTCCACAACATACATCCCATTCCCTACTAGGAATGGGGACCCCCTAATTTTTTGACTCCCAGACTCATATTTTGAGAATTGGGAGAAAGAAACTCGATTAAATAACTTAGAATTTTAAAAGTCATGCCCTTATAACATGTGCACGCATCTTTTGTGCTACGCACAGCTGCCACTGTCATGACCTTCTTGGACGCACATGCGCAGCTCTGTGCATGCCCTTTAGGCAGCGTGGTGGCAGCCACCACGCCCTTTTGGGTGTGCAGCACCACCACGGTGGTACGTGCTTTGTGGCACAACACACACCCTTTGGGCCATGTGGCCGTCTCCACTGTGGCACTGCGCATGCCTCTTGGGCGCACGACACCGCTCGCCCCCCCCCTCTTTTCACACACATGAGGTGCACACCGCCACACCTCAACCGACCCTTTTAAAATTTTTTTTTATAGTTTAAATTAGTTTTGGAAAAAGAAAAAAGAACAAAATTAAAAAAAAATTATTAAAAAAAGAAAAACAAACAAATTAAATAAGTTTTCTAGAAGGACTTTTTTTTACATTTTATATATATCCAATAATTAATCATTCTTTTTCTCTTTTGTGATGTGCAAGTAATATAGTCAGATGGCATCCACATCCAGATCAACAACAAAACTAGTTGTGTACAAGTTCCAAGGCGTAACCTTGAAGTCACGGTTGCATGATGAATACTATGAGATTAAAGACATAGAACTTGGATAGACGGACTTGGGAGAGTTTTTGAGAGTTTGTAACAACCCAACCAAAAGATCATCTTTGAGATCTACCTTAATCGATTCTAGATTGGTAAATGCAGCATCACATCCTGAGACCATGCAGTCAACCGAATTGATTATGACCCTATCTTGAAATTTTGTTCCTGAGGAAAGGGTGGTAAAGAGCGTCACTGGGGAAGTGGTCTTAGATCTACGACTTGATAATATCGAGAGGGTTTTTCACTTACCTAGAGCTAATAAATTTATCAGGCTTTCATATGAAATAATTGAGAGGTGGCATAAGGATCATTACTAGGAGGCCATCGACATCATATATTCCTCATACTTTATTGAGAAGCCACCTCGGGGGAAGACAATCAGTAAAGTAGATATGACTCAAGGATACATGAAAGATGACATTGGATATTCAATCATTCTCCTAAGCAGAGTTATGGGATTTCCTGCAGTAGGTCATCTCGCTCCATTCATGGTCAACTTCATTGAGACCATCAAACATGCAAAGATGCCACTAGATTGGGCCACCACACTTAGTGAGAACTTGTGTGACTAGTTGCAGATAGTAAAGGACAAGAAGAAGTTCTATATGGCTTCTTATGTGGTATATCTACTTGTAGTGAGAGCCACCGACTATCTCGAGTTGTACAAGAAGGGCAGTATGTAGGATCCTAATGCATGGCCATATATAGTCTATCCTTAGCTAGTTAAGAAGAAGCTCTCACCATAGAGCAAGGAGTACAAAATTATGAATGATGCCTTCATCTTTGCCATCATTCGATTTATTGAAGGGGATTATGGGAAGAGATTGTCTGATGAGGCCAAGGCACAAATCATAGCTCTTGGTGCATATTTCATCTAGTTTTAGACATTCACATACATTTAGGTTGGTGGTGCATCCATCCATCCAAAGAAGCTCCCAAGATACCCAAGTGACAAGTTGGTTCTAATGGAGATTTACTAGTAGATTGAGTCCACTTATGAGAGGATAAAAAAACAACGAAGGCCTTGTTGGGATTGGCTTTTTGTAATAGGAGCATACCTAGTAAAGAGGAAACATGATATCCCAACTTTTGAGTGGGGATGGGAGAATTGTCCTCTTGAGGATATAACTCTCCTTGGCCATTCTTTGACAATGTTGGTAAAGTGGAAAACCTAGTAGGAAAAGAGTTCTACTACAAGGATGCCATTGAAGATCATTGGATGAATGCCACAAATGACTATGATGTTCATATCAGAGACTATTGTAGAATGACTTTGTATTTAGCAGAGAAGACTCTCCATTTGACCATCTCGGATGAGATAAGGCTACAAGATTCACAGGAGCTACTCGATCCCTTATTCAATATAGATAAAGTTGGTGAGAGGCCCATCCTGAATGTAGAAATTGATAGAAAGGAAGGAGATGATATTAATCATTGAGTGAGACATGTCATCAGAATGACAAAGAGTTGGATCAAGAAACCCTTTCCACTTGATCCAATTCTGGATATAGTGATATTCCATGCACATGCTTGCCTAGAAAGTGAAAAGGGGAAGAAAGTCACAGTTTCTATCTTTGCACTCCAGTCTCCTATCAGGCCAGAAATAGTCTACCAACTTGATCGTCCAGTGGGATACTACCATATTTTAGAGAAGAAGAAGGAAAAGAGGAAGAGAGCCTCTCCTTAGAGGATTCAGACTAAGCATGTTGAAGAATAGGCCCCTTCACAGCAATAAGAATCTACTCCCTAGGAGTCCCAAGACTCTTGAATTTCTCATATCCAGGTTGATTTTCCATTGCCTCCTATTTTGTCAAGCCAACAAGAAGGAGAGATTCTAGAGACATCCATTCATCTGATGCATGAAGAGCCTACTTCTCCTATGGTTCCATAGAAGCAAAAGAGGGTCAAGGTCATAATGAACAAGAGGCAAAGAGTTCATTAAAGATTAGTGCCTAATCCCTCTATTTTTGAAACCATTCTCGAAGAAGAATTAGATGAGGGGGAAACAGAGTCAGATGAAGAGGATGAGCGATTGCATCTACAAAGGAGAACTCAACTAGCCAAAGCCATAGAATTGGAAAGAAAAAAGAGTGTCACAAATAGCCCACCACCCACCCAAGCTAAAATGGTAGAACTCTCTTCTTTGGAAGATGAAGTACAATGATGGGTGAATGAGCAAAGGGAGCTAGGTGATGATGTTCTCTCCATCCTAGATTTTGATTTCATGCCAGTGGGTACAGAATTGGTTGGAGACAATATTAGAGATACTCCTACAAGTGAACTTCAACAACAAGATTGGACACAGATGCCACTCGAGATGCAAGGTCCTCATCCAACTCCCCCATCTTCACCTTAGGTTATGATGGTAGATAAGGTTTTAGTGACACCTCCACCTCCAAGTTTAGAAGAACATGTTCAGAAGGAATCATTATTATAAGGAGAACTAGAACCAAGGGTTACTAATGAGCCCTCAAAAGAGGCACAGGTAGTAGAATGTATACAACAACCTTGTCAGGAAGTTGAGGATCAAACTATGGGATCTACAAAAATTGAGACTATAGAAGAAGAACCCTCATAATAGGAGACTCCAAGCAAGAGTGATAAAGGGACGGAGGTAGTTGAACACATCCCTTCATCATCTAGAGCCAAGGTTACAGAAAGACATATCCTGAGATGGTTCTGAAAAGAAATAATGAGAAGTGCTAAGCATCAATTCCTTGCTTCAAAGGATGATATTTGTGACATTGCAGAGATTTTGAACAAGCCTGACTCTCCATTACATGATGCAACACCCTTTGCATTCATTACTACTACCCAGAACTAGGACTTATTTGCACAGGTGGCTCATCCTTCAAAAGGTATAGATGAAGAAGCTATTAGCCTTCAGGACTATGAAGTGAAGGATATCATGTTAGGAAAGCCTACATGGGATACTTCATGATAGATGCTGACTATGGGAGTCAAGGAGGTTCTTAACCATATGGAACAGGATGAGATTGAAATTAGAACACTTCGAAGGCAAGTTGAGATCTTAAAAGGATATTTAGCTGAAGTTATTGGTCCTTTTGATTCTGAATGCCTTGAGGAGACTTTGACTACCATTCTTAAAGGAGGGGAAGGTGTATGGCTCAATCCATTTTTGAGAGCTTGTCAGGATTGGTGAGATAGCCTTGAAGATAGGGGTATCAATATAATCATAGGAAGTCTGAAGTTATTACATGCTACACAAGAGAATGTTGATAAGATCATGGCAATTTTGAGGTAGGACTTCAATATTATGGATGAGGTATGAGTATGGAGCAAGGATTTACAAACTCTACATGCCATAAAAGGGCAAAGGTATCACATTCTAGTTGATGTACATATCAGAGAAGAGTTAGACATGATAGATAATTGGATAAAAAAGATTGTAGATGTAAATAAAGTGATGGAAACATTGCATAATGAGATACATAGGCTCAAGGACCAAGCCTGAGAGTGAATTTTCGAAGTGAAAAAGTTGTACAGTGATGCATGCTTGGAAATTTTTGAAGATTAAGAACGAGAGAAGCTTTTACCAGTTGAGGTAGTTGTGGAGAATTTTAGAAAGGCTTTAGAGGAAGCATCCAGTGATGAAGACAACGGATAAGCCTTTAGGATAGAAGAAGCATTGTTAGAGCTGGACACCAAACTTAGAGATTTTGTAGAAACTTGAATTCAGGTGGACAACTATAGATAGAAGGTCAAAGACAAGTATGAGGCTCTGGATCTTCCTGATGCTACTAAGATTACTAAGATTATAGAGAAATTCAAGGGCAAACATCCAAACATATCTTTAGGATAAAGATGAGCAAAACCTAGATGCCAGAATTTCAATTTTGACACTTAGTAAAATTTTGAGATTTTGACCCAGTCGAGGTCCACAGGTCCACAATTCAGAGGTGCGTCGATAGTTGACTGCCAGTTTCAAAAATAGAACTTTCCATGCATTGGGAGTACATTTTGATGGCAAGTTAACTTTGATACACATCAAGTGAAGGGCTAGCTTCTATTTTTGGTATCTCCATGCCCTTCTACTTTGACTGATGTCTTCCTCCTACTTTCTCTCTCATGCTTTCATTATTTTTGACATTTAAAGGGCTCATGCATCCAATTAATGAATAAAATATGGATGGAGTCCCTCTAAGCACCAGTTAGATTACCAGTTGTATATATTTAGTTTGTTTAAATGTTTTAAAAGAATTTTATTACATCAAGATATCTCTCAGTCTCAACAAAAATTGAGGAAAGGATTTATTATAAATACCTCATTGTAAAATGTAAGATAGGCCATCGTTATTATGCAATAAAGTTATGCTTTTGGTGATAGCATTTGGAGTGTAGTTATTCTTTCCTAAATGTGTCATTGTTTTGTGGATTTTATTCATGAGATTGTGATTGATCCAAAGGTTTATTGTGCTATTTCTAGTTGTGCGATCTTTTAGTTTTGGTGTTTTCTATAGATATATGAATTTTTTTGACATAACAAGCTTGAGAAGGGATCACCCAATTGTATCTACATAGCTTTTTGTCTAGCATGAGTGCACTTTCCATGGCCTTGCAATTTGATGAAGAGTGAAACATCATTCAAATTGTTAAAGATTCTCATCGATAATTGCATCAGTGGATTCTAGGAAGCGCTTCTCCTATTTTCATTGGTTTTCTATCGATTTTTTTGAAGGTTTAACTCTCAGCGTGTTGTGTTCTGTAGCTTATGTCCGCTTAAAAATTTTAATTTCAAGTTATTTAATTTCATGTTATTTGCTTACAGTTTCGCTATTTGCTTTGCTAACCCCCGTTAGAATAGGACCTCATAGTAGTTGCATTTTTAGAATTGCATTCATTGAAAAAATAAAAAATACAAAAATATTGTTCTTTTGGTGTGGTATTTTGAGACAACAGACAGATTTTACTTCAATTCCAAGATAAAAGAGTTTTTAGAACCAACAAAGGCCTCCTCATGAACATTCACATTTATCTTCTACTGAGTAGATTTTGGTACATCACAAGACAAACACTGAACCTTGGAGTGGATCCTTAAAAAGATTTTCTTTTCAAGAGAGGAATTACACTATGGATTCCTACCATTGGCCTCATTCAAAATGAATGCCAAACATTTTTGAGTCAAATTTTTGGTGCTTCTTTTTGATCACAAAAATACATTTGTATGCTCAAGTTATGAGCAAAAAATTGACTGTAGGTCCAAAAAAGGAGCTCACTAGAAAATTATAGACACAGTCCTAAAATTGACACCTATATGGCCATCACAAGCCATCATCGAAAAAATCCGATTACCAGGAAATGACATCAGTAGCCAAGTAGTGACATCACTTGGCCATGAAGTGATATTAATAGATGCCAAAAAATGTCACCGTGAAGTGATGTCAATTGTTAGATTTCTAACGTTAGTAGATGGAATGTTGACATTAGCTGATGATTTTGTACTATGGCTGTGCTACTAGTAGAGGTGGCACCTAGGAGGAGAACCTGGTAGTGCCCTCTAGTAGAGGTTGAGTGGAGGTAGAGTTGGGGCGATGGCTAGGTCAGAGTTGAGTACTAGAAGATGAGCTGCCCGGGTGGTCGCTCAACGAGGTTGCGGTGGCCACTAGGTGGTGTTGTAGTGGCCGCTGGGTGGAGCACCGATGGTGCATTTTTTAAACTCAATTTTTATATGTATATTTTTATTTTTTTGATTCCTATGTACGTACAACCATACAACAATATGCAAGGGGGGTAATTTTTTTTCCTAGATTCTTAGAAGCCAAAATTGAAAAGTTCAATATGTTTCTTGACTACAAACGGCCTTTTGGATCTAATGATGGTGTCTGTTTGGGCCCAAAGTGCCCCAAAATTTTTCCTTCCACCCTTTTGAAGAAACCAATTTGAAAAATTTGGGGTTTTTGACTCTGAATCATGGCTTCAAGAATCTTCAGATGAGGAAGTAGTAGGTCCACTCTGATACCATGTATAAGTTGAGAAAACCAACTTCACAAATCATCAAGAACACTTGCATGCAAATATTTTACAATGAAGAGAAACCAAAAAATGGAAAAAGCAAAGCTTAGAAGTTCTCAAGAATATAAGAGCGAAAAATGTATTCTAAGTTATGTGAAGAAAATAAAAAAGTTGAACCTTTTAAGTGAATGAAACCCTAAAGGGAAGAAAAATAGGTTTGCACATTATAATTAATATAAAGTATTAATTATATGCACCTAAGAGAGCTAAAGAAACTAGAGTAATAAATAACTTACTCTAACACAAATCTATGATTAGAGGATCGCAATATTTGACTTGCACAAAGCTGGATATAGAAAATGTAGTTGGAATTGTTGCAAGATTCCAGGATGATCCCAAAGAAGCACACTATGAAGCAATAAAAAGGATATTTAGATATCTGAAAGGAATATCAGAGTATAGATTATGGTATGATAGATCTAATGAATTTACTCTAAGTGCTTATACTGATGCAAATTGGGTAGGCAGTATGAATGACAGAAACAACACCAGTGGAAGAGCTTTCTTTCTTAGAGGAAGATTGGTTTTTTGGTTAAGCAATAATTAGGATTGTACATCTCAAATTACAAAAAAAATAGAGTATGTTGTAGCATAAAATAATTGCAATCAAGTCATTTGGTTGAAGTAGATGCTAAAGGATACAAGGATAGAAATTAGTGAACGTATTGTTATACATCGTGACAACACATGCATAGTAAATATCTCTAAGCATCCAGTATTGCATTTGAGGAATAAGCACATTTCTATTAAATATCATATGTTGAGAGAGAAAGCTGTAGAAAAGGAAATCAAATTGGAGTATGTGAGCACTAAAGAGAAGATTGCATATATATTCACTAAGCCTCTTCCCAAAGAGACTTTTGAGTATTTGTGAGGTATTCTTGGGGTTATGCCCCTTCCTAAATTAGAGTAGAATATGTAAGAGTGCATCAATCCAGGGTAATAGAGCCCCATTTTTTGTTTGGACTAAATGCTGATGCTTCTTAAATGAGGGAGTATTTGTGATGGACATAGTTATCTAGGGCTCCTATTGATATTGTTTTGAATAGTTTCTTTTGACACTTGAGCTAGTAAGTATTAGTTGTTATAGAGTTTGATGTAGTAGAGTTGGTTACCTTTGACAATGATGTCAATGGAGGAGAAGTTTGGCATGAAAAAATATATGCTAAGGAAGATGTTTGACATAAGAATAGTATGAAGAATAATAGTTTGGTATAGAACACATTGAGGTATATCAATGTGGGAGAATGATTGATGAAGAGGATTTGAAGATGAACAATCTTTTGTTGGTATTCTTGGAACTAGATGTTTTTCATCTATGTTTCCATCAATTCCAAAGGGGGAGATTGTTGGAAGATTTGGAACATTGGTTGGAAGCATGAATGCTGATGATATGTTATATTCATGACTAAGTTTGTTGTTGATGTCAACATAGTAGTTTTCTTTGGTATCTAACAAAAAAGAGTGGAAAGATCATGTTGGTATGGATGGCTAGTTGAGTATTATAACCATCCAAAGTTATGGGAGATACTTTTGAGTATCTAGTTTATGTAGTTGACATCAGAAGAAGAAAGGATAAGTCTAGAAGAAGTTATGTAAGTTTTGGTGATGTCTATTCTTAGATAGAGTTTATAGAGGCATGTTCTAGTAAACTTGTTATAACTCTTAGCAAAGTTGGTATCTTGAGGATCAAGGTTGAGGACATAGAGTAGACATGTTTAGAATGATATGGCTAAGCTCTCTCATCATAATATTGCATTTACAAAAAGTTATTCAACATGCAAGGAAGAAGATTAATGTTATTACTAAGTGTAACATGTTCTTAATGGTCCTCTAATAAATAATCAAGAAGGACTAACAACTAACTCAGGGAAATGTTTTGTGGACTTGATATAAAGGAAGGACATTTTCCTTTATCATTTAGTGTGTGAATATGATTTGATAATTGATGATAAGTAGGAAAGAGTGTTGAATGCAAAGTTGATTAGAGTAGTGTGAAAGTGAAGGAAACTTTATTGCTGATATTTTTATGAGTGATCAAACGTTTGGTATTTGGATCTATGGTTCATAACCTAGTCTACAAGGTCTAATAATGATTAGTCTAGTTGACAAGATAGAAGAAAGAATAGAGGAAAGGAGAAGATAATAATAAATTACTTGTTTGAGCAGTGAGCTCTTCTTGTTGTTGAAATTTCATGTTTGGGTAGTGGGCTCTTCTTGCATACATTATACTACAACTTCTAATAGGGTTGGCACAACTCCTAACAGGGTTGGAATCTCCTAACAAGGATTCAAAGTGTCCTAATAGGTACTCATTGTACTAAATGTTGTAATAGACTCCTAATAGGGTCCATCCTCTAATAAGGAATATTTATTTTAGTATATCATCTTGTGGCCATCATTACCACCATGGTTTTCCCTTTGATTAAGGGTTTCCCTAGTCAACATATTTGGTGTAATTGTCTATGTACATTTTATTATGGTTGTTGTTTATTTTGGTTGAATGGTTAAGTTTGGTTAAAGAAGATAAATGTTGTAATTTTTGGATAACTAATTCACCCACCCCTCTTAGTTATCTTGGTGGACTATTGTTTCTAGCACTAATAGGGATGACACAACTCCTAACAGGGTTGGAATCTCCTAATAGAGATTCAAAATCTCCTAACATGGACTCTATGTACTAAATTTTTTAATAGACTCCTACTAGGGTCCATCCTCTAATAAAGAATATTTATATTAGTATGCCATCTTGTGGGCATCATTTCCACATGGGTTTTCCCTTTGATGAAGGGTTTCCCTAGTTAACATATCTAGTGTAATTGTCTACGTGCATCTTATTATATTTGCAGTTTACTTTGGTTGAATGGTTAAGTTTTTTTGAAGAAGATAATTTTTTAAATTTTTGGCTAACATATTCACCCCCTTCTTAGCTATCTTGGTGGACTATTATTTCTAGCCATTGGTATTAGAGCATCAGGTCATTAAAGATAAGTTTCAACAACTTTGGGAGATCCATGGTGAGCATGTTTAGGAAAGATATTCCAAAGTTTGATGGAAAAAATTATGATAGCTAGAAGGAAAAAATGAAGACACATCTATTGTGTATGGGTTTGGGATATTGGATCTTTAAAAAATCTTTAAAAAATCAGTCAAAACAATCATTGCTGAAAAGGATTTGGAAAATTACACTCAGGATGAAAGAGATTTTTTTATGTGTGACATGAGAGCTAGAGAAGCACTATTGACTGCACTTTATGAAATTAAATACAATTAGGTAAAATACTTTCTTCTTCACATTTGATTTGGAAAGATTTGGAAACTAGTTTTGAAGGTGATGCACATTCTACAAAGGTGAGGGTACAAAGTTGGATTTGTGCATTTGAAGATGCTAAAATGATAGAAGATGAATCTATAAGAACATTTTTAGGCTAATATTAGAAAGTACTACATGTATTAAATCTCAAGGAGGAGCAAAAGAAGATGATGAGCTTATATGGAAGATATTGAAGACTTCAACACCACCATTTAAGTTAGTAGTTCAAATGATACCGTTATTGATATCTTGTACCAAAGATTTGACAAAGGAGACATTGTTTGGAATACTTAACGCAATTGAGAATGAGCTTAGATAGTTCAAAGAATCGACCAGAATAGAGATAGGTTTTAGCACCTTAAATATTTGACCTAGTTTATCAAGGAGCACAAGTGCTAGAGGAGATTTTGCTAGCATCAACAGACCTAAGGAGGACAAAAAGATTGTAGAAGGAGTAACCCTTCTGGTAAGAAGAGAAAAAAGTGGTAAGAAAAGCTTTAAATGTTGGACTTGTGATGAATATGGTCACTATGAATCTAAGTGTCCCAAAAGATAGAAAAAGTATAAAGGGAATTAAAAACCTAGAAAAGATAGAGAGTGTTTCTATGCAAATGAAGAAAATGATTATGATGAACAAGAAGTAAGTCCTGGTGATGATGAAATAAGATTTATGGCAGTTAAAGAAGAAGGTCCAAGGAAAGTGGCTTTGGTATCACAGGTTGAAAAGAAATCTAATTGGATAATTGATAGTGGTTGTTTACATCATATTACTGGTGATATGGACAAGTTTGTTGACTTCAAAAGTCAGGATGGATGAATTGTCAAAGTTGGAAACAATGCTACATGCCAAGTTAAAGGTATTGGATCTATAACTCTTGATGATAAACCTAATACCAAAGATGTATATTTTATTGATGGTTTGAAGCACAATATTTTGAGTTTTGGACAACTAGTGGACAAAGGTTATCAGTTGTAGCTCACAAAGATGACATGCATAATCAAAGATGAAAATGGAAAGGTAATTGTAACAGGAACTAGATCTAGAGGTAATGTATTTTAGTTGAATCCTATTGAAATGACATATTTGGTTGCAAAGGTAGATGACAGTTGGTTATGGCATAAGATATTTTGTCATATGAACTTGACAATATTGTGAAGACTAGTAGTATGTTTGTAGTCAAAGATTTGCCTAAGATTTTAAAGCCTACTAACATAATTTGCAAGGATTGTGTTTAGGCAAAGCATAATAGAACTTATTTTCCTTGAAATAAGTTTACTACTAAAAAAAAATTGGAGATTGTACACACATATCTCAGTGGTCCTACAAAGACTAAAAGATTCTATGGTGAAAGGTATTTTATGATTCTAGTTGATGACTTTTCTAGAATGACATGGGTTGCATTTCTTAAAAAGAAGTCTAAGGCATTTAATAAGTAAAAGATATTCAAGAATAGAGTTGAGATTAAATTTGGGATGAAGATTAAATGTTTAGGATCAGATAGAGGAGGATAATTTACTTCAATTGATTTTAACATATTGTATGAAGAAAATGGAAGCAAAAGATAGTTATTAGCATCGAGAACCCCTAAACAGAATGATATTGTAGAAAGGAGGAATAGGTCAGTTATAGAAGCAACAAGAGGTATGATGTATCCAAGATTTTTTGGAGAGAAGATATGAATACAATAGTTTACACTATGAATAGAGTACAAGTCAGAAAGACACAAACAAGACCCCTTATGAATTGTGGTCACTCACCTATAGTTAAGTATTTCAAAATTTTTGGTAGTAAGTGTTATATCAAAAGAGTGTTATATCAAAAGAGATGATGATATTGGTAAGTTTGATGCTAGAAGTGATGAAGTTATGTTTCTTGGTTATTCATTGAAAAAAAAGGCTTATAGATCCTATAATCTAAGAACTAAGACTATTATGGAAAGTGCAAATGTGAGAATTGATGAAAAATTTAGGATATAAGAGAGAATAGTTGATTATAATTTAGATGATGATGTTGTTAATAAACCAAGGAATGATGAAATATTTCCTGAGACTAACAATGATTTGTAGAATGAAGGAGAGCCAAGGAAGGAACAAAGATTGGAAAATTTAGTAGAGCCAAGAGTTGAGATAGAAACTCCTACTTTAGGAAAGAATATGATAAAGAATCACCTGTCTAAGTAGATCATTGGAAGTAGGGATAAAGGTGTGATGAAAAGAAGCAAAGTCAATGAATAAATATGTTTGATATCTCAAGTTGGACCTGAGAATGCAGATGAAGCATTTAGAGATGATTATTGGAAACAAGATATGAAAGAAGAATTAGACTAGATAGTAAAGAATGAGAAATGGGAATTGGACCCCAAACTAGTAGATAAGAATGTGATAGGAACTAAATAGGTATTAAGGAAAAAATGAATGAATAAGATGAACTTGTAAGGAACAAGGAAAGATTGGTATGTAAAGTTTACTCATAGCAAGAAGGAATAGACTATGATGAGACCTATGCTCCAGTGGCTAGAATAGAAGTAGTAAGATTATTCATAGCCTATGTAGCACAAAAGAAATTCAAAGTGTATTAGATGGATCTCATGTCTAAATTTATAAATGCAAAATTTGAAGAAGAGGTGTATACAAGGTAGCCTAAAGGTTGTCCCTTGACAAATGATAAGGACATAGTATGTAGACTGAAGAAAGCATTGTATGGCTTGAAGAAAGCACCCAAAACTTAGTATGGAAGGTTGGAAAAGCATTTGAAAAGGCTTAGATATAGAAAAGGTATGGTAGATAGTAATCTCTATTGGAAAGAAATTGATGATGGTTTGATGATTTTGGTAATATTTGTTGATGATATCATATTTGGAGGAAATGATGAAGTGACAAATTTGTTGAAGAGATGAAGAAAGAATTTGAGATGAGTATGATAGGAGAAATAAAATATTTTTTAGGATTTTAAATTGCACTGAATAAATAAGGAATCTTTATTTCTTAGACTAAGTACTTGAAGGATTTACTAAAAAGGTTTGGTTTGGAAACATGCAAACCCATTGAAACACCTATGGTAACTAGGCAAAAGTTATCTAAAAAGGATGAGACACCTATTGTTGAGTAGAGGAATTACAAATCTATGATTAGAGGTTTGCAATATCTAACTCACACAAGGCCACATATAGAAAATGCAATTGGAATTGACAAAATATTCCAAGATGATCCCAGAGAGGCACATTATGCAACAATCAAAAGGATATTTAGATATCTAAAAGGAACACTAGAGTTTGGATTGTGGTATGATAGATTTAATGATTTTATGCTAAGTGCTTATACTGATGTTGATTGGGTAGGTAGTATGGATGAAAAAAAGAACACCGATGGTGGAGCCTTCTTTCTTGGAGGAAGATTGGTTTCTTGGCTAAGAAAGAAGTAGGATTGTCCCTCACAAGGTATAGTGGAAGAAGAATATGCTACAACATTAAACAATTGTAATCAAGTTGTTTGGATAAAGAAAAGGTTGAATTATATAAGGATAGAAATCAGTGAACTTGTTGTCATACATTGTGACAACATAAGCACATTAAATATGTCTAAGAATCCAGTGTTGCAATTGAGGACTAAGCACATTTGTATTAAGTATCACATGTTGAGAGAGAAAGTTGCAGAAAAGGAAATTAGATTGGAGTATGTGATCACTAAAGAGTAGATTGCAGATATATTCACTAAGCCTCTTCTGAAAGAGACTTTTGAGTATTTGCAAGGTATGATAGGTGTTATGCTCCTTTTACATTAGAGTAGAAGATGCAAGAGTGCATTAGTCCAGTGTAACACATCACCATTATTTATCTAGACTGAATGCTGATGCTTCCTATATGGGGGAGAATCTATGATGGATAGAGTCATCTAGGACTCTTGTTGGATGTTGTTTTGAATAGCATCTTTGGACACTTAAGCTAGTATGAACTAGTTGTTATAGAGTTTGATGGTTTCTGAAACCTTTGACATTACTATCAACAGGGGAGAAGTACTAGATGAAAAACATCATGAGAAGATCACGAGGAAGAACATCATGGTGAGAAAGCAAGACAAGCGAGAAGAAGTACAACATGGAATGATAGATTGATGGAAAGCACATTGAGATATATCAATGGGGGAGAATGATTGATGAAGATGACTTGAAAAGAAAAATTAATACTCTTTTGTAGTTGGTATTCTTATAACTAGATTTTTTCATCTATGTTGCCATCAATGCTAAAGGGGGAGATTGTTGGAAGAATGAATGTTGATGATATTCCTATGGGGGAGTATTGTAGATATGTTACTATGATAATATGTTATGTTCATGACTGAGTTTGTTATTGATGTCAACATAGCAATTTTTTGTGGTATTTGATAGAAGAACAATAAAAATATCAAGTTGGTATGGATGACTAGTTGAGTATTATCATGATCCAAGGTTATGAGAGATACATCTATATATCTAGTATATACAATTAACATTGGATGAAGAAATGATAAGTCTAGAAGAAGTTATGTAAGTTTTGGTGATTGTTTTTTGAGATAGAGTTTATAGAGGCATGTTCTAGTAAACTTGTTATATCTCTGAGTAGAATTGTTATTCTAAGAATAAAGGTTGAGGATATGATGAAGACATGTTGATGACATGACTAAGTTTTCTCATCATAATATTACATGTACAAAAATTTGTTCAAGTTGCAAGGTAGAAGATTGATGTTATCACTAAGTGTAACATGTTCTTAATATGGTCCTATAATGATTAATTGAGAAGGGCTAACAACTGACTTAGTGAATTGTTTTATGGACTTGGTATAAAGGAAGGACATTTTCCTTTGTCATGATATATGTATGAATGAGATAAAGAAGTGATTGTAAGTAGTAGAGAGAGCAAAATGCGAAGTTGAGAAAAATAGAGCGAAAGTGAAGGAAACTTCATTGCCGAGGTTTTATTGTGTGATCTTAGATTTGATATTTGGAGCTAAGGTTTGTGACCTAGTCTACAAGGTTTGACAATGTTTGGTTTGGTTAATAGAACAAAGGAAAGAATAACATAACAACAAATTACATGTTTGAGTAATGAGCTCCTCTTGTAGTTGAAATTGCATGTTTGGGCAGTGGTCTCTTCTTGCATACATTGTACTACAACTCCTAATAGGGTTGGCACAACTCCTAACAGGGTTGGAATCTCCTAATAGGGATTCAAAGTCTCCTAACAGGGACCCTATGTACTAAATTTTGTAATAGACTCCTACCGGGGTCCATCCTCTAACAAGGAACCTTTACATTAGTACATTATCTTGTGGGCATCATTCCCACTAGACTTTTCCCTCTGATCAAGGGCTTCCCTAGTTAGCATATCTAGTCTAATTGTCTATGTGCATCTTATTATGGTTACTATTTACTTTAGTTAAATGGTTAAGCTTTTTTGAAGAAAAATGTTTTAATTATTGGATAACTAATTTACCCCCCTTCTCAATTATCTTGGTGGACTATTATTTCTAACATATCCCTATTCAAGATTTTTTTTGTAAAATATTGATTCAACCCCCCTACCACCCCCCCACTTTAGTATTTCATATTTCTAACAATTTTTGTTAGAGACTAGTTACTAATAGGAGGCTTAACAAATTGATAAGATCACTATGTATATAAATTAATTGCAAAATAACCTTGGAAAATCTCTTGAGGAACCTAATGTAATCACAAACTAAACAAAGAAGTATCGAAACAAAGTGAACAACCTAAAGAAGTATGAAGACAATTTATAGGTAGAAGTTTTACATGAAATGAAAATGGTCACATAAAGAAGGACTATACAAGTAACTATTATACCATCTTGAAAAGGATGCCCTTTCCTTTTAAGACCATTTAATACCCTTTCCATAATGCAGTCTATTTTCAGACCATGGATGTACCCATGCTCAACATGCTTTCCTCCTATCTATCTCTTCTATATCTTCTGGTAACTATTTGAGCTTCATGTGGCTCCCCTAACTTGATCTATGGGACTAGGCTGGTCCAAGTTTATGTAGAATAGAGTAGGTCACCCTAGATCAACCTAGTCCCTAGTGATTTTGATTCTTAAGGCCCAAAAGGTCAAGGGCCAAAAAATCACATATAAGGAGGCTCGGAGGCTTTATTTTCATATCTCATTCTTAAGACATCTCATAATCACAATAATTCCACAAGGCATCAAGCAAGCAAGGTAAAGAGTTCAAGCATTCAAGTATTCAAGTAAGCAAGTTTCTTCAAGCATTCAATGATCTTTTGTTAGCATTTCCTCTTTAATATCTAGCATATTATTGGCCATAAAGGGAGGAGATTTACATTAAAGCATTCATTATCCTCTTCATTGATACACATTTACATCCATATCTCCATGGTGTGGTTATGGTAGATCTATTGAAATTACTAAGATATCTTACATCCTTCATATTGAATTCAAGATCTACAACATACATCATGCTAAATGCTTATTGACAAGGGTTTCTACAAATAAAGTGAGTATTTTTATTTGTCTTGTTTCATTTACATTTAAATTAATCATTTATAGTTAATTCCTTACCCTAGGGATTAACCAAGTAAATCCACCCTCCCATCCATAAAAAACCCCAAAACCCTTCTTTTCTATATTTATTTGCAGGATTCTAGTTAGAGCTTACAGATCTAGAACCTACTCTTCGATAATTTTTTGGAGAGATCTAATGCAAGCTGCCAAAAAATGTCAACCTAGTTGTAGGGTGCCCTTCCAAGTTGACCTAGACTTTTAGTGTCATTTTTTGGGGAGATTTTTAGGTTTTCTTCCTTTTTTCATTTATTCCAAGATTCATAGATGGATATTCATAAAAGGTTTAGATCAATGGTTTTCAAAGCAAAAATACATCTTCCTCTACATATTTCAAGTTGAGTCTTTTACATTTTATTTACTTTCATATCTTTACTCTATATCTATATCTTAATTGGGCTGATTACGTACACATAGCATCTATATTTATATTATTTAAGAAATTAGTTGAATTTTGCATTCACAATATCCCATTAAGGACCAAACAATATAGTTCCTTGTATTGCATTCCCCTTTATAATTCAAATTTAACATTGGTACCCTTCTTAATTTGGGTTATAGCTAATCTAATTTGGATCATAATTGGAATCATATTTTTAAATTCCCCTCTTTCCCTTTCATACATATTTGAATGGCTTAGTGGCCTAGGAAATTAAGAGATCTACAACCCTATTAAAGTGTCTCCCTTTTCCACCTAAAATTTTGGTGAACTTTACTTTCTTACCCTCTTTCTTGGACTTAGATATTCCTCTTTTATCAATCTCTTTTCTTTTACATTGGCTTCACCTAAAAATTTTCATGAACCTAACCTTTTTACCCTCTTTCTTGTTGTTAGATATTCCTCTTTCAACAGTCTCTCTTCTTTGGCATCAACTTCATCTAAACATTTTGATGAACCCAACCTTCTTACCCTCTTTCTTGGAGTTCAATCCTTCTTTTTGGTAATCTCTCTTCTTTTGCATTGGCTCAACCTAAACATTTTTGTGGTGTTAGATTGCTCCTTTTCATTTTATTTTGAGTGTTTACCTTCTTTTTGTGAACCCATCTGCTTACCCTTTCTTTTTGGAGTTAGAAATTTCATATGAACTTTATCTTCCTTTATATTAAGTTTCTATAGATTTTAGGGTTAGATCCCTTGATCTCTATTATTTCCCCCTTTGTATTACATTCTTTATTGTACATCTCAAAGAATTTATAACTCTTTTTCATGGATTTTGCACTATTGAGTTTGTACTTTTCATTCTTGTTCAAATTTTCATGGGATCTTGCATACATTTTAATGAATCAATTATTAGTGGGATCTACTTTATATGCACTTATCATTTTATTATGTTGAATAATTATTTTAAATAATTTTATAAACATTATTCCTTATCTTTGACATTAAAAATCATCATTTTATTAGCTTAGATTTACTAGATGGAGATGAATGGTAGATTTATATTTTCCTTTCTCCTAATATAAGCCTTGACTATGGGGATGCATTGATGAAGGATGGTCAAATTCCCCCTCAATGAAACTCACTTCAATTCATGATCATTCCTCTATGTTTTTCTTTATTGATAAATATGTTTCTTTCATTGATCATGCCACTATTTGGGATGAACCTCGTGATGCTAATATTGACTATTCTCTTCCTCACAAAAAGATAACATGATTTATACCTTCTCCTTTAAACACACCAAGATTCATGTTTCTTCTTCTCCTAATATATATCATTCTCTTAGTGATATTTTAGAGAAAGAGGAAGATATTATAAATACTTTTATCAATGTGACATTTCCTTCATTTGATGCTCCTAGTAGAGATGAATTGTTAGTGAACATCTATAATCCCTCTTTTAAGGATTCCTTACAAAAAGAGGACAATAGTAATCTCCTTAATGATCTCTAGTGTAGTGACAAGTCTATGGAGAAGCAAGATCTTAATCAAGTTGATGCTGCTCAACTTATTCTCACACTCAAGGGTTACCCTTCATCAAAAAAACCTCTCATCACCATTAAGGGTTGTCCTTCCATAACTCTTAAAGGAGAATATAGAGAATATAAGGATTATCATATAGTGTCTTAAACCTATTGTATAAGGAATAATCCTCTACCTACTACCTCTCTTCCACCTTCTTAACCTATTCTTCCCCCTCCACCTCATCTTTCTCAAAATCTTGGGTTGGATTATAATTTTTTCTTGCTATTACGTAATACCTCTACCAAGATTTCTCTTTGAGAACTTCTTCAAACATCTCCTACATATCATGAAGCCTTGAAGAAAGCTTTATCCACTTTTCCAGCTCTACCTCCTAATCAAGATAACATCATTTCCTTCTTATAATTAATGAATACTACATCTATCCCACCTCAAATTGTGTTTACTCACAATGACTTACCTCCAAAAGAGATTCAAGATCTCTATGATGCTCTTATGATAGCTATTATAGTCAATGATAACATAATTCATAGAAATATAGTTGATAATGGATTTGGGATTAATGTTTTTAGTACGGATATGCTTAAAAGAATTAATGTCAATCTTTCTCATATCAAACTTGATAGTAATTTTACTCATGGCTTTGATAATTTTTCTCATCAAACTTTAGGTGCCATCACTTTACCTATCAAAGTAGGTCTAGTTATTTTGGATACTCATTTTCATGTTATATTTAGACCTCTCAATTACAACCTTCTTTTAATTAGAACTTGGTTACATGTTATGCAAATTGTTCCTTCAACTCTCCATTGAAAAGTCAAGTTTATCTATAATAATATCATGTACACTCTTCATGTAGACACTAAGCTAAATAGTTGTATAAATGTTAAGGAAATAAAAATCAAGAATCTAATGATGATACTCCTTCTACAAGTACCCCTTTAGGTGATGATTGGGGATCCTTAGGTTTCACACCAACCTTTATTCGAGAATATAGAGTTAAGGATGTTCCATTCATGAGAAATTGTGCAACTCTTTTCTTCACAAAATTTATGTCTACTTCTAATCATGATAAATCTATTAAATCTAGTGATAAAAATCATATGCCCTTAGGAAATGGGGGTAATGAATAGTCTTTTCATACCATTACTGATCATAATTTAGACTGTGTGTAGCAAAGTGTTGAATCTCATTCTTTTTCCACATCCTCTAACATAATTTCTCCCATTGATAAAGAAATTATTTAATCTCAACTTCTTTGTGCTAAGATGATTACTAGGCCCAAACATAGAAAGAAATGTAGTAAAATACTCATGAATCTTCCACTTTGCATGTATTACCATTATCAAGAGCACTCTACCAATAATTGTAAAGATTTACATTACAAGATCCAACAACTCATTAATAATGAGGTTATTCACATATCTTATTATAATGAGCTCTCTTTTACTTCTAATTTCTTTAAATAATATTTAAGTCCCTATTGTGTTTCTCCACACCATGCAAGATTGTTGGCCTTCTTTCTGGGGGCTCATTTTCGTACATGGTTTTATTTATGAGTATCATGATAGATTTTAGATTTTTTTTTAAAATTCTCTTCTCTTATCCCTATAGTTTGAGGGCAAGGGAATAATTTTCTTCTTGTACACTTTCTCACTAATCCACTATTTCCTTTGGTTTTGTTATTTATTATTTATGTCACATCCAATCTTGCATTATTCACAATTGGATTTTGATGGTAGCTAGATCACATAATCTAGGAGCCTCATAATAGTGTGTCATATTTTTCAAGGATTTAATTTTTCAATTCTTGAATGGTGCCTTTGCATTCTACCCTTCTATGACCTCATAGGATTTTTGACCTCTTTCATTTGGACTAGGTGTTTCTTGTGGATAATATCTTGATGCTGAAAATTGTTTTATCCTCCATTCCTCACTTCCTTAAGATACACAATCCCCTTATCTTTTTCATATGTTTTCTATTTTTTAAGCACAAAGTAGACTAGCATGACATAACTTGCTAGGCTTAGCTACTCTCTCTCTATACATGTCTTGTATTGGTTGACTAGAATGCTACACACAATTTCTAAACCATTTTAACAATCAAAGAATATACATAAATCATTCTCATAATATTGGGGTACTATATCATTGGAGTGTAAAGACACTGCAAAGTGAATTTTTTTGGGATTGACTATCGAGAACATGAACCCACTATAACATTCAATCCTCCCCCTTTATTTTCTATGTGGGATTGACTATTGGGCACACAAACCCATTATACCATTTGAGCGTACCATTTTCATTGGATTGACTATCAAGCACAAAAACATGTTAGACTATTTAATCCTATCCCCTTTTGTGTGATTTACAATAAGGAACACAAACCTTATTGGGCAAGTTGATCACACCCTCATCTTTCTCTTTCTTTGACATCACTCTTATAATGATTTTGGGATATGATGAAGACTCAATGATTAGGCAAAAGTAAGGATTTTGAGTATGGATAAGAGTACTTTATCCTTTCTAGCTTGGTATGATTTATGGTTTATCTTGAAATCTATGCATTGTTCCTAGCTTGATGATTTATTTATCTCCTAGGTCATGGTAATATCATAGCTTTCTTTTGATCCACTTTACCATGAGTTTGAGGAAAGTCATACTCCCACTAAAGTTGGGGTTAAATGAATTTTCTTAAAATAGACACACTTTCCATTTAAGTCTGTTTATAACCCTTTCCATAATGCCTTTGTTTGTACCATGGATGTACCCATTCTCAACACCTTTTTCTCCTATATTGCTCGTCTATTCCTTCTAGTAACTGGATGAGCTTCTTGTGGCTCCCTTGAACCAATCTATGGGTCCAAGTGAACCTAGGTTGACATGGACTAGATTATGTCAACTTAGGTTGGTCTAGTCCTCCAAGGTCAACCTAATCCAGGACCAAGTTGATCCAAGTTGACCTACTCACTATGATTTCATGACTTGGGGCTTCTAAAGTCTTAGAAGTTTAGTTAGTTTTACTCTGCTCTCCAATCGGCTTGTATTATTTTATCGCCTAAAAAATCACACATAAGGAGGCTTTGAGGCTTAATTTTCACATCTTATTCTCAAGATATCTCATTATGTGAGGCCTCGCCCTGACCCATCCTAGCACCGATGATACATTATTATTTTGATACTCATGCCTTGTTATGCCAGAACATTATTTGATACACTGAGCATTTTTATGCTATTTTACAATGTGTGATGCTTTACTTCAGTTATCTAATTTTGTCATTTAATTCTTATAAATATGTATAATGATGAAGAAAATGTATGCAACACTAACACCTTTGGTTATGTAAGTTGTAGGGCTAGAAATATGAGTGAAATTAGATGAACAACTATTTATTAGAAAGTGGATGCTTTAATTTATATAATTCCTCTGATATGTAATTCACATTATGCATGTGGTTTTTGGACCTACTGATGTGTGCAATGAGTGTGCAAGAAAATTAGCCGAGACGATTCAATGAAAAGGCAGAGCTAAATTACTTGTTAATTTTGTGCTAACTTTGTATTGTAATTCTCTAAAGGTTGTAATTTGGTCTTACTATTCTCCTAACTTTTAATTGTTCCTAATAAGTCTTTAAAGGCCTAAAAATATTAAATTTAAGTACCCTATGGGTAAGGGTATGGGTGGGGAGTACTTTCCAACCCTTTAGCCTCCTTGGCTGACTTTTAGGGTTACTCAAAAACCCTATTTTAGGGTGATTTCGAAAATGGATTGTTCTTTACTTGAGTTGGTGAAACCAAATCTTCATCTTGAGTTACTTGAAGTCTAGTTGAGTTAAGGACCATACTTAGAGGCATTTTGGGAGTAGTTTTGGTTTTTGTCACCCAATCCTCTAGTTTTGGAGGAAGTTGAAGATTGAAGGAAGAAAAGGAAGCTCTTCTCAAACCACCATTTCCATAACTCTTTTATGAAGGTAGGAGTTCTTCACTCCTTGAAATTGTTTCTTCATGTGTTCATATTTGAATCTTGCTTGAATCATGCACAAGGCATTGTGTAGTCTTGTATTCCTTGTTTGTGTATGTGGGTGGGGTTGTTTTGGGAGGGATCTCAATTTGTTTTCTTTTGATGTTATTCCTATGCTTGCTTGATGTTTTGTGTTTTTGTGAAGATTTCATGGGGGTTGTTTTGGCATCACTCACCCTTGGATAGGGAAGAAGTGGCCATGTTTGGGGAAAGGGCCTTAGTTGGACCTCAATAGTGTAGAGTCTCCTCTCATGGTGAGAGGAGGGAAAAAGGGTAGGGTGTATGGGCCCCTACTTGTCATCCCATATCTTGTGGTTATTGAGAATTCTTGAATATGGAAAAGAATGAAAATCCTTGTGGAAATAGCCTCGAAAGGGCCTTGTAAAAGAATGGAAGTTCTTGAAGTTTTAGCCCCGAAAGGGCTATGTGATGGTATGGTGATTGACTTCTCCTATTGAGAAAATCCACCTTTCCCCTATATTGGTTCATTGTTGGACCTATTGTGCAAACGGGTTGGGAATGCATGCTTAAATTGCTTATCTCCTTGTGTTGTTTACGTCCATGTTGGTTCATGTCTTTTCCATGTTTCCCTTGATGCAATGAAGACATTTGATAAAAGTTCTCTTGTGAAAGCCTTGAAGAAGATTCATTGGATTGTAATATTATATAAGTTGGAATTGAATTTGATGTAGTGGAAATGTAATGCCCCGCTTGGAGATCCTTGGAAACAAGGATTCAAATCAAGCCAAGATTTTTTTTTTTTACAAGTATGAATGTACAAGACAACATCATACAGGGATCACAAAGATCGCAATGGAAGACTTCAACACAATCTCGACAACCAACGAATCTCCGAACGCCACTACCAAAAGACAAATGCGAAAAAAAGCCAAAAACCATCACAACAAGATGAGGGTTCAAGAACAACCACTCATCAACAAAATACTGAGCTGGGGTAAAATGCAAACTCTCGAAATTTGGCTAAGCCTAAAATCCTGAAGCCCTAAAAATTGGCTAAGTCTGGATTTCTGAAGCCCTGAAATTTCCTAGAATCCATAACTTATCTTTGAGAGGTCTGAAACCTATCTCAAACGATTTGTCACATATATTAAAATATATCTTAAGTATAAGAAATTAAATATACGTCAAATTATACTTAAACAATATATTTTAAACCCCAAGAGACTAAAACTCGATTTCAAGAGAAACTGACAGAATGCAAAATGCAACAACATAGGGTCAAAGAATGCCCAAAAGGGTATCCAAAACAACTCTCAAAAAGATCGGATCATGAAAAAAAGTGCCTGCTGATGGCACGCGTAGGTTTTTCACAAAACCCGTGCGACACTTTTTACTAAGGGAGGGCGATACTTCTCCTTAAGGCGTGCGACACTCTTCTAGTGTCGTACGACATTTCTCAAGAAGGAATGTGACACTTTTCAACATTGTATGACATTTCTCAAGAAAGCATGTGACACTCTTCCAGTGTCGTACAACATTTCTCAAGAAGGCGTGTGATACTTTACAGTGTTGTACGACATAGTTTGCATGGGCGTGCGATAATTTATAAAGTGTCGCACCATGCTGAACAAATGTCGCCCATAGAAACATGAAAACACTCCTAGAAGAAAAAAGGACCAAAATTAGAGCAAAGAACCTCCACACCAGGGAGTACCGGATCGACAAAGGCTCGAGGAATGAACACTTGAGTGCAAGAACAACACAGAATGAAGAACATTAAACCATCTAAACTACAACAACAAAGAACACACTGAATATAAACATTGCAAAGATCAAAAGCAACATTTCAGAACTAAACAACCAAATAAGTGCGCGGTTCCTCCCAACCATCAATAGCATCATAAGACCATCGTGGATCCTAGCCATCCCCTGTGCGTAACATCCCAAGCCATCGACCAAATCGTCGGTACTGTTGTAATAGGGATATCACTACTAAAACATGCAACAATATAAGCATAAGGAAATCTAACATGCTAGTAGTAAAGCATAAGATAATCCTTCAGTAGATAACATCTCCTATTACATGCTAAACAACAATAAGCAATAGATATACTACTAAATCAAATAACATCATCTAATCATATGCTAAACATCATGATAAGGGAATGCGTCAAGTAAACTAACATCATCTAAACATGATATCCAAGCATTCCAATGAAAGCATAAATCACAATGAAAGCATACTCCGAAACCTGAAGTACCAAGTGAAAACATCCTGCAACGGTCACACTAGGATAAGAGACCGTCTCTGTACACCAGTCCCTAGCAGTGGTGAAGGTAGCTATGCCTCCCAACCACGTGGCACCCGTAGGTCCACACCCACCATGCTGATGGAGATAATGATCCAACCACAAACACACATAAAGCACAACATCCAAGGCTAACACTCTCGCTAGACAGTATGATGGCTGCAACCAAGAACCTCAGATAATGCAAGGAGTACAGGTCCTGGTCAGACACTCAAAAGGTTGCTAAGTAGGGACTAACATCATGGAGAGTCACTTGGCATCGAAAAGCCCAAGCTTGGATCTGTGTAACTCAATTCCCTCAACGGAAGGCCAATACACCGTGTAGCTCAACTCCCTCAACGGAAGGCCAATACACCAAAGTACCATTTTATTATCTTAAGTTTTATTACCAGTCACACATTTTATTTAATTATCTCTTATATAAAGCTTCCTCTACCAACCCATGATGCCATGATCATCGGGCTGCGAGATAGAAGCCCCCTCCATATGCTACCCTACCCTACCCATGCTCATCCTACGACAAGTGCCCGTGGGCATGCATACTCCCATCCCAACCCCAATGATCATGACATCTGAAAGTACCACGAAAGATCGAGCCTCGCAAGTCACTCGACAAATGTACGTGAATGTACTCATGTGTGGCGCACCACCATGACAAAGATCATAGCAAAAAGGATAGGAATGAGAACACAATGCAAAGAAAACACCCAATTGAAAGCAACAGGGGAAGGATGGATTCTACAGGAATCCCAAAGCCAATAAAATCATACATCATGAAATCACTCAACCGGCCTCAATCCGAGAGTATGGATTCTATATGAATCCCAATGATGTAACAAGACCAAACATCGTGAACTCACTCAATCGGTCTCAATTCGAGAGTATGGATTCTACACAAATCCTAGCATTCACGAAACAAAAGCAAAGGTCCAACAAAACCATAACAAGTATAAAATCACTCAACCGAACACAACGTCGAGAGTACGGATGCAACATGCATCCCAATGCAACATAAAAGTACAAAAGTGGTCTGAATGATATCCAAATGGATCATCAAGGTCCACGACCCACATTGTGCCAAGAAAACCCAAGAAAACAGGGTGACACGCAAAATGAGGTAAAAACTCCAAAAATTTGGAAAACTTCACAATTAAAACCCATTTGACCTTTGGGTTCAAAAACCCTAAAAATCCAAAAATAAATGAAATCAGACATCGTATGCAAAAACGGCCAGCATAACGGTGCAAAACTCCAAACCCTCATCCCAAAAAATAGGGAAATGTTCATACCCGCCCAACCGGGTAGAACTAACATACAGAAATGGAGGGGAACACTAGTTCTCAGCCTCCAAACAAACGACTACCAAAAATAGAAGCAAAAATAGAGCAAAAAAATAAAATAGGAAAGCCCTACCTCACAGCCAAAAGGGCAAAATGGGAATCCAAACCATAAAATAAATATCTCGCAGAAGTAGCTAAAAATCATAGCAATCCAAGGTTTCCCCGAGCTGGATCCAACAAGCCCAACCTCGTGACGATCCCATGCCCATAGCTCCCACAATGAACAAAATAGTAAATCCTCATGAAGAGGATTTTGGATTTTACTCTCCAACTTTCCAATTTGAAAGTGAGAAGTCTGGAATTAAATTCCTTTTTGGATACTTATTCACTTTTCGAGTGAATAATCAATTAGGGCATTTAATCGACCAATCTAGTTAAACCCCAAATCGACCCAAATGAAAATAGGCTATTCCTATAAATAGGAATTCATCTATGGAAAAGCTGCCAGAAATTAAAATAAATCAATTAAAAATCCCAAAAACCCAAAAACACATAAATCTCCTGAACAACTTTCGCGACAAAGTGAAACTCTAAATGCACAGACACACTTACTGGTCTAATCACATAATGCAAATGAGTTCAGATTTAATAATCACCAAAAGGTTTAAATTAAAAATTTAATTAAGGATACGTCGACCTTACAAAGGTGACATTGGTAAAATATGAATGGCTAAATCACTAACTCCATGTGCCACTGCCAGGGATATAAATCCTGCACACTAAACAACACGATCAAGTGCAATTGCATATAATAACATAGTTGAAGCAATAAATGTATTAAATCACCTAATTTAACCATTTATTTAATTATATTAAAATAATCTATTTACATCACTCACATTCGCAAAAAGGCATAGCAACGCAGGAATGAAGTAAATAACCATAGCATTAAATCCATCACATAACAAAATCAGAGGTATGTCCAAATACCAAATAACTAGATAATATCATAAAACACACTGTCATCTCAAAATGGCATCATCATGCAATATGATTAACTGAACAACATAGTAGTCTAAAATCCATGATACTAGAATCAAAGTGTAGCATCTGACCCTCGGGTCCTCTCACATGTAAACATAACATGAGTAACAAATATCTCTCTAATTAGAAATATAACAAGGTAAATGTCTGCAGCACATAACCAAAGAATCCAACAAGAATAATCCATTTATAATCATTAATGCATTTAATAAGGCACTTAAAACACATAAACGAACACAGTCATAAACATGACTAACCACTGCTACAGGAATCTAGTCCAGTGTAGCATGGTAATAGTACACAGTGCAATCTCTGCACACATCTCAAGGTAATCAAAGAACAACCTCATGATACCACATTGATCTTAGTAACCACTGGCACAAACCTCAGTGAACCCAAAAATCACATCATAATCTCAAAGATTAGACAAAAGCATAATCAAAGCAACTGATAAAGAAACATAAATCCAAACACCTCAACGGTGTAGACCACTCAGGGTCACAATCATGATCCTATCACAACAAAAGATCAGCAAGGTTGCATCCATCAGGATGACTTACAAAAGTCAAATGGGAGAGGCACTACAGGCAAAGACATCAAGTTTTCTTACTGGTTCTTTCCTGATGGAGCCTTGAACCAGGATGAATAATAGAGGAAAGAAAAGATTATGAAATAACCCTTGCAATGCTCTCATGTGGTTCCAAATTTTGGCATATGTATGTGAAAAATTAGAATGATAGATAATGTCTTGAATTTGGAAATTCTGAGTTTTCAATTATGATAATGCAAGACAATTGATGTGTTGAAGTTTTCAATTCGATGTTTTGAATATTAACATGTAATAATAATCCTACATTGTGATCACAAAGCTAGCACATTCATTGTTAAGCTTCATTAGTAATACAATTAAATTTGATAAGATTTATTCATCACCTTTTTGAATTTTGAAAATAGGATCATAATTCCTTGTTAAGTTTCATAAAGAAAAAAATCAATTTGATTAAGAGGTTTTGAATTTCCTTGAACTTAAAAAAAAAAGAGAGAACACATACCATGTTATATGATGACTATATAAAACATACATCCTTGTCTTAAGATGATTGAATTAACATGAGCTATAGTAGAAAAGAGGATTATAATCCTTTGCGTACTTTTGTATTAGTGTTCTTGCTCATGGGAACTCCATATTACCTCTAGAAATGTTTAAACTCACTTGCATAACAAGGAACTTTAGCAAAAAACATGCCAGCACTTGGCCAAAAAAAAAATTGGTTTCCAAATTGTGCATCTCCAGGTCTAAAAACCCTCTCTGGAAAATGTATGGAGAAGTCTTAAATTTCCCCATTAATATGACTTAAATAAATTTGAATATATAACATCTAAATATATATATGATAATGCTTTTAAATTCAACATCCCAACTATAAAACTTTTGGGCATTTAACTCCATAGGTCTTAGAGATTTGGGGCACGGTACAAGTCGAATCATATAGTAAAAAAAAAAAAAAAAAAAACTTCCAACTACCTGTCAGCAAGTACAGGGGTCGAATCATCTTGAGGGAGGGCATGAGAATGTTTAAACACTTAATTTAAGACAAAACCTTTTTATGCTTTCTCCCCACTCAACATCTTAACCCTGCGATGATGTGGGGCAAGTGGGAGTTCATTCTCATGAAAACTGGCGTGGCTAATTAAGCCTTCGCAGGCCCCTATGTACCCTTTTCACCCATGCAAGTAAGTGGGGATAGGCCTGCCTGCACAGGTCTTGGGCCACGCTTGACAGGCCTATGGGAAGGGGTAGGTGGGTCTAGGGTTGAGGGTTAGAAATAGGATGGGGGGGGGGGGGGGGAGGAAAGATTTAAGGGTATTAGTTATATTGTTATAACTTTTTCATGGTAAGAGTTAGCAATTTTTAAATAGTTAGCTTATGTCATGCGTATACTATATTAGTAAGTTTAGTTAATAATTAGGTTATATTAGTAAGTTTAATTAGTAATTAGGTTAGTTGTGTAGTTTAGATGATTAGGTTTTAGTCAGTTTAAGTTGTTTTAAATTTGAAGTTTAGTTAGAATAGTTTTAAATTTTATTTGAATTAATTTAGTTGTTATATCTTTAGTGTAGTACTTTATTATGTTAGCTTAAAATTTAAATGTAAGTTAATTTATTTTAGTAGTAATTAATTAGTCAAGGTTCGCTCTAATTAATTATTATGTTTAGTTAGTTTTAGATGTATGCCTTATTTAAATTAGGATTAGCTTTAATTATTAAGTGGTGTGTGGATGTTAGAATCCTAAGCTATTGTTTTTAATTTAAAAAGCTTTAAATATGAAATTGGAATATCTCAATTGGACAACTTTAATGTTTTATTAATTCGTGTTATACTATTGTGTGTGTATAGATCGATTTTAATAAGGATCTAATTTATGATAGTTCAAATAAAGTTAGAATAAAATATAGATTTACTGAATTCATTCTTGTCATCAATTATAGTGGTAAACAATTAATTAATTATTTGGATGGTTATAGTATGTTGGAGAAAATTTTAAGGCTAGGTTTAAATTTTGGATTAAGTTTTAAAACGTAATTAGAATGAAATCGCTAGAAGCTAATTAACAGAATTAAGCCTAAAGTAAATCATTAGAATTTTAATGACGTTCAAGTTATCAATTTGATAAGAGGGCCTAGTTAATTAGATTGTCTTTAAGGTCGTAGTTATTTAAGTCTTTGTGTCGATCTCTGTCAACCTTATTTTCTTTTGTATCTTAGTTTAAAAAAAAAAAATTGTGCGTTTTTGCCCCTTATATTTTGGGCATGACACATTATCACAAGAATTCCACAAGGCATCAAGCAAGAAAGTCAAGGAGTTCAATCATTCAAGTATTCAAGCAAGAAAGTTTCTTCAAGAAGTCAAGGATCTTTTATTAGCATTTCCTCTTCAAGATCTAGCATATTGATAACCATCAAGGGAGGAGATCTATATTAAAGAACACATTATCATCTTAATTGATGAAAATTTATATCCATGGCTCCATGATATTATTATGGTACATCCATTGTGATTGTCGAGATATCTTACACCCTTCATTCCAAACTCAAGATCTAGAACTACATACGTCATGATAAATCCTTATTGTCAAGGGTTTCTACAAGAAAAGAGAATATTTATATTTATCCCATTTCCTTTAAATTTACATTTATCATTTAAAGATAATTCCTTAACCAAGGGCTTGAACAAGGCAAGGCACCCCCAAAAAAATTCCTAAAACCTTTCTTTTTTATGTTTATTTGCGGGATACTAGTTAGAGATTACGAATCTTGAACCTAGTCTTTGGGGGGTTTATAGAGAAGTCTATTGTAGGTTACTAGAAAATATCAACTTGGCTATAGGGAATCCTTCCAAGTTGGCCTAGACATCTGGTATCATTTTTTGGGTAGATTTTTGTGTTTTTTCCTTTCATCTTTTTATTCCAAGACCTGCAAACAAATATTTATGGATTTGCAATTTTTGGAGCTAAAATACATCTTCCTCTATGCATTTCAAGATGAGTCTTTTATATTTTATTTTACTTCATATCTTTACCCTGGATCTATATTTTTAGAATTCTAAATTAGAAACCAAGATACTGAGAGAGTGGGCCGAGTTGGGGGGGGGGGGGGGGTGGTGTGGTGTGGGTTGAATTAGGATCTATAACACTTGACCTTTTTCATAATTCTATAATGTATTCACCATATATACCATCTCATACTCAATTTCTTATGCATGCATAAATTATATAATTAAATTTTACTAGCATATAGATATATTCTATCAATCACATGGATGAAAAGTAATCACATGACACAAAGATTTTGGTTACCTAGAAATACTTTAGAGTGAAGGTAAAACTAGGGTGGGGATGAAACCCACAAATCTTCACTACTACAATAATAAAGTTAACATGTTAGCATTACAATGTTTGACCATATCCAATGATCTACCCTGTTAGGGGTCTACCCTATTAAAATATTTTGAGACTATTAGATCTCACCCTATTAAAGGATTTTACACTTACAACAAAGTAAGGACTACCCTATCCAATGATCTACCCTGTTAGGGGTCTACCCTATTAAAATATTTTGAGACTATTAGATCTCACCCTATTAAAGGATTTTACACTTACAACAAAGTAAGTACTACCCTATCCAATGATCTACCCTGTTAGGGGTCTACCCTATTAAAATATTTTGAGACTATTAGATCTCACCCTATTAAAGGATTTTACACTTACAACAAAGAAAGGACTTTGTTAGGAGATTTAAATAGACATGTTAAGAGATCTACCCTGTCTCAATCTATTAAAATTGATTCAATACCTGATATTTGGTCTACTCTGATAAGCTGATATTGGATCTCCTCTTTCCAATTTGATATGATCTCTAATCTAATATACCTTTTCTATCCTTCACTACTTTGACTAGGTCACTCGCTCTATTCTAGACTAACAAAACTGTTTTTGCCTCTTCTCCAATGTTCACACATTCATTCTTGAATCACATGAATGAAATATTTTCTCCTTTATCTAATACTCTCCACCATCATCATCACCATACAAAAATAGTTCAAGTTCTACTCTATTTAAAGACTTCATAAATATTTTTCTAGATGCTTCCTTGCTTCGCCTCTCCATCTAATTCATTCATTCACAGAACATAAGGATCTATGATCCACATCATAAAACACATAAAAATCTTTGTAGAAAACTATACAAGTATTAAATATGATGCCCATTTCATCCTAAAATGGTTTACCTTAAATTTTGCATCATTCCCGACTTGAATGTAATTCTACATTGCTTGACACTTACTATTTTTGACACTTAACACTCACTATATATGCTGCAGATGCTCGGTCTTTACCATATTCATCACCTTCTACATAACTTGGCATCAATATTCTTGAATTACTTGGTTAACATTTAGACTTGAATTACATTGGAACTACTCAGCAATCATATGCTTGCTTGGATCCTATAGAGCTCAATTTGTACATGTTTATATACAATTCTTTATAGGACTCAACCTATATTTAGTAGCTTGATCACAGTGATGACCAATTGACTCTACCTAGTATATGACTAAGTGTTTAACACTAATATGCAACAAAATTTAGAGATACCAACAATATCCTCCTTCTACATTAGTGGCAAAAACACTTTGTCATGATTACATCATTACAATACTAAATATGAGTACTCCACTTAGGCCTATGACATAGTTCAAAATAGAACTACAAAACTTTGGACTATGTTGAATGAACAACATAATTACATGACTCTAAGCATTTTGATTTTAGTGTCATACCCTGTGTGACTTCTAAACTCTAATTGCCTTTTGACTTTGAACTCTTCTAAACTCATTTCGTTCCCCTTGTTCTTATTTTCTTCTTTTCTCTATTCAAAATATGTAATCATAATTACATCCACCCTTGTTTTTGTCACTTATGTCAGTTGCTGGGGTTGAATGGGTGGAATCAAAGAATATTTTTAATAAAATTTTTATGTACTTGGTTGATCATAGAAAGTACTTAATCCCAAGTGGTTCTTTCTAATTTAAAAATGTGATTTTGAAACTATAACCTAGCTGCCAAATCAACCAAACTATTAGTCATTGAAAAATTATGATCTTCTTTGATAAGATCCTGTGTTGATTTGAGTTCTCTCTACATAACCTCCAAATGAGGTATTAAATTCAATTGAATGGAGATAAGCTATGATCTCATGCTATTGTGAGCTACCTAAAACTTGGCCAATTTTCCTTGAGCATTCAATAACTTATTATAGTGTTGGGAGATAGATTCAGTTGGTTGCAAAATAGTGCTACTTGCTATCTTAATATCAACCTAAATCTATTGGATGTTTACCTAAATATCACTAGTGAATCTTGGCATATTACATAAAATATCATACCTTTTGAGTTAGTACTACTATGTTTTGTACACATTCCTATAATTGAACTTTCTTCTCGATAATAGTAGTAAAAAAATTGTCTATAGCCTTATTCTAAAATTTCTTTGTTGACCAATTTATCATTTTTTATTTGATGCTATATCTCCAACATTTATTTTCTCAAAAATATTTACAAGCTAGGAAATTATTGGGGCTTATGCATAAAAACTTTGTATATCAAATGCTTCAACAAAAATGTCTTTAACATCATGTAATAATTTATTTTGTTGATGCTCTCTCCTTAGCTCTTGTTTCTTCTTCTTTGCCAAAATTTATTGGAAAAAACAAGAATGATATTTTCCAAATCCAATTGTGGAATCTCAATAACTTCATCCAAACTAACTTTAGTATCTAGAGATAGGTCCTTTATTGATCTCTTTGTTCAAGGTGTAGAGGTGCTATTGCTTGACACTAAATTGGGAGATGGTGAGGTGGTATCACTACTCACTCATGTTTGTACATTATTACTAGAGACAATAATAGGTGCACTTGATATAGTCTTATATCTCTTTATTTACCTAAATGTGAGGTTCTGGCACATTTATTCCTTCTTGACATTTTTATCAGAATGTCTACACTAGTATCCTTATTAGTTTCTTTTGCCTCTTGCTCCTCCTTTTCTGCATCTTAGGGATTATTTGGAGTATCAAGGGTGTTGGCATGTACTAGTGACATGATGCCTTTCAGACTCAACACACTTGAAATCATTTCATCACTTTCATCATCTTCTATAATAACTATCTCAATATTCTTTGTTTCTATTACCTCTTTTGTTGTGAGACCAAAAATTCTTTTCCAAAACAACTCATTTTGCTAAATTACAACTATAGTCATATTTTGTAATATCATGAAAATTATATACTTAGAACAAATCTATTCTTGTATTTCTCCAAAAATATTTCTTTTTGATCTTATGATAGATTTGGCGGCTAATGTGTGAGTTCTTATGTTTTTCTCTTCTACTTTTGCCTGTTGCCACCTTCTTTCTAGTCTATTATATAAATCTATAGGTATCTTCTTTAGTACTTTAGTTGGAGATAACTTATGATTTTCCATCATATCTATCATGACCTCCTCAAATTATATTCTATCATCATTATCCAATGTGTCATATTTCACAAATCTAAAATCAGATGATCTTCTTAGATCTGCACATACCTCATCAATATATTTAGTTCTTCTGGTGGGTGGTCCTTTAACCAATCTTCTCTTTTTTGGTTTTGAGTTACTTGAATCTATGGTCTCAATTTCTTTTTCTTTCCTTGTAGATTTCTTGGCACTAGCTACTACTATAGTCCTTGGTTTGGTAGGTGGAGGAGGAGAGAGGGGTGTCACTATTGGCTTGGTTCTTTTAGCCTTCTGGCTAGGCTGAGTGAAAACAACTAGGGATTTACCCTTGACTCCTTCTTCTTCTTCCTCTTCCTCATCACTAGTACCCTTTTCTTAATCATCTCCTTGACCTTGTATAATATGGAGAGGTTCCTTGCTCTTGCCTTGGGTCCTTAGCTTTGCTTCTAGGTCTTTAATCATTTTCTTCCTTTCTTTTTCCTTGGAATATATCTTGATATTTTTTGTAATTCTTTCCTTAGCTCCTTCATATTTCTAGAAGGTTGTGCTTCATTTTCAATTTCTTCTTTCAATAATGCAACAATATTTGTATTCACTATGTCACTGTCAATCTTAATATCAAATGTTGTTAGCCATGCCTTTCTAGGCTTCATTGCCTACACATATGTGTTATATGTCTACTAGGAAACATACATCATTATAATGTTTCATTACCAAATCTTCTAGAGCTCTCATCCTCATTCTCTATCTAAATTATTCAAAATATGTATCCATGAAATTCTAAAATTTCTCTCCTAATTGTGTTCATTGATTTGTCTTGTCACTGGTTTTCCTTGTTCCCAAACAATGTTTCCAATACCAGGAAAATAATTCTAAATGTAAAAGAAAATACACATAACAAGTGACCCAAACTTACACATTGAGTTCTTTTCCTTCTTGATAGCATTTTCAATATGGTTAGATAGATGTCTTGATGGTTGTCATTTATGGCAACATGTATTTAGTATTTCATTTATGCATTTAGTGTTAGAAAATTGTCTAAGTGTTAGACAATTTGCAGCAATACAAAGCACAAAACTTAAGAGTACAGATGACTCATTGAGAGTTATCTTATGCATAGTTAAGGAAACATTCTTGAAACTATCATGACAATGTGGTTAAGTACATAGATGTGTATAGACTATATGATGCAATATATGATTAAAATACCAGTGTGAGTATTTAATAGAGAAAAAAAGAATATCACTAAATAGAGTTGTATGGCTTGAGGAATTGTTTTGGTTAAAAAATAATTACTAAGTTATGGTGAGCTAACTTTGTGGATATTAATCCATAAGTTATTTTATATTATGTCAAGTGTGTGAACACATGAAGGCCGATTGAGCAGAGTTTTGTGAATGTGCAAGGTATAAATAAAGATCTTACATTGCATAGTTAGTGTGAGAGATGTGAAGTAATGTGAAACAATGAGATGTTTTAATTGTGATGTGAAATGTCATGCAAGCCTTATGTGATGTGAGTTCTAATGTTTGATCAAATAAAGTGTGAGTTACAATAGAAAAGCAAGTATTGTATGTATACCTATCTTGTGGAGAACTAAATTGTATTATTTCATGTTAGGGTTGTGGGCTCTTCTTGCATACATTGCACTTGTTCTACCAACTCCTAACAATGTTGAGGCTTCTAAAAAGGCCTAGTCTCCTAACAAGGACTCAAGAAACTATATGTATTTCATAGACTCCTAATAGGGTCAATAACCTTAACAAGATCCTATTGTTTAGTGAATAATCTAGTGGGCATCATCTCCACCAAGGTTTTCCCTTGGCTAGGGCTTCCCTAGTTAAAAAATAACGGGGTTATGAGTTATCTTTTGGAGTTCTTTTGGGTAAGGAACATATCAAGTGGATTTAAATCTAATACTATGAAGCATATGATAGGGACAAGCCTAAGGATCAGCCAAATCCTATATTTAGTAGGGTTAAATCTTAGTTCCAGGCCAACATCAACAGTCACTAGGAAGCCCTTAACTTTAGGCTCTGTAGGGCCAAGGTGAGCAAACCTTAGGGATATAAATGTGATAATTTATTTTATCTTCTTCTTTAAAAAAATTTCTCATATATTGGTCATAGATCTTCTTAGGTTTCTAACAAATTCCTTGACTACAATAGCTAGTTATAATCAATAGGAAGCCTATCAAAATTAAGTATTGACCAACAAATTTTAGTTCTTCATTACATAAATAGAAAAGATATTTGATTAAATATTTGGATCTCAACATATCCTAGGTATGTAACAGAAAAAACATGTAATTTCCAAGCTAATCAATCCCTTATCCATTGGGCAAAAACTGAGTCAAATCATACAACAAGATACCTAAGATACACTAATGTACTTAGATATTAGATCTATCTATTCACTTTGTAAAAAACATGTATCTTCAAAATGATACTCATACTTCACATTCCCTCCCATGACCTTGCAATTCTGTCAATGTGTATTAAGTAATTTACTCAAGTCTTTGACTTGACATCAAACTACACAATGGCATATAGATTCAAATCCAAGCTACAACTAGAGAATAGGTACTTTGTGCATATATCAATAGGAAATTGCAAAAATTGCAAAAATCATAAAGAGGAGACAAGGTTTAGATTGAAATTTTTTTAGTAAAGCTCTATATTAATTTCTTTGAAACTAGTATACTAAATGCATGTAAAAACTCAAAATATATACACTAGATGGCTATGACTAATGCTCAAAAGAAACTACACTGCTATAGTTCATAATAGTGGAAAAATGCTGAGGAATGGTATCATAGTCATAAAACTAGAACCAAACATGGTATCATAGTTGTAGAAAATTCTCCAAAACTAGAAACATTACAACAAGAAGAGAGGATAGATATATAGACAAGAAGAGGAACCCAGATCAAAATCTAATCTTGCCATGTGTTCATCTAAGACTCTTCCTTCTATAGCTTATTAAATCATCTCCTTTTTTCTTTACCGATAATCAAAACTCATTAATTTCTATTGCAAAAATACCTAATATCCCTCAAAAGTAATAAGAAAAACTCTCCCCTAAAGGAAAATCTGATACACATCATAATATGTAGGGACACAATCTAATCTTGTCATGTCTTCAACTATCCTCAGCCATGAAATTTTTTTAGCTGCTCCTATTGACAAGACCTCATCCTTTGCATTTTCCTTTAAAGCATTCAATTTACACTTTATAGCTACTTAGTTCATTCAATCAAATCAATATATGATCTAATCTTGATCTTATTCCTTCTAAAAACAACAAATCTACATGTATATTTAGGATGCCTTGAAAATATAAAACTACTTGTAGCTCCTTCCAATGAAGACCTTTGTAAAAAATGATTGCAAAAATGGAAAATTTGGATTCTCCCGGCTCTGATAGTAAATAAGACTGCATATTTTAGACAAGAATGATGCCTCTAAAGTCAATTTGAAAAACCAAGCCCTGAGCCATGAACTAAACATTAAATTTTAAAAATTAAAAATACTATACAGTTGAACTATATAATAAATCCCCTTCATTTAAATCTTTGAAACTTCATCCTGGATGAGCACTCATATTCAATTTATCTTTATTTTTATCTTTTCCTCCTACCATGTGGTGAATGAACATTGATCACCTCATCCGGGTGGGCCCCATATCTCCATATGCAACATTTAAAAATTTGAATTTCATACTTCTTGATCTTATGACCATACAAACTTTTGATTCTATGATGACCATATTATTTATCATAGCATCTTGCCTTGGAAATTGTCCTCTTACAATTCTACACTAATCATATGATCTTAAGACTTAACCTTTCACTTTACGATATCATGAGTGACCATGACCCTCATCATAACATTGTGACACATAATATTTCTCTTCTCAACTTCATGATTTCCATAAGTTTGTAAGCCTCCACTTCCTACCTTATGATCCTACACCAAACTTTGGATCCCATAGTATGTTATCTCCTTTCTCCTTAGCATCCCAATCTTATGACAATGTTATAACATCACACTAGCATAATTTTGGAGCTCCACAACCTCCATCTTATAATCTTACAATTTATGCCTCCAAAATTTCACCATATATTGCCTTTTGGTTTGGCATTGACTGTCAAAATTTAACTCACTTTAAAGCTTAATTGATGATAGCGGGCCCCTCCATGTAAGCTTTGCCTTAACTACAAGTTGTTGTCTTGGAGACACTAAGAAAATTCATAATGGGGCATATAAAGACAAAAATAAAACATCCACATAACAAATGTAGGATTAAAAACATAACTATTTTCTTTAGAAAAATGTTTATTTTTAGAAGAAAAAGCCTCTTTGTGTAAGATTTGACCCTTCATCAGGCACTACAAGTTGGAACTCTGAACCCATCAATAGTAACCCTTGAGGTCATGCATTAGCAGATTACTCTACTCCTCTACTTCACAATTCACATTTATTCTCTGCTTCTTGATCTCCAATGATGATGTCTAAAACTTGGAAAACATCTTTCCTTTATACCAAAATCAAAATTAATTCCTTGAGTTGGATCCATACTTTATTATAAGTTATTTAAATGAAATACACATTTAATTAATGTTGTCAGCTCATAGTTATAAACAATCTTTCACACATGCAACTTCTATACCTTCACACTTTTTGACATCATCAGTGGTTAGTGTACTACCTCTAGTTAACTATGTAACCATTCATTCCAAATACAATGTGTTGTATTGATCATACAATAGAAACTATTTTCCTAATGCTTTGTTTCCCTATAGTTTTCTGTAAATCATCAATAACTTTTGTATGTTGTCATTTTAGGTTCTATGCACTTTCCCACATGTCACATACATGCTGTAGCATATGCTAGTAATTGTACATGAGTAGATACACAATGTATAATTCTTAATACAAAAATCATAGTTTCCTACTCTACCAATTTTACTAACTTATTACTATGTTGTCATCAATGAAAAATATAGTTATACATCATGTCAATGTTCTACAATACTCCCCCATATCATCAACATACATGCTAACAATCTCCCCTTTTGGCATTGATGGAAACATAGATGAAAAACATCTAGTTCCTCAAATACCAACAAGTTTCTTCATTAATCAAAATTTACTTCATGCAAATCTTTTATTGCAACACTTCTCCCCCATAAACTCTTTCTAATGTTTTTCATGTCACTCTATGCATACAACAATCTATCAGCATGACCATAAGTTAGCCTGTTGCTTTACAACTTTTGCATATAGTTCTATAAACAACACAAGTGTCTAAAGACACTATTACACACCAATTTCCTATTGCCAAGAGTCCTTGATTGACTCTATTCACCACATATACTCCCTCATTGAGGAAGCACCAGCATACAATCCAATCTAACAATGATGCTATATACCTTAGACTACTGCACTTTTTGCATCTTCTATTTTGAGTTAGGTAGGGGCATGACCCCAAGCATACCTCTTAGGTACTCAAATGTATCCTTTAACAAGGCCTTTGTAAAAATGTATGCAATTTGTTCCTTAGTATTAATGTACTCTAGTATGATTTCTTTCTTAGCAACTTTCTCTCTCAACACATGATATTTTATGGCAATGTGTTTAGTCTTAGAATGCAAAACAAGATTCTCAGACATGTTAATAATACTTGTGTTATCATAGTAAATGATAATAGGTTCTATGAATGTAATTCCAATATCCTTCATCATCTACTTCATCCATATGAGTTGATTATAGTTGTTTGTTGCTGCAACATATTCGGCCTCTATAGTACTTTGTGAGGTACAACTTTGCTTCCTGTTGAGCCAAGAAACTAGTGTTCTTCCAAGGAAAAATGCTCCTCCACTAGTGCTTTTTCTATCATCCCTATCTCTAGCCCAATCAACATCTATATAAGTATAGAGAGTAAATTCATTTCTTCTAACATACCAAATGCCATAATCTGATGTTCCTTTTAGATACCTGAATATCCTTTTTACTATTGCATAGTGATATTCTTTAGGATCAGCTTCAAATCTGGCCACAATTCCAACTGCATTAGCTATATTTGGTCTGTTATGAGTCAAATATTGCAATCCTCCAATAATAGATTTGTACTTCTTTTATTCAATAGTAGGTTTCTCATCCTTTCTTGATAACTTGTGACCAGTTACCATAGGAGTTCCAATAGGTTTAATTTTCTAGATCAAATCTTTTTAGCAAATCTTTTAAGTACTTGGTCTAAGAGATAAATATACCCCTTTTTTCTAAATAATCTACAATCCCAAGAAAAATTTCATTTCTCCTATCATGCTCATCTCAAAATCATTCTTCATGTCTTCTAAGAATTTGTTACTAGCTTCATCATTTTCACCAAAAATGATGTCATCAACAAATACAATGATTATTAGCAAACCATCTTCTATTTTCTTCAAGTACAAATTACTATCTACTATTCCTTTAGCAAATCCAAGCTTTGCTAAGTATTTTTCCAACCTTGCATACCAACTTCTTGGTGCTTACTTTAATCCATACAATTTTTTCTTTAGTCTGCAAATCATATCCTTCTCTTTTGTTAAAGGAAAACCCTCTGGTTGTTCAATGTAAACTTCTTTTTCAAGTTCTCCATTCAAGAATGTTGACTTAACATCCATCTGATATACCTTAAAATTCTTATTTTTTGCATATGCCAGGAACATTCTGACTATTCCCATCCTTGCTACAGGTGTATATGTTTCCTCATAATTAATTCCTTCTTGCTCAGAATAGCCTTTGCATACAAGTCTTGCCTTATTGCTTATTACTTCTCCTTGTTCATTCATTTTATTTCTGAATACCCATTTTTTGCCAATCACATTTTTTTCCTTTGGTCTAGAAACTAATTCCCATGTGTCATTTTTAATTATCTATTGGAGTTCTTCCTCCATTGTTCTTATCCAAGGATCACCTTTGATTGCTTCATTTGTGCTTCTTGTTTCTACTTGAGATATATCAGACATAGTTCTTCATTAATTTTGCTACTTGTCATTACTTCCTTTTCTTTACTTCCTATTATATGGTCAGCAAGATGATGTCTTATCATGTTCCTATTTGGGGTAGGAGTTTCTGCTTCAACTCTTATTTTGGGCACTATGCTATGCTCTTCTCTTACATCTTCAATTTACACATTATTTTTTAAGTCGTTGTTAGTCTTGAGATATAATTCATTACTTCTATTAGTTATTCCAGAATAATCATCTCCATTAGAGTTATAATCCATTATCCTTTCCTTCATGCTAAATTTTTCATCAATTTTAAAATTTTCACACTCTACTATAGTTTTTGTTCTATAGTTGAAACATTTATAAGCTTTACTTTTCAATGAATAGCCAAGAAACATACCTTCATCACTGCTTGGATCAAACTTACCGATATCATCATCTCTTTTGATATAACATTTGCTTCCAAATATCCTAAAGTACTTGACTAATGGTGAGTGACCAAATGATAATTCATAAGGTGTTTTATCCATACCTTTCCTAATCTATACTCTATTTAGTGTGTATGTTTCTATATTGACTGCTTCTCTCTAGAAGCTCTTTGGTACATCATTCTCAAATAACATAGCCCTTGTTACTTCAACAATTGATTTGTTTCTTCTTTTAGAAATCCCATTCTACTCAAGCATATGGGGTGAATTTAGTTGTGTCCTAATACCATGCTCTTTGCAATTGATATTGAATTCTCTAGAGGTGAATTCCCCTCCTCTATCTGATCTTGAGCTCTAGATTTTGACTCCAGATTCATTCTCAACTTTGTTCTTAAATATCTTGAATTTATCAAATGCTTATAATTTTTCTTTAAGAAAAGCTACCCACATTATTCTAGTGAAATAATCAACAAAAATTATAAAGTGCCTTTCTTCGTAGTATCCTCTTGTTCTTATAGGACCACTCAGATCTATATGAATTAGTTGTAGCTTTTGTGTCGTACAAAACTACTTGCTAGGAAATGAGACTCTCTTCTACTTAGCCAAAATACATTCCTTACAAATAGTATCAGTGGGCTTAGTGATCTTAGGTAAATCTCTTACAACAAGTTTATTACTGGCCTTCATAATGTTATCAAGGTTAATGTGACAAAATCTTCTATGCCATAGCCAACTGTTGTAAATCTTAGCTACCAAACATGTTATTTCAGTAGAGTTTAATTGAAATACATTACCTCTAGTTCTTGTGCCAGTATCAAGTAGTTTTCCTTTCTTGTTTTTGATTATGCATGTGCTATTACCAAACTACAGTTGTTAACTTTTGTCCATAAGCTATCCAATGCTCAACAACTTATGCTTCAGTCCATCATCAAAGTAGAAATCATTAGTGTATGTTTTACCATCAAGTGTGATAGATCCAATTCTAGTAATATGATAAAATTTATTGTTCCCTACTTTGAAAATTCCTTCATCATGGCTTCTAAATTTGAAAAACTTGCTCATGTCACTAGTCATGTGATGTGAACAACCACTATCAATGATCCAATCTTTCTTTTCAACTTGTGAGATCAGTGCACTTTTTTCTCAATTTCTCTATCAAGATCATCCTCCTTTATAGCTACAAACCCTAATTCATCTTCACTCATGTTTTGATTAGATTCCTCTTCTTCTTCTTCATTGGCATATAAATAATTTCTAGGTCTTCTAGACTTGAACCTTCCCTTATAATTTCTTTCTCTTTTAGGACATTTAGATGCATACTAACCATATTCATTACATGTCCAACATTTGAAGATATTCTTACCATCTTTTTCTCTTTCCACAAGAAGAGCTACTCCCTCTTCAATATTTTCTTCAATGGACTTGCTACTGCTAGTAATGTCTCCCTGCACTTTTGTGCTCCTTGCTAAACTGGGTTTGATATATAGTGCACTAAATGCTGTCTCAAGTTTTGCTAATTCTCCAAACTATTTCAAATCAAATTTTGTAGCTTCTAATCTACCGAGCAATGTATCTTTGGTGAAATTAGTGGTATAGGGTATCATCAACTGAATCATTTGTGCTACCCTCTTGAAATGTGGTGTAAGAATTTTCAAAATCTTATATATCACTTCATCATCAAATTTCTTTCCATCATGAGATGTGATTCCTACAATGATCTCAAATATTCTTCCAACATAGATTCTTATAGATTCATCTTCCATTATTCTAGCATAATAAAAAGTGCAATACAAAAGTTCCAATCTAACCCTTTTTGCATGTGCATCACCCTCATAATTAGCTTCTAAAGTTTTCCAAATTTCATGAGATGTTTTGAGTAATTTTACCTGACTGTACTCACTTTTAGGTAACCCTAATAGTATTGCTTCTCTTGCCCATATGTTTCACATAAACACTTCTCTCTATTCCTTGGTATAGGTTTCAAGATTATATTCTTATGTAATATTTTTAGATGTCTTGGTTACAAGCCAATATCTTGGATCGATGCACAAGAGATGAGTCTTCATTTTATCCTTCTAGCTATCATAGTTTGTGCCATCAAATCTAGGACTTTCCTTTATGAACAGATTCACTGTGGATCTCCTAAAGTTGTTAAACTTCCCTTCAAGGACCTGAAGCTCTGATACCAATTGTTAGAAATAGTAGATCACCATTATAACTAGGTGGTGAATCAGTTATACATTAATCTTAAATTATTCAGCCAAGGTAAACAAAAATCATAAAGAAATGTGCATACATAATCACACTAGATATGTTAACTAGGGAAACCCTTGATCAAAGGGAAAACCTTGGTGGGAATGATGCCCACAAAATAATATACTAATCTAAATATTCCTTGTTAGAGGATGGACCTTGTTAGGAGTCTATTACAACACTTAGTACAAAGAATCCCTGTTAGGAGTCTTTGAATCCCTGTTAGGAGATCCCAACCCTATTAGGAGTTGTAGAAGGTAGCTAAACCCACTGTCCAAACAACTTCAAGATCAGACCAACAAACCCACTATCCAATTTATCTCAATACTATTCCTTCCAAAATAATAGATATGAGATAATCTTTCACTTCTTCCTTTTTCCAATACATCAGACTTCTTCACCTTCAGATCATGCAATCAGATTTGGAACTCTAAACCCATCAACAATAACCCTTAAGGTCATCCATTAGCTGATTACTCTACTCCTCTACTTTGCAAATCAAAATTATTCTCTACTTCTTGATCTCCAATGATGATGTCTAAACATTAGAAAATATCTTTCCTTTATACCAAACTCAATATTAATTCCTTGAGTTGGCTCCATACTTTATTATAAGTTAATTAAATGAAATACACATTTAATTAATGTTGTTCACTCACAGCTATACACAATCTTTCACATGTGTGACTTCCATACCTATGAACTTTTTGACATCATTAGTGGTTAGTATACTAACTTTGGTTAACTATGCAACCCTTCATTCCAAATACAATGTGCTATATTGATCATAAAATAGAAACTATTTTTCTAATGCTCTATTCCCTATAGCTCTCCATAAATCATCAATAACCTTCGTACATTATCAATTTAGGTTCTGTGCACTTGCCCACATGTCAAATACATGCTGTAGTATATGCTAGTAACTATGCATGAGCAGATACATAATGTATTGTCCTTAATACAAAAATCATAGTCTGCTACTTTGCCAATTTTACTAATTTATTACTATGCTATTGTCAATGAAAAAAACAAGTATACATCATGTCATTATTTTTCAATACTCCCTCATAGCATTAGCATACATGATAACATAGAGTGAAAAACATAATTTGGAGAATTTATGCTAATATATTGACTTTGTGCATGTCTAGGTTCCATATTCTCTGTACAAATTGTATTTGATTCCAACATCTGCATGTCTTTAGCAATTAGTCAGGCCCCAAAGTTGGTTTGGCTAAAAAAAATTTCAAAGTGAAACACCTAATTCCTAGAATTGATCCACTACAATTTTGGCATTGACTGGATTAAAATTCAAGAATTAAATAAAGCTTTAAAACTTAATTACCCTATTTCCACAATTTGTGATTTTCTAATAAGAGGGCCTATAGGCTAGCTTTAAAAATTAATCAAAATATATAACTAGGCTTCAAAAACTAACATTTTGATACTTTGTTTGACATCCTTACACTTTGTCAAATTTTGTCTCATGACAACTTTGGGTTCAAAAGATATTGACCATCAAATTTGCTCACTCATAACTACCTGCAAACAAACATTTTAGAAAATAAGAAAGTGTATTTGGTTTTGGCCTTAAAAATAGGCCAAATGGATACTTGGAAGCATCAAATAGGGTCATTATTTCACTATCATGAGGGGAATATAATTATGTGATTTGGGCTCATGACAAATAATAGGGCATATTTGGCAAGCGTGCAAAGTGAGGTACTCAAAATTACAAAATCAGTACACTTAAAGAATTTTTCGAATAGAACACAATGGTATAGACCATTTGAACTCATTTGTCATGGTATTAGAGTTATGAAATCCCAAACAGAGGTGTTTATCAATCTACATTTTAAGACACCAGTAAAAGTTCACATGTTGCATTTGGAATCGCATTTGAAAATTGATCAAATGGATTTGTCATAGGCTTAAATATGGAATGTAGAAAGTGTGTGACCTTGAGAATAAGATGAAAAAATAATTTTCTCAATATGGTCAACTAGGTTAAAGATATATCTTGTCAAACAGGGCCTCCCAAAATTCAGGGTAATTTGCATTAGCATGATAGAGATAAGTAACCAACTTTGTGGGATTCAAAACCTAGTCAAAACATATCAAAATGACATGAAAATTAAAAAATAAGTTCAATTATATTCATAATAAACACTTCCAAAGTGATGAGTCATGAAACATAACCGGGTGAGAGATATTCAAATGCAAACTAGGCTTCTTGTTGCTATTTGACACTTAGACAAAAATGCAGATTTAAGCAATGCTCAAAATGAGACTTCACAAAATGACTCAGAATGATAATTTATCAGTATAGGAAATATGGATATTTTGAATACAAGGTGTTAGAAACATAAAAAACCTTATAGGCCTCAAAAGGACAACTGGGCTACATATGCAAGAAATGTGCTTAAAGGGCTCAAATGGACTCAAAAAGTTTAGAATGATACTCAAAATGAGAATACAATTTTGAGTCCCACCATTATCCATGTGCATGGTTATATTTACTATTCAAAATTATTGGTTTACTTTCATATGCAAGTTATAAAGTAAGTAACAATATTCAGTTGTGGGAAAAAGTTTGTAGAATACCAATTCATCCCCACCTCTCAATATTATCTATTTCTAACAATTGGTATCAAAGCCTAGTTAATTTGAAGAGGCTTAAAAACTTAAGTTATATTTTAGTGAATATGGAACAATTGAATAAGAATCTTGAGTAGATAGACCTTCTTACAGAAGAAAGAGACACTTTGAAAGATAGATACAAAGATGCAAAAGTATACATTGACAAATTGAAAGATGAGATTGATGATCTTAAATTTGGAAAGGAATCAATTTCAAAAACTAGTGAAAATGAGATCTTCAAACATGAGCTAAAAATAGTTGAACTTAAGTTAAGTCTTAAGAAAAATGGTGGCATTAGTGAACCAGGACTAAAAAATGAGAATATAGATCTTAGATCCTAGTTAAGTCAAGTTACATCCAAATTAGATACTATCAAGATTAAACATGCTGAGTCAAAAAAATACAACATTATTGTAAAAGGATAATTGACACAAGCTAAACATCAATCAGAGAAACTTTATTCCAATAGTGAGAAGATAGATCAACAAATATTTCATCAGAGTCCCTTCTTATGACAAGACAAGACTTGGATATCTAACTGGAGAGAAATTAACCAAGAAAGCTAAAATCAAGAAAGAACTAGATCCAATTATTGAATCCCCTAAGGAACCTAATCCAAGTAAGGTAGAATAAAGCACATCTACTAAAATATCAAAGGAAGTTGAGTTAATTGATTTGATAGTTAAACCTGATGAACCTAAGATGATGTAAGAGCATCCTAAGTTTCCTTGCAATCTTGCACTTTTTCTCTTTTACCAGTGACTACCATGTTCTTAGTTGCTACCAAGTTCCTTTGGTTGCCAAGTGAACTCTTTGGATGCCGAGTCATTCTTAGTTTTAGTCAAGTTCCTTTGATTGTTGAGTGAATCCTTTGGTTGTTGAGTGCCTTTGGTTGCCAAGTGATTTCCTTTCATTTCCAAGCATTGGAGGATGCTGAATTTGTAGTTGCTATCAAGTGATTCCTTTGGATGCTGAGCTCATGTGGATGCAAGTGCTAGTTTTCATTTGTCGAGTTGTCTATGTTTGGTCCCAATTTGGGCCAACTTTTCTTGCATTTAATTTTTGTTAGGTAGCTAATATTTGTAAAGTGCTAACTTGTGGCCTTTCTATGTTCTAGAATCTTTTGTAAGCCATTTTGGAAGGTATTTAAGAAAGTCTAAGGTTAGGTTTAGGTAGTTAGAGAGAGAGATAGGTAGATAGAAGCTAGAGGTGAGATTGCAAAAAGAAGATATGTGCTTGGAAGTAACAATTTGAAGATTGCAATTTGTATTAGCCGTAATCTAGAAGGCCTTACAACTAGGTATGTATGATATTTATTTGATGAATCAATAATGATATTTTGTTCCTTTTCCTTGGTGATGTGTTGTTTTTTTTCACTGTGTGAACCCTTGTAGGGTAGATTTGGATAGCTAGGTGTGCCTTAGGCCCTAGTTAATTCATCCTTTACCTGTGTTAGGTGGTATCAAAGCTTGAGGTTCATCCTTGTGAAGATTGGATTGTGTACAACACTAATTTGGATTTGGTTGTAGAGTGGCAGATCTACAGATTTGACCTATAACTTGTATAGGGTTACGATCTTGTAAGCACCTAATATGTGAAGATGGTTCATGGTAGAGGAAATAATGCTGATAATGCTATATTGGATATATTGAGATAAATTATAGCCAGATTAGATGCTATGGAGACAATCTAGAGGAGAAGAGTGCATCTTGATGATGTAAGTGATGATGAAGCAATAGCAAAAAACCATAATATAGAACTTGAGGAAGATCAAGATGAGGAAAGATTATTGCAAGTACTATCTAGAGAAAATTCAAAACCTACTATAGAAGTTGTTCCTTATGATGGAAAATTGGATACCAATGCTATTGTTCTTTGAGTATGAAAATACTCTTGATAATAGAAAGGTGAAGATTGCAGTAACTAGGGTGAAAGGTCATGCATCATTCTAGTGAGAACATTTGTAAACTAATAGACAAAGGAGAGAAAAGGAGAAGATCAAAACTTGGCGAAAGATGGTGAACAAGGTAAAGAAAAAATTCCTTCTTGTTGATTACCAAGTTAGCTTATCGAGAAAGATGAAAATTTTGAGGCAAAGAGACATGACTATGAAAGAGTATATTGAGGAATTCTATAGATTGGACATTAGATCTAGATATGTGGATGATGATGCTAAGAAAATTGCAAGATATATAAATGGATTGAGATCTGGAATTCAATATGAAATAAGTTTTTTAAAGTTGGAAAGTGTAGAAGAAGCATATCAATATGCCTTGAAAGCTGAGGAAATCTTGACAAAGAAACATGAACAGAGACAAAGAAGTAGAGATGGTAGATTCCATAGAGGCAGAGGTAGATTTTATGGTGAAGGTGGTAGATTTGATAATTTTGCATAGGATAAAGGCAAATCTAAATGGAAGAATGATGAAAAAGGCAAGACCAAATGGAAAAGTGGCGATTCCTATCAAGGAGGTACTAGTTCTTACTAAGGAAGAGGTAATTATTATTCTAGAGGTGGTTTTCATGGTAATTGTTTTAGATGTGGTAAAGAAGGACATAGATCTTTTGAAAGTAGGCAAGGTAACATAAATGCTATGATTTAAGGAGATGATGAGGGTTCAACAAGTGGACCTAAGGCTGGTGAAAATATGATGGCAAGAAGAACTTTATGTAATAAGAGAAGTGACGAGGAACCTATTTTAAGGAGAAGTCTTTTCAAGACAAGATGTAAGATGGCTAGAAAATGTTGCAAAGTGATCATTGATAGTGGAAGTTCTACAAATTTGGCATCAAAAGATTTGGTTACAAAGTTGTAGTTGTAGAGGCTAAGACATCCCAAACCCTATCATATTTCATAGATCAAAGATGAGCATAAGATATTGGTAAGTGAGCAATGCCTTGTGAAGTTCAAGATTGGACATTACTTTGATGAAGTTTTGTGTGATATTATGCCTATGGATTGTTGTCATATTTTGTTGGGTAGGCCTTGGCAATTTGATAGATACGTTGTACATGATGGAAGATTGAATTAATATACTCTTTGGGTGAATGGGAAGAAAAAAATATTGCTACCTTTGATTGAATGTCTAGATGAGGTGAATTGTAATACTATGAAAATTTGCATGGTTAATGGAAAACAATTTGAAAAGGAAATGAAAGGGAACCAAGTTTGATTTGCTATAATTCCCGGAGGACTAAGTTGTGTGCGAACAAATAGTGTTAGTTGAGTACTAGTCAGTGGTGACTGCGTGACAATAGAAACTAATGGAAGCTGAGTACCAAAAGAAATTGAAAATTTTCTGAAGGAGTATAAGGATATTCCTAATGTTTTACCACTAAAAAGAAGTATAAGTCATTGTATTGATCTGATTCTTGGAGCTAGTTTGTTGGACAAAGCATCATATAGATTGACAGTTACAAAGAATGAAGAGCTTAATAGACAAGTGCATGAGTTGTTGCAAAAAGGTTTTATTAGAGAAAGTTTGAGTCCATGTGCTATACCTATTGTATTAGCAACTAAAAATAATGTTGAATGGAGAATGTGTATTGATTCCAGAGCTATTAACAAGATAATAGTGAAATATAGGTTTCCTATGTTGAGGATGGATGACATAATGAATTTTTTGAGTGGAGCAAAGTATTTTACCAAGATAGATTTGATGAGTGGCTATCATCATATTAGAATTAGAGAAGGTGATGAATGGAAGACTTCTTTCAAGACAAAAGATAGTTTATATGAATAGTTCGTTATGCCTTTTGGTTTGACTAATGAAGCTAGTACTTTCATGAGGTTGATGAATGAAGTTCTAAAAAGATTTTTGGGTAAGTTTGTGATTGTTTATTTGGATGATATTCTAATATTCAGTAATACTAAGGAAGAAAATCTTGAGTATATCAGACTAGTATTACAGAGGTAGAAAGAGGAAAAGTTGCTAATTAATCTAAAAAAGTGTTCTCTTATGCAAGAGGAGATTGTGTATTTGGGATTTGTGATTTTAGTTGATGGATTGAAGATGGATCTTGAGAAGGTTAAAGCAATTTTGCAATGGCCTACACCTGAGAATGTGGGTGAAGTAAGATTATTTCATGGTTTGGCTAGTTTTTACAAGAATTTTATAAGGAATTTTAGTTTTATTTGTACTGCTATGATTGAGAAGTTGAGGAGACATAAAAAGGAATCAAATGGACCCATGGAGCTGATAAGAGTTTTGAGACTTTGAAACAAAAGGTTGTTGAATTACCTATATTGGCTTTACCTGATTCCAATAAAGTATTTCAAGTTAAATGTGATGCAAGTAGAAAATGTAATCAAAGTTGTATTAAGTCAAGAAGGTAAACCCATTGCTTTCTTTAGTGAGAAGTTGAATGATGCTAAAAGGAAGTATTCTATGTATGATCAAGAATTTTATGCTATTGCTCAAGCATTGAAGAAGTGGAGACATTATTTGATTCCTAAGGAGTTTATGTTATATACTAATCAGAAAGCTTTATAATACTTGGGAGGTCAACATAAATTGAATCAGAGACATATGAAGTGGGTTTGGTATTTGCAGACTTTCACATTTGTTATTAAACATAAGAGTGGAGTTACTAATAGAGTTGCTAATGAATTCAGTAGAATATGTTCTTTTTTGACTAAAATGAAGGTTGAAGTTCTTGGTTTTGATGAAATGAAAGAGTTGTATGATGCTGATCCTAATTTTTCTGAGGCATAGAGAGAGTGTAGAGCACCAAATATGATAGCTCACATAAGTAAGTATGATGAGTATTTCATTCAAGAAGGTATGTTGTTCAAAGTCATTTAGTTGTGTATTCCTAGAAGTTTTATGAGGTTGAATCTAATTAAGGAAAAGCATAGTGGTGGATTGGCTGGACATTTCATAATTGATAAGACATTGAGTTTGCTGAAAGAGAACTATTATTTGCCACAAATATATAAGGATGTTTAGAAATTTTTGAAGATTTGTAGAGTTTTACAAGTTGCAAAAGGAGTAAGTCAAAATACTAGTTTGTACACATCTATTACTATTCTTGAGAAACCTTGGAGTGACATTAGTATGTATTTTATTCTTGGATTACCTAAGATAGTGAAGGGGTATGATTCCATATTTTTTGTTGTGGATAGATTTTATAAGATGGCTCATTTCATACCATGTAAGAAGACATTAGATGAAGAGCTTCTTGCTAAACTTTTCTTTAAAGAGATTGTGAGATTGCATGGATTACTAAGAAGTATTATTTCTGATAGAGATATTAAGTTTGTTGGTTATTTTTGGAAGACTTTGTGGAAGAAGATGGGTACTGAGTTGAAGTTTAGTTCTACATTCCATCCATAGACAGATGGATAGACAGAGGTTGTGAATAGAAGCTTGGGTAATTTGATGAGATGTTTAGTTGGAGACAAACCAAGTAATTGAGAGATGGTATTAGCACAAGCTGAGTTTGCATATAATAATTCTATGAATAGGAGTATAGGGAAGACACCTTTTGAGATTGTTACTAGAATGTAGCCTAGAGAAGTATTAGATTTGAGTGATGCTATTGGTGAAGACAAGAGAAGTGTTGTAGGGGAAGCATTTGTTGATTTCATAGAATCTTTACATAAGGAAGTGAAGTTCAGGTTGGAACAAAGTAATCAGAAATATAAAGAGAATGCTAATAAGTCTAGAAGACATCATGATTTTAAAGTTGGTGATGAGGTGAAGGTTCATTTGAAGAAAGGAATATTCCTAGTTGGAACATACAATAACCTGACGATGAAGAAGTTTGGACCTTGTAAGATCTTGAAGAATTTTGACAGTGGTAATGCTTATGAAGTTGAATTACTTGATAACATGGATATATCTCCTATATTCAATATTGCTGATTTATAAAAGTATCATAAGCCAGATGATGAAGTTGCTATACTTGATGATTACCCTAAGAAATAGATTGAAGAAGTTGAACAAATATTGAGTCAAAGAATTTGTAAGAGAACAAGAGGGAAAGATTACTATGAGTATTTGGTGAAGTGGAAGAATACAACTATTGAAGATGCTATATGGATTTATCAATCTGAGTTGGATTTAGCTCAAGTTGTGACTCTTGCATGATTTAGGAGAATCATTTTCTCCAACCCTAGTTGTCTGATGTCAGAGCATCCTAGGTTTCCTTGCAATCCTGCACTTTTTCTCTTTCTTCTAGTGACTACCAAGTTCTTAGTTACTATCGAGTTCCTTTGGTTGCCAAGTGAACTCTTTGGATGTTGAGTCATTCTTAGTTGCAACTAAGTTCCTTTAATTGTTGAGTGAATTCTTTGGATGTCGAGTGAATCCTTTGGTTTCTGAGTACCTTTAGTTGCCAAGTGATTTCCTTTGGTTTCTAAGCATTGGAGGATACCAAGTTCATAGTTGCTACCAAGTGATTCCTTTGGATATTGAGCTCATGTGGATGTCGAGTGCCAATTTTCATTTGCTGAGTTGTCTATGTCTAGTTCCAGTTTGGGCCAACTCTGCTTGCATTTAATTTCTATTAGGTAGCTAATATTTTTAAAGAGCTAACTTGTGGCCTTTCTTTTTTTGAGAAGCTTCTGTAAGCCATTTTGGAAAGTATTTAAGGAAGTCTAAGGTTAGGTTTTAGGTAGTTAGATAGAGATAGGTAGACAAAAGCTAGAGGTGAGATTGCAAAAAGAAGATATGTGCTTGGAATTGAGAATTTGAAGATTGTAATTTGTATTGTCTATAACCCAAGAGGCCTTATAGCTGGGCATGTATGCTATTTATTTGATGAATCAAAAAATATTTTATTTTCTTTCTCCTCGATGTTGTTCCTATGTTGTTTGTTTCTACTATGTGAACCCTTGCAAGGTAGATTTGGATTACTGGGTGTGCCCTAGGCCCTAGTTAATTCATCCATTACTTAAATCATAAGAATACATAACAAGTTGGTAAATATAAGCAAGATGAACCACCCAAGGATGTAAGACATGAAATTAGAGGTAGATGCTTCATTTGTAATAAAGTTGGACACATCAAGAGAGATTGCATAGGTAAGTCTTTTAAACCCATCACTAATTTCTATTGTTATAATTGTCATGGTTATGGACATAAGGTAGTAGAATGAAGAAACCTAAGTTAGATGGTAATAATATAAATAGTAGAATGTCTAGGAATACTAATCCTCTAGGCAATGAAAGAGAGAGATCACAGGACATATCTATTAATGGAGAGACATTTAATGGAGAAAAGAACCAGTTCATGCGTTACAAGTGTAACAACCTTGGAAAAATTACAAGAAATTATAGAGTACTTGAGAATCAAAATAGAACCAATCAAAGGAAAAATGCACCTATATGTTAGTTATGCAATAAATTTGGACACAAAAATTTTTTTTAGAATGGACAAAATGAACCTTAATGAGAATCCTAATCACAAAAGGAATGGGAATATAAGTGATAACAATAAGAAAGAAGTAGTTAAGGAACATGTTGATGAGTTCAAGTAAACATTTGTAAAAGCTTGTAATCTAAAGAGTTCATCTACAATATTGGAAGAACAATAGTTTGATGCATCTAATGGAAAGTTGAAGTCATAGATTGTTTGTGGCTCATCCTACCTAAATTAAGCAATTCTAGTAGAGATAGAGGATTAGTTGGTCAGAACTAATGTTAGAGAGTGAGTTAGAGGTTGCACAATTAATAGAAGGTAGAAGACATAGAGAGGAAGTTATGGTCAAGTGTACAAGTCTTGATATGATCACAGTAAGCAAAAATTGTGAAAACAAGGTTACTAGTAGACAGTGACAATATTTTGAATTTGTGGTAGATACAAATTTAATGTGCAGTATGATTTGAATTGATTTAAGGATTGTGAGCAAGATTGAGTGTACCATTTGTTCATTAAAAGTGTCTTGAATGAATTGAAGAGTGATTTGACATTGAATTGAAGTGCAAAGTAAAGTTTGAGAAGCCAAAAGCTGTAGAAGCCCTAAATTGTGAATTTGAGGTATTTTACAGAATTTTGAATCTAGTTTACTCTAGTATTTATAGAATATAGAGCTATGGCTAGTTAGAGAGTGTATGATGTTAGTGATAGACTGAGGTAAGAGTTCAAGAAACACCCTTTTGTTTCTTTATTGGATGATCCATTAGGTGCATTTTCACAAGTTCTAGAAAATGTATTATACATAGAAGATATCATAATTTGTATAACCTACAAGATTGAGAACATTGGTGATGATGAGATTTACAAAGATTTAGGTGGTATGTGTAACAATGATTTATTTTTAAAATTTGAGTATGCATGCCTAGAGCAATTGAATTTAGTGAAGTATACGTTCTATATGGAATTCAACAATCATGAATGGACCCAAATCATATTGAGTAGGGTACATGATGACATATTTTGGTTAGGTGATGTACCACTTGTCATTGATAATGACCTAATTTACAAGGTCATAGGATTAAGAAATGAAGATGTTAATCCTATTAATGAGAAGAATATTAGGAAAACGGTTGAGACGGACCTAAATTTTTTTTTTGAGAAAAGGAATATGAAGGTTGATCCAATTCAAAAAAAATGAGTTAAGTTGTTAACTAGTATTAGGGTAAAAGTTGAACCATGGATCAAGGGTTAACTCTGTACTAGCTGGATTTCTTCATGTGGCATATGTGATGGCTATTGAAGGAAGGAAAGTGAATTTGTGTGACATTATCAAATTGTAATTATTGGACAACATTGCAAAGATCAAGAGAATGAAAAAAATGTAGTATTTAGATTTGAGACCCTATTGACTCACTTATTCTTCTATGTTACCATGAAGTTCCCTAGAATAATCATTTGGGATAGAAATAAGTGCACAATGAAGTTAGTGACTCAATGCTACATAGAGAAGCCTAGAAATATCAGAGATAATGAGATAGATAGATTGATGAAGAGTTTCCAATCTAAGATGAAATTGAGGTATATGATACCTCCTTCTATGGTGGAAAAGTTTAAGGTTGATTTATGCTTCATGGTGGAGATTGATAATACTAGCAGGCTAGCAGTCATTCCTAGAGTGAAATTTAATGAGCCTATGGGATATGAGATGAGCACATAGCTTATTAAAGGATATGCATAGATCATACTTAAATTTGAGTAGGGAACCTATGATGAGAGATAAAGGATAGTTCAATCTGAACTTCATAGCAAAGAGAGCAAGAATTGTTTTTGAAAAGGATATAGATTCTATTCTCAAGGAATCTGGCATGACAAGAGAACAATTTAATGAGATTAAAGGAGTCATGTTGGAGATGAAGGCCAATGGTCAAACTAAAGTGTTGGAAGTAACTCCTATTAGGACCTTTAGAAGGAGCAACTATGGCACAAACTTGTGCAAAGATCCTATTTCACCTTATGTAAAAGTTGCAAAAGTGCAACCTATAAGAGTTCGACATGAACATACAAGGAGACAAATAGAGGTGGATGAACCTTCTATGCAAAGGAATTCTGGTAGATTTGTGAAGGTTAAGAGAAAAACATACACCAAAAACAAAGGAAAGGGTGATGAAGAGTGCCAATGGACCTGGAAAGAGGAGAAAGACCATATAGATAAGCAATTTTTAGAGTTCAGAGGATGATGCTAAAGAAAAACCTATTGAGCAAGATGCATAGGAAGGAAGGACAACAATAGGCAAGAAAGAATGGAAACCTAAGGTAGAAAATCTGAATATGTAGATTATTAATGATGATAATTTTGTTTAGTTGAATAAATTTTATAGTAGTACAATAATATAGATAGAAGATAGTAAGAGATTGCTATTATAAAAATACGATCTTGAAGAATAAAATATTTAAGAGTATACAAAATAAGATGCCTAAAAACCTATAAAATAGGTTGGTAAATAGGAAGAAAAGAGTTTTAGAGGAAGATCTAAACATGAGGATCACATCTATTAATAAGCTATGTGATATTGGATCAAAAAAAGAATCAAATAGAGTTTTGGAGGGTATTGAGCCCTTGTGGAGGAACAAAAGATGAGAAATTCTTTTGATGGGAGGCAATTATGAGGATGTTAGGCAAGAAAAAATGGAGGTTATATTAAAGTATATGTCCTTAGTACCTAAGGTGAATGCACAGACCTGACAATGTAGTATATGTACAAATAGAAAAAGATGTAGAGGAGACACAACAAACACTTTCACCACCTCACATTGTTATGGGCACTAAATCAATGCAAGTGGATAGTACACACATAACAATAGATGTTAAAGAAATCCCTTTGTAGAATTTGGCCAATCCATTGATGGCAATATCACTACATATAGTAGCTTAGATGATGATGAAGAATAAAAGAAGAAGGAAGAGTAGGAAAAGAGGAAACACAAAGAAGAAGAAAAGAAAAGAAAAGAAATTGAACAAAAGAAGAAACTAGAAGAATAAATGAAAAGGAAGGAAGAAGAGGAGGAGAAAAGGAAAGCAAAAGAGAAGAAGAAGAAAGAAGAGGATGCAAGGAAAGAGGCTAAGGAAAAGAAGAAGGTAGAGGAAAAAAATCTACAATACCTTTAGTATTATCAATAGTTGGAACACCAGCAATAGTACCTATTGCTTATGATGATGAAGATTAGAAAGAATCGATGGGAACCTTGAGCAAGTAGTTTGAGAAAAAAAAATCTGTTAAGTCTTTGGTGAAGACTCTTGCTAAAGTCTTGGAATAGATATCGAAGACAATTTCCTCAACTATAGTAAATCTAGACTTGCAGGTTATGGCAAAAGAGTTGGTGAAGATCTTTGACAAGGAATTTATAACCCTAGCTGAAGTAGTAGTAGTGCATGCGCAAATACAACATGATGCATCACTATTTGACACAATATGCCAAAATTTTAGGAACGGCATGAAAACCTTAGATGAATGTATATAGGAGCTAGAGAAGAGCTTAGTTCATGGTAAGAAGTTGTATGGATAGTGTGTAGTGTCTTACAATTACTTATCAAATTTTGATGCAAAGATCAAAGGCCATATGAATGAGCTTCACACACTCACTATCAGATTGCAACAACTAGAGGTTAGAATTGAAGATTCTAAGATTAAAATTGAGAAAATTCAAAATGATATCAAAGGCATTGAGTATGAAAAGGAAAAGGTAATAAGTAGATTCTCTATTCTTAAAGAATATTTGACACCCAAAGTTGTCATTTTGTAGAGGTAGTTAGAGGAATGTCTGGCAGTGAAGACATCTTATGAAAAATTTACTTATACTGACTTGAGAAAAATTGAAGTGATATGTTATGCACTTTTCACACTCATCAATATATCAAATACAGTCCAAAGCAATTGGAATAAGGAAATATATAGGGTGAAGCTTGATTTTGTAGATTATATATCTAGAATGATGAGCTGCTCATCAACAGGCAATAAGTTTTGTGATATAGTTTTGACACCTTTATCATTGATGTCAAAGGGGAGTATTATGTAAAGAAAATTATATAGATGTAAATGTATATGTAAGGGGGAGATTATGTATGCATTAATATAAAGGAGTGATAAGCAATGTATGATTCTTCAAAACATGAATAAAATTGTAATATTTTGAAGGCATTTTTTGTAGTTACTTTACTTTTTTTTTCGTCATGTATGACATCATTTTGGGACTTAGACAATTTTACCATATGTTTCCATCAATGATAAAGGGGGAGATTGTTGTAAGTATGGTTAGAAACATGTCTTGATGGTTTTCATTTAGAGCAACATGTATTTAGTATTTCATTTATGCATTTAGTTTAGAAAATTGTCCAAGTGTTAGATAGTTTGCAATAGTACATAGCACAGATCTTAAGAGTAAAAATGACTCATTGAGAGTTAGCTTATGCATAGTTAAGTTAAGATTCATCACATTTTCATGATGATGTGGTTAAGTGCATAGATGTGTATGGATTTTATGGTGCAAGATATGATTAAAATACTAGTGCTACTATTTAATAGAGCATAATAGAGCATATTAGTAAACAAAGCTATACAGCTTGAGGAATTATTTTGGTTACAAAATAATTACTAAATTATGGTGAGCCAATTTTGTGGATATTAATCCATAAGTTATTTTATATTATGTTATGCATGTGAACACATGAAGGTTGATTGAGTAACGTTTTGAGAATGTGCAAGGTATAAGTAAAGATCTTATATTGCATGGTTAGTGTGAGAGATGAAAAGTAATGTGAAATGATGAGATGTTGCAATTATGATGTAAACTATGATGCAAGCCTTATGTGATGTGAGATATAATGTTTGATCGAAGAAAGTGCAAGTTACAATAGGAAAGAAAGTATTGTATATATACCTATCTTGTGAAGAACTGAATTGTATTATTGCATGTTAGAGAAATTGGCTCTTCTTGCATACATTGTATTTTTTATACCAAATCCTAATAGGGTTAGGGCTTCTAACAAGGCTTAGTCTCCTAATAGGGACTCAAGAAACTATATGTATTTCATAGACTCTTAATAGGATCAATATCCTTAACATGATCCTATTGTTTAATGAATCATCTAGTGGATATCATCCCCACCAGGGTTTTCTCTTGGCTAGGGTTTCCCTAGTTAACAAAAAATGGTGTTATGAGTTATCTATGTGCATGATTGTATTTACTATTCAGAATTATTGGTTTACTTTCATATGCAAGTTATTAAGTAAGTAACAATATTTAGTCATGGAAAAAAGTTTGTAGAATACCAATTCACCCCCCTCTTAGTATTATCTATTTCTAACATATAGATGTTAGGTTTTATACTAATTGTAGCTTCTATAACTCAACAAGATTATATTCATGATCTTTCATGACTATCTTCCACACTTTATCCACTACTATACATGACACACTATTTAATCTGCTAGATTTATAGAATTTGTGAGGAATAACTCTCACTACAAATTCAATCAATGGATTGGAATTGTTTGCAATGGATAACCCTCATCTATTCCACTTGAAACCTATGTTTTCTTCAACTTATTCGCTACTCAGACTTCTCATTATCTTCTTCTTATCTAGTGTAGGATAGCTAGTAACCTTCTGAATCATTTTCTTGTTTATTTTGACTGGTTCATTGTGTAGCCAAAACTTCATCTCATGAATCCTTCTCATCAGAACTTTAATCCATTTAATCTTGAAATTTATTGGGAACTCTAGGGAAAGAGTTAACCCTTTGCTCTTAAATAGGTGGAAGCCAGCTGTATCAATCTTTTATTGTGTCTTTGAACTAGGTCTTCACTCTATAACTCGATCTCATCTATCTACCCTAGCTTATACATCAGCTCAACTTCTGAAGTAATTGATACATATTGAAATGCTTAGTCAATATAGATAATTTTACTGATGTTCAACACTAACTGTGTATATGGATCTTTTTGAACTAGTCCTTTCATAGATCTATTCTTATGAATATTTACTAATGAAAATACAAAATTTAGGACATTTTATCTTAGGAATTGATGTAAGATGTATCATTAGATATACAATTCCATACATACATTTCTCACTTGGTTTGAGAAGATGTGATTACCTTCTCCATTGGATTGGGTGATCTCAACTCCATTTTTCTATTGTTTCCATCTTCTATCTTTTTCTTCTAGTTTGATTCATCTCCTTCCTTGTTTGATCAATGTCCAATTTGCCTTTACCCTTAGTGTTGTTGTGATTTACTATTGGTACTTGATTTCTATAGTATTTGCTTAAATGTCCAAACTTATGATATTTGGAACATACATTGTGATGTAGAGCATCACCTTGGGAAACTTAGGAGGAAAAAAATCACTAAATTAAGTTCACATCAAGGGGTTCATGAACCTTCAGGATTGATAATACTACTCAACTCAAATTGACATCTACGTTTCTCCCTTAATATCAACTAATGCACAACTATGTGATAAGAACTCATTCAACTTCATGTAGCAACATTTCTTTTACCTTAGGCTGACCATATTCTTTATTGAAATTGAAATACATAGACAACTTGGTCACCTTCAAATGTGAAACTAAATATCAAACCAAATACAAGCTAACTACCAAAAAACATTAGTCCATGTTCAAATCTACACCACCTTTTTGCATGTGTGGATTTAGAACTTGATCACAAGATGATCATCAATCATGAAGTTCTCATTCACTTACAACATCTATAAATCCCATATATAATCAAACTTTTCTCTCTATCACATATTAACTATGCAATTTCAACAAATCAGTGGGCAAATGCACCAAGTTGTGGTGCCAAAAAGATGACACTTTTTTTCTTCAAAATTTCCAATAGTGTGCATGCACTATAGTGCGTACACACTATAGAGCACACATGCTATGGCCTAGGCATAGGCTTTTTGATCCTAGGCCATAGCATGTGCATGCTATGGAAAAATGGATTTTTCAATAGTGCATGTGCACTAAAGTGCGTACGTGCTATGGAGAAATGAAATTCTGAATAGTGTGTATGCAATATAGCACACACTATATTGGAAATCACATACAACAATAGAAACCCCTACTCCCTCTCTTCCTTCTCTCTCCCTCTACCGTCTCTCTCCATTTCTCCCCCCTCTCTCCCTACTCCATCCTTTCTCTCTGCATCCTATCCTATACCCTTTCCCTCCTCCCTCTCCCCCCTCTCTCTCTCTCTCCCTCCCTCCCTCCCTCCTTCCCTCTCCTCTCTCTATTTTTCTCTCTCTCTCTTGCCCTCTCCCTTGCTCCCTCCCTCCTTCCATTTTAATTCCCCTCTCTCTATTTCTCCCTCCCTCTCTCTCTCTCCATTTCTCCCTCCCTCTCTCCCTAGTTCATCCTCTCTCTGCTTCCCTACCCCATCCTCTCTCTCTTTCTTTACATCCTATCTCATACTCTTTCCCTCATCCCTCTCTATCCCTCTCTCTCTCTCTCCCCCACCCTCTAATCTGTGTCCCTTTCCCTCTTTCTATGAATCCTATCCCATGTACTCTTTGAACCCCCATCCTCTACTCCCTCTCTCTCTCTCTCTCTCTCTCTCTCCCCTGTCCATTACTCGTTCTCTCTCCCTCTCCCTCCTCTACATCTCCCTTCCTCCCTCCCCCCTCCCTCTCTCTTTATATTCATCCTATTGCATGTATGCTTTGAACCACCATTCCTCTCTCTCTCTCTTCCCCAATTCCACCCTCTCACATCCCCTACTATGTGTCCCTCCCTCTCTTTCTATGCATCATATCATATGTACCCTTTGATCCCCCATCCTCTACTCCCCCCCCTCTCTATCCCTATCCCACTTCCATTCCCTACTTTGTGTCCTCTCTCTTTCTATGCATCGTATTCCATGTACTCTTTGAACCTCCATCCTCTACTCCCTATCAATCTCACCCTCTCTCTTTCCTATCCAATACTCTATCTCTCTCATCCCCTACTCTATGTCCCTCTCTCATTTTATGAATCCTATCCCACGTACATTTTGAACTCCCATCCCCTACTCTCTCTCTCTCTCTCTCTCTCTCTTTCTTCCTCCCTCCCTTATTCCCTCCCTCGTTCCCTCTCCATTTCTTTCTCACTCTCTCCCCATTTCTCCCTCCCTCCCTCCCTACCCCATCCTCTCTCTCTCCCTCCCTCTCTCCCTCCCTCTCCCTCTCCCTCTCTCTCTCCACCTCTCTCCCCCTCTCCCTCTCTCTCCCCCTCCTTCTCTTTCACTCTATCATCCAATACTCTCTCTCTCTCTCTCTCCCTCTCCCTCCCCCTTTCTCCTTACCAAATCCTCTATCTCTTTATTTGCATCCTATCTTGTACTCTTTTCCTAATACCCTCCCTCTCTCTATCTCTCTCTCCCAACCCCTAATCTATGTCCCTTTCTCTCTTTCTATGAATCCTATCACATGCACTCTTTGAAACCCCATCCTCTACTCCCTCTCTCTCTCTCTCTCTCTCTCTCTCTCTCTCCATCTCTTTCTCTCTCCCTCTCTCCCCCCTCTCTCCCCCTCTCCCTCTCCCTCTCCCTCTCTCTCTGCTCTCTCTCTCTCTCCCCTACTCTCTCTCCTCCTCCCTCGCTCTCCCTCTATCATCCAATACTCTATCTTCCTCTCTCTCTATATATGCATCCTATTCCATGTATGCTTTAAACCACCATTCCCCTCTCTCTCTCTCTCACACACCTCTCTATGTCTCTATCCCAATCCCACCCTCTCACATCCACTCACATCCCCTATTGTGTGTCCTTCCCTTTCTTTCTATGCATCATATCCCATGTACCCTTTGGTCCCCCATCCTCTACTCCCTATCTCTCTCTCCCTCCCTCCCTATGCCACTCCAATCCCCTACTACATGTCCCTCTCTCTCTTTCCATGCATCCTACTCCATGTACTCTTTGAACCACCATTCCTCTCTCTCACTCTCTTGCTCTCCCTCTCCCATCCCCTACTCTATGTCCCTCTCACTTTCTATGAATCCTATCCTATGTAGGCTTTGAACTCTCATCCCCTACTCTCTCTCTCTCTCTCTCTTCGTCCCTCTGTCCGTCCCTCCCTCCTTCCCTCTCATTTCTCCATCTCTCTCTCCCCATTTCTCCCTCCCTCTCTCCCTCTCTCCCTCTCTCTCTCTCTCTCTCTCTCTCTCCCCCCCATCCCCTACTCTATGTCCCTCTATGCATCCTATCCCATGTATGCTTTGAACTCCCATCCCCTCTCTCTCTCTCTCCCCCTCCCTCTCCCTCCCTCCCTCCTTCTCTCCCTCCATTTATCCCTTCTTCCTTCCCTCTCCATTCCCCTCTCTCCCTACCCCATCTTCTCTCTCTCTCTCTCTCTCTCTGTCCCTCCCCTATCTTAATTATTTAATATTTATTTAATTTATGTGAACTCTCTCTCTCTCTCTCTCTCTCTCTCTCTCTCTCTCTCTCTCTCTATGCTCTTTCCCATTCCCTTCTCTCTTTCTATTCTTCTCTATCACTCTACATCATATCCCCTACTCTCTCCCCAACCTCTACTCTATCTCACTCTTTGCCCTCTCTCCCTCTCTCCCTCTCTCCTTCCCCCTATATTTATCCATCCTTTCTATTAAAATTTAAGGCTTAAATAGTGCATATGTGCTATTTAAGTCTTGAATTTAAAAAAGGTTTAAATAGCGTGCACACACTATATCACATATGCACTATTTAAGCCTTGAATTAAAAAATGCATTAAATAGCATGCACGTACTATAGCACACACACTATCTAAAGCATTAGATACCACCAAGTCTAAGGCTTGGATTTTCTTGGGGATCCAACCCAAAGGTTTGGAGGCTCTAAACTAGTCCTGAGATGTGTTTTGCAACAAGCATACAAAAAATGCTTGTTTTTTCTTCTATGCTCCCCTTCAAGTTTTCTTGTGGTTGAGAATTGATAAAATTAGGTTACATAGCATTATAGATCTTTGTGTTAGCTATATAACCATATAATCTATTTCAAATTCATATTATTTCAAGCCTTTCAACTATAATTTCTTTTGAATGTATTTCTAATTTCTCTCAAAAACCAACATGTACTAATTGGGGTGTAGATTTTAGCTCATTTGTCAAATTTTGCAAAAAATTAGCTTTTTAGAAATTAAACTCCATTCTACACACTTTTTAAAAAAGAAGTTTTTATTTTGGATTAGTTTTCAATAATTTCTAGGGGGAGCATATAGACATTTCATGTTTGTGGGATGTGTCCACTTAAAAAATTCATTAAAAAAAACACATTATCAAAGTACTCAAAATTTTTGGGATAAACTACACAGTGTTAGGTAACTTTTGACCAGAGCGATTAAAGAATTTCAAAATAAATGTTCAAATTTTAGGAGGGCCACACTTTGAAATAAATTATGTTTTTTCTAAAAAAATAGTACCTCTTTATATGGCCCCCTTTTTTGAGGGTATCAAACTAAACCATTTTGAAAATAAATAAGTAGTTTAGAAACTAGATTCAAAGGACTACTACTTTTGTTTTTTATATCTTAAAATTTTGAGCCTAACTATCTTCAAACTCTTCTCAAAGTTCATAAATTGCTGATTTTAGAAGAAAGGTGTCCACTTATACCCCCCTTTTGGCACTACAACTTGGTGCACTTACCCTAGTGAATACATGAAAATATTCACTGTACTCACAGGTTGCATTCCATGTGGATATAAGAACAAATAATTAAAACAACAAAAAAAAATGAAAATAAAAAAATATAATACATAACTCCTTCACAATCCTAGAAAATAGATTGTAGAGAGTTAAAAAGACTCCTACCTATGAATGCAACCCTCAAAACAAAAGATCTTTACATTTGATGACTCAAAAATCTAATTTTGTGTAACAAATTACAAAATCTGAAAGCTTAGTTTAGATTCAAAAACCAAAATAATGTTTTGTTATGCAACAACTAGATTATCAAAATCTTCTTAGAGTTTAAAACTTAAAATTCTAGAAGGAAAGTAAGAAATCACAAATTCAATTTGAAACCTAGAAGAAAAAAAACAACACTCAAAAATTTTCTATTCCTCCTACTGTACTTGATCCCTATCTAGTTACAAAAATTTGCCTTTTCAATACTTTCCAATCTCTTCTATCAGGAAGATGAAACATCAACAAAAATAACGAATCAAAAATCATTTTTGAATCATGAAGGATCAGTTAGGCATCAGCCAAGCATCAAAATCTACTGCCAACTTTTCCAACTATTTGAATTTTCCTATAGCCATCGATTTCCTAGTTGGCTTTATTATTTCAAACACACACAAACACACTAATTTTTTTTTGACTTAAATTAAAGTGAAAACTAAATTTTTCCTAAATGGCTATAATTGGAGAGTTTATCTAATCACTATTCCATTTATGCCACCCCATCTTATAACATTATTTCAAATATTTAAAACACACTTAGAACATGACATCAACTTCTTTCATAGTTTGTGCACTTCCTATAGCATCATCTTGTTATGTCTTCCTGTCACATAATTCTAAAGTTTTATTTCATCTTTGTTTCATCCTATAGAATATTTAACCATGTTATTTCCTATAGCATAATGTTTAGTCTACTCCTACAACATACTGCCCTGTAGAATGAATCTCAAGTTCACTTGAGATAAGGTGTTGTAGTGATGAACCATGCTTTTTGATTTATTTATCATCTATCCAAATTGATTTTGTTACAAATTTTTTCTTTCATTAACTAAATACTGGGTATATTGTACTTTTGAGTCTTCTTTCTATTTTTATATCGAGTATCATCTCCAATTGAGGTGGTGCTGGTTTGGGTATTTTTTGCAAATATGTTGTTATTGAATCTTTTGCAAATGTGTTGGTTGTGTTTTCAAACCTTCATGTGGTTTGAGATCACAAATAATAAAAATGGATGAAATGCTATTTTCTAGAGGTAATTGAATCTTGCATGTATTGTGTCCATATTTTGCTAAGATTTGACAAGGACCAACCTTCTTAGGTGATAATTTAGTATGTTTGGTTTGAGGTAGTATCTCTTTCTTCAAATATGCCCACACTAAATCACCAACGTTAAACTATACTTCTCTTCTTTTTTATCAAAAAATTCTTTGTATTTCTAATTTGAATTCGATAGCTACAACTTGACTTGATCTAGACCTACTTAATAGCTTTAGCAAATTCTTCACCATGTAAACTACTAGGAAATGTGTTTGGAAGTTCTCTAAGCTCAATAACTCTTCTTGGGTTTGTATTATACACAATCTATACAAAGATTTTCATGTAAATCTATTCACCATGTCATTGTATGTGAATTGAGCTTGAGAAAGTATAGAATCCTATTTTTCTCCATGTTGTTTTGTAAGACATCTTAACAAATTTCCCAAAGATTTGTTAACAACTTCCATTTGGCCATCAGTTTGTGGATGGTATGCAAATGAGAAAGATAGGTTTGTGCCAAGTTTCTTCAAAAGGGTTCTCCAAAATTGACCTACAAATCTTCCATCTCTATCTAATACAATATTCAATGTAATCTATGAATTCAAACTTTCTCTTTAAATAATAGATCTACTATGTATGAAGCATCTTTAGTAGATTTGCATGGTAGGAAATGGGCCATTTTACCAAATCTGGCCACAATAAGAAAAAAACTATCACACTTCTTTTGATTTTTGGTAATCCCATAACAAAAGCAATAATGCTACTTTCCCATGGTCTTGAAGCAATAGGTAGGGGCTGATATAATCTAGCATTAATACTTTTCCCTTTGCTTTTCTGACAAATGGTGTATTCTTCCACAAATATTCTCATATAATTCTATAATTTTGGCCAAAAGTAATATCTACAAACCAACTCTAAAGTCTTATCTAGTTCAAAGTGATCGGATAATGCTCCACTACATTTTTCTTGTATGATGTTATCTCTCATTGAACATTTTGGTATGCAAAGTTGTCCTCCTTTGAATATTAACCCTTATTGAATTAGAAAATCTGCATACTCATGGTTGTACCTATCATTTGGATTAGTACATGCTTGATAAATCTCTTTAAAAATAGCATCAATAGCATACATATCTTTCAAGTTTTAAACTCCTATAGTTTCTAACTAAATTTGTGATGTAGTCAAAGCTCTTCTACTTAATGAATAAACACATTTATTTGCAACTCCCTTTTTATGTTTTATAGAAAAAGTAAAAGCTTGTGATGTCTCTACCCATTTCATATGTCTATGATTTAGTTTTTCTTGATTGTTTATGAAACTAAGGGCCTGATTATCTGTGTACACAATGAATTCTTTGGGAAACAAATAGTGTATCCATTTCTTAAGGGATTGGACAAGGACATACATTTCCAAATCATATGAAGAATATTTCTATTTAGCTTCATTGATTTTCTCACTAATTAAGGCTATAGGTCTACCCTCTTAACAAAGTACACCTCCTATTTCTATTTTTCTTGCATCACATTCTATTTGAAAGACTTTACTAAAATCAAGAAATGTGAGGACTGGTTGTTGAGATACTTTCTTCTTAAGAAGTTCAAAGGCTTCACTAGCTTATGCTATCCAAACACATTTACATTTCTATCCTCCTTTTATAGTATTCAAAATAGCTGTACAAATCAAGCTAAAATTCCTAATTAACTTTCTAAAGAGAGTGGTTAAACCATGAAAGCTTCTAATTGTTGCAATAGTCTTAGGAATTGGACATAAAAGAATCACACTTACCTTATCTTGATCCATCTTGAGTGTTCCATTTAAGATTAAAAATCTAAGGTATGTTAGTTCTTCTTACTTGAAACTATATTTCTCCAAATTAATCATCATTTTTTCTTCTTTTAGACGCCTTAACACCAAGTCTAGATGCTTCAAAGGCTCCTCTTTTGTGTTGGTGAAACCTATAAAGTCATCTAGATATACTATCAAAAATTTTCCTACAAAATCTTTGCGAAATTCATTCACAAATCTCATAAATGTACTAGAAGTGTTAGAAAATCCAAATGACATTACCTTCCATTCGTATAATCCCTCATTTGTTTCGAATACTATTTTCCATTCATCTCTTGGCCTAATTCTTATTTGATGGTATCCACTTTTTAAATAATTTTTTGAAAAGTATCTTTCTTTATCAAAATAATCAAGTAAATCTTCTATCCTGGGTATTGGAATCTGTACCTTATAGTGATTTTGTTTAGTGCTCTCAAATTTGTGCAAAGCCTCCATGTTCCCCCTTTCTTAGGTGCTTGGACTGTAGGTATTGCACATGGACACAAACTCTTTCCAATCAAATCATTTTCAAGCAATTCTTCAATTTTCCTTTCCATTTCTTCATTATGTTGTGGTGTTAGCTTCTATGAATCCCTGTTAGGTGACATTGAACCTGGTATGAAATCATTGCAATGACTAATTTCTTGCATAGGTGGGAGACTTCTTAGCATTCCATCAGCTATGATTTCCTTGTACTTATCCATGATTGGTTTAACTTCTTCCACTAACTTTTGTGTCTTCTTTTCTAACACTTCCATCTTCAAGTTTAAATTTTCCATTTTTGATTTTTCTTTCTCAATCTAATTTTCAACATCCTCCTATAACTTATCTTTGAGTAATAGAATCAATGCAAAGAGTAGATGCTTCTTTCCTTTGACTTCCTTTAGAAATTCTTTCTTATCCATTACCATGATATTAGTTTCTATAGCTTTTCATTCTTCTTGGCTTGGTATGGTTAAAGGTATTAGTTCAATCAACTTTCCATTCTTTGTAATGGTGTATGTGTTCTTTACTCCATCATGCTATGCCTTAAGATTGTATTGCCATGGCCTACTAAAAAGTAAGTGACATGCATCCATATTAGCAATGTCAAAAAACAATATGTCTTTGTATGCTCCAATATAAAATTCCACCCAAGCTTTTTCTTCCACTGTAGTTTGGTGTGCTTTATTCAACCAAGACACTTTGTAAGGATACAGATGAAGTGTTCTTGCTAATTTAAAATTCTCCACCATTTCAAGGGCTACAAAATTTTCTATGGAACTAGAGTCTACCAATACCTTGGAAATTTTTTCTCTAGACTTACAAGTAGTTCTAAAAATAGATTTTCTCTATGATGGTTCTTCTTTTATAGGCATCTTCAAAAGTTTTCTTCTCATCATTAGGGATTCTCCTCTTTTGAGATAACCATAAGTGTCTAAATCATTTTATGAATCAACTTCTTGTGCAAGGTGTACTCTCCTTTCACCATGAGTACTAGAGGTTGCCTTAGCTATAAATTTGTGTACCATGTGACCTTTTTGGTTACAACTATAACATCTTATTGTACATTCATTCTTCCTAGTGATCTTCCTTTGAAATTTGGTCTTCTACCTTTGAAACTTGCTCTAAAATTATCAAACTTGGTTATTTCATTATGTGTCTCTAGTTGTAGCTGAAAATTTAGGCTTCTTCCTCTAAATGTACCTCTTCCTCTAAATGACTGTCTTCATCTACTTCTGTTTCCATTCTCTTGTCTTCTCTTAATTTTCTACTCTACTTTCAAAGATAGTTGGTAACATTTAGCTACTATAATAGGACACAATAACTACAACTCCTCTTGCATGTTCGTTCTTAGACCATTTAGGTATCTTACTACCTTGACACTCTCAGGTTCTACCAATTTTTATCTTAGACTCAATTTTTGGAATTCCTTTGTATAAGTGTAGATATCCACATCTCTTTGTCTAAGATTCTGCCTCTTCTGGTGTAACTATACTTCATAATCTTTAGGGAAGTAAGTCTCTTTCACCATCGACACCATCTTCTTCCATTAACAAATCTTCTTCTTATCTTCCTTTACTCTTTCTCCTTGTAGAAAATTCTACCACGTAAGGGTTGCTCCCTTCATCCTAGACTTAGCCAACATGACTTGCTGTGATTCTAAAATCTTTTCACATTCAAAGTAATTCTCTAAAGCTTCAATCCATTCCAAAATTGATTTAGTATCCATTTTTCCTATAAATATAGGTAACTCAATGGATTTTCCTCCCAAAGCCTTCAAAGCTTTAATCAATGGCTTCTCAATTTTAGATAACTCATCGTCATCATCATCCATGAATTCTTCTTCCTCTTCTTCTTCTTTCATTTCTTTCTTCTCAACTACATTAATCATGTGTTCCAACTTATTTTCTAATTCTACTAATATCCCATTCACTTCTTGATGCAGAAGCATCTTGCATGGGAAAATTATTTATTATAAAAAAAAAAAAAAAAAAAAAAAAAAAAAAAATTTGGAGGAGAGAGAAAGTGACGAAAATAGAAAGAAAATAATAAAAAATTGAAAAATAGGAAAAAAAGGAGAAAAGAGGAATTTCTATTTTCAAGGTGCATAGGTGGCATAAATAGAAAATAAAAAAAATAGTGTCATTCCATTTATTGAAGTGTGTAGGTGGCATCTTAGAAGTTTGTGGAAAGTTCCTTAAATCATGCATTTAATATTTCTTGTGATCCATAAAGGAAATGTAATTTTCTAATTGGGCCACATGGTGGTGCTTAGTTGTATTTAGGTGGAAATTCTAGAAAGTTGTAGATATTGTAGAAGGTTGTGGATATTGTGTAGGTGGAATTCTAGAAGGTTTTGGATGAGTCATGCATTGGGTGTCAAGTGCCTATTTAAGCAAGCCATAGGAACATTTGTGAGTAAGCTCTCAAGGTGTAGCTCTTCAAGTAGAAGCTTGCGAAGTAGAAGTTTGGGAAGTAGAAGCTCTTCGAGTATAACCTCTTGAAGGATAGGCTCTTCTTGTAGAAGCTCTTAGTGAGAAATCTCTCTTATATTGTAAGAATTTGGAGTTCTTTCATTTGGAGAATATTGTAGTGAATTTTAAGTATTAATGAATGCTTTATGGTGCATTTTATCTTCTCTTTGGCTCCATATTATTGCTTTTGTTGGTGTGAGTTGGTAAGGGTGGTGTGACCCTTCATCAAAAGCTCTTAGTGAGAAATCTCTCTCTTATATTGTAAGAATTTGGAGTTCTTTCATTTGGGGAATATTGTAAGGAATTTCAAGTATTAATGGTTGGTTTATGAAGTAATTTTTCATCTCTTGTCTCCATCTTGTGGTGATTTTGGTTGTGAGTTGTAAGGGTGGTATGGACCTACATTAGTGTTATCAAAGTGGGAGTTCTTGAGCATGTAGATAGATCACCGACTGTGAGGTAGTTTGCACAAGGTTCTTGTGTTGCACTAGATTTGTCTTCTAAATACTTGATTATGGAGAAGAGAAAGAAGAAGATGACTTTTTTGATTGGATGGATTTTGAGGATTCTTTGACTTGAGAAAATTAGGGCAAGAAATCAAGAGGCATTTTTAGTTGATTTACAAAAGAAAGTGAATGAATTAGAAGCTAAGTTGTGGAAATGAAGAGTGCATTACTAGAAAAGGGATGTTGATAATTCCTTAGATGCAGAAAAGAAAGAAGATCCAGTGGAGTATCAGACATGTTGTACAAAAGAAGAGCAAGTGGATGAAGAGGAAATCATTTCTGAACCTAAAGTTGAATAAGATGAAAGAGAAGAGAAAGAGCATGAAGATGACAAGATAGATCAAGAGGATTTGAAGATTTCAGCAATGGAGGAAAATTATAGTGCCTTAGTTGGAGATCAAGCAAGTGGAGTAGTTACATGCATTGTTGACAACATGAAAGAGGCAAGTGAAGGTGGAGATGTCAAATAGGTAAATTCTTATGAATTATGGGATGTTTTCTTTGAGGTGAGTTTGAAATATATTGATAATGGTTTGCATGAGGATCTTGTTAGTCATGTGTGGCATGCAAAGGAAGATTGGTATGGTGTTGCTGGGTTTATTACAGGTGCGATTAATTCAACAAGTTTGGATGAGGATGAGAGTTATACTTGGATAGAGTTCATTGTAGAAGAGAGATTTCAGCAAGGTATACTTTAAGAAACCCCTCCTTTAGAAAAGGTGTAAAAAATTGGTGAAAGGTGTAAAACATTTGACAAAAAAAATAGTTTACAAAGAAAAAATAATAATCTCCATTGGCGAATCATTCATAGTCTCTCAAACAATGTGTAAAATTTGGGTGAATTGTGTTATTTTAAAGCCACAAAAAATTTATACATTGGCAAACAAAAATTAATAATCATAGTAAAATTTTGATTTTTTGGGCAAATCATTTCATTGTATTCAAGGTTAAAAAAAAAAGAGAAACCCTAGTGAATTTTATATGCATCATCATGCCCTAGCCTTAAGCCATAATTTGAGCATGATTTTCATATTTTAATGATCCTTTCCAATCTCGTGACAAGGGAAATGGTGCAATATCACGGGCATATGTTATGATCTTCCGCGATCTCATGATGGTTCTTATATGGTGAGATCGTATTGGGTTGTGTTTTGTAGGTGAAAAGGTCTTTTCCGATCTTACGATTGACACTTGTTTGCAGCATCAAAAGCAGAAAACAAAAAGGTCACGACCCTATGAAAAAGTCTTTTGTCATCAGGTCATAAATAGATGGATGGAGCCCCCTCGATGATACAAGTGTACCTTTTTTGTGATATCGAGAAAGACTTTCAAGGCCCCTCTGGTGCTACGATTTGAGCTTGGTGAATGATCAAAGAATGATTTAAAAAGAAGCTCGATGCTACGAGGAGTGGTTTGTCATATGATTGGGATTGTTAGATTTGAATGCTTTCGATTCTATGATGGGAGTTTTAAAAGGGAAAATCAAAGCCTCATTGTGTGATCGTAGGAGGCATGAAGATTTGTTATGATGGTGCAACAACTGGTTGTCATAACATCGTAAGCATTATAAAGATAAAGGCGTACCCTCTTGACAGTGATAGTCTACAGATGTCAGCTTCCTATTAAGGTAGAGCCAATAGGTACATGCTAGTTGAGTTCATCATCAACATTATGGGACCTGAGGGTTGTGAGGTGGCCGATGGCCCATGGTTTTTGATCTTACGATAACCTTTTCGTCGTAAGATCTCAGGGCACTGAGGCAGGGTTTCTCGATGTTGCGATTATGGTTTGTTGTAGCATCGTAATTATATAGTAAATCTAAATAAGAAATTATAAAAAAATGATAATTTGTGAGCATCTTATTTGAAAGGTCTTAGGTATGATTCTATTTGAATTTAACATGTAATAATAATTAATCTAGATTTATATATTAAATGAATTTTAATTTTAATTTTATAAAAAATAAAATAATTTAAATAATTTTTAAAGAGAAAAGTTAAAATAATATTTTTAAACATACAATATCTTTAAGAAAAGATAATTTTGTCATTTACAATCATTTTTAAATGATTAACATTAATATAAATATAAACATATAATTTATACTGACGATGTTCTAAATCTGAACCATTGATTACTCTTCATTTCATATAATTTTTTTTAGCACAATAAAAAGATATATTCAAAACAATAGTTAAAAATAAATATATAATTTAGTTGAATGATGATCAAATATAATCTTCATAACCAACATGGAAGATAACTAATCAAAGGCCATCATAATATCAAAGCTTCCACCAATTTATAGCAAAACCAGAGTTGATTAGCTAGACTAGATCCATAGGAGCTAACACTACTATGATTTAACAGGTTGATAAGATTCCAACTAAATCATAATCAATTGAAGACCTCTCCAATTTTATTCACATTGTACACAAATGAGAATATTTGTGTATCAAAATTTTATTATGATAACCTTGTATCATGAGATCGTATTGCGCTGTGTTTTTTTGGTGAAAAGGTTTTTTTCGATCTTATGATCAACACTTTTTCACAGCATCAGAAGCAGAAAACAAAAAGGTCATGACCCTACGACAAATTCTTTTGTTGTTAGGTCATAAATAGATGGATGGATCCCCCCTGATGATACGAGTGTACCTTTGTCATGATATCGGGAAATACTTTCAAGGCCCCTTCGATGCTACGATTTGAGTTTGGTGAATGATCGAAGAATGATTTAAAAAGAAGCCCGATGCTACGAGGAGTAGTTTTTTGTATGATTGGGATTGTTAGATTTGAATGCTTGCGATTCTACAACGGGAGTTTTAAAAGGGAAAATCAAAGCCTTGTCATGTAATCGTAGGAGGCATGAAGATTTGTTGCGATGGTGCAGCACCTGGTTGTCATAACATTGTAAGCATTATAAAGATAAAGGCATCCCCTCTTGATAGTGATAGTCTACAGATGTTAGCTTCCTATTAAGGTAGAGCCAGTAGGTACATGCTAGTTGAGTTCATCATTAGCATTATGGGACCCGAGGGTTGTGAAGTGGTCGATGGCACATGGTTTTTGATCTTACGATATCTTTTTCGTTGTAAGATCTCAGGGCTCTGAGGCATTTTTTCTTGATGTTGCAATTATGTTTTTTTGTAGCATTATAGCAATAAATTTGCAAGCCCATGATGTTACGATATACTATTTTCAACCTAACTATAACATCGTAGAGAGAAAATTGAAGGGTTGCGATGTTATGAGCGATAAGGTCAATCGTGTTTGTGAAATCATAGGGTTTATAAAGATGACTTACGATGCCCTGAGGCTATTTTTCATGGGATCATAAAAGAAAATGAGTAAGCTGCTAATGTAGAGATAAAGGAGGTTATCATAGGATCGTAAGAGATTTTCTTGGCTTTCCCAATTGCTTGATAAAGATAAAAAAGGGATTGGCGTAAGGTTGGAAGAGCTAATAGATCAATGCTGCGATAGTACGAAAGGTCTTTTCAGTCACCTTGTCGTAATATCATAGAATCTAATCTCTACAGTGAACATAATGACAAGTAAAGAAGTTTGAACTTCTTGGCCAATCAATTTTGAATGTGGTATGAAAAGTGCATAGATAGAATTTAATAACAAAGTGCCTCCAAGTTAGAAAAATCAATTGATATCCTTCACAAGCATGCTGAAATTAATGCAATTTAAATGTTCGGCTGCGCTTGTCAACTTATATGATTTTCTAAATCTCCATCGTCATTCTTCAAGTATTCACAAGTCCAAATTTGGAATTTCATCCTATGTTGCTTGAGAAAGTTACATTATTTTTTCCAAGGTCTAATTACAGTTACAGATTTTCCAGTTGCAAATTCAGAATGTCAGACCAGGAAGTGGAAGAAATTTCAGCCATATAGATGACAGTATTAGAGACATCTACCTCAAAGGGAGGTCAAGCTAGATAGAGGAAGCCTAGTCGATTCTCGAAAGAGTAGATCAGATTATTTCCAAGATCCACAAACACAAACTCTGCCCATGATCATGTTTTCTTCGACCCGTATGCCAACTGCAGAGATGTTAAGTGCCCTGATACTAATGGTGCTAAGCTTTTCTATTTTTTCTACTACAACCAGGATAAGAAGGTCCCTGTTTGCAATCCATGGAATAAGAACCTTGCCAAGCTAATTTTTCCAGAGGTATTCATGGATGTGGATTTGATGAAAGCTCTATTTCAATGTTATAATCCGGCCACCAAATCTTTTCACAGGAGAGATGGGATAGTTCTATGCACACTAGATAGAGAATCTTTCATTGAGGCATTTGGATTGACTGGAGCAATGGGACAACCTCTAGATTTAAAGGACTTGAAAAGAAGATTTGAGGCAAACCCTAATGCTTTCACTGGAAATTCATTATTGCAGCATATCCCTGGAGAATTCAAAAGGGTGGGATATTACCCAAAAAAGGTAAAGGATAAGATGCCCATGGACAAGTTGAATAATTATTTTGTCAAAACCATATATGGTGTCCATAAGGTTGTAGGCAAGGATGTGTCTGATGAAGTCTGGGGAGTAGAGTATATAATTGCCAGAGATGTACAAGATGCTTTCCATGCCTGTGAATATGACTATGTTAGTCATATATTGGATATAATGAGGGAGAATATTGCCAGGGCAAGGTCTGGAGAAATGAGGGAGTTCACCTTCCCATATTACTCTTTGTTGATGCATTTGATCCTCTATAGAAATGTGGGATACATCAGCCTTGATTTTATTGAGAAAAATTATGATCTACATGGAGGCTTGCCACTACAACTTTGGACACAGGTATGGGATAACTCTTACCATTTGTCTGACTCTGTTTCATTTTTCAATAATTTTAGTGCTATTATTATGAAAATGTTAGACCCGGTGTACTTTAGGGCCCCTGAAATTTTAAAATGTCTCCTAAGACCATCATTGTTGCCTGAGGGAAGAAGTCTAGACCATAATTGGGGAGATATTTTCCTTTTTCCTACCTTTTCTTTAATGAGAGTGTATGGTTGCCCTCAACCACCCTACATTTTACCAAAGTACATTCCTCCTAGATTGGGAATAATTGAATTCATTTGGCAACTATTTATGGTTAACAGGGAATACTTAAGCCCTAACGTACATAAGGGAACCTTTTTGTGTAGATTTTTTAAGATTGGGGATTTTACCATTGGAAAGGAAGCCCTAGAGCCTATCCATGCCTTCCTACACCACTATAATCTATGCACTAGCCCTTATAGGATGTATGACCCTGATGGGTGGATGAGGGCTACTTTACAAGAAATGAGAAACTATGTGCTACCCAATTCCAAAGAATCGCCCTTTGGAGACATCAGTTTAAACATAGTAGCAGAAGGAGAGGCAACTGATAAACTTTCAAAGTTGCAAGATGTATTGAGGGTAGAAAAGGAATTAAAAAGAGTTGATCCCCAATTCCCAGGATTTCATATGGATATCCCTTATCCCCATAGAATCGGGAAGATGGTTGCAGACCATGCTGACATAATGGCTAAAATGCCAAAAGGTCCAATTGGGGAAGAAGAAAGCGTGTGTACCTAGATAACCCTAAACCTGATGTAGCCCTTGAGGTTGAAGAGGAGGAGGCACCCCAATCATCTTGGATGGAAAAGGGGCACAAAAGGCAAAAGGTTGTACAGATTCCTCCTCAGGTTAGGCAAAGAGCTTTGCAAATTCTGCCAGGAAACGGTCAGTATTTTGCTGACATAAGAAAGAACTATATCCAAACTAGGGCTGATGCACGAGAGAATAATTTGATAGATCTAGAATTGGCAGTAGAAAGATTAGATGACAAGATTATCCAAGCTCAAGAATTCTTGGAGGATGATGAGTTCATTGAATCCAATGAATTCAAAAGATTTTTATATAAGATAGAATAGAGTGAGTTGGTCCTCCAAATGAAACTTGATGAACTAGATGAGCAGAGGATGGAATTGATTGAAAAGTTGTAGGCCCATGATCCTGAAAGTGAGGTAATGACATTACAAGAGGCTAGGGATCTTGTTTAGAGAAGTGGTATGTTGCTAGTACTAGGTTAGGACTTGAAGCAAGCATTTATGATTGATCAAATTAGAAGACAAGAGAATGCCATCTCCTATGAGGAAATTGGGGCTAGTGGTTTGAAGAGGGGCACTGGTTTTAATGTTGATACCAAATCCTTGGAAGTCTGGTGCATGGCCCCTGATTCAAATAAACCAAGATTGATGGATGTGCAGAGCACATAACAGGGCAAAATGATAATTTGGACTCTGCATGGCACCTCTAGTAAGGAAATCTCCAAGGCAATTCAAAATTTCTCATTTATGAATGAGGCCAAGGTAGATGAGATAGAAGATAAATTGTCCTAGGCTATACATGATTACATTGATGTTAGAAAGCTCTATGAAAATGAGCTCAGAAGTAGTCATGTATACAGAGAAAGAATTGTTGAACTTGAAACCAAGGTCCAAACACTTGAGGATGAAATTGCATCCCTCAAGGATCAATTAACACAAGCAAAACAAAGGATGGCTCCAGTTCAAGTGGAGGAGGGACATGGGACTTCAATGCTAGCTAGGGATACTACTGAGGCTCTGGTATAGACTGCAAACACAGAAGAGGAACAATCCTCACAACCTAGGAGGATGAGCACTGACTCTTAGTCAATTCAGCAAGGGGAAAATGTAAGGACAGGGATCCTTAAATCTATGATAAGCCATAGGGTTGGTACTCTGATGAACCTATCTCAATAGGCTCATAGTTCATTTGTTTCTCTCCAGAGTGTTGAGCAAGTTTGCAATGAAGCACTTTCATGGTTAACTCCTACCTTCAACCTCTGGGGACCATATATGCAATTTTTGGATAGATTGATAATGTTGATGGCTAAGAAGCTAGATTTACCAGATAAAATTTTAATGGTTAAAGAGAGCCTAGAAATGGTAAAAGAATTGAGTGGTTTCTTTTCTAGTAATTTACAGGTTATACAAGGCAAGTTGAGGACATTGCAAGATGGAATGGAACCTTGTATACCATCAATTTTGGATAATACTAATTTAGTAAGGGACTGGCAAGAGTGGTCAACTTCATTTGACAACATTTTGACCCGAGAATCTGCATCAGCAATTTTTGAAGACAAATCAGATTCCCCTTTCCACTCACTGATTGATCATCTTTTCAAGGCATAAGATAAATCTAAACAAATGTATTGTTGATGTTAAGGTGATTATAGATACCAGATGGACTAAAGTGATACAAGATTTGCAAGGGGAAAAGGACACTGACTGGCCCACCAAAAGAGAAATATATGTCTGGGAAGCAGTAGGTGAAATAAAGGCCCTATCGGCTGGAAGTAGCTAGGATATTTTGCATATTTATATCAGATGTATAGAGGAGTGAATCAATTGGAGGACAAGTGTTGCAGAAGAATATCAAAGAGAAGTTTTTCATCATAATAGATTACCTTACCTTTGTGGTACATCTGCTATGGGTAATGCTACAATTAGAACTGGAAGATAGGCTCAATGATCAGTTGCCACTTGTCACATTTTGTAATTGTTTCCCCTTTTTCTATTAAAATATGTCACAAAAGGTTTCAAAAAATTGTAATGATTATCTTAATTGTTGTTATCTTTTGTCTTTTGTAATGAATCATGATGTAACCTTTCTAAGCCAGAAGCTTGTTGCAACTCAAGTGATATAAATATGAGTTCCCAAGGCTTAGAAATGGTCCGATCTATTGTTATTTTTCAAATTAAGTATAATTTGCTTTAAGAGCAGATATTGTTCCAACTCCATGTATTTCAATTTTCCATTATTTTTTGTAGTTAGTAGTTCTCTGTGTTGTTATGGCCTTTGCACATGTCTCTATTATCTCTTTTTTTATTATCAAACAACTAAATTAGGAGAAAGATACAAAAATAACATTGTGTCAACAATATGAATAGAGTAACAACTAACAAAAATCTTGAACTTAAATCAAGAGAAAGGTAGAAAAATAACATTATGTCAACAATAGAGTAACAAAAATCTTGAACTCAATTTTTGTAAATTGTAATTGCAATATGACTGAATAATGAATATGGAAGAACTAAAGTAGAGTATATTGTATACCTATAAATTCCTTAGAACTGAATGCTACATTACTAAATCAAGATTCACTTCATTGAATCAGTCTCAAATGTCATGCTTCTATATCCTATATGGACTCCAAATCTTGAAATTGAAGTCTGACTAGTACTAATAGGTTCCTCTTCATTCTGAATCGAGTATTCAAAATCCATAAAATCTTCATCTTCATTTTGACTTTGAGACCTAAATTCATCATTTATGTTGGAGTCAGTAGTAGAAGTAGAATCACCATCTTTTAAAGTGTTGCAAAGGCCTCATCTTTCACGTGTGGAATTCCAAATGGCCAATGACCTATCATAAGGAAAATCTCTAACATTGTATTGAGTTACAAACAACCTCAAACAAGTTTCCAAATTTTTGTCTAGTTTGTTTCTGACATTTGATCTCAAAAACCCCAATGCACTGAAAAATCTGTTATCTTCCACCAACCCTAATATCATTGTTTGACATAAATCAACAAGTTTGAAATATTTTGATACTGAAGTACATAATACTTCACTCTGACTTATCCTTTTCTAGAGCCTTTTTATTGCACCAGGATCGAATAGATTCTTAAAGTTTTCCATCTATTTTTTCATAGACAATACAAAAAGTTTAGATTTATTTTTAAGATTATTTGAATCTAAGATTCCTTGTATTAGTTGTCCATTGCAATCTATATGCTTTGAAAACTGTGTTATCAATTCGTCAAGTTTATTATGAAATAACTTTGCATCAGTTGGATTATGTCCAAAGTGTTTCCAAAATTGAGGAAACACACAACTCATGGCTTCAAGAATTTCTTCTCAAGGGAATCTTTCACGAATCTCACCTGAAAGTTGGTAGGAAATAGACTTCACATTTTCACTAATAGATTTAACAATCTTGTCAAAATCATCCTTTCTAACTGGTAGTACTCTGCCTCTCTTGGTTGTTTTAGATTGGTGCATTGGTATTTCAAATCCTTTCACAAACACACATAGCTCATTTGTCCCATTGAATAGTAAAAAATTCTTAGCATGGTTCAAATCTGTAATTATATCCCACCTTGAAAAAATTGGGCTATGACCTGAGAGATCTGAATAGAAAGAATCCACATCCATGCATGTCATTTTATGTAAATCAGAATACTCATGAATATATATAGTTCTGTCTTGGGCTTTCTTAACAAGTTTGTTCATTAAATCCAACATGGGGAGAAGACTGGCTAAAGTTAATAGGTTCTCTATATCACTTAACTTATTTAACAAATTAGGAGCTCTGTCCACTATAAGGCGTTGCTCATATAGAACTCCAATCAAGGATTGATATTCTGCTAGAACTTGTTCTACTGGTCCATGCAAAGATATCCATCTGGTCTCAACATTCTTGAGAATCTTATTTCTTTTTGTTACTCCCTTAGAAAAAATCTTAAATTCTGCAAAGTGTTTAGGACTTTTGTAAAAGTATGAGTGGAGCTCACAAATTAGATCTTCAACTTTTGACACTATAGGAAAAGTACTTACAATCTTATATGCTAAATTCATCCGGTGGGCCATGCAGTGTATGCCAAGCATGTAAGGTGCAATACTAGTTTGTAATCTTGCACAAAGACCAGTCCTTTGCCCTTGCATTATTGTAGCTCCATCAGCTCTGACACATACTAACTTCTTTACAATTGTCAAGTCATCCATACCAGCAATTTCATTCAAAGCTTTTCTTAGCTTCTAAATATAAATTTTTTGCAGTTGAATTGGCCCTCATTTTACAAACACAAAGTAGATTAGCTTGACAGACATGATCTTTTATAGTATATACATGCATACAAACCCAAGCAATGTTATCTACCGCAGTGATTTCATCTAAGGATAATGAAATGAACTTGGATTCTTTTATTCTCTCTTGCACATTTTTCTTTTCCACCTCAACAAGACAGCTTGCCATTTCCCATCTAGCGTATATTGACCAATGTGACATAGGATAGTGAGGAACTCTCAAAAAAGATAATAAATTACCATATTCTAAAAAGTCTCTCATACGACACCCTCTAGATAGAATATGAAAAATAACACTCATTTGAATGGTCTTTGCCAAGTTTGCATCATTGGCTGCATGTTGAAGCCCATCCTTGATTGGATTGCCACTACTGTCACTACCAATTACTGCTATTTTTTTGAAATGCTCTTCATATTCTATGGCATACTTAACATGAAGGCATTCTTCCTTTGATTTCCATCTCACTACCTACTTCCTTTCCATCTATGATTTTTTTTTCATAAACCTTACCAATATGTTTTTCTATAGTGTCAAGCTTTAACTACAACTTTTTCTCTCTTTTAGTTTTCTAGGTACAAATTGTACACTTGCATTCTGTTGGTAGTTCATCATTGTTTGTGACTAGTTCAATAAACCAGTACTTTGCTACCCAATCAACCTAGAAAGTCCTTTTCATTTCCCACTTTTGCCCCATTTTTACATTCCTCCCAACATCAATATTATCTTTTGTTAAAAAATCTTCTGTTGTTGGAACATTGTTATCCTTGTTTGATGTATTTTGATTTAATTGAATAACAACCTACTCTTCTAGTGGTGGTGAGGTATTGTGATTTCCTTCTACACTTGTACTTGCCAAAGTTGGTGGACTAGAAACATTGTCAATTCCAAAGAAAGTCTTTATGGTAGTATCTCTAAGTTTTTGACATTTTGATGTAAGATTAATCCCTTCACTGCCCTTGGGGGTCTTACCCTTGTCACTTCCCTGAGACTGAGCAATATTAGTTATAGACTCACCCTCCCCTGACATCTCAATCCACTGATAATCTGTTTAAACTTTACTTCCCTGAGAATAAGCAGTATTACTTTCAGACTAGGAATTGAAACTTAAAGAAAAAAAGTTAAATTTCAAATCTGATATTTGACAGTTGGTGAATCGACATTCAATGACAAAGGAAATAGGATATTGACCTTGGATGGTCAATATCCATGCGTGCAAGCTTTAAAAACCATTAATGTCTGCTTTTTGAATTTTTTTTAATGAAAATGAGATAAGAAAGGAAACTGTAGATAAGCTTCTAATTAAATTAAACTACATAAGCTCAAGGAGAGTATTTTATAGCACAGCTGCACATACCAGTGTACCACCACTTGTGGAAGCTATCTCTAGAGTCTAAGTCTTGCCCGCAATGTGTCTTGTGCTGCCAAAAATTTGATGGAGTGCCAGTGATGTTTAGTGAATGTCTCATTGCTTGGGTGAATTCAGATTTATATATAAATCAATACAATTACCAATTTACCATGCCAAATGAGCTGACTCCTCGACGACAAAATGAAAGTGTGTTGGTGAAACGAGTTGACTCCTCCACTTCCCATAATGTGAAACGAGCTGACTCTGCCATGGTAAAATGAAACTGGGATGGAAAATTCTCCCATACTGCATTAAATAGAAACTTGAAACCTGGTGAACATTCCATGATAAGTGTTACTTGGTTGGCTACGTGAAAGGCAAATATTGCTAGGGAAAAAACTCAAACGTAACATTTGCCTTGGTGATTACAATGCTAGGCAACTAGGTAAACCCAACAAAGCTTGACGACTAGGAAACTATGGAAGGGCTCAGAAATCACAAAAAATAACACTGAGAAAACATCAAATTTTCCAAAATATGAAAATTCACCACAATATTATAGCCTAGATTTCAGCACCAAACACTTGTTCTAGCTAGGTGTTGGAAAAGAAGAAAGAAGGAAATATATCGACAATAAATACTTGTTCTAGCTATGTGCCAGAGGAAGAGGAAAAAATAGCAACAGTGGCCATATTCACAACAATTTTCCTACCATGAGAGTCGGATGCAGGAGCATCATGTATTAGGAAAAAAAATGTGGAAGCCTTTAGTGAAGATGAAGATGGTTGTATATCTTTCTTTTGGCATCAAAGTGTGGGACACACTTTTCTATCTATCAGGGGAGTCTGATGTAGGAGCATCTTGCATGGGAAAATTATTTATTAAAAAAAAAAAAAAAATTGCAGAGGAGAGAGAAAGTGACAAAAATATAAAGAAAATAATAAAAAATTGAAAAATAGGAAAAAAAGGAGAAAAGAGGAATTTCTATTTTCAAAGTGCATAGGTGGTGTAAATAGAAAATAAAAAAAATAGTGTCATTCCATTTATCGAAGTGTGTAGGGGGCATCTTAGAAGTTTGTGGAAAGTTCCTTAAATCATGCATTTAATATTTCTTGTGATCCATAAAGGAAATATAATTTTCTAATTATGCCACATGGTGGTGTTTAGATGTATTTAGGTGGAAATTATAGAAAGTTGTAGATATTGTAGAAGGTTGTGGATATTGTGTAGGTGGAATTCTAGAAGGTTGTGGATGAGTCATGCATTGGGTGTCAAGTTCCTATTTAAGCAAGCCATAGGAACATTTGTGAGCAAGCTCTAAAGGTGTAGCTCTTCAAGTAGAAGCTTGAGAAGTAGAATTTTGGGAAGTAGAAGCTCTTTGAGAATAACCTCTTGAAGGATAGGCTCTTCTTGTAGAAGATCTTAGTAAGAAATCTCTCTTATATTGTATTAATTTGGAGTTCTTTCATTTGGAGAATATTGTAGTGAATTTTAAGTATTAATGAATGCTTTATGGTGCATTTTATCTTCTCTTTGTCTCCATATTATTGCCTTTGTGGGTGTGATTTGGTAAGGGTGGTGTGGCCCTTCAGCAAAAGCTCTTAGTGAGTAATCTCTCTTATATTGTAAGAATTTGGAGTTCTTTCATTTGGGGAATATTGTAAGGAATTTCAAGTATTAACGGATGCTTTATGAAGAAATTTGTCATCTCTTGTCTCCATCTTTTTGTGATTTTGGTTGTGACTTGGTAAGGGTGGTGTGGCCCTTCATCAGTGGTATTAGAGTGAGAGTTCGTGAGTGTGCAGACAAATTGCCGAACATGAGGCAGTTTACACTAGGACCTTGAGTTGGGTGAACTTTGTCAAGAAGTTCTTGATTGTGTAGATAGATCACTGACTGTGAGGCAATTTGCAAAAGGTTCTTATGTTGCACTAGATTTTTCTTCTAAAGACTTGATTATGGAGAATAGAAAGAAGAAGATGAATTTTATGATTGGATGAATTCTAATGATTCCTAGACTTGAGAAATTTAGAGCAAGAAATCAACAGTCATTGCTAGTTGATTTGCATAAGCAAGTGAACAAATTAGAAGCTTAGTTGCAAAAAAAGAGAGCATGTCACTAGAAACGAGATGTTGATAATTCCTTAGATGTGGAAAAGAAAGAAGATCCAGTGGAGTATTTGACATGTGGTACAAAAGAAGAGCAAGAAGATGAAGAGGAAATTATTTGTGAACCTAAAGTTGAAGAAGATGAAAGAGAAGAGGAAGAGGATGGAGATGACAAGATTTATGAACCTAAAATAGATCAAGATAATTTAAAGATTGCAGCAATGAAGGAAAAGTATAGTACCTTAGTTGGATATCAAGCAAGAGGAGTAGTTACATGCATTGTTAACAACATGAAAGAGGCAAGCGAAGATGAAGATGTCAAATAGGTAAATTCTTATGAATCATGGGATGTTGTCTTTGAGGTGAGTTTAAAGGATATTGATAATGGTTTACATGAGGATCTTATTAGTCATGTATGGCATGCAAAGGAAGATTGGTACATGGTGTTGTTGGTTTTATTATAGGTGTGATTAATTCAAAAAGATTGAATGAGGATGAGATTTATACTTGGACAAAGTTCATTGCAAAGGAGAAATTTCAGCAATAGACACTTGTTCCGACTAGGTGTTGGAAAAGAAGAAAGAAGGAAATATATCAGCACCAGATACTTGTTCTAGCTATGTGTTGGAGGAAGAAAAAAAAAAAAAGAATATCAACAATGGCTACTTCATTTTGTGAATCCATACTCACAAAATTTTTCCTACCATTGGAGTTAGATGCAGGAGCATCATGCATCAGAAAAAAAATGTGGAAGATTTGCATGTTGATTTTCTTGTCCCTGTTGAGGTGGAAGCTTGTGGTGAAGATGAAGATGGTTGTATATCTTTCTTTTGGTGTCAAAGTGTGGGACACACTTTTCTATCTACCTGGGGAGTCTAATGCAGGACCATCTTGCATAAGAAAAAAAAAAAAATAAAAAAAAATATAAAAACAAATAAAATGTGGAGGAGAGATAAAGTGACGAAAATAGAAGGAAAAATAATTCAAAAAAAAAGGGAAAAAGGAGAAAAGACGAATAAAAAAAGGAACTTCTATTTTCGAGGTGCATGGGTGGCATAAATAGGAAAATAGTTCTCATTCCATTTATCAACGTGTGTAGGTGTTTTAGAAGTTTGTGAAAGTTCCTTAAATCATGCATTTAATATTTGTTGTGATCTGCAAAAGAAATGTAATTTTCTAATTGGGCCACATGGTGGTGCTTAATTGTATTTAGGTGGAAATTCTAAAAAGTTGTAGATATTGTAGAAGGTTGTTGATATTGTGTATGTGGAATTCTAGAAGGTTGTGGATGAGTCATGCATTGGGTGTCAAGTGCCTATTTAAGAAAGCCATATGAACATTTGTGAGGAAGCTCTCAAGGTTTAGCTCTTCAAGTAGAAGCTCTCTGAATGTAATCTCTTGTAAGGAAGCTCGAGAGGTAGAAGTTGGTGAAGTAGAAGCTAGAGAAGTAGAAGCTTGGGAAGTAGAAGTCTTCAAGAACAAGCTCTCTTTTATTGTAAGCTCTTCTAGTTGGAAGCTCTTAGTGAGGAATCTCTCTTATATTATAAGAGTTTGGAGTTTTTCCATTTGGAGAATATTGTAATGAATTGCAAGTATTAATAAAACATGCTTTGAAGAATTTTTGTCATCTCTTTGTCTCCATCTTGTTGTGATTTTGGTTGTCACGTTCTCCAAAGTCTAAGTGGAGGATAAGAAGAAATTAAATTAACTTCTTATAAAGTCATTCAATTAAAAATTAAAGGTGACTTTGTATTTAATTAATTTAATTATTTACAAGGAAGTAGCTTCTAGGGTATGTATTAATTATTGGAAGGACGGAAGCCTCTTGTGATTTAATTAATTATTGCCAGGGAGGAATTTTTGGAGAACACATTAATTATTGGAAGGAGGAAGCTTCTAGCTCTTGCAATTAATTAATGTTTTAGTTCCTTCCAAAAGGGTAAAGAAAAGGATAAATAGGGATAAAAGTTTCATTGCTGATCATTAGATGATTATGACTTGCATTTGATAAGAGCTTGGATGTGTGAATCACACTCCCTTCTTTTGGTAATAGAGGACGCTCATTCTCTATTGTAACATTCTAGATGTCGTTCCCTTAGGGTTTGGCCTTTGGAATACATCTCTTTGTAATTGATTGTAGCATTCTCAAAATTAATATAATTTTAGCCTTGGTTAAGCTTTTGGGCATTCTTGGGTGTCCATTACAGTGGTATCAGAGCTATTATTCCTACCATCCTGTGGAGTTCTTATAGGGAATTTGGAATAGTGAGATAAAGGGAAAAGAGTTTGACAAAATGTATACCAATCTAGATCAAGAAAGTGTAATGTTCAGGATACTAAATACATTACATGAGGGGTAGCAGATGCAATAGGAGCATAATAGGCAAATCGATAGAAAAATGGATATGATGTTGCAACTTATTGCTAGACAGATGGGCAGGAGCATCATGCATCACTTCCCTATTATCTTTATAGAGATCTTCTTGCTCCTCAACCTTTTTAGCTAACTCTGCATTGGTCACCATCTTGCTTGACCCTATTGAGGACTGTTGATCAAGTATATACAACATGTAGCTTCACAAAATCAAAGGACTCTCACTATGATACCAAAAATGATCCTCACCTTGGAAAATTTAGAAGGAAATAAATCACTCAACTAAGTCTACATCAAGAGGTTCATGCACCTTTAGGATTAATAATACTACTCCACTTAGATTGACATCTACCTTAATCGCTTAATATCTACTAATGTGAAAATATGTGATAGGAACCTATTCAACTTCATGTAGAAATATTGATTTTAACTTAGGTCAACCAACTTCTTTATTGAAATTCAAATACATAGACAACTTGGTCACCTTCAAATGTAAAACTAATTATTAAACCAAATACAAGCTAACTACCAAATAACATTAGTCCATGTTCAAATCAACACCACCTTTCCAAATCTATGGATTTACAACTTGATCACAAGTCAACTACCATTCATGAAATTTGTGGTTGCTTACAACATCTGTAAATCCCATATACAAACCAAGTTTTCTCTCTATCACATATCAACTATGTGATTTCAACAAACTGATAAATACATGAAGATATTCATCATACTCACAAGTTGCATTGTGTGTGGATATAAGTAGAAATAACTTGAGCAACAAAAAGAAATGAAAACAAAATAATATAATACATAACTCTTCCATGATCCTAGAAAATAGATCACAAAGAGTTAAAAATACTCCCATCTACAAACATAGCCCTCAAAATAGAAGGTCTTTACATTTGACAATTCAAAAATCCAATGTTATGTAACAAAGTACAAAACATGAAAGCTTAGTTCAGATTCAAAAACTAGACTAATGTTCTATTATGCGACAAGTAGATGATCGACATCTTCTTAAAGTTTAAACCTTCAAATTCTAGAAAGAAAGTAAGAAATGATACATTCAATTAAAAACCCATGAAAAAAAAAAAAAAACTCAAATAATTTCTATTCCTCCTACTATATTTGATCCCTATTTGGTTACAAAAATTTTCCTTTTCAATACATTCCCATCTCTTCTATTGGGAAGATAAAACATCAAGAAAAACAAGAAATTAAAAACCATTTTCAAACCTTGAAGTATCGGTCAAGCATCAGAATTATCTATCCACTTTTCTAGGTGTTTGAAGTTTCTTGTAGCCATCAATTTCCTAGTTGGGTTAATTATTTCAAACACACACAAGCACACTAAAAGAAAAATGAATTAAACTAAAGTGAAAGCTAACATTGTCCTATGTGGCTATAATTGGAGAGCTTATCGAATTACTATTCCATTTATCCCACCACATCATAGGACTTTATTTCAAACATCAAAATTTAAAACACACTTAGAACTTGACATCAACTTCCTTCATAGTTTCTACACTTTCTATAGCATCATCTTGTTATGTCTTCCTGTTGCACAATTTTAAAGTGTTGTTTCATGTTTGTTTGTTCCTATAGCATATTTAACCTTGTTATATCTTGTAGCATAATTTGTTTGGTCTGCTCCTACAACACATTGTTAGGTGCATGGTTTTGCTTTTGATTAGTCTAGTGGTGTTTTCTTTGTGATCTACATTTATATGATCTATGTCCACACTTCTAAAATGTGTAACAATAGCCTTAAAATATAGGTGTAGTAGATACATTCTTTATTCTTGACCCACACTCATGTATTTTATGTCCTTGTTTCTTGAAGTAAAAGCAATAACCTATAAACTTAGGTTTAGGATTTTGCATACCATTTTTGCTTCAGAAGATGTTTCTGGTATGACCAAGTTTTCCATAGCAATAACATGTGGTTTTACCATTTGATTTTGTATTTCTCTATTATCTATTTTTGGACGATTCTCCTTGCTTGATAGATGAATGTTTAAATCCAAAAGCGTTGCTAGATGACCTCATAAGTTCTTCAAAGTATTTCATTGTTTCATTTGGCTTGTTGAATTTTTCCACCCTTTCATTTTAGTTTTTAGTTCATTCTTTAGTAGATCCTTTTGTGATATTAGATTGCCAATTTCTACATCCTTTTTGTTCAACTCTTGATTTGAAAAAATCATTTGATTCATTATGTCAAGTTGAGTGTTTGTGAGATTTTGTACATTAGATATTCTTTCTTTAAGTCTAGTTTTCATTAGTCTTTTGTCTTCCTCAGCTTTATTCTTTTTCTTAGTCACTTCGCATATCCTTATTAATTAAATCTCATATTCCCTTTTTAGTCGTTTGACTTCTTCACTTAGGAGTCTATTCTTATCTAGTAGATCTACAAATGCTTTGTCATTTGAATTTACTATTTCAAATAGTCCTTCAATTTCAACTTCTTCATAAGAAAACTATTTTTCTTGAATAGAAAATTCCTTTCTCCTTTTTAGGGATTTCTTCTAACCTTGTCTTGTTGTCTCAAGTTTCTCTAGTATGAGCTAGATGTCAATCACATACTTGTAAATAGTTTTGTCAAATTTAAAAGCATCCATCTCAAAGATCTAACTTCAAGTTCTTAAGATTCTCCAAGAGAACTCAACTATAATACCAATTTTTGGAAGTCTAAATTGGAAACCAAGATACTGAGTTGGGGTGGGGGTTAGTGAATAAGGATTTGTAACACTTGACCTTTTTTACAATTCTCTAATGTATTCACCATATTTACCATCTCATATTCAATTGCTTATGCATGTATAACTTATATAATCAAACTATAATAGCATATAGATCTATTCTATCAATCACATGTATGAAAAGTAATCACATGACATAAATATTTTGGTTACCTAGAAACACTTTAGAATGAAGGTAAAAATAGGGTGGGATGACACTCACAAATCTTCACTACTATAGTAATAAAGTTAACCTATTAGGGTTACAATGTTTGACCATATCGAATGATCTACCCTATGAGGGGTCTACCCTTTTAAAATCTTTTGAAACTATTAGATACCACATTGTTAGAGGATTTCACACTTACAACAAAGTAAGAAATATTTTAGGAGATTTACATAGATCTGTTAAGACATCTACTCTATCTGCTATGATAAGATGATGTTGGATCTCCTCTTTCCAATTGATTTGATATAGCCTTTCTACCCTTCACTACTTTGACTAGGTCACTTGCTCTATTCTAGAATAACATAACTCTTTTTGTCCCTTCTCCAATGTTCACATGTTCACAATTGAATTGCATGAACAAAATATCCACTCCTTCATATAATACTCTTCACCATCATCATCACCATACAAAAATAGTTCAAGTTCTACTCTATTTAAATATTTCATAAAGATTTTTCTAGATGCTTCCTTGTTTCTTCTCTCCACTTGATTCACTCATTCACAAAATATAGGGATCTATTATCCACATCATAAAATGCATAAAATACTTTGTAAAAAACTATACAAGTATTAAATATCATGTCCATGTTGGCCTAAAATGGTTTACCTCAAAGTTTACATCATTCTTGACTTGAATGTAAATTCTATGTCGCTTGACACTTATTGTTTTTGACACTTGACACTCACTGTATAAGCTACTAATGCTTGTTCTTTACTATGCTCAGTACCTTTTATCTAACTTGGTATCAATATGCTTGAACTACTTGGTTAACATTTAGACTCGAATTACATTGAAAATACTTGGCAACCATATACTTTCTCGGCTCCTATAGAGCTCAGTTACATTGATGACCATCTGACTCTGCCTAGTATACGACTAAGTGTTTGATACTAATAGACAACAATAGTTAGAGATATCAAAAGTATATATTAATTGGGTAGATTTTGTACACATAGCATCTAGATTATCATTATTTAAGAAATGAGTTCAATTTCACATTAACATTATCTTAGTAAGGGCCAAAGAGTACATTTCCTTGTATTACATTCTCCTTTATAATTCAAATTTAGCATTGAAACTCTTCTTCCTTTTGGTTCTAGATAATATGATTAGATCATAAGTGGAATCAAATTTGGAAATTCCCCTCTTTCCCTTTCATGCATATTTGAATGGCACAGTGGTGAAGAAAATTGAGAGATCTACTACCCTATTAAAGTGTCTCCCTTTTCCTCCTAAATAAGTATATTAATGGTGCAGAGTATGCAGCAAAAGCACCAACTCTTCTTCCAACTCCGATCAGCACCTTAAATTGCTTCCAACCTCCAAACAGCAACTAGGCCTTCTTCCAAGGTTAATGACTGACCCAATGGATTCTAACATTGGTAGACTCTACCTCAAAGTGGACTCCACTTCACAAGCCCAACCCTCAAACCTAGGGTTCACAAACAACTTGGGACAATCACACCTATTACGGATTCCCTAATACCAAATAGGCCTAAAATAGAAAATACTTCTTAGATTGGGTTAGAAATCCATTCCCATGATAGAAATGGTTCTTACTAACTCAAAACAACAAGAAAAACCTCCACTTTGAAGTTTCTGAACACCCAACACTGAAAATTACAAATTGTTACCAACACTTTTATTAGAACAATTCCTAGTTTCAATGGTCAAAATCTCAAAAAATAAAAATAACCATACAATATTTTCACATCACCAAACACCCTTCAACTACTCCTATGATATTCCAAAAGATCAATTACCAACTCTACTCCAGCATCAAGTTATGCCCGCTTTGTGTCACAGTCCTAAATGGCCAGTTTAGGCTGGGTTACAAGGAAAGCATAAATAAATGGGTTCAAAGACTTGGTTCAACCCCTTGGATATATTCTAAACCTTTTATTTGTCCTTCTACACCCTTCACTTGGGTCAAATCAATCAACTTGGGAGCGTGATCCTTCGTTTTCCTTCAAAACTAGACTAGACATAAGACTATGTTCAGCCTAGGGCTTGCTGGTAAAAATAGGTGCCCAACTCCTACAGCCCTGAAACTCTACCATATTTAAGTCACCTCTCCTAAATTGCATTCCACAAAGTGGCATTGAAATCCCGTGGTGGATTTTAAAGTTAGGAGGTCATCTTGTTGAAACCCTCAATGTGTAGCAATTCCAGACCTACCTCTGCTAAAACTGGTATAAATTTAATTATAGAACAGATAAAAACTTCAAACCAATTGAATTAGAATTTTGACTCAATCCTCTTTCCAAAAATATAAGATTTCTACCACTAAAAATCCGTACAGGCCGTACAGAATTGAAAAAATAGAGAAAATTGCAGAATTTCTGAGTTTTATTCACCAAATGCTGTCCACCCATCCGTACCATGGCCTTCCCCACATGTGGAGACCTTAAATAAGTGCCTTCCAACAGTTATAAATTCCATTTTAATGGTTGGAAGACCATACAACTTTTTTTTTTAAAGTTTGACAATAAATTTGCAAAAATTGCTCTTTAGCAACTTTTTGCATTTTGCAACTTTCTTGCACCTTTGCACTTTTTTTTACACACCTTCAATTCAAATGTGTCCTAATGACTCAAATACACCTAAAAAATCCTAAAAACAGTAAAATAATCAAGAATGCATAAAAAATGACTCCTTGGTTACAAATGGTCACCTGGCTTATAACCACACCAATGTGCCATTGTACCTTACGATTGAGTCTTCATTACAAATATGGACCAAACTTCATTCCTAACAACTCTAACGTACTAAACACCTTGAATTCATGCCTAAGAGCCTTAGGTGCCCTACACCATACTCCCTAGGCCAAAAGAAACTCAAGTCTCTTGAGTTGGTAATGTGGACACGTTGTATCCCATCTTCTTTATAGTTGATTTAGGCAGCCAACTTGCATCTTCAACTGGTCTACCTGTCCATTTGATGAGGTAGTCCATGTACACCTTCCTCCTAGTCCTTTTTCCTTCTCTTTTATCCAAAACACTTTCTATAGTGACTACCCCTACCTTGGGAAGAGAGTTCATGATCTCTTTATCTACTGTGGTTGATTCAATGCCACTGGTTTCAGTCTGAGAACCTCTGTAAGGATATAAATCAGAGACATTAAATGTATTGGAGAGCCCTATGTTTGGTGGCAACTCCACCTTATAGGCATTGTGTCCACATTTTTGCAAGATCCTAAAAGGACCTATTTTCCTCATCATCAACTTAGTAAACTTACCTTTAGGAAGCCTCTCCTTTTTAAGGTTCACCATAACCAGATCTCCTATTTCAAATTGAAGATCTCTCCTTTTAGTATCTGCTGCTTCCTTATACTTCATTGTTATTTTTCCTAGCCTATCTTTGACCTCTTAATGAATTTCCTTCATCACCTCAGCAAAATCACATGCTTGAGCACTGGTTCTTTCCATAGATTTGACATCTTTGACCTCCATTACCCCTCTAGGATGAGTGCCATAAACAATTTGAAATGGGCTCAATCCGGTTGTCCTATTCATTGAATCATTATAAGAAAACTTTGCTTGTGCTATGACTGAGTCCCGAGATGATCCATGTTCCTTAGTAAGGCATCTTAATAGGTTGCCTAATGATCTATTAACCACCTCCGTTTGGCCATCCGATTGTGGATGGTATGCTGATGAAAATGAGAGGTTTGTACCAAGTTTTCTCCACAAAGTCCTCCAAAAGTGCCCAAGAAACTTAGAATCTCTATCCGAGACTATGGATAATGGTAATCCATGTAGTCTTACTACTTCCTTGAAAAAGATACCTGCAATATAAGAGGCATCATGACTGGTTTTACATGGCAAAAAATGTGTCATCTTGGAAAACCGGTCTACTACAACACAAATAATATCATAGCCTTGCTTGGTCCTTGGCAATCCAAGTACAAAGTCTAAACTTACAGCATCCCAAGGCCTATTTAGTATAGGTAATGGGGTGTACAGTCCTTCATTAGAAGTCTTCCCCTTTGCCTTTTGACAAATCACACAAGTCTCTACAAACTTTCTTACATCAGTAGGCATCCTAGGCCAGTAATAAAATCTTCTTACTAGTTCAAGGGTCTTGTCCAATCCAAAATGACCAGATAGACCCCCACAATGCTTCTCCTTTATAATGTTCTCCCTCAAGGATCCTCTAGGGATGCATAGCTGACTCCCTTTGAAAAGCAATCCTTCTTGCAACATGAAATCTGCATAAATGCTATGGTACTGCCCTGTCATATCCCTGCAGACTTGATGAGCTTCTTTGAAGTCTTCATCACTTTCATACATGTATTTTATGGAGTGGAATCCCACATTCTCCAACCTCATTTCTTGAATGGTAAAATTCCTTCTACTAAGGGCATCATCAACCTTATTTGCCTCCCCTTTTTTATGCTTAATAGTGAAGGTGTATGATTAAAGGTACTCCATCCATTTCACATGCCTGTGGTTCAACTTTTCCTGTCTATTCAAGAAACTCAATGCATGGTTATCTGTATAGACAATAAACTCCTTGGGCAATAAATAATGTCTCCATTTTCTTAGAGACTGAACCATAGCATACAATTCTAAATCATATGTAGAATATCTTTGTTTTTCTTCATTTAACTTTTCACTAAAGAAGGCTATTGGCTTACCTTCTTGACTTAGGACTCCTCCTATGGACCTATTACTTGCATCACATTCAATAGTAAATACCTTCTTGAAATTAGGTAGAGCAAGGATGGGTGCCTCTACAACCCTTTTCTTCAAGTACTCAAAGGACTGATCAGCGTCTCCTGTCCATGCAAATTTACATTTTCTTCCACCCTTGATTGTATCAATCATAGGGGCACACACATTACTGAAACCTCTAATAAAATTTCTATAAAAGCTTGCCAAACCATGAAAGCTCTTTATCTCACTTGCATTCCTTGGTGTAGGCCAGTTGAGGATTGCTTCCACCTTTTCTGGATCCATCTTGAGGTTGCCCTTGGAGATGACAAAACCTAGGAACACCAACTCTTCTTTCATGAAGACACATTTATTCAAATTTATCTTCAATTCCTTCTCCCTGAGTTTCTTCAAAAAAAATTCGAAGTGTGTTTGATGTTCCTCTTTAGATTTGCTAAAAATCAATATATCATCAAGATATACAACAACAAAATGATTGATGAAAGGTTCCAAAAATTCATTCATGAGTCTCATGAATGTACTAGGGGCATTAGAAAGGCCAAAGGACATCACCATCCATTCATAAAGTCCCTCATTAGTTTTGAAGGAATTTTTCCATTCATTTCCTTCCCTTATTCTGATTTGGTGGTAACTGCTTTTCAAATCAATCTTGGAATAGTACCTTGCCCCTCCTAGGTGATCCATCAAATCCTCCATCCTAGGCATTGGGAACCTATATCTGATGGTTATCTTGTTTATGGCTCTTGAGTCCATATACAACCTCCATTTACCCTCCTTTTTAGGTGCCAACAAAGCAGGGACTGCACAAGGGCTGATGCTCTTTCTTATGAACCCTTTTGCAAGCAACTCCTCAACTTGTCTTGCGAATTCCTTGTTTTTTTCTGGTGTCAACCTATAGGCAGGCTTATAAGGCAATGTAGAACCTAGAATAAAGTCAATACAATGACTTACCTCTCTAAATGGTGGCAAGGTATCAGTAGTAGGGTCTAAAATAACTTCCTTGTATATATCCAAAAGCTGCCTCACTTCCTTGGGTTCCACATTCCTTATTCCTAATCTGCCTTCCTCCTTTTTATCCTCTTGTCTTGGCTTTACTACAATGGCAAAGCATGGGGTTTTCTTCACCTTGAGAGTCTTCAAAAACTTCTTCTCCCCAACCATCATTACACTAGATGCATGTTGGGTCTCCTTTCCATCTTCTAGCAATGGTGTCATAGTGTACTCCTTCCCATTTTTGGTGATGATGTAGACATTGTTCCTCCCATCATGCTTGGAATTGACATCATACTGCCATGGCCTACCTAACAAAAAATGACAAGCATCCATATCTACAACATCACAAACAATTTTGTCCTTGTACTCCCCAATTTGAAATTCAACATTAACTTGTTCATTAACAACAACTTGCTGCTCCTTACCTAACCACAAAAATTTGTAAGGGTTAGGATGAGGTGACCTCTTCAATCCAAGCTTATTTACAATCTCTATTGATGCAATATTATCAGTTGAATTGGAATCAACAATTACCTTACACACTTTACCTTTTACCTTGCACAAGGTCTTAAATAAGGTCTTCCTTTGGGGAGGTTCTTGTTCTGCAACTATCTTCAGCAGGGTTCTATTGAACATTAAAGATTCCCCTCGCTCTGGATCAGCATTCCCTCTTGCTCCTTGGTCACTTTGTGCATCCTCTTCTTGAGCCAAGTGGATTCTTCTATCTCCTTCTTGACTGCTGCTGCCCCCTTTCTCTGGACACCTAGAGGATCTATGCCCTGTTTGATTGCAGGTAAAACACCTTCTAGTGAATACCCCTGGAGTCCTTCCTCCAAATCTTCCTCTCCCATTAGGTCTCCTACCTCTAAATCCTCCTCTAGGATTGGATTCTCCATCTAATTTTTTCCTGACTGCTGCTAGGTTCACCTTGAGATCTATTAGATGAACCTCTACCCCCAAATCTTCCTCCACCTCTGTTATTTCCTCCTCTCCCTCTTCCATGGGAATCACTTCTCCTCTTGAGTTTCTCCTCAATCTTGAGGGCCATTTGATAACATTGGTGGACGGTCTTAGGATTGAACAAAACTAGTTCATCCTTGATGGAGTACTTGAGCCCATTCAAGTATCTTGCCAACTTTTGCTTTTCACTTTCAGGAACTTGAGCCCTTAGAGTGAGTTTATGAAACTCCTCTGTATATGCTCCTACATCCAAGTCCTTTTGCCTAAGACTTTGCAACTTTTGATGCATTAGGACCTCATAGTCCTCTGGTACAAACTGTTTCTTGATCTCTGATTTCATTCTCTTCCACATGGCTATGGGTGCCTTCTCTTCCTTTATTCTCTCATTTTGAAGAAAATTCCACCAACTAAGGGCAGATCCTTTCATCTTAGACTTAGCCACCTTTATCTTTTGGTTTTCCAGCACATTATCACATTCAAAGTGATTGTCAAGTGCTTCAATCCACTCCATGCATTCTTCTGGATTCAACTTACCACTGAACATAGGTAGGTCTGATCTTTGATCCTTTCTTCCTACCCTTTCTAGGGCCTCCAACATGGCTCTTTGATCTGCAGGCATTTCATCTCTAACCTGCCTAGGCTCTCTAACTTCAGTCCTTTCTTCTTCTCCTTCAGAGTCTTCCATGACTCCTCTAGCCATCTTGCCCTTCAATTTTTCCAATTCTCTTTTCATGCTTCTATTTTCCTCCCTTACTGCTCTACTTTCTGCCATTTGTTCTTTGACCAACTTGGCCAATTCCACATTTGTGATCCTGAGAGGTATACCCCTCTCTCCTTCCTCATTATCTGACATCTTTCCTCTCTAATCAAGCTCTTAGTGGCTCTGATACCACTCTGGTGCAGAGTATGCAGCAAAAGCACCAACTCTTCTTCCAACTCTGATCAGCACCTTAACTTGCTTCCAACCTCCAAACAGCAACTAGGCCTTCTTCCAAGGTTAATGACTGACCCAATGGCTTCTAACATTGGTAGACTCTACCTCAAAGTGGACTCCACTTCACAAGCCCAACCCTCAAACCTAGGGTTCACAAACAACTTGGGACAATCACACCTATTACGGATTCCCTAACACCAAATAGGCCTAAAATAGAAAATACTTCTTAGATTGGGTTAGAACTCCATTCCCATGATAGAAATGGTTCTTACTAACTCAAAACAACAAGAAAAACCCCCACTTTGAAGTTTCTCAACACCCAACACTGAAAATTACAAATTGTTACCAGCACTTTTATTAGAACAATTCCTAGTTTCAATGGTCAAACTCTCAAAAAATACAAATAACCATACAATATTTTCACATCACCAAACACCCTTCAACTACTCCTATGATATTCCAAAAGATCAATTACCAACTCTACTCCAACATCAAGTTATGCCCGCTTTGTGTCACAGTCCTAAATGGCCAGTTTAGGCTGGGTTACAAGGAAAGCATAAATAAATGGGTTCAAAGACTTGTTTAAACCCCTTGGATATCTTCTACACCTTTTATTTGTCCTTCTACACCCTTCACTTGGGTCAAATCAATCAACTTGGGAGCGTGATCCTTCGTTTTCCTTCAAAACTAGACTAGACATAAGACTATGTTCAGCCTAGGGCTTGCTGGTAAAAATAGGTGCCCAACTCCTACAGCCCTGAAACTCTTCCATATTTAAGTCACCTCTCCTAGCTTTCATTCCACAAAGTGGCATTGAAATCCCACGGTGGATTTGCAAGTTAGGAGGCCATCTTGTTGAAACCCTCAATGTGCAGCAATTCCAGACCTACCTCTGCTAAAACTAGTATAAATTTAATTAAAGAATAGATAAAAACTTCAAACCAATTTCATTAGAATGCTGACTCAATCCTCTTTCCAAAAATATAAGATTTGTACCACTATAAATCCGTACATTCCGTACGGAATTGAAAAAATAGAGAAAATTGCAGAATTTTTGAGTTTTATTCACCAAATGCTGTCCACCCGTCTGTACCATGGCCTTCCCCATGTGTGGAGACCTTAAATAAGTGCCTTACAACAGTTATAACTTCCATTTTGATGGTTGGAAGACCATACAACTTTTTTTTTAAAAGTTTGACAACAAATTTGCAAAAATTGCTCTTTAGCAACTTTTTGCATTTTGCAACTTTCTTGCACCTTTGCACTTTTTTTTACACACCTTCAATTCAAATGTGTCCTAATGACTCAAATCCACCTAAAACATCCTAAAAAAAGTAAAATAATCAAGAATGCATAAAAAATGACTCCTTCATTACAAATGGTCACTTGTCTTATAACCACACCAATGTGCCATTGTACCTTACAATTGAGTCTTCATTACAAATATGGACCAAACTTCATTCCTAACAACTCTAACGTACTAAACACCTTGAATTCATGCCTAAGAGCCTTAGGTGCCCTGCACCAATTAACCCAATTTCTGGTTACTGTTATAATTGTTATGCTTATGAAAATAGAGATAATGAATGTAGGAAACCTAGATTTAATAATAATATTTACCAAGGTACTAACCCTATAGCTATTAGACCTATCAGGGAGACTAATGTCATAATAAATGGAGTTATGTATCATACATGCAATAATTTTGAATATATTACTAGAGATTGGAGATATTAGATTAGTCAGTAAGGATCAAGATATGGAAACAATGTTATAACATGTTATCTTTTCAATAATTTGGGACATACAACAAGACATTGTAGAATGAAAAACATGAGAACGCCAAATATTAGATCAAAAAACATGAACTATAGAAGGAATGCAAGCAACAATATGGGAAGGAATAATACTAGCAATATGAGACAAAAAGAAAATGTGAAAGAGCATGTAGTGAGATTGAATTAAAGTTTTGATAAAAATAATACACCTACAAGTACACAAATATGGGTTGAAAAGAAGACAAGTTATACATTTGAGAATAAGTTGAATTTAGTAATAGTTTCTAAAAATCCTTTATCAATCTAAGAAATCTATTCATTAAAAGACAAAGGGGAAATGATTAAATTTTTTTATTAAACTAAGAAATTTAATTAAGACTTGTAAAGTTTAGAGTTGTATGATGTGGATAAGAGGAAGCTACACTTAATTGTGTGTGCATTTCTGAGCCATATGAACTTGGAGGAAAAAAATTCACTGGTAAAAGATAACAACTTTTTGAATCAAGTGTACTTGTGTAATTAATGAAAAATAAAATTAAATGGATGAAATTGATGGAATATGAACCATTTGATTGAGCAAAGAGGAGAAGATAATTGAGAAGAAAATGGGAGAATATATTACAAGAAGTTTTAAGGATTTGCCAAATAATTATGGTATTTTAACAAAGAATGCCCTTGTTTACAATTTAAAGGTGTTTATATATCTATGAAGTTAAATTTGAGAAGGTTTAATTTGTGAAGAATGGAAGAATAAATGTTGCATAATATTATGGAGATAGAAAGACCTAAGTTAAAGAAAAACCTCATTTCACCCTTTGAGGAGGTCGTAACGCAACATTTTGTCAAATTCCCAATGAATTTTTATATCTAGAAGATATTAGGAGTTACACCCATTACACATTTGAGGTTGTAGGAGATAACAATATTTCACATGAATTTGATAAGATATACAAATAGGATAGGTCATCCATGGAAAGTTTTCAGCACCTGTGTCAAGTTAATGTAGTAATGTATATGTTTTATCATGAGTTTGATACTGAGGGCTAGACTAAGATAATTTTGAGTAGGATTTATAATGAGAAATTTTGGATGGGTGATAAAGTATTAGACATTGTAGATGAATTGATTCATGAAGTAACAAAATTAAGTAATCAAGGATCAATTCTATTCAATGAGAAGAATATTAAGAAAATTGTGATAGAAAACACCAAATCAACCTATAATGACAAAGAGATAGTAATCAGGCACATTAAATAGGATGATGTGAGATTTTTTAGTAATATTATTGCCACCAAGTAATGTTCTAGTTCAAGGGAAGATGAGTTACTAGCAATATTTGTACATGAAACATATTAGTTACGTGTTGAGAAAACTCAAGTAAAGCTATGTGAAATTCTAAGAATTCAACTAGTAGATAATATTGAGAGGAGAAGGAAAACAAAGAATACACAATTTAAATGTTAGTTATTGATTACATTTATATTTTTCTATCCTTTGAATATATTTCCATTCATGCCTATATCTGATTGGAATTATTAAAAGTGCACAATGGAAAATATTATATATTTGTATGGGATACATCCTATGGATAATATTGACAATAGTGCAATACTAATTGTGAAAACCTTTTAATCAGAGATGAAACAAAGGTCAATAAGTCCCAAGTTCATGGTTGAGAAGTAGAGCAATGAATTTGGCTTCATGGTAGATAGTGACTTCACCATCATGGAGGAATTCACTCCTGGAGTGATGTATGTAGATCCAATTAGATATGAGATTTTAAAAGAAGAAAAAGAAGAAAATGCATAAAGAATCCTGAATACATATCAAGATCCTAATAGTTTAAGGTTTGGCACATATGAAGAGAATATGAGAGTGGCTTATTAGTCTAAGATTGATAAAAAAGAAATGAAGAAGGTTGACAGTGAGATGAAGAATATTTGAAAGAAATAGAGATGACACACTAGGAATTTATTGATGGGAAACAAACTATATCCAAAATGAGGTAGATTGGATAGAAGGACGTTCTAGTCATTCCACCATTATTAGTTATGACATGTCCTAGCACCACACTATCAACACCTACACCATTAGTTACCACTATAACATAGTTTAAGTCAGCCCTTTAACACCATTAGTTACACTTGATCAACCTATGGGAGAATAACTTACTATAATTCATCTGCAATCATCCACACTTGCTAATACAAGCAGATCAACTAGATTGGTTTAGGTAAAATAAGAATAAGAAGAACCATCTAGGTCCAAAAGAGTTAAAGAGATGACCACTGGACCAAGAAAAATGTAGAAAGTGATAACCAATTATGAAGGAAAGGAAATGAGAGGACGAGGTACTCCACTTGAAGTTCAAATATATCAAGCACAACCACAACAACAATAGGAAGAAGATAGCAACAACAATTTTTTTTTTTGGAAATCTAAGATTGAGAACATGACTGACTTGATCTTGAATTAAGGTAATCTTAAAAAATTGGTTCAATATTATGATAGATACCTAGACTATGAGAAAATAAATTTGGATGTAACCATTATTCAATACATGATCAAGGATAAGAGGCCTTTATTCACAATTCATGGAGAATATCCAAAAAAAGTGTATGTAAGATTGAATGAAGTTCAGTTGAAGCAAAAGAATGAAGAGTAAACCTTGAGAGTTGTTGTTGTAAGAAGATGCTATAATGTAAAGAAAAATGAACAAATAGAAGGGGTCACACATAGACTTGACTCACTTGTGTGAGACAAGATGAGAGTTATAAGACTCATGGGATATCTAAAAGAAGGGGTCACAAGAGATACATAAGAACTTTTTAATCAACTATTGAGTGAACCTGAGAAGAGATTACATTGAAGAGGCTAGAAATGAAGTGATCACACCTTAATATACTACAACACCACCTAGTTTATGAGAAATGGATACTTCAATAGTAGCATAGACAATAGAGAATATTTCTACCATGAATGTAGAAGAAGTTAGCAAGGGAGTAGTAGAAAATGTTGAAGGGATAATTTCTAGACCACCACATATCACCATTGATGACAGTTCAAAGAACATTGATAGCACACATATTACTTTTGATGTAACAAATGATCCATTCAAGGATCATGATATTAATGTTGACAATTTGGCTACTAAGAACTTAGTTGATTATCCTAGCTTTGATGAAGAGAATGATAAAAGTAAAGAGATGGAAGAAGAGGAAGAGAAGAAAGAGGACGAATTGAAGAAAAAGTGAAAAATAATTGTATAGGAAACTTCCCACTTCACACCATTGCTAAGACATCTTGAGACCAAGAAAGAATCCATGTTTAGTCAGCAACAAGATGAACCAAATGAAAAAAATGACATTATAGAAGTTAGCTTGACACCTCAGCCTATACATAAACAAAAAAGTTTGACAATAAAAGTTTTCAAGTTTAGTTGGTTACACCAACCAAAGAATGAAGAAAGTAGGCTCCAAGTTCATCCAAGTCTCTATTAGAATCATTCTTGGCAAGCATGATGAGTAGAACACCTTTGGAAACCATAAGAGATGAATAAATTGAGATGTTTAGTCAACTATCAACATTTCCCACAAATAAAATCATTGAGAAAAGAAAGGACATCAAGATGACTCAAGAAATTCATGAGAAAGTGACAAATAAGTTGTAAGAAATCATCTTGGTCAAGGTTAATGAATCTGATCCATAGAAGAGAGAACAAGAGGTAATAAATATATGTGATAATCAATTTACCACTCTCCTAGAAGTTGCATTGACAAAAGCACAAGTTAGTCAGGATGCATAATTAGTTTGAATGTTATAAAACCATTTGAAATAGATAAGCTAGGTTATTAAGAGGGAAGGAGTGAATCATGAACCAATAAAACTTTAACTTAATTCACCAATTGATCCTTTATATAACATTTTGATCTAATTGCATGCATGAGAAAATGAAAGTTGTAAAACATTCATAACACTTTGACATAAGATATGGTGACCCAAAAACATTCCAAATAGAAACTAAAATTGGGGTGGGGATGACACCCACAAGATTTAGTACTATAGTATAAATTTGGCCAGTTAAGGCTTACAATTGATCACTTCTGATGATCTGCCCTATTAGGAGCAATGCAAATTGCTAAGTCCACCTTGTGAAAAGATTTACAAAACATACAATGAATTATGCACTTAGTAAAGAGATTTTTCAAAGATTGTTAAGTCTACTTGGTTAAAGGATTTAATTGATGCACCTATTAGGATGAACTAGTGGCTGATCTATGATCTACAACTCTAATTTACTGGTTGAGATTCTTTTGTAGTGTAAAGATCACCATGCTGTGATAAATAAATCTTTGCCATCCCTTATATTGCTTATAGCCTTCACAATTCACACTTTTTCTCTCTATATTCATTTCATACTTTTTTTTAATATTTGGATATGATATAATACATTACATATATACCAAACTAAATCAAAATTCATCAAAGTTGACTACAACATAGGTTTCCATCAAGATTAAAAAGTTAGACCAACTGTTAGCACTCAAGTTCTAATGATAAACTCAGTGATTTTTTGATACTTGAAAACCATTATCAAAACTTGACGTCATCATGCACTTGATAGACATAGAAGCTTGATTCATACTAATCACTTCTAAGTAGCTTGGACTTGGTCAATACTTGCATGACTCAGTGAGCACTATAAAACTCAACATATAAATTGAATCACTTGGTTGATGCTCCATGGCTTGGTCAACATTAACATTGTGAGCTTGATATAAAATGAATCACTTGGTTGCACACCTTGGCTTAGTCAACACTAGATTCACATCACTAGTACTACAAGCTGAGTAGATACTAGAGACCATAGTTGTCACTGTGCAACTCAATTAATACTATAAAGCTTGTTTAGTATTTTCCCTAATCAACTCAATAGATACTTCTTGTCATGAATTTCATAATGATTCTAGAGCTCAATAGTAATTGCATTACTTGGTTAACAATGCAAACTGCAAGATAAGCTTAGTAACAACTTACCCAATTGACTAAGTGTGAGTCACTAATAAAAAAATTTGACCTTAATGTCAAAAATACCCCCCTTTGGCATTAGTGACAAGAGAACTTATCAATACAAAGCTAAATTCTTAGAATTTCAAGTCCAAAACATTCTTTATCTCCTTTCTATATCTACAACTCATTAACATACTCTGTTTTTGAGATTTTTTTTAAATTTCTTTTGTAAAAGATGTTTTCTAATTACCTGACTATGCTACTCCCCCATACATATATCTCATATTATACTTCTCCCTCTTTCATATATATATATATACATACTTCTCCCCATTTTTGAAATAAATTCCAAAGATGTATACTACATGGTAATGCCAAAATCTAATAAGAAGTTAGAATGTACCTTCAAAATTAATGCCATTTTCTTCTCCTAGTTTTCTTGTAACACCTTTATTACATGACATGCAATCTATACTTCTACTGATAACTCCATCATGTGATCAGCTATGAATAAGTTATTGTCATGGATGCATGCCTTGGCATGTGCAATGTGTTTCTACAATGCATCCATGTTTGGAGGAATCATGCCTTAGATGTTTACAAGTGTGGCCCTGATCTTGACTTCTTTCCTTAATAATTTTTCTTGCAAATTTGTTAGATATCTGATATTTAAATAGCGAGTGGAACTAGAGCTTCGATTAAGTGATACTTGGTGTACACTTTCCTTCAAGTCTTAATCTATCTTAGATAATTTTCCCTTGATTCCTTGGGTAAAGATGGATGTATCACGCAACTTACTAAATAATGAAGTTATATCATTTTCAGATGTTTCCAATGGACTAAGAATAGTAGACAATTTTACTTGATTTATTGTAATTTTCTTTGCCACTTGTTCCAATACCTTGTTCTCAAATTTCCTTTTTGCTCTTTGTAGCAATTTTTCTTGTCCATTTAGATCTTCATTGAAGTTTTGGACAACTTTTTCTAAATAATCCAAAATAGGTTGTGTACTATCAACCTCAATTCTTAGTGCATTTACAAGTATATTCTTTACATCTTCAAGCACTTCGATTTCCTTGCTCTTCTCTCCTCTAAGTTTTTTTTGCTTACTTCTCTTTTGCAATAGTTCACCCATAATTCTCATTTGATTAGGATTCAAAGAAAAGATATCCTAATTTGGGATAACTATATCCTAATATAGATCAATCTCTTATTATTTGGCCTTAACCTTAATTGAAACTTTAGTACTTGATTGAGACTTGTTCTCAACTATCCTTGTACTACCCGAATGTGGACTAAAAATAATAGTATAAGTTGAGGGAATAGAAAAAAAAGTATATATTTCACTGATAGTAGAAATACCTTGTTGCTATATTATCAAATCTGATGATGATGGAGGTACTAGTTGTTTGGTAGATGAAGTGTTGATCACTTTAGTCAATGTAGTACTCAGCTGAACATGTGCAAAGATTGGTTGGATGCTTGGTGTTATAGTGGTTACCACAACCAACTCAATAGAAGCTTTCTTAGATCTTGATGGAATTAAAGCTTTTCTTAGAGAGTGAGGAAATGAGTGATTTACTACTACTACAATCTTCTCTAGGCTAGTTTCCTAAATACTTTGAATCTTAGGGAGATTTTACTCTATAGCTTTCTATTCTTCCTCCTCATTATTTAGATTTACATCTTTTGTTTCCACATCTTCTTCATCATCATTTTCATCATCTTCCTTTTCATCTTCATCATGTTTATCACTAACATGAACAAAAAAGTCACTCGGTTGATGTAGGTTGTAAATGTTCTTCCATGTGGTAGTGGCATATTTTACCACAGTTTTTGTCTTTCATCAGTACAAGACATGTGCTAAACTTGAGAATTAACTTTACTTGATTTATCTTAAAACATTCTTTCATCTCTTTTTCACTAAGACTAAATATGAGTTTACTTAGAGTCTATTCAAATACGTCTTTTTCTTTTTTTCTTGCATTCTCCCATCTAGGTTTGATTGCTTGCAAAAGGTCCTTAGGAATTTGCTAAACAAGTTGATCAGGTGAGTACTTCCACTTACCTAATTTTGACATCATTATGTCCTCAATCTACTTTTTCTCATCTACATTACTAGTTTCATATTTGAGAGATTTGAAATTTTCCATTCTAGCTCCTCCTTCTATTTCTTTTAATTTTTCTTGAAATGTAGGTGGAGGCTTCTTGAAGATAATTTTCTCAACATCCTCCTCACCTAACATCAAATTCCTTCTATATTTTGATGTCCTTCTTATGAATATTTTAGTTGATGACTTGGTAGGTCTAGTTATGATAACCTTACCTTTCTTTCTTATAGGCTCCTCTTCCTCAGATTTTGTTTCTTTTGCTTCATCCTCTGCTTCATCTTCTTCTATATCATCTCCCTTTCCCTCTGTCAGTAGGAGAGTATAACTTTTTTGCCTTAGTTTTGCTATCCTCTTTCCTCCTTCATTGATTTCTTAAGGAAGCTTAATTTCAAGTTCTATTCTTGCCTTAACTTGTTCATAAGTTCCAAAATATGGTACTTTAGGATCCACAAGCTCATTCGGGACAGCCTCAAAGATATATTTTGTATCATCTATGTTAACCTCATATTCAAGAGGCTTAACACTTGCTACCCTTGGTCTAATTGCCTAAATATACACTCTATCACAATATACCATGAAATAAATATCATCTTTGTAGTGTTCTACAAGTTTTTTTCGTATCTTATATCTATTATTCATCTTCTCTTTGAATGTATCAAAGTAGTTATCCATTATACTATCAAAATTTTCACCCATCTTTGCTATGAATTCATTTATTTGATATAGAATAGGTACATCTTTCCTCCATGCAACTATGCCTTTAGAAGAGAAATTTTTTTGCATGAAGAATAATAAACAAGTTATGAGTGAACCAAACTTACCCAGATTGTTCTTGGAACCTTTGATGCTTTCCATGTTCTTATTGAACTGATTCAATAACAACTTAGCAAGGTCAAATGAAATGTTATTCTTCACAACTTTTAGAGCCAAATCTACTACCTAACATGACACACTATTAAAACAACTAGAGCTATAGATTATGTGGGCAATCAAATAAATGCCAAATTTCAATTCGATTTCTATGATCCCACTTATCTTCATTCCTTTTCCATCCCTCTCAATAAGAGTTTGCTTCACTAGTTTAGTCTAACCTAGGGTTTTGGTCACCTTTTCTTGATTTAACATAGAAAGACTAGTAATTTGATGAATTTTTTTCCTTGTTATCAAAATAGGCTGATCCAACCATAACTTCCCATTTTGAACATGGCTCAATATAAACCTTATCCACTTTGCCTAAAAATCCCTTGGCATATGAAAAATATGTGCCAAGACCTTTTCTTCCAAATGTTGATGCTTAGGTTTTAGATATCTATTTATTCTTAACTCATTCAATGCCTCATGTATTTCATTTGTGCCTAGATCTTGAGTAGAGTAGTGATAATATGAGGATATATTGTGCATGAGTAATACCTAAGAAGGAATTTGTGATTGTGCACTACTAAGTCTAGTGATTAATCTTTGATTTGCAACTCTAATTTTTTGGTTGAGATTCCTTTGAAGTGTAAAGATCACATTCCTATGATAGATAAATCTTTGCTTTCCCTTACACTACTTGTAGCCTTCATAATTCACACTCTTTCTCTCTATATTCACTTCATACTTTTTTTTAATATTTGGATATGATATAATACATTACATATATACTAATCCAAATCACAATTCATCAAATTCAACTATAACATAGGTTTCCATCAAGATTACAAAGTTGGCCCAACTACTAGCACTTGAGTTCTGAAGACAAACTTGGTGATGTTCTGATACTCAACAACCATTTTCAACACTTGACATTGTCATGCACTTGGTAGACATAGAACCCCAGTTCATACTAATCACTTCTAAGTAGCTTAAACTTAGTCAGTGCTTGTGTGACTTGGTGAGAATTGTGAAACTTAATGTATAAACTGAATCACTTGGTTGATGTTCCATGACTTGATCAACACTAACACTATGAGCTCAATATAAAATGAATCACTTGGTTGATACACCTTGGCTTGGTCAATAGTATATTCAAATCAGTGATATTGCAAGCTTACTAGATATTGGATACCATGGTTGACACTAGGCAACTCAATTAATATTGTGAAGCTTGGATAGCACTATCACTGATCAACTCAGTAGATATTACTCATCATGAACTGCATAATGATTCTAGAGCTTGGTAGCAACTATAGAACTCAATAGTAACTAGATTACTAGTTAACACTACAAACTACAAGATAAACTCAGTAACAACTTAACTGATTGACTAAGTGTGAGTCACTAATAAACAAAGTATGAACTTAATGTCAACAGTATCAAAGAGTTAATAATATGTCTGATAGAGGGAAAGACTTTGTATGGATATTTTTCCCTATCATGACTAAATTAGATACATCACAGAAACACTAAACAAAAAATAAGAAATTTGCAAAATATTGTGAATGAACTATAACTACCCAATGTATAGTTTGAAGATTTGGAAAATTGAATTGGGAAAGTAAATGATGACATTGCTTATTTTAGATAAAGTAGAACAAGATAATGAACATATTTTCATTTTTGAGAGAGAACCTCACTTAGAAAATTAGTAATATTCAGAAGTAGTTGCATGAATTCCTTAAAGCTAAGGAATCATATGAGAAGTTTGTATATTGAGATTTGAATGCAATAGAGATAACATCCTATGATTTTGTGCATTAATCTATCTATTTGATGAAGAACAAGATTCATGGGATAAAGAGTTTACAAATTTGAAGAGAAACTTTTCTGATTGTATATCATGCCTATCCACCTAGTTAGCTTGATGTCAAGAAGGTAGAATTCCAAAATTGTGTCCCTTAAATAGTTTTTGGCATTCACCTTTGTCATTAATATTAAAGGGGGAGTAGTAGCATGTAAAATTGTATAATGTAAGGAAAAGTAGTATACATTATAAAAGGGGATATAAGGTATAATGTAAGGGGGACTATGTATAATGTAAAATATGGTATATAAATAGAAATGATCCACAATGTAAAAAATTTGTATGGCCATGTAAGAACTTCACACATTAAAATTTTGGGACTTAGCCAATTTTCCCATATGTTTCCATCAATGTCAAAGGGGGAGATTTTTGGAAATTTGGCTAAGTGGAGAGTATAGAGATACCACAAGGTTGTCATTTATGGAAACATATATGCTATATTTAGTGAGAAGTCTTTGGAGTTATGTTGTAGAGAAGATAACTCAAAAAATAAGTGTTATGAAGGTTAATTGTCACTAGAGATACCTTTTGTTGGAAATATTTAAGTCTATGCTAGGTTACTATGAGGGGAGGGGTGGATCAGTAACTTCAAAAACTTCTACCAATTTCAATTCTTGATCCAATAAACCATTTAACATTTAAGTTATCACATTTGATCTAATTGCATGCATGAGAAACTAAAAATATAAAAGCATTCACAATACTTGAACACAATGATTTGGTGACCTAGAAACCTTCCAAATAGAAAGTAAAATTGGGGTGGGGATGATACCCACAAACTTTAGTACTATAGTATAAAGTTGGCCAATTAAGGCTTACATTGATCACTTCTAATACTCTACCTTATTAGGAGAAAATAGGACTGCTAGTCCAACTTTTGAGAGGATTTGTAAACATAAAATGAAGTATGCACTCAGTAAAGAGATTTAGAAAAGACTATTAGGTCTACCTTGTTAGGATGAAGTAGTAGATCTCTAACTTGCAACTAAGTTTGATGATAGAGATTCGTTGATGTACCGATCACCTTTTTGTAATAGATTTATCACTATTGCTCCTTATGTTGATATGGCCTTTGCAATTCTTTATCTATAGCATTTATTTTGCATTTCAATTCTTACTCACAATACACATTCATTGTATTCCATGCATTAATTACTTCCACTAGACATGATAAAATATATCACACACACACACACACACACACACACACACACACACATCAATCCAATTTACAAAATTACAAAGTTGACCATGTCACAAGTTAACACAAATATTACAAAGTCAGCCCACATGAAGATACTTAGATTTTGAAGACTAACTTGGTGAGGTTCTAATACTCAACATCCACTGTCCCTACTTGGAATCATCATTCTCTTGTTAGAAATAGAAGCTCAGTCCATATTGATCATTTTCAAGTAGTCTTGAACTCGATCTGCACTGGTGACTTGGTAGATATTATACAACTTGGAAAATACTGAATTAATTGGTTACCATGGAGTACCTTAGTTAACACTATCTTCTCACCACATGAACTAAGTACTCAGTAGACACTACAATGCTTGATAACCACTAACTTTGCATCATAAGAACTACGAACTTGATATACACTGAACTGCTCAATTTGCACTACTAAACTTTACACTAATTGAGTCTACTTAGTAAACACTGTAGCTAGTTCAAAGGACTTGATAGAAACTGAAGAAGCTTAGTGGCTACTGAATTTGAATAAGTGTATGTGTCATTAATAACAAACTTGACTGATATTTCAACAATCTCCCCCTTTGGCATTAGTGACAAAAGCTCTTATTAGCCCAAAACTGAATACCTTGTATTCATCACCATGTGATACTAGCTTGGTCTATTTTGAGATTTTTCAAAATTGATCTTTGTAAGATATATACATAGGATATCTACATCATAGCATATTTCTCTCCCATACTATGATCTATTATGTACATGCAACTATTCACTTATATAGATTTCTCCCCCTGTGATTCTGCTCTTTTCTCTTTTTAACTTTTCTCCCATATCTTATCCCTTTTAACTTTTTTCTTCTCCCCCTTTTTGATAGTATTGTCAAAGATTTATTCAATTTATTTACATGGAGACCCCAAAATGAGATAATAATTTAATGTGTACCTTGAGGGTAGTTGCCAATGATTTAACCCAGTTTTCTTGAAGAACCTTACATGTCTAAATGGAAATCTATACTTTAGCTAACTATTCAATCATGTGGTTAGCAACATAGAAGTTGTTATCATGAATCATGGTTTTTGAATAAACAATATGTTTCTACATAGAGTCCATGACAGGAAGGATCATATTTTGTATATCAACTAGTGCGGAACAGATCTTTGCTTCTTCTCTTAACAACTCTACTTGCATGTCTATTAAAAATATGATCTTCTTAAAATGTGTAGAGCTTGAACTAGGTTCAAGTTGCAACTACTAAGCCCTTGGCTTAAGATCATTATCAATTTTGGACAATTTTTCCTTAACTTATATGGTATACTTGGTAACATCACATAGCTTTGCAAAAAGTGATAACACATTAGAACAGGATGCCTCAAGATTAACCAAAATTGTTGATAATTCAACTTGATTAACAATGATTTGCTGAGAAATGTGCTCCAATACGTTATTATTGAATTTCTTTTTTTCCTTTTCAATCAACTTATCTTGTCCTTCTATGTGCTCATTAAACTTTTGGACTACCTCCTCAAGCTGAAACAAAATAGGCTGAGAAGAATCAACCTCAATTCTAATAGCCTTGAATAAAATATTTTTAGTATCATCTAATATCTTGTATTTTCTATCTCTTTCTTCTCTTAATCTTTGCTACTTGACCTTTTTCTGAAGAAGTTCACCAACTATATGCATTTGGTCTATAGAAAGATTGTGGAAATCACATTTGGGAATTTCTATTTCCTTATCCAAATCTATATCTTCTTCTTTCTCTTTTCCTTTCAAAAATTTTATACTTAGTTGATCCTTAGGCTCAACTATCCTTGCACTTGTTGCTTTAGTATCTAGAATAGAAATAATAGTGGACATACTTGGGCTTGCAATAAAAATTGTTATAGCACTAACTGGTGGAATACTTACAGAGATGCTAGAAGAATCCAAAATTGATGAAGTTGAAATTATAGAATCCAAAACTGAAGTAGACAAAACTAGAGTGCTTACCATGGATGAGCTCAAAATTGAAGAAGTCAAAATTGGAGAGGAGATGACTGAAGAACTTTATTTGATAGATGAAGAGGAAGATCATAGCTCAGTTGATGAAGTGGAAGTCACTTCTATCAATGATATGCTAGTTTGTGTTGGTGCAAAGAGTTATTGGACATTCGATGCATCTGATGTAGTTACAACCAAACTTTCTTAAGCTACCTCCATACTTGATGTTGTCAAAGATTTTCTTAGGGAGTGAGGAAGTGAGGTAATGACTATAGCTACTATCTTTACAAGGTTAGTCTCCTCATCATCTTCCTTTTCTTCTTTGGTAGCTTCTACACATTGCTTCTCTTCTTCTTCCTTTTCTTTGGCTTCTTGCTCCTTATACTCTTCATAATCAATAGTAACATAGTGAGTTGATCCTTCATCATCTTATTCATTCTTCCCTTCTTTTCCTTCATCATCCTTTACATCAATTGGATATTCACTTGGCTTATGAATATGGTAAACATTCTCCCAAGTGTTTGTAGCATTTCTCACAACATGCTCTATATCCTTAATAAAAACTAAACAGGTATTAAATCTTAGAGTCAATTTTTCTTCATTTTTCTTTAAAGAATCTTTTACCTCAGCATTTGATATGCTTGGTAGTAGCTACCTCAGGGTTTTTGCATATATGTCGATTACTATTTGCATTGCAAACTCTCATCTTGGCTTTATTTTCTCCAATAATTTATTAGAGATTTGAGAGGTGATATGGTCTGGTGAATACTTCCATTTGCCCATTTTGGTTAGCACCAACTCTTCAACTTGTTTTTGCTCTACCTCTATCCTTGTCTCATACTTCAAGGATTTAAAATTTTTTATACTAGCACCTTTTTCCATTTTCTTTAACTTTTCTTCAAAGGTGGGAGGAGGTCTGCTAAGTACAATGTTACATCCTCTCTTCCTAGACCTCCTTGTGAAGATTGTAGTGGATGCCTTTGTAGGCTTGGTGATGATCACCTTGCCCTTTTTCTTCAAATGTTCTTCTTCTTCTTCTAATTCTTCTTCATCCTTTACTTTCTCTTCATCTTCATCTTTAATCTTGGTTAACATGAGAGGTGCGCTAGATTTTAGTTTGGCTATCCTCCTCTTTCCTTTATTAACCACCTAAGGTAGCTTGATTTTTAGCTCTATTCTTTCCTTTTCCTCTTCATAAGTACCAAAATAAGGGGCCTTGAAATCCACAAGTTCATTGACAAGGTATTCAATGATATCCTTGGTCTCATCAATGTTTACTTCATAACCAAGAGGCTTGACCCATATAGTTCTAGGCTTGACTGCCTGGATGTATACCTTGTCACAATCAACCATGAAGCACACATCATCCTTGTAGTCCTCAACTAACTTCTTAGGTATCTTGAACTTGTTGTTCATTTTTTTTGAACACATCAAAATACTTGTCCATGATGCTACCATAGTTTTCTCCCATTTCTACAATGTATTCATTTATTTGGTACAATACTAGCACATCCTTTCTCTAGATTATAATGCCTTTGGAAGGGAAAAACTTCTGAACATAGAAGAATACACATGTTAGAAAAGAACCAAATTTTCATGCTTTATTCTTGGAGTTTCTAATGCTTTCCATATTCTTATTGAATTTTCTCAGTAACAACTCAGTGAGGTCATGAGACAAGTTATTCTTCACCACTTTGTACACCAAGTCTATAGCTTCACATGATACACTATTGTGATGGATTGAATTGTATAACTTGTGGGCTATAACATGAAAACCAAATTTGAGTTCTACATCTATAACACTACTTATTTTCATGCCTTTTACATCCCACTCAGCTAGGGTTTTCTTTTCTAATTCAGCTTGACCTAGGGTTTTGGTGGTTTTGGCTTTGGCAAGCATGAGAAGGCAAATGATTTGATGAATCATCTTTTTCGTAATCAATATTGGATGCTCCAACCATAATTGACCATTTTCCACTCAGCTAAAAATATACCTAATCCATTTTATTTGAAACTCTCAGGGCATATGGGGAATATGAGTTAAACGTTTTGTTTCCAAATGTTGATGCTTGGGTTTCAAGGTTCCATCAACACATAACTGAGCTAGGGTATCATCCATCTCAAGAGTACCAATTTATTGAATTGTGCATTTAAAGTGAGTTCTAATGTCATTAAAAAGAAGTACCTTGGGAGGGATTTGTGATTGAGCTCTATTGGGGTCTAGGGTTTTTGCAACCGCAGGCACAAGCTTGAAGTCTGACACCTTCCATTCAACACCACGAAAGAACATATCAGAACCTTTCTTTTTGTTGCTACTACTGCTAGATGCCATTTTTCTTGGTAGCTTGAGAGAAATTTGAAAATAATTGTAGGAAATTTTCTCAAGTCACTTGATCACACAAAAAATAACACTTTGCAATAGCTCTCTAAAATTCATGGTGAAAAATGAATTTTCTTCCATGTCTTTTGTCAAAATTTCATTATTAACACTCAATAAAAAGGTAGATGAGTTATCATAGTGCTGAAGAGGCTATCATCCACTACTCTATATTGATCACTCAGTGAAGTCTTCATGACTCAGTAACCATAAGTGCCTTCATTATTTCAAACAATGCTCAGTAGAGAAGGTAACTCGATAATGACTGATATAGATCTTGCTTAGTGATCCCTTTGTATATAGATTTGGATCTTTGTCACCTTTTAACTAGAACTAATTATGATGTCTTCTTTGATAGCCTAGTTCTAGTTCCTCCTCGAGAACTTAATTAGAGGTGGTATAGTCACCTAGTTCTTGAGTGGCTTGACCATCATTTCTTAGACTAGTATCCTTAGTAGACTTAAGAATCCATTGCTATCTCATCTACTTTTGAATATTATTAGCTTTTTCCTTATTCTTGTCTTCAATCTTATCATTATTCATACAATTCTTTGCAATATGACCATGTTTTGTACAAATGTAACATCTTATAGTGGTATCTCTTTTCCTCATATGATGTTTAACACAATTCATACCAACATGTCCATATTCTCCATAGTAATGACATCTATACTAGGTATTGTAATCCCAACCAAATATTGCCTTGACAATTTTTTCTACAAGATTCAATGTTTTTTTTTTGCATTCTAATGCCTTGTGTCCATGTTTCTTGCATTTATGACAATTGCTTTCAAATTTAGGTTTCTCTTTGCATTCATTAGCCCTATGACCATGCTGGTTATAGTTGTAGCATTTTCCATTGAATTTTTCTTTTCCATTACTCCAACATTTATTTGATATATATCCTATCTTACCACAGTGATTGAAGGTAGGTTTTTGATTCCTTTAAGCACCTTGTTCAAAGGATTCACCTTCTTCTTTGTATCTAATTCCTGCTTTTCCTTTTTTCCTATAGAAGTTTTGTTCATTCAGTTGAACCATGTCTGCTTGAGATTTCATCATTCTTTCATTGATTTGCTTCTTAGTGTTTAGGTCATTTTTCACCAATTTTTTTTTTAATATTTTAGCCCATTTCTTATTCTTTCATTGATTTGTCTTTCAAAATTTAGATCATTTCTTAATCTTTCATTGATCTATTTTTGGCTCATGATTTCTTCATTTGCATTGGAGAGCTAATCAACAAGGTCTACATACTAAAGGGATTGGTTCTAGATCTCATTGTTTCTTCCATACATTTCTTCTTTTATCTTGTTTCTTTGTTCCAAGACTTCACATAACCTTAGTGATAAATTTCTTGTTCTCTTTTCAACTTTCTTACTTCTTGTAGGGAACCATTTTTCTCTAGGAGCTCTTTGATTGCATTATTTTCTTCATCTAAATTGCTTGAAGGAAAAAAATCTTCAATTCTTTCTTCAATTTAGAGATGATCATTAATTTGATTTGTAAGTTCCTTTCTTCTTTTCAGGGATTAGGAAAGTTGCTCCTTAGCTTTCTTGAGTTGGGCAATGACCATTTCCAGATCCAACTTTTCATTGTCAATAGCTTTGTCAAGTTTGAATATCTCCATATGCTTAATCTTTTCTCAAGTTGTTAAACTTTCTCCTTGAGAACCAAAATGCTCTGATACCAATTTTTGGAAATATTCAAGTCTATGTTAGGTTACTGAGAGGGGAGGGGTGAATTAGTAACCTCAAAAAATTCTAACAATTTCAATTCTTGATCTAATAAACTATTTAGCATTTAATTTATCACATATGATCTAATTTCATGCATGAGAAACTAAAAATATAAAAGCATTCACAATACTTGAACACAATAATTTGGTGACCTAGAAACCTTCCAAATAGAAAGTAAAACTGGGGTGGGGATGATATTCACAAACTTTAGTACTGTAGTATAAAGTTGGTCGATTAAGGCTTACATTGATCACTTTTGATGATCTACCCTATTAGGAGAAAATAAGACTATTAGGTCCACATTGTGAGAGGATTTGAAAAAATACAATGAAGTATGCACTTGATAAAGGGATTTAGAAAATTTTGTTAGGTATACCTTGTTAGAGGATTTCGATTGGTTCACTTATTAGGATTAAGCAGTAAATCTTTGACTTGCGACTGAGTTTGCTAATAGAGATTCCTTGATGTACTAATCACCTTTCTATGATAGATTTGTTGCTGCTACTCCTTATGTTGATATGGCTTTTACAATTCTTTATCTACTACATTTATTTCACAATCACATTCTTAGTTTGCTATATACATTCATTGTATTCCATGCATTAATTACTTCCACTAGATATGATACAATACATCACATATACATATACATATACATATACATATACATATACATATACATATACATATACATACATACATACATACATACATACATACATACATACATATACATACATACATACATACATACATACATACATACATACATACATACATACATATACATACATACATACATACATACATACATACATACATACATATATCAATCCAATTTACAATATTACAAAGTCAACCCACATGAAGATACTCAAGTTTTGAAGACTGACTCAGTGAGGTTTTGATATCAGTATCCACTGTCACTGCTTGGCATCATTAGGCTCTTGGTAGATTTAGAAGCTTAGTCCATACTAATCACTTTCAAGTAATCTTGAACTCGGTCTACACCCGTGACTCAGTAGATATTGTGCAACTTGGTAAACACTAAATTACTTGGTTACCATGTTGTAGCTCAATTAACACTATCTTCTCACTAGATAAACTAAGTACTTGGTAGGCATTGCAATGCTTGGTAACCACTAACTTTGCATCATAAGAATTGCAAACTTGGTATACACTGAACTACTTGGTTTGCATAGGTAAACTTTTCAGTAATTGAATCTGCTTAGTAATCACTAGAGCTAGTTTAAAGGACTTGATAACAACTAAAGAATCTCAGTGGCTATTGAATCTAAATAAGTGTATGTGTTGCTAATAAAAAACTTGACTAATATGTCAACACCTTTTTGATAGGTGAGCTTAATAGAGAGTGAATCAACACACACACACTTGTGGAAAGATAGTATAGAATATGAGGACTCAATATCTCAAAGAACATGACATCAATAATGAGTTGTATAGACATAGATATCAACAATTTAGTAGTTATAGTCATGTACAAGAAGAACATAATAGAGGCAAGGAAATGGTAAGTTGTGTTGACCAAAATAATTACTTAAATATTATTAGATGAAATCCTAGATGTTAACCCTAACTTAACATCAAGAGACTTTGTGTTTTGGGACACATGTGAAGACATAAAGGTTGACAAGAGAAATCAGATAGGTATAAAGGAAAGAGTTTTGTATGTGAAGTTATGTGATGACTATGTCATTGTATTATGATAATTTTAAGATGTGAAATTTGTGTTAGAGTAGAGAAAAGGTAGTATATGTGAATTTGTGTTGAGAACTACAAAGGACAAATCAAATATTAAAGATATCAAGACTGTCAAGAGGTTTTATATATATACATTTGTGTACATAATATACCATTTTATATGCATGTTTGAGAAATGGGCCCATCTTGCTAATTTTATTTTTAATACCAACTCCTAACGTGGTTGAGGCTTGTAACAAGTTCTAGTCCTCTAACAATGACATATACACTATACAGATGTAATAGACTTCTAACAGGGTCAATATCTTTCATAAGATACTTTTGATTAGTGGGTCATTCTTTGGGTACCATCCCCACCATGGTTTTCCCATTTCTAGGGTTTCCCTAGTTAACAAATCATGGTGTTATGAGTTGCATTGTGTTACTACTATGTTTAATTTTTAGTTTGATTACATATAAATGTATTAATATAGTCAAAGATATATATAGTTGGTCAAAAGTTTGTGAAATACTGATTCACCCCCCTCCCCCCTTCTCCTTATTTTCTATATCTAATAGAGGTATTCCTACACATATGTGCAATATATATGCTCTTTTGTTCCATATAGTATAAAAAATATAAGGAATGTGAGGAACTAAATTTTTAGACTAGGTCTAGCAAGTTGCCCATGCCCCTCAGAATTTAGTTCATCACATTCATTTTCACATCCATATCTCCTACAACATTCTAACATAGAGATTGCAAACTCACAAGGAGAAGATTACCAAATCCAATACTCCATTAAAATTATAGGCACCTAGAAATTTAATTCTTTCCACACACATTCAAATAGTAAACATAATATCTTAACTCACATTATTAATTTTTTTTTTCTATATTCAATTTCATGGGATTATCAAAGTGCAAAAAGGGAAAAGATAAATCCATATTTGGAATGAGTCTCTTAAATCTATAGAAGCCTGATCATCCCTCATGGTTCTTGATCTCTATTGCCTTCAACTATAGTCTTCTACCTTTATTCATAGATATTCTTTATGATTTTGTTTCTAACATTTTTCTAAGAATTTTCTTTATAGTTTTGTCAGATATTTCCTCCCTTTCATTCTTGTAAAGGAAAGAGTCATTGAGAATGGTTGCTATTGTTATAATGGGAAACCTATATGGTTTGATTAATTAAATCTAACATTTATTAATTAATTATTTTAAAATTTATTTAATTGGCCAACTAGTTTATGGGGTTTCTATGTTGTCATGATACTCTTATTCAAATAATTCACATGGTTTACTGGTAAAGTCTCTACAATCTCACATAAGAGGTGAAGGGTTGAACTCCCATTGCCTTTTACTACTTTTTATGTTTCATCTTATCTCTTATTTACAACTTACAACTTATTTCTCTTTCTAAATTTCTCAAAGAATATAAGTGGTGAGATTACGGATAGAGGAATTAGTAGGTGGGAAGTCAAGTGTTGAAGAGTTCAAAAGGGTTATTGTGTATTCCTCTTTAATTTAATTTGATTTAATCTGATTACTTTTGGTATATATTTTTTTCTTTATCCATTTACAAAGTTGATTAAACTAATTATGACCAAATAGTCTATTTGAACTAATACCAAACATATACTAACTCTAAATGTATATTTATTTAGGAATATATGTGTGCACCCATATATAATTGGATAGATATACTTGATTAACCTATACAAAATTCATGAGATCAGGATCACCAAAAAATCAAAAATAAAATATTAAAATATCAAAGCACTATCTCAAGATCAAATTTCAATATGAAATCACCAGTGTAAAATTCAATTATCGCAATACCAAACTAGAGGAAAGAATCCCAAAAGATCCCAAAATCATAGATAACTCCCTAATTAGGAATTATAGGCCTAGATTTCCTATATGAATCATGTCTCCATCTCCCTTTTAGCAATTGGTTCAAGGATTTTGAGGCATGCTTAGACCTATGTAGCCAAGTGGAGTTGATGCATGGTACCTTCTCACACATCCATCACCAATCCACAAGATTAAACACATCTTCATTACACACACACACACACACACACACACACACACACACACACACACACACACACACACACACGTACAAACACACAAACAAACACACAAATAGTAATAGACAAGGAAGGAGGAGTTCAACATCATGTAGCACTCACAAAAAAGTCACTACAATTGCCTATTCTAATCCAAAAGATACATAAAGAAGAGTAAAAATGAACATACATAAGGAATCATGGGTTAGATTGCTAATCTTAAGATCAAATGATAATGAAAACATTATAAAGAATGCATTGAAAGCATAAATAATGAATTTAAGATATCATATAAGGCATGACACAAATAATTCATATACCTAATCTCCTAAAGACATTATATATGACATGATCAAGTGTCTATTCCAAAGCAATATCCAACATCATAAGAAATAAAGTATGTGTATGATGAGTATAAAAATGTTTCTAAACATATTATAACATAGGAACCTAGTTTATTACTAGTTTCTGAGTAGATAGGTACCATTATTTTGTGTTAAGAATTTGGGATGTTATCTTATAGTATTATGTACACATGAATTTGTAAAGTTGTGAAATCAAGGAGTACTAGAAGTAACCTTATCTCCAAACCTAGTCAAAGTGTACTTATACTATCTTCAAAACCCTATTATACTTGTTAATATAAGAGGGGTATTAAATCCCCCACCCCTCAAATTTGACTTACTCATGGAAGTCATCAAAATCATATTATTGGATTTCAAGGTAACCTACATTAGGTAAACTAATTGATCATAATTAAATGCAATCATTTATTAAGATGAAACATTTCTTATATGGAGTTCCTAGATGCATGTTCATAACCATATTTATTTCCATGTATTAGTTATCTAACTTACTTAATTAGATTCTAGGATTTTCGCTTCCTTCACTAGACCTGGTGAAAAATCCTTTGTTCTTAGTTATATCTAAAATACTAGTTCATTTATTGATACAATTTATCTAGTGACCTTATTTTTTTCTAATATCTATTATTCAAAAATATGAAGAGAAAATTCATAAGTATTGATTTGTATGATAAATAATTTTAATCTCATATTCCTACACTACTTTATTTATGATTTCCTAAAATAAACATCAAGACCAAGTAATTTAATCAAAAGTGAAGGTGCCAGTTCTTAACTATAGTTATGTTTTTATACTATGAAGTCATGTACTACTAAAAATAATCCTATTGAGAACAAACTTTATCTAGTTAAAGGTACTCATTAAAATTCAAGGAGGAAATAATAAATCATTTCAAAGATATTGTCTTTACATAAATCTCTTGGTTTTTAAATAGATAAGGAGTTATTTCTTCTAAATTTTCTATTCATTAAATGTCATATATCTATTAATCTTAGATTGGTTTTAACATATGAGTGACAACACACTTAAGTCATTTACAAGATGGAACCTAGCTCATTCCAAACAAGTAATGTATGTCGAGTGAGGTAACCAATAAGTGCCGAGTGGATAGTCGATGCCAAGTGATTAATAGATACTGAGTCATTCAGAGGTTGAGTTACATCATTGAAGATACGATGGATTCCTAGCATCAGAGACTTCAAGTGTTGAGTAAACTAGTTTTGGACATAGTTATCTATAATAGCACAAACTTTTATGTAAACTATTTTTGATTTGACTTAAGGATTCTTTTTTATTCTAGATGATATGAATGAATCTATATTGAGGATCCCTATACAATACATGCAACCAATTAGTTAAAAGGATGGATTAAGTAGAAAAATGGATGAATCACAATCGTTGATTCATACCTAACCCTAAGTCACCCAGGTCTTCTTAAGGAAGGCAAACCCTAAAACTTTGTATGTGTAAAGAGAGAAGTTTGCATGTGGAAATAACACATTCATGGTGGCTAAGGAGTTGTGAATTGGGATATGCATTGTAGAATAAGTTAGAGGATAAAAGTGATAAATCTAATCATAGAGGGTCAAAGATACATGCAAAGAGGTGATTTGTTATCTAGCAGTAGAGTGTTAACTGCAAGACCATTTCTTGAGACATTCTAATAGGAAAATTAGTTAAATATCTTAATAAAGTAGTCCCAATGGGCTATTCTAAATCCTTTAATATGTTTCTTACTTCATTATAAGTTTAAGTCTTTTAATCAGGAACACTTTTGATAGGGTTTTGAAATGCTTTAATAGGGTAAGATCTAACAATCTTGTAAGCCTTTAATAGGGAAAACCTTTCATAGGGTAGATCATAGTTTATGATCAAACATTATAAACTTCATTGGATACACTTTACAACTATAGTAGTAAAGATTTGTGGGTGTCATCCCACCCCAATTTTACCTTCTCATTGGAGAGTTTTTGGGTAAAAAAATATATTGTGTGATATATGTGTTGAATGTTTGTTTGATTTCATGCTATGGATGAACTTGCTTAGTTTGGTATTTTAGTTTACATGCAATTTGTGAGATGGATGTGTGGTGAATGATTTTATGGTTAAAGTTTTGAAGGACTAATTCACCTCTCCCTCTCAAAGTTTTCTTTCCCTATTGTATTTCCCAACAATAGGTATAAGAGCCTTGTTCTCTTGAAAGGAAGATTTGCAACTTTGAGGAAAGATCTTGAAGATGGAAGTCTACAAGTTGGAAAAGACTATTGAGAATTAGAATATTGAAATCCATCTTGCCCTACATCATTTGAATGAAGCAAGAGATGAGTTGAAGCACTCATTAAAGAGAAGGAAAGAGATAGCTATTTTGGAGAATGACACACATTACCAAGAGGAAGATGCTACTAAATTTTTTGTAGATAGAAACTCAAGTGAATTTGATGCAATAGTTGTAAATCTAAGAGAAAAGAATGGTGCCCTAACTAAAGAGGTCAAAAATATTAAGATAGAACAAGAACTCCAATGAGTATTTCTATGTGAGGTAACTGAGCATAAAAAGAAAGTTGAGGAAGACAAAGTCATAATTGAAGATGACAAAAGGATACTAACCAATAGAATGGAAGAGAAGACATAAGATGTAAATAGGATTGCCGACATGAAATTGGAAACAATGAATCAAACAATTCATGAATTTAATGGAAAGGATATTGAGATCACAACCCTGAAGTTGAAGAATGAACAATTGAGAAATGATCTAAAAAGAGAAGAATAATTTGCTAAAATTTTCAATAGACTAATGAAGCCATCAATTATTTTGAGTAATTGGTGAGATCTACTAGATCCAACAATGCTACTACTAGATTGGGTTACACCAACATTGAAGAACGATAATCATCTAAAAGTGGTGAATAAAGAAACACCGAAGGTAAGAACTAGAAACATTCTTGTCATAATTATGGAAAAATAGGTTATACAACAAATGTTTGTAGGAGCAACAATGAAAATCAAAACCCTAAGAATAAATTCATGGGTAACTTTCACAAGTGCAACAATTAAGGACATCAGGCACATGTATGCAAGACCAAGACTACAAGTACATGAAGATTTGAAGGTTAATACTACAACTATAAGAAGTATGGACATAGAGCATATGAGTGTAGATCCAATTTTAACTGGTCATCAAAAAAGAAAGCTAAGGCAAGCCATACTATCAAATCCTACAATTGGAATTAAAATACAAAGTATAGTTGTCACTATTGTCAAATTATGGATATGTTGCTAAGAATTATATTAGAACATATTTCAGAAGTTACTATAGTAGATGATTGAGTTAAACTACATGTTTTAGGTATTTGAAGACTAGTCACATCAACATAAATTGTCCAACAAGGTCAAAATAACCTTGCAGTGAATTCAATAAATTCTAATGAAAGGTTGATGTTGAAGAAGTAAAAGTGGAGATGAAAAAGAAATAGAAGAAAAATGAAGATTGTAGCACATCAAGTTTAGATGAGATCACTTCATCCAATAGATCAGATGATTATAGCACCCCCATCTAGGCAATCAAGAGGTATCTATGGGACTAATATTTAGAAGTTTAATAATACATCAGTTCTAAGGACTTAGTTTTGAAAAGATCATATATGCATGAAGTAAGTGTTGAGCTATTGATTTGCATGATGCTTAATGGTAGGAATCCTTTCAAACTCCTCTCTTGAAAAGCTAATTTTTCATGTTCCCTTTTCAAATAATTAAAAAAGAAAATCTTTGCTAAGGCAGGCAGGCCCAAGAAAGTGAAGTTTCGAAAAAAGGGGGTTAATCTTTGGAAACCGTTGGACTAATAAATGAAAATTATTATTAAAATAAGTTTCATTAACCTCTCTTGGATGTGAGTTACAGTTATGCCCTCTTTTAAGGGGTTTGGAGGCATTTTGGGCTCATTCCAGAACTTGATTTTTGCTCAATCTTTGTTATTCTTCAGAGGCTGCCAAACCTGTGGAGAAGGAGACCCAAGGACGGGAGTTTGCAGGTTTCCAGGGAGACCCAAGAATGGGAGTTTGCAGGTTTTCAAGAAGGCTAAGGATGGGAGTTTGAAGCCATTCCATGTGCATGCTCATACAGAGTTTGCCTTTGTGCTGAACAGTGTAGATTGGTGGGTTTTTGGGTGTGGTTTTTTGCATGAGTTTGGTGTTTTCAGTCGAGCATTTCATATCAGTTTTGGTTGCTGCTGTATTTTAGACTTGAAGCTGTTAAAATAGAGCTGAACATATATATTGGGACCTGATTAAACTTCTGAGATAGTTTATTAGTGTTTTTGTGGTGTTTTCGGGCATTTTTGTGTTAATTTCGGGAGCCCGATGAGCATAGTTTTTGTCCTACATTTGTGAGCTGTTTTGTAAAGGCTATATAGATTTGGAAATGAAATTTTATAGGCATTTATGATTCTCAAATTTCTTTAAAAATTTCTACTTTCAGATTTATTAATAATAGGTGAAGCTGTGAAGCTTTTTGGCACTATTTTCGACATACCCGATTTGGGGTTTCTTGAGAAATTTGGAGGATCTTTGTGATATTAGTTGTTTGATCTTAAAGATCTAATTAAAGGTTGGAAATATCATACAAAAATCAGAAAAGGGACATTTTAGTGGTATCAGAGCCATGATCTTGCCAGCCTGAGGGTTTGTAGATGTTGCAGGTTAGTTTTGACAACTACCCAGATCTTGCATGTCAGTTTTGACAACTACCCAGATTTTGCATGTCATAATTTATGGTTGCATGTTTCTTATAATTAGATGCATGTTAAAATTTATGGTTACATTCTACTTCTAATCATTTTCATGTTAGTTCTTGGTGAATTTGGTGGTTGTAGAAGTTTGCATTTCAGTTTTGACAAGTACCCAGATCTTGCATGTCAGTTTTGACAACTACCCAGATCTTGCATGTCATAATTTGGTGGTTGCATGTTGCTTCTAATCAATTGCATGTCCAAATCTATGGTTGCATGCTACTTCTAATCATTTGCATGTTAGTTCTTGGTGCTTGAAGAAGTTATATCCTATTGGGGTTACGCTCTACTTTATCCAGAATGGACAGGTATAGTACAGAGTCTTAGAGGGAACGATCTTGGACAATTGATAGCTAGAGTCAAAATAGTAGAAAGGATGGTTATTTAGACATTCGAGATAAACTTATGAAAATAAGCCATGACATGTTTAAACAGTTGGTTGAGCACCACCGTATAAATGACATGTTATCTGACCTAGCTAAGGTGGATAAGTTGACTGGATTTCTATTTGGCAGATTTTCTCACAGGACAGATGACACAATTCCCAAGAACTTGCATGAGGAGTTTGAGAAACTAGCTGATAGCCAGGTAGAGGTCTCAGATTCTACTCTACCACAGGAGGTGGTGGGAAAGGATATCACACAGATTGATAGTAACAGTCAACTTGATACTCAAATTGAGACAATTGTTTACAGGTCGTCAAAAGGTGATGCCACAGGTATTCAAGATGGTATAGTTACAACAGGTAGTGACTATAGTGTAGTGGGTTCAGATGATGATTATGAGGATGTTGTTGTGCAGGATGGTGAGATACCTGGTAGAGATGAGCAGACATTGAGCATTCATGACTTTGTTGAGAAAGAGTACCAGGCACAGTTAGATGCTTCATCACATGAGGTTGAGGCTGGTAGTACTTCACATGATTTGTCCAGCCAGCTGAAGGTGAACCAAGATAGTATTGTGACTTCATTATCTCATCATGATAGGTATGTGGAGTTAGTTGGTATTGGTCATATTACTCAGGTGAGGAGTTTGCTTGAGTTACCACTTGATTCTAGTTTACGGATATGGACTCGAGATTGTTATATTGGCATTTGGGATTCAGTTGACTGGAGATCTTTAACACTTTTTGGTAGTAGTGTTTGTTTGGGTACTATCATGGATTTGATTAGCAGATTACACGGTGTTGTCTTTTCTTGTGCCAGTATCTTGTTTGATGTTGGTATTAGTTTTTATACACCAATGTTGGGCTTTGTTCATATATCCAGTCGACCATACTTGCTGGAATGTGTTGATGATATTTCATATTTGGCAGTGTGTATAGATGAGTCCCAGGATCATATTGGCATTGATGACATCCAGGAGGATGCAATGGGCAGTTTTGAAGACTTAGTTTCCTTGGGTACAGAGGAGTTGGACAGCAATGCTAATGTTTTTGATACTCCGTATGTTGATATGAGCTTTAGATTTGATTCATAGGATATGGATGGTAATACTCTAGAGACTAGTAACTTTGAGGACACTCCTTCAGACAGTGCATCAAAGGAGGTTTGTAGGAGATAGTCAAGCCAGTGCCATCATGTGTCTAATCAGTTGAGAGTTAGTGACCAAGACATTGCTATCACTTGCCAACATTTCGATGCCGCTCGTCAGTTGTTAGCAGTTTATGGATGGGGTTCTCCTACTAGTGATGAGCAGGGAGGAAGTTATCTTTCCTTGACAGAGATCCACTCTTTATGGGAGGCTATTCAGATTTTGAGACAAAATTATATGCAATTGGTAGCCGACAGAGATTATCTTATGGAGTGGGGCAATACAGCATATGATGCATTGTTGGCCAAGGAAGATGAGGTGAGTGAGCTTACTGAGCAGCTTGATGTGACTTCTAAGATTCTTGAGAGTACACAGTTGGCTCTCAAGGAGTCACAGATTCATTTGGCTAAGGTGACCATGGAGTTAGAGCGACTACAGTCTTTACCTAATTCTATACAGTCACAAGCTATGGTGTTTGGTGATCCGAGGATGTCCATGGCCGAGATTGTTAGAGACAGTGGAGATGGGGATGCATCCATCCTTGATACTAACATTGGCATATCAGGTTCATTCCCACTAGAGTCAGGTTCAATTGAGTTGGGTGTTGTAGTAGATTTTTGTGGTGTGCCTGACATGGTGGTGACCTCTAGTACTAATGGCACGAAGACTAGAGATGTTGTATCAAAGACCATGTGTGACATTGGTGAGCTGATAGTTGGCATGGTTCCTACTAGTAATACTACTCCCTTCGCAATGTCTTCAGAGGTAGTAGTCAGTTCCAACTTGGTTAATGATCGATTGCAGTTAGTTACATCTGGATTGCAGTCTGAGCCACTGACTAAGATTGGTGCATTCTATCGGCATTACACTGTGAGGTATGCTCATCTATCTACCTTTGATGACCATGTTGATGAGATGATGATACAGAGATGTACTTTGGTTCCTAGTGCTTATCATCAGTTATGGGATAGTTTGATGCCTCGGGATGAGAGTTGTGATGGGCATGACATGGTGATAGGTCTTGCAATTGACAGGTTGATAATACATGACTTAGAGCAGGAGTTTTGGAGTGATGCTTTAGCAGGTGTTGTTATTGATTCTACTCCTTTGACTATGACATCTCTTGACTTAGCTGGTGATCAGTCACAGTGGGTTGTATCACTTCTTCATGGTGAGCTGTTGACTGAGGTTGGTTTTTTTTATCAACATTATATTGCAAGGTATGTACATCAGTTAGCATTTGATCCTTGTGCTGAGGAGTTGATGGCAGACAAATTTGGTTTGGATTCCATTTCTTACTCTTTATCTTGTAATGTCTTTTCACCATCAGCAGTGTATGGGAGTTGTGGTTATGAGATAGTGGCCGATGATTTGCAAAGTTGTGTTGACTGCAGGAGTTGTACAGTGTGTGGATTCTCCATACTTGGTATAGTTTCATTCGAGAGGGTTCACCATTGTTGCAGAGTTGGATTGTACATTTCATATAGGCCAGTGGGATGCGTTGATGGTATTTACTGTGTTGGTAGTTTGATTTGTCCACTTTACTTGGGTTCTGATGTTGTAAGAGTTTGTGCCTCATGGGTTTTTGATTGTGGTAGTGGTGATTTCGGAGTTTGGTTGAGCTATAATTGTCAATTTGATTATGGATTCCTCTTGGTCATATTGCAGAGGATATTGCAGGAGCCTGTGTTAATTGGTAGTAGTATAGTTCATGACTACATTTGGGATCTAGGTGGATTGATTGGTTTATTGTTCAGCCATTGCTTGAGGACAAGCAATGATTGGGAGGGGAGGACTTGTCATGTCCCCTTTTCAAATAATTAAAAAAGAAAATCTTTGCTAAGGCAAGCAGGCCCAAGAAAGTGAAGTTTCAAAAAAAGGGGGTTAATCTTTGGAAACCGTTGGACTAATAAATGAAAATTATTATTAAAATAAGTTTCATTAACCTCTCTTGGATGTGAGTTACAGTTATGCCCTCTTTTAAGGGGTTTGGAGGCATTTTGGGCTCATTCCAGAACTTGATTTTTGCTCATTCTTTGTTATTCTTCAAAGGCTGCCAAACCTGTGGAGAAGGAGACCCAAGAACGGGAGTTTGCAGGTTTCCAGGGAGACCCAAGAATGGGAGTTTGCAGGTTTCCAGGAAGGCTAAGGATGGGAGTTTGAAGCCATTCCATGTGCATGCTCATACAGAGTTTGCCTTTGTGTTGAACAGTGTAGATTGGTGGGTTTTTGGGTGTGGTTTTTTGCATGAGTTTGGTGTTTTCAGTTGAGCATTTCATATCAGTTTTGGTTGCTGCTGTATTTCAGACTTGAAGTTGTTAAAATAGAGCTGAATATATGTATTGGGACCTGATTAAACTTCTGAGATAGTTTATTAGTGTTTTTGTGGTGTTTCCGAGCATTTTTGTGTTAATTTCGGGAGCCCGATGAGCATAGTTTTTGTCCTACATTTGTGAGCTATTTTGTAAAGGCTATATAGATCTGGAAATGAAATTTTATAGGCTGTTATGCTTCTCAAATTTTTGTAAAAATGTCTACTTTCAGATTTATTAATAACAGGTGAAGCTGTGAAGCTTTTTGGCACTATTTTCGACATACCCGATTTGGGGTTTCTTGAGAAATTTGGAGGATCTTTGTGATATTAGTTGTTTGATCTTAAAGATCTGATTAAAGGTTGGAAATATCATACAAAAATCAGAAAAGGGACATTTCATAATTTGGGATCAACTCCAAGGTTTAGGGTGATCTTGTGACCTACTAGAATCTACTTAGTTGAAGATAAATGTGTTTTTCATGAGGAGGCCTTTGCTGGTTCGAACCAATTTTGATCAAATGATCAATTTGCTCATTATTTCAAAATTAACCACAAAAGAGATATGTACTTTGGTATTTTTTATTTTTTGATGAATGCAATCTAATAATGTAACTATATGAATTCCTAATTTAACCAAGGGTTAGCAAATAAAATAAAAAAGATAAGGTAAAAAGAAGTTTAAGCAACTGACATGAAAGGGAAATTCCTAATGGACATAAGCTATTAAATAACACGTCTACAAGTTAAGCCTTTGAAAATATTTGTAGGTAACCAATGAAAATAGGAGCAGCGCTTCCTTAATTCTATTGATGCAATTGTCAATGGGAATTTAGTAATCATAAGATGTTTCACTTTTAATCAAATCACAAGGCCACAAAAAGTGCACTCATGAAAGATGAAAAGCTATGCAAGAACAATATGGTGATCTCTTGTTGAACTAAGTACGTTAATAGAATTTGTAGACTTGTAGCAAACACTAAAATTAAAAGATCACAAAACCAAAACTACGCAATAAAACTATTGGTCCAATTACACTTCACAAACATACATTCACAAAATATAACATACTTAGGCAAGAATCACTACACTCCAAATGTGAGCACCAACAACATATATTATTGCATCAAAATAATGGTAGCCTAGAATACATGTCACATTCCTGAATTTATTTGAAATTGTCTCCTCAATTTTGTGTTGAGAGTGAGAGATATCTTTATGCAAATATATGCTTCTAAACTAATAAAAAAAATCTATCTATGTACAAATTGACTCTCTAACAAATGCTAAGTAGGACTCCATCCTTATTTATATCATTAATTGGATGCATGAGACTTTACATGTCTTAAAAAAAAAGAAAACATGAGAAAATAAGGAAGAGAGAGACATCAATTGATGTAAGAGTGTCTGGAAGTACCAAAAAATAGAAGCTCCATCTTCATTAGGTGTCTGTCAGAGTTAAATTGTTGTTCGAATATGTTTCCAATGCATAGAAAGCTCCAAATTTAGAACTAGCAGTTAACTATTGGTGCACCTCTGAACCCTTCAAAATCTTCCAAAACACCATTGAAAAAGTGCAAAAGTGCACCAATGTAGTAGTGTACCTTTGAACCCTTCAAAATCTTCCAAAACACCATTGAAAAAGTGCAACAACACAACTATGTACCAGCACATCAACGCACCTCAAAAGATCAATTTGCCAAAAAAAATCAAAGTTCTTAGTTTTGAAAATGGTTTCTGGGTTTTTCTCAAATGGGGTTTTAGATCACTTTTGTGTACTTACTTTGATCTATTTGATGATTTATACCCTCTTTATAGCTAAAAAAATTTCATATATTTGAACTCCTTCTGCTTCTACCTAAAATTCCAAGGCATCAGTGTTGAATCTTGTCATTAATAGTTGCATAAGATGAGAAATCTATTTTGGTTTATGTGTGTCCAACCTCTATATCTTTGATCTCTTTCTTCTCTCAAAATGTTTAATCCTTCTAAGTTAGAGACCAAGTGATCCAGATTATCCAAAAAAATCAAATGTTTGAAACTTTTTCATAAGATTTTCATATCTTTTTTACAAGATTTTCTAGGTCTTTTTAACTAGCATTTTCAGAGGTTTTTTTCTCAAAATTTCAAGTTGAAAATTTCATCAGTACCTAAAAATGGGCAGCCAAAGGCTCGCTATTTTAGGGACTGAAAGTAGATTTTTATTTCTTCTTTCTAACTATGTAAACAATTTTAAATTCTAAGCTCTAGGTCAAAATTTATGACCTCGACAAGTTAAGGATAACATTTTTACCTACACAAAGATGAAAACATTAGTCTAGAGAGTTGAAAATGATTAATTAAGACAAACCCTAATTATGATCAAAACAAACTAGAAAACCATAACTAATTAAAAAAATCAAAAAACCTAAATTTATCCTTTTTTTTAGAAAAAAGGGCACACCTGGTACACTTGATAGGTGTGCCTAATGCATCTTTATACTTAGCAAAGTTTTATAAAAAATGGGGTGCATTGATGCACACCCTCATAAACTTTAGGCAACATTTTTTGTTTTCTTATTTAAGGTGCATAGTAGTGCACCTAATTAGGTGCACTACTATGCACCTTATTTTAGGTTAGCTTTAATGTTGTGTCTAATTGCAAGTTTAGAGTGGAGGAGGCACACCTGCTAGGTGTGGAGCTGTGGTGAACGAAGTTGGAGGAAGGAAAAAAATGAAGTCAAGTAGAGAGTAGGAGAAGGGGGTGTACAAATGCATAGGTGCACTGGTATGCTACTACACTACTATGCACTTACCTTTTGTGAGTTCTTTCTATGTGTCTTGGCTCACTAGTGCACTTGTTAGGTGCATTGATGTGCCTTTTTCTCTTTGGAAAAGACCTAGCTCCCTTAGAATTCTAACTTTTGGAAATTGGGCTTTCCAATCTAGACCAAGACTTGATCAAAATAGTAGATGAAAATCTTAAAAGAGACTTAGAACCTAGACTAGGGTTCTGAAAAGCTAATAAAAGTAGGGGGTCCCCATTTCTAGGTGAAATCGGGTGTGCATTATGGAATCACAACAATAAGATGCAAAGTATGGATTAGAATCTGGAAGAAATATATAAGTTTTTATGTTGCTATTGAGTGAAAATTTGTTGATGGTGAGCTATCGAATGTGAAAGTTTTGGCTGAGCTCATTGTGGTTGCGAAGCATGGTAGAAATTACATGGAAGTCATTTGACTCAAAATTACTATTAGAGCCGAGCTTACAACTGTGTAAGCACTGGGCATTTATTGAAAATTTTAAAGGGCTATATGGTTTTTTTTGACACATTTGCAATCATTTGAGATTGAAAAGAGCACAAAGAGAATAAGATGAATTGGAGAAATAGATTCAAGTGTTTTTTAACTAGATTCAACTACAACTCACCACCAAATGTTAGATTTTTCAAGGTATTTATCATGTGTCAAGCTACACTATTTGAATTTATGCAAACCCTAGATAGTTGTAATGGCCTCTAGCTCTTCTAATACTATGGTTAAGGAAGGAAAATACATTTTAAATGTGCAACTAATTAGTAATGGGATTAGACAACCACATTTTTAGGCAATTCTTGATATTGCATACAAGGGAGACCCGTCTAGTGCACTATCTATGATACCACCACAAGTTTTGTTGATATAAAATGTAAGGTGTTGCTACACTTGTAAGGTAGGGAGTATAGGAGACATGGAAATTAGAGACTTTTATGAAAAATTGTGTAAAAATGGAGTGCTAAAAGAGGAAAACAAAATTGTAGAGAGAAAAGGGTTAACTTGTGCCCTAGATTTTTCTAAAATATTCAAGAAAGAGTGGATTAAGATAGTTATAAGTAGAATACATGACAACTTTGTATGGTTAGAAGACAACCCTATCAAGATCACAAAGAGGATTATTCAAAGAGTAATAGGGTATCCTACCCTAGACAGATCAAAGACTATGAGGAGTGATGCAAAAGAGGTAATTGAGAAGGATACATGGGCAGTATGGAATAAGAGAGGGATGACCATAGACACAATCATTGACTAATTTCATTTTTAGTAAGAGTAATTACACTAAGTTCTTTCAATCTAGTAGATTGAAAAATGTACCATGTATAGCTATGGATTTAGGTTATAAGATAGTAAAGAAAGACCATTCTTATGACCTTCTCGAGTTACAATTATAGCAAATATTAGAAAACTTGGGGGCCATAAGAAAGACAAAAAGTGCATAATACAAATTTGGTTCAATACTTGTTTGTATATTTTTCTATGTGTAGAACACTTTTCCCTCATTTGGAAAAGTTTCTTGCAAGACCAACAAGTCTATTGCAGTGCAAATTAGAGAATACATAGAGCAACTTGGAGATAATTTTGAGACTCTAATGACAAGCTATTTTGAAGACTTTAAGAAGTCAATGAAACAAAGACTGAGAATATCACTATCACTAGTAGAGAAACATTCCAATGATGTTTGTTTTCTAGTTGATGTTGATTTCACTTATGTTCAAGTTGTTTTTCTAAGAGTTAGATTGCTTAGGCCATTTCCTTATGAAATTAATGTGGATGAGGCATCTAAAACCATCACTACTTTACTGATAGAGGAAGTAGATAAGAAGGCTATTGCATTTGGAAACTATGATGTAGCCAAGTCTAGAATCACAATGGACTTGAAGATAGCTTTTGTTATGAGAAAAAATAACAAAATTGTGAAAGAGCTCAAGGAACAATTTGGTGAAGAAGGAGAAGGAGATTAAGAAGAAGAGGAAAATGAAAATGATGAAGGAGATACAACTACCCAAGCACCACTTGCTCTCACATAGGGTCAAGGTGAGGACCAAGGAGAAGAAGAAACAAAATTTAATGAAGGTGCTAAGGGAGAAGAACAAGGTAAACTTTAAGAAACCCCCCTCTAGAAAAAGGATATAAATTATTGATGAATCTTTCATTATTTTTAAAAACCAAATTATTTTTATCGGTGAATCTCTCAAATTTTTTTATTTTAAATATTATTTACATTGGCAATTATTTTGGAATCATAATTTTTAAATAGAAAATATTGGCAAATCTCAATAATAATAGGAAGTTTGCTAATCGTCATGGAATATTATAAATCAAAATTGAACATGTTTTATCTCATGGAAATCATGAGGATAATTACTTTATATTTTAAATAAATAGTGAACACTAAATATTATTAATATATCCCTAAAGTAACTAATAATTATGATAATTATTGGAGAATTAATTTTAATTTCTTTGATAATATATAATATTTAGATGAATCAAATCTAATCATGTATCGAATATTGTGGTGAATCTTTTAGTTTAAATTTTTTAATGAAATAAATTATTGAGGAATTTTAAATATTTTAAAACTAAATTTAATAAAAATGTGGTGATGTAGGTTGCATTAAATCTTAACTTATTATCCAAATTACTAGCAAAAAAAATCTAAAATTCATAAAATTATGAATATTCACCACTAAAAAACACCCTAGAGAAGAAGCTAATGAAGCGCCTATTGCTATAGAAAAGAAAAAGAGAAAAGCAAAGAAGCTAGCAACAAGAAAAACCAAGAAAGTTATGAAACCTTCACAAAAAAAGCCTACAGTTCATATCACCAAGGCTAGCACAAGAGCTATTTCTAAGAAGACTCAAGAAGTTGAGAAGCCTAAAGGTAAGAGAGCTAGTACAACTACCAAGGAAGATGAACCTAAGTAGAGGAAAAGGAGGAAATATATAGCTTCAACTGAATTAGATGAGGAGAGGACCACTTTAGATGAAAAAATCTAATTCAAAGTGGTAAGTCACAAGCTCTCTTCTAATTTGGACAACTTGTGTGATAATATTAAAAACAATATTGATTTATAAAGGTTCACACATGTTGAGTTTGATAAACTGGGGAAGGTAGAAATGAATAAAGTAGAATCATTTGTGTATGCCATGATGGAAACTTTTAAGACCACTCCAATTGAGATTGCCAACTCTTTACCCAAAAGTCTATATGAAAAAGTTGAGAAAAGGTGGCAATATAGTCTCACAACTAAGGGGAATATTAGAGAGACTACTCTAGCAAGAGTGATGCTAGACTTGGACAAGTCTACAATGGCAAAGGCCATTAATAAGAATAAGAGGAAATTTTCTCCAAACTATAGAGCCTTTAACATTTTATAGAACAATATTGAAGATGTTGTCCAAAAGACCACCCCACAATGAAAAGTGATATATGGGTTAACAACATATGAGTAAAAAAAATAGACACCTATAGAAGTAGGTGAAGACAAAGTTGAACAAGAGGTAGTTGACATAACAAAGGATGAATCTATAAGGGAAGGATATGAGGAAGGCACTATGAAAGATACATGGTTAATAGAAAAGAAGAAGGAGAGGATTGAAGATTCAATCTTGACTACAAAACTAGAGGAACAAATAACAATTCAGACACTGGTTACCCTACCAGATACTGCTACTCCTATTCCTAATCAAGCACTTTGTAGGCCACCTAGAGGTAGATTTAAAGTGAACAACTAAAATCTTACAAAAATATCCTAGTCAAAGTCAGTCTCATTTCATAAATTTGTTGTTAGCACAAGGTTAATTAGTACCATTACAAGCTCAAGATACCAACATTTAGGCTACACTAATCAACATCAAGTCCATGTTGACCCCTCAGATGGAGGTGTTCCATAAGGAACTAGTCTTTGTAGAAACATGGATGAAGAAATATCCCCATATTTCTACTCATGAAGGCCTAGTTAACCTTATTGTTGAACTCTCTGTTCAAATCAAATCTCTAGAGGTAGCCTATGAAAACTAGGATGCATCACTAAAGCTTATAATGGAGGTCCATAAATCATTCTTGGAAAAATACATTGTTCGTGTACCACCCATGACCTAAGTGTCAAAAAGGGGGAGAATGAATAAGTTTTAGGGGAGACCAAACTAAGGGGGAGTCACTAAAAAAATAAAGCTAGTATAGTAGTACAACATATTTACTTAGTAGGAGTATTCAAATTTAGAAAAGAAAAATCAACTTAGGGGGAGTTATAAAATTTTGAGGTATGACTGATAAGTCAAAAGTTTTGCAAAATTTTGAAGTTTTGAAAATTTGTATGTAAGCTAAGACTTGAATAGAGATTATCTGAGTTATGCTCATAAGTTAAGGTTATTTATGCATGACCAAGTGTTTTTGCCACTCATTTCAAAGAAAAAGAAATTTAATCTCAGATTGGTTTTGGCATATGAGTAACAATGCACTTAAATCATTTATAAGATAGAACTTAGTTCATGCCAAACAAGTACTATATGTTGGGCATAAGTTGTCAGATATTCTATGTTGAGTGAGGTAAAAAGTAAGTGCCAAGTAGATAGTTGATGTCAAGTGATCAATGGATGCCAAGTCATTTAGAGGTCAAGTTATAGCATTGAAGATATAGTGGATAACAAGCATTAGAGACTTCAAGTGTTGAGTAAACCAATTTTGGACATAGTTGTTTCTAACGGAAATTTTTTTTATGTAAATCATTTTTGAGCTGACTTAAGGATTGTTTTATGATTCTAGATGATAAGAATGAATCTATATTAAGGATCCCTATGAAACCAATTAGTTAAAGGGATGGATTAAGTGGTAAAATGGATGAATCACAATCATTGATTATACCTAACCATAAGTCACCTAGGTCTACTCAAGGAAGGAAAACCATGAAAAATTGTATGTGTAAAGAGAAGTTTATATGCACAAACAAAACATTCATGGTGGCTAAGGAGTTGTGAATTGATTCATGCAAAGAGGTGATATGTTATCTACCAGTAGAGTGCTAATCATAGGATCATTGCTGAGACATTCTAACAAGTGAATTAGTTTAATTTCTTAATAGAGTAGTCCTAACAAGCTATTGTAAATAATTTAATAGGGTTCTTACTTCATTGTAAGTTTAAGTCCTTTGATTAGGTACAATTCTAATAGGGTGTAAAATCCTTTAATAGAGTAAGATCTAACAATCTTGTAAGCCTTTAATAGGGCAGGCCTTTCACAGGTTAGATCATAGTTTATGATCGAATATTGTAACCTTCATTAGATATACTTTACAACTGTACTAGTGAAAATTTGTGGGTGTCATCCCCACCCCAGTTTTACCTTCTCATTGTAGGTTTTTTGTGTAACCAAATATCTTATGTCATATATGTGTTGAATGTTTATTTGATTTCATGCTATGGATGAACATGGTTTGTTTGGTATTTAAGTTTACATGCAAATTGTGAGATGGATGTGTGGTGAATGATTTTATGGTTAAAATTTTGAAGGACTAATTCACCCCCCCCAAGAGTTTACTTTCCCTATTATAGCTCCAACAATATTCCTTTGTGGGCTTAATCTTGCTAGTCTCCTTTCATGGTTAATTATCTTATAGTTTTTTAGTACCAAAATATTACCACATGTAGAATGTACTTCTTATTGTTGTCCCAAGTTTTTTCCTTGATAGATTTGGACTCTATTATTCTAAATAATTTTACCTTATCCTCAACATGGGATTTTACCAAAATATTTAATTATTTTCTCACAAATATTGTTAGTTTCATATAGGACCTTGGGTATGTACAGGATCATGGTGGCCCAAAAAGTGGTTATGTGAAAAAAAATAAGTCAAAAAACATCCAACAGTGTTGTAGAAACCATGTTCACTCCCCCTCTCCCCCTCAATTCTAATATCAAAGAAAAAAACAATTACCTAAGAAAATTGGATACCTGTTATATTAGATACTCATTATATCGGGTATTTGATATATTAGGTACCCGATCCTTTGTCACTCATACTAGAGGAATTTCATGAAAATTGGAGGATTTATATTCGAACTTAGTGAAAGGTTGAGATTCTCTCCTCTTTAATCCATGTGATTACAATTCTATTGGTCAACTTTATGCCTTTTTGGTTGTTATAAAGTGAGATAAATAAATAAATTTGTCTTTTAATTTTCTTTTTAATTATGAATTGTTGCATATATTTAATATTATGAGTTCATAAAATATACTATATAAGATTCTATTATAAAATATAAGATAGTATTATATTATATTATATATTATATAGGATATAGAATACTATATATTATTATTTATAGTATATCTTTTAGCAGACATAGTAATTATATAGTATATATTGTAATATTCATATAGGGACATATCTCATTTGTTCAAATGGGTCAAAAGGGGTCATAGGGTATCTTATGACCCCTTTCAACCCATTCCATCATAACATACATTCCTAGGGATCCTAGGACCCTAGGGACATATATAATGTGATTGAATGGGTTAAAAGGGATCATAAGGAAACCTATGACCCCTTTCAACCCATTTGATGACAACATCTATCTCTAGTCATCATAAGACCCTTAGAAATATATGTCAAATGTTAAAAAATGTTGAAAGGGGTTATATGGAAATATATGACCCCTTTTAACCCATTCGATGATAACATATGTCCCTAGGGGTCCTAAGAAACATAGGGATATATCTCACATGTTCAAAAGTGTTGAAAGAGGTCACAAGTTCATAGGGCAACCTATGACCCCTTTCAACCCATTTGATGATAACACATGTCCCTAAGGGCCCTAGGACTTTTAGGCACACACTTCTTATGTTTGAAAGAATAAAAAGGGGTCATAGGCTCCTAGGGCCCATATTTCTTATGTTTGAAAGCATCAAAAGGGGTCATAGGGTAGCCTATGACCTATGACCCTTTTTGGCCCATTCAATGACATAAATATGTGTCTAGGGGTCCTAGGACCCCTAGGAACATATTTTATTTGTTCATATGGGTCAAAAGGGGCCATAGGATAACCTATGACCCATTTTGATCAATTTCATGACAACATATGTCCCTCGGAGTTCTAGGACCCCTGGGGACATATTTGATTTGTTCATATGGGTCCAAAGGAGTCATAGGCTATCCTATTGTAGATGTTAAAAAATGGTGCATGCCTACTCTTTCATCACTTTTATATCCTAACTTGTCCCATTTTTCTCATTTCACTAACTTTGGTCTTTTGGCCAACTGTATCATTATTCAATCAAAATGCATATTATCTTAGAAGAATTTCAAAAACCTTTTCAATGTCATCTTATCATCATTGGTCCTTTAGGCATTGATACATCCTTCAGTGCCTTATCAACATTCATTAATTCATGTCATGTGTCCTTGGAATGTCCTCACTTTATCAATTTGATCTTTGACATTGTGACATCCTTTAGTGCCTTATAAAAAATGTCAACTCTTGTCATGTGTCCTTGATAAGTCTTTTTTTTTATCATTAATCTAGCATCATGTATTTCATCAATTTAATCATGTCCTTGATCCTTTCCAATATCATTGCATTATTGCCATTTTTGTTATGATCCTTTAATAGGATTATTCCTTGTATTTATTTTATTATTTGGCAAATTATTTTTATTAATTTTTCCTTATAGGAATAAATAACCCATTCTTTATTCCTATGTCTTAATCATTAAAAATCTATCTCGTCTTATTAATTCATTCTCTTTTATTAATCATTACCAATTAATTAATATTTATTAATTAATTATTCTATTTTCATGAATTTTAGGAATTTCCAATTTACTAAATTTTAATTTCTATTTGGAGTGATTTATGAGTTTTTAAATTTGAAAGTTCTAACTCTTACATTTTCCAACTAATTGTGCTTCCACTTCCTATTTTCTAGCTTTCACTCTTACACATTCCACTTTCCAACTCTTACACTTTTTTTCCCCCTTTCTTACACCTTCCCTTTAATTTTCTACTGTATCTGCCAAATGTTTTTTCATGTTTCAATGCGCATTTCTTACAATTTTTCAAAATGTACCATTTTATAAAATATTTTTCTAATTTAAATATCTTAATCATAGCAATTTCCCATTTGTGCAATTGAACTATGACAAACTTCCAATTGCTCATTTTCCTTCCATTTTTGCATTTTGGCTCTCAAATCCTATAAATTGAGCCTCCTTGCACTTGTTTTGCTAACCACATTCTCTTAGTATTCTCTTATCTTGCCATTTTGTCATCATCATTATCATTCATTTCCTCTTGCTATCATTTTGTAGGTACATCTTGTCAAGATCACGAGCTACACCAACTTCAAATTTATGGAGAAGAAAGGAGAACATAGGAGCTAAACTTAAATGGATTTATTTTGTTTAATCTCTTTTAGTTCAAGCTATGTTGATGTTTGGAATAGATTTGTTTGCATTATTTTATATGAGATTAGTGATTCTCTCATTTATGCAAATTTACTCATTTTCTACTTCTACATTTGATGAACCCAATGTGAACATGCTTTACTAATCTTCTTTCTTTTTTGTGTGAGTTTTAGGTGCAAGGAAGAAGCTTGGAGCATTAGTAGAGTCTCAATTTGTAGTTACATATTTTCTTACTTTTGAAAATCTAAAATGAACAACAAAGAAAGATAGATCTAATCAGGAGGATCAAAGAACTCTTATGCTTTGTCTCATAAGATAATTCGAATGCCTTGGTTCTAATTTTTGCATTTCATAATTTATAAATGTTATAGGAAATAAATATTCATCATGGGCTAATTTTGTCACATTAAATATAAATATGAAATTATAGTCAATTTACTAGTCTTTATTAAGTCAAATGCTGAAATCTACTTGTCAAAAATCTGAAATCTACCATGTTTCTTCCCTTAGTGGGTTGTGCTTCCAAATCTCCCATTAGAATACAGGGATCCTGCATCGGTGAAGATCTTTGCTAATAAGTTGGGCATTTTTGTAAAACATGACTTAATTCTATTTTTACAACCACATATGGTTGTTCAAGTGTGTATTCTTATGCAAAGAGGAGGAAAACTTCTATCAAAGATGGCTATTTATTTGAAATTTGGGATTTGGATGCAGCAAATTCAATATGTGGAGGCAATTGTTGTCACCAAGAATGCAATTTCTCTGGCTCACTTCTTGCACAAGTGTAAAGATTTTCTTCCAGTATCCCAAGATATTTTTCAATGTTTTAGTTTAGATCTAATGTTATTTTGTTTGTTGATTGACAATTGGGCTTAGAGACAAATTCTATGCAAGTGGTTTTGGGTCAACATAATTTCTCTGATGAAGGTCGATTTAAGGTTGAGCTAGAGGTAACCTCTCTTAGGGCTGATTCAGCTGAGATGGTTCCTGATCTTTGTTCAGTGTATTTGGTTCCTACTTCTTCTAATATCCATTGGGGTTCTCATTCATTGAATTACTCTAAGTGTTTTCAAGCTCATCGTGTGATGGCTGCTCATTAGATTCTCTTTCTTCTCCCCCTTCTTTCTTTTTAGGACTTTCGATGTCTTTCTCGAGCATGTATGGTATGTCTATTTTTTCCTTTTCTCTAGTTGGTGATTCTTGTTTGTCTTTTAGTAATCCACTTCTATCTATTGTCTCCCATCTTTCCATTGATTTCCTTAGTAGTCCATCACCTAGTTTGGCTAATTCTCCAATGGATGAGTTGGGTATCATTCATAATTTGTTGTTATATAGCCAACCATTTGCCCCTATTTTACCTTCTTCTATTTCTTTGGATGAGTGCCATGAGACATGTTTGCAATCAAGTAGTATTATCATCTCATTTGTGAACTAGAATCAAGATGAGATCATGTTGGAAGAAGGGGTGTGTGGATTTGACTTTCATGAGAATAAGTGTCCATCTACTACTGCTAGTTTTGATTTCTCTCAAGAGTTATCCATTTCCCAATTAGAGTCCTCTCGTACTCTATTGCTCCTAGGTGTAGTCTTTAAGACCCTAAAGAGAAGGGGGCATAAGCCTCTTGCTAGTAAAATAAATGAGGAAATTGAAGCTGGTATTCAATCGACTCTTTTGGATTCTTTTTCACCTATTATTCTGACACGAAGTGCATTAAGGTATCCTATGGTAGTATGAGGATTTTATCTTGGAATATTAGGGGTTTGAATTCTTTATATAAAATTAATAGGATTAGGAAGTTTATTCTATCTTTCTAGGTTGACATAGTTCTTCTTCAAGAGTTTAAACTATCTTAGGAATCTTTTGATAAGTTTGTTAATAGTTGGTCATCTTGGGACTCTACTTGCATTCCTTCTTCTACTGCTTCTGGTAGTCTCATCTTTTTGTGGAAAAATAAATATGTTTTAGGGGTGCCCCTGATGTCAGAACCTAATTGGCAACTCATTAAAGTTAGCTGGTCAGATTTTATACTTTATACTATTAATGTTTATGGGCCCTCTTTAGCCCAAGATAAATGTTTACTTTGGGAAGCTATTATTGATAAGGTGTGTTCTTTAGAGGATTTTCTTATTATTATTGGGGGCAATTTTAATGCCATCTCCTCACCTAATGATGAAATTGGGGCCAATATTACTACCCCAAGAATCATAGAGGAGTTTAATTCTTTTATTCAGAATAATGCCTTAAGCGAGGTGCCTTTCTTGAATGGTAGTTTTACTTGGTCTAATTGTAGATCTACTACTCCCATATCTTCCAAATTGGATAGATTCCTAATTTCTTTGGAAATGAAGATGCTTAATTTATCATTACTAGTTCAGATTCTATCATCTCCTGAATCTAATCATTTTCCCATTTCTTTGGAGATTAATAGGCCAAGTTTGCCAAAAGTTAGATTTACCTTTAAGTTTGAAAATATGTGATTTACTAATCCCCATTTCTTACAGTTACTTCAAAAATGGTGGGTTAGTGCTCCATTTTGCAAAGGTAATAGAATGTTTCAATTTGCAAATAAGTCGTCTTTTGTGTGTTCTAAAATCTAGGTTTGGAATAAAGAGGTCTTCAAAAATGCATTCAATGAAAAGTCTAGGGTTGAAAGTGATCTCAAAAGTATTGCTGATTATATCATGAAGTTTGGGATTGATGTAGAGTGTTGGTTTAAAGAATAATTTTGACAGCTGAGTGTCAATACACTTAACCATTTTTCACTATACATACCGAGCAAAGAGTAGGAGCCGAGTCACATTCATGTGCCGAGAAATCCAGTTTCATCAAGTGCTAAGTGATATCAAGTTCCAAGAGATATTAGGTGCCGAGTGATACAATTTTGTTTAGGTGCCAAGCTATCTAGGAAATAGCATGTGCCGAGAATCAGTAATGCTTCATGAGCCGAGTAACTTAGAATATCAGCATAAGAGTTTGTAATTGCACAAACTATGATGTAAACCATTTTTGTAGCTGACACATGGTAAATCTCGAAATATCTAGAGATAAGAATGAATCTTTCACATTTCCTATGCAATCTGCATGCAGCGAATTGGAAAATTGGAAAGGCATGCAACCAATCAGCAAAAGGGAAGTATTGAGTGAGAAATTGAGATTCAATGTGGATCACAGATCCATACCTAACCCTAAGTCTTCAAAGTCTTTTAAAGAAAGATGAAAGTCTCACTATAACAAGGATGAATGAGGGAGAGAACAATGTTAAGGAGAAAACATAGTGGAATTCAGTGAAAGGAGACATAGAGGGTAAGAGCTGGAATTCAATATTCAGTTGATGAGAACAAAGAAAAGGAGATGAATAGAAATTAGATCTCAAAGGATCAAAATCAGAGAGAGAGCCAGAACAAGTTCTTGCATTAAGAAATCAAGGATTACAAACTATTAGGTTTATAATACCTAATACTCTCTTACCATTGTATTAGAAAGGAAACCCTATGTAGATAGGTTGGCTTAGCAGCTATTTGTAGATCCTTATAAAAAGGTGATTAAATCCTCTAATAGGGTGACACTTCATGTAAAGTGTTTGTAAATCCTTTAACTAGGTCACTATTGACATAGTATAAAGCCTGTAACAGGGCAAGCCTGTAACAGGGTAGACCATCAGAAGCGGTTGAACAATATTGCTGCAGTAATTTTGTGGGTATCATCCCTGCCCCATTTTTACCTTCTTATTTCTGGAGGGTTTCTAGGTTACCAAATTTTAGTGTTATGTGTTGTTGATGCATGTATTAGTTTCATATTTATTTGATGTGTTTATATGCATGAAATTTACTTTCAGATAAAAATTTTATTGGTTAAAGTGTGATACTTCTGATTCACCCTCCCCTCTTATAATTGTTCTTTCCATATTTGAATATTCCAATAGTAGAGTTGGCAATAAAAAAAAGATCTCTTCAAGGTTATTGGGAAATTCTATGTGCTAGAGAGGAAATTTATTGGAGGTAGAAGTCTAGGGAATTATGGTTAAAAGAGGGTGATAGGAATATAAAGTTCTTTCATGCCTTGGCTAAGATCAAGAAGGAATCCTCATCTATTTTGTCTATTAATATTATTTCTTCTAGGGCTAATTTGGTTTCTTAGTAGAATATTTGTAATGAGGGGGTTAATTTATACAAAAAATTACTCGCTTTAGGTAAGAATTTGAGTGAAAACAAGGATGGCAGGAGCTTGTTGTTGTAGTCCATCCCTTGTTTGGTTACTGAGTCAAATAATGAGTTCCTTATGAAACCTTTTACTGTGAAGATCTTTGTTCTATTGTTTTTTCTATGGCTCCTGAAAAAGCTCTAGGTCCTAATGGTTTTTTTGTTCTTTTTTACCAAAAATTTTGGAATGTGATTAGTTTTGATCTTCTTTTAGTTTTAGAGGAATCCTAGAGGAGAGGATATATTCTGAAAGATTTTACTAAAAAAAAAAATCATTCTAATTCCTAAGGTGAGATCTTCTTCAACTTTTGCAGATTTTAGGCCTATTTCCCTTTGCAATTCAATATATAAAATCATTACAAAGGCTATTTACCTTAGGCTAAAGTCCCTTATTGCTAGGTTAGTCTTCCCCCAACAAGGAAGTTTTGTCCCAGGTAGGGATACCTCGGATGGGGCTCTCATTGCATTGGAAGTTCTTCATACCATTGAGTCTTATTAAATTCCTAAATTTGTTGCAAAGCTAGACATGATGAAAGCCTATGATAAAGAGGATTGGGATTTTTTATTGGTTGTATTATCTAAATTTTGTTTTTTGAAGCCTTGGTGTAAGTGGATTAAGAAGTGCCTTTCAGGGGCTTCTTTTGTAGTTATTATTAATGGTGTACCTTCCTCTTATTTTCAAGCTACCCAAGGAGTTTTCCAAGGAGATCCAATTTTCCCATTTTTATTTATTATTATGGCTAAAACTTTGAGTAGAGCTATTCTTAGATAGAAGGATTTAGCAAATTGGCAAGGTATTAATATACATAATTCTGAGATTTCTGTCACTCATAACTTCTTTGCTGATGCTACTCTTCTATTTGGTAGATCTTCGATTAGAGAAGCCAAGTGTATCAAGAAGATCTTAGACATCTATACTAATGGGTCTGGTCAAGTCATTAATCTACATAAATCAAAAGAATTTTTTCTATACATGCCTAAGTTAGTCAAACATAGATTATTGAACATTCTTGGCTTCTCAGTGGAGGGGCTTCCATTCTTCTTAGAACTAGTAAAGCCATCGTATTGGGATAATGTGATTAATAGATTAAAAGATAGGATTTTAGCCTAGAAGGCGAGGTGGCTTTCCCTCTTTGGGAGAATTTTATTGATTAAAACTATCCTTCTAGCCATATCTAATTATTACTTCTGTGTTCTTCAAGCTCTTCTTCTATTATTGCTCAAATTGAGAAAATCATTCATAATTTTCTATGATTTTCTTCTATGAACAATGTTAGGAAAATACCTTTGATATCCTTACAAAAGATGTCACTTTGTAAGTGTTATGATGGGGCTAGGGTCCATAATGTTTTGCTTAGGAATAAAGCTTTTGGTGGGAAATTAGTCTGGAATATGTACTTTAAATCTCAATCTCTATGGTGTCAAATCATGCAAGCTAAGTATCTTGATTCCAATTTTTGACATAAAATATTTACCATTTCTAATCCTCCATTAGGATCACCTTCATGGAATTCTATGATGTCATCTAGGGCAGTTGTCATGAAATTCTTGTCTTGGCAAGTTCATTTTGGCATTGATATTTCCTTTTGCAAAGACTCCCAGCATAGAATTCCTCCATTGTGTTGTAATCCTTCTTTACATGAGGTTATGGATATTACATGTAGCAGATGGGGAGTTCATCTAGTGGACTATGTGGATAATGTTGACATTGTGTCCCACAAGGTTTGCTGGAAAGATCCCTTTTCACTACCCATTGATAGAGAATTGGCTAGGAATTTTGATGTCATCCTAGCTAGAAAAGTGGTTTTTTTATCTAGAGGCTGTGATAGGCTCATGTGATGCCCTTCTAAGACTGGGGTGTACTTGGTTAAATATGGATATGAGGCACTTCTGGGAATGTCTATGAAACATGATACAAAATAGGCTTTCACTTTTTGTTGGGATAAGAGTGTCTTGCCAAAAGTGGGAGTTTTTGCTTGGTTGGCCATTCAAGGTAGAATTTTGACTAGTGATAGGCTATGTAAGCTGCATATTGTAGATTCCTTTAAGTGTGTCTTGTGTGGTCTTTATAGTGGAACTACTAATCACCTTTTTGTGCATTACCACTTTTCCATGTAGTGTTGGTATTTTTTTTGGGTAAATTGCCGCTTTACCTTCCTTTTCCTAAGTTTCTATGGGACCTATTCCAATCTTGGCCAATTTTGTTTACCAATTCTATTTTTGCATGTTTGTGGATTATTGTTCCCTCTTCAATTATTTGGTCTATTTGGTGGGAATGGAATAAGAGGATCTTTTGTAAGGAAGTTTCTTATGTAAACAATCTAATTGACACAATTGAATGACTTATCTCTAAATTAGTTAATAACTTTGTTAATGGTCATTTTAAGAAGAATGATATATTTTCCTCTTGGATTAGTCTAATTCTTTGTAATTGGAAGCTTATTTCTCTACCTTCATCTCCTGTGTTCCCCCAGATTAGGTCTATCCCAATCTGTAGGAACTCTATCAAATGGAAGCCTCCTAATTCTCTATTTATTAAGCTAAATTTTGATGGGGCATCTAGAGGGAATCTTGGAAAATTAGTTATTGGGATATCCTTGCACAATCATTCCAAGGTCCTACTAGCTTTTTATGCACAACTGATCCCGGTTAGAACTAATAATATGATAGAGTCCAAAGCTCTATTGGAGGGGTTGATCTTAGCTAAGTACATGTATTTTTCATGTTTACATATAGAAGGTGATTCTTCCATGGTTATTAATGCATGCATACATAGGAAGATGAATAATTGGTATTTGGATTGTACTTTCTAGCATATTTGGGACCTCATTGATTCTCTAGATTGTTATTTGTTAATACATGTGTATAGGGAAGGTAATGCTCTGGTTGACATATTAGCCAATATTGGCTATGATGGTAGTTTCTTGGAATCTCATTCTTCTAAGCATATGCTTGACATGTTTCCTTGTGTTACTTCTATCATTAGAGGTGAATCCTAACTTTCCTATTTGGTGAGATTTACTAGGTTTGTGTTTAGGTGGTTAATGTCACTAGGTATGTTTTATTATGCATATCTGATTCATTTGATATGGTTTTGAGCAAGAAGACATCTTAGTGGCATTAATCATTTTAGCATTGGGTTAGTAATTGGAATCAAGTGGGATTGAAGTATATATGGCACATAATTGTTAGCTTCAGATCAATATGAATATGTCTATACAATCTTGGTTTCTTAGCCTTTGTAGTGGATGCATGATTTGGTCATTTGTATTATAAGTTAATTGTTACTTTTCCTACTTGGTGTGGTTTACTAGGTTAGTGCAATGGTTTTTAATACATCTAGATACATTTTTCTTTTACATATCTTATTGGTTAGATATGGTTTAAAGTGGGTTGACACATTTGATGTACTAATTATTTTTGCATTGGATTAGTAAGTGATAGTGGGGAAAGCTCTAATTTATTCAAGGGTGACATTTATGTTTTCAAGCGGCATTAGGAAAATTTATCACTTGTACTTTTTAGGATTATCTTGTGAGGGCATTTTGTGTATGTGATTGGTTAGTATCATGTCTTACTCCCTTGTGGCTATAAGATCCACTAGATGGCTAAGGTTTTTGACATTATTGGGAAATGACCTCTTGCAATTTGTACTTTATTCTTTGATTAGTGTCCAATTCATTTACTAAAGTTGTGTGGATATTTATTTTTCTACATTCTATCCTGCTAATTAGTACTCATATTGTGTGAGCTATCTTGCATTTTCAATGTGTTCCATTTCACACTATCTAGCTCATGTATACTGAATTGTGTTTTAATGACACCAATTACATATATCTTTTTTCATTATGGTTTTGAGTGGGAGTTTGTTATCGTGCTAGCTCTTGCATTTTTCTTGTTTTTTGGGTTTTAGGCTGGTTACTTTTGACTTTTTCCTTTTTCAAGCCACTCGTCAGCATGGGATCCTTTTAGTACTTGATGCTAAATACTTCTTCGATGTCAAGGTTCCTAAGTGCTTCTCATATGGCCTCTTCTTTTCTTTGATTCATTTTTTGCAAAGTGTCTGTAGCATTATAATGTTGAGTCAGCATAGTTCATTGGTTGGAGTAAGCTATCCTGTTGAAGTTTATTTGACCTATTCCTCCCTTCATATGGAATACTATCCAAGGAATTTTAGGGTGTTTCTCAAGTTGGAAGATTGGGAGAATCTATTTCTTAGCTGCATAAAAATTGACATGTTAGCTACCATGTTCATTTTTTATCGTCCTCATATCTGTAGAGGAATCTAGAGAATTATTGGGCATGAGATTCTTTTTCCCTTTGACAAAAGATTAATATATCCATCTCACATTTTATCAGTTATTTTGTCTAATGCTATGGATTTATTGTAGTCCCCTTTTCATTTGGAGTTGATAGTTACCAGGTTTATTAGACCTTATTATTTGCAAGTGGGTAAACTTAATAAAGCCTATTAGAAATATGACCTTTGGAGTGGTGCTGCCCTCATTGGTAGTTTTTTTCATCATCATGAACTCTTAGAAATCATAGTGCTTATGTGGTTTATGAGAGCATTAAAAAAGCTCTAGAGAGGCAGTCATTTCACCTGGTTAACGCTGCATTGCAACAACATGGTGGATGCTTACCCAAAAATTATGTCAATAATGTGCATCAAATTGTTCTCAGGCCCCTATTCCAACTATGGTTAATCCTTCCTCTACCACTCTTAATCTTACTCTTAAGATTGGTAATAGTGCTTTCATGGTAGGGGATATGGAGGAATAATGTTACCTGGTTCTTGTGGTTTTTTGGTCTTGTGTTTTGCTCTCTTTTTGTGTATAGGTATCTCCATGGATTTTTTTAGCACTCTGGACAACAAGTAGATTAGTTAACTAGTTTGGATTATAATTGTAAATACTTGTACATTTAAGATACATTGTACATTCTAGTTATACATTCTTCTCCTATTCTTCTAATGTATTTTATAATTTGGAAATCTCATTCCTAGATCGTTATAACTAGGTCTATGTAACTTCCATTTTCTTTCCTCATCTCTTATCTCTTTTCTTCTTCTTGATGGGGTAATGAATAAAGTTTTTCTTCGTAATTCTTTTTGTTAGAATCAATTTAGAATAACTGAGAGGGGGGTGAATTAGTTATTCAAGGTCCAGATGTCCTATTCAAACTTTTCACTAAGTGTAGTGAACCAATTTAACCATTCATTTATCCAAGCTTTTACTTATCTAATCAAAAAGTTATTATAAATAACCATGCAAGTATAACACACAAGAAATCAACACATGACATAGTGATTTACATGGAAACCCAATTTGGGAAAAACCACCAGTAATATGTTACTCAATTCTCACCCTTCTGAAGTGATGCCCTATGAAAGGCCTGCCATGTTGAAGGCTTACAACACACACTGTTAAATGTGACCTTGTTAGAGGATTTAATCACCTTGTTAGAAGTGGGCCTGGTAAAAGGACTTTAGAACATTCACTTGGAATGCCACATCGTTAAAAGATTTACAAATGGCTGTTAGGCCAACTTGAGTCCATAGGATTTTCAGATCTAATACAATTGCTAGAGAGTATTAGAAAATCTTGACCTGACTACAACATACAACTTATCTTGCGGATCTCAAATCACTTCTTCACTCATACCCTTGCAAGCTTTCTATCTCTGCAACTCTTAACTGCTTGCCTTATCTTTCAAGATTCGTCTTCTTGAGTCTCCATACTCAATGTACCAATGCAATCATCTCTTCATGACCACTTGTAGAAGTAGAGCCTCTATTCTCTTCCTTCTCCTTCTTGACACTCTTTCAATCACTTCACAGATTTGACACTTTTGCAGCAACAATATAAACAACTCTGTTCTCCTTGGTTTATGACTTCTTAAATAGAAGTCTTGGATTTTCTTTTCCTACTCGATTCTTCCATTTTTCAATTTCAATTTGCATGGATTAGATATGATTCATTACATCTAACCCATATTCTATTTCCTCTAGAAACTTCTTGAATAATCCATTAGAATACGTCCAAAAATGGTTTACATAGGATTCTATGCCAACAACTCATCATCCTTATCCTCCAACTTGTTCACAAAATTCAATGTAACCACTAAGTCGATTTGGATTTGGAAAATCTTCATTATTTGAAATAATGCAATAGCTCAGCACTATTAAAATACTAGTGCTCAGCACATACTGTGTTACTCGACATCAACTATGTTTTTCTTGATGCTCAGAACTTGAAGATTACTCAGTACCAACTAAATTTTTTTCCTAATGCTTGACACCTAATCTTTTACTCAACACTTGAAGATCACTTGGAAATAACTAAAAATTTCTATTACTTGGCTTCTACTAAGAATTTTCTCAGCTTCAATTGATATTCTCGGCTTCAATTAATGATCAAGGTTAAAGCTTTACAATTAACTTCTTCATTCAATTATGTCTAAGTGTGACCATCCTCTATATCTTTGAGTATGTTATCAATACACTACTTAACCATTGTCTTAGCTGATCCTTGCACTTCATTACAATATCATAACTCAACCTTTCCCTTAGGTGCTCTTGTTACATCTTGTTAATCAAATCCTCTTCATCAATCAACTAAGTGATAGTGCTTGAATCTTATCAGAAAATATCATTCCTACAAATAGCAAGTTTGACATCAATGGAAAAATAATGATTGAAACATTCTCTTACAACAATATCCCTCTTTGATCTTCAACAACAATGAGCTTTTCAATCGGATTTCCAACACTTTTCTCCAGGAGCTCCATATCTTAGAATCAATTAAAAATGTAAAAAATATTAAATTTATATATAAATATATTAAGTGGTTTTGTCACTATTTAAAAAATAAATTAGAGACTAATTTTTGTATTTTATATATAGGAAGGAGGAGATGTCTATTTTTGATTGATGAAGAAAAATACTAAAAACTACTAATGCATTTGATTCAGGATGTATGACAAAGAACTTGTATGTTTTTAGAAGTGTTGAAAGATCCCAAGGGATTATATAGATGTATCCTCTCCCTTTGCCTTCATGGATCTTTGGTGTAAGAGAAATCTATGTAATTCTTTTAGAGAAGCCCACCTTGGACCAAGATATCTGATATTGGGTATGCCAGGGGACAACTTCAAAGTGGTAATAGGCCAAAGCCAAGTCTCCACTCTAACCACTATATAAAGGCTTGGTTGTGGGTAATGCCCAATTGACAATATGGCTAGGTGATAGCTCTTCTCCAATACCCTTAGAGGTTCATCAAACCTTGGTTCTCAAGGATAGAAGACCTCCTATAGGAGTTTATCATCTACCTACTAAACAAAGTGTCCCATACTAAAAATCATGTTTTAGTAGCCAAAAAACTTCTACCCACTAGCTCAAGGGGCCACCCATTCTTGTGAAGACATCTCACACTCTCATAGTCCTTAGTAGAGACTATTGGAAATGTAAGAGAGTAAGGCGAAGGGGTGAATTAGTTACCACAAAAAAAATCCTTGTCCCTTAGATGTCAATATAAACTCCCACTGATCATGCAATACTAAATAGCTCGATTAACATTAGAATTTTACTATCACTCAGTTAAGAAAGAAAATTAAAATTTATTAAACTATTTTATCCTTTAGTAACTTAGTTTTAGAAATATAAAACATAAGAAAATAACATAAATACAAATGACACTAAGATTTAACATGGAAAACCCAATTTGGGAAAAAACCACCTTGCAACTAATCATAATAATTTTTACTTGTCTGAAGTGAGCCTTGTTAGGAGCCAACCCTATTGAAGGTTATAAAATATACCATTAAGTATAACCCTTTTAGAGGATTTAGAACACCTATTAAGAGTGGCTTAGTTGGAAGTCTTCAAACACTTCAATCTAGAAATGTCACCTTGTTAGAAGATTTACAAAATGACTATTAAATCAACTCTATTAAGAGTTTTCTTTACTACTACAATGGTTATAAAGTAACAACAATTTGACTTGGATAATGAAGTAACTTTGTTTGCAAATTTAGATCTCTATTATGGTTTGACCTCTGGATCCTTCCTGATCAGATGTTCTTTGTAGCTTATCTTCCACACTTTCCTACTCTACCTTGCCTTTGCTCACATATCCATCTTAATCCTTATTCCACTTGTTACACTTCATCCTTAAAACTTGACCTTTCCTATATATCATAAGCTAGGAAAATTAATCTTGAATACCCTTTCAAAACATCAATAAACATCCAAATAGTCAGTCCTAATTAATAAATGATTTGACAATTACATTTTTCTATCACTTGGTCAACACTAGGGTAGAACAATCAGTTGACACTATGACTCCTTTGATGCTCAACTACTTGGTCAATAGTGTAAGCCTTTCGATGCCTAGTCACTTGGTTAATATTGCAAACCTTTCAATGCCTGACCACTTAGTCAATACTCCAAGAAAGAATCCTTTTATTAACCAACTACTAGGTTAATACTAGAGAGTCTTCTTTACTCAAATGCTCGATTAATATTGTGATATACAAGGATAATGCTAAAAAATATATATTGCTTGGTTAATACTAACATTTGTGGAAACATCAATGAAAATATACAATTGAATAATTATTTCCAATATAGACAAAAATCCCTTGGCAAGTGATTCCTCCTGGGAAGCACATCTTGGTATGGCCAAGGAGTGAGTGCACTATAAGTGGGAGCATATGCTACCAATATTCTAGGTTGTCCACTCTAGATAAGCATGACTAAACTTTGGTTCAAGTGAGAATTTAGTGAATATTATCCTTTTAGACTAGGTTGTGGTGTGTTTGTTCATTTTTAACAAAAATCATTCTATCTATTCTATCTTGCATGAGTGTTTTCATTAATCAAGATAATTGTAAAAAAAATTTGCACTCTAACAAAAAATACATTGAGGCCCTTGAACATTCTTGCAAACATATAGTTGTAAACATTTAAAAAAATTGCAAACATGGAAACCTATATCCTTAGTGTTCATTGGCAAGACCCTTAGGACTCATTTTCATCTTGCATAATCATTATTTTATTTCACTTAGGATATCTTTCTACTTAAATGGCTTATCCTTCACTTTTACTTTGCATCACTTAGTCCTTAGTCCTCATTTTGATCCTCACATAACTTGCATTTAGCACTTAGGTTCCTTGCATTTTCCACTAGGCCATTTTTTTTTGCATTCCTTAGTCCTCATTTTGACCATAGCATATTCTCCATTTTTTTGTTTTCACTTAGGTCCTTACATAGCTCTCATAATTTTTATTTTAGTCATAATTTTGAACCTAGCTTGACCTTTGAATTTGGTAGGAAAATCTAAACAAAATATGGGTCTTAGAGCCTTTCCTTGTATAGATGAGTAAAGGATCTTGACCTTGGTCTTTGTCATTTATCTTTTATCATTCTTCTTTTGAGTCAAATTTTATCTACGTCTTGATAAATTTGACTTGGTCCTTTGTTTCATTTTGTTATTTTGATCTTTCTTATGTGGTCAAGATCCATTGCTCATCATTATAAGGTTACACTCGTTGATTAATATTTTTCAATTTTTTTTCTTCAAAATTCAAAACCTTTGCATAACCTTAGTTTGAACCTTTGCATATCCTTAGTTTTAGTTTTTATAACCTTAGTTTTCACTTTTCATTAAAGCATGCTACTCCAATATTGGTATGTGTTCCTTCCTTAGGGGTGAGCATATACCCATTTGTTGAATAGATCCTAATTTAAGACCTTACACCTTGCTATGGTGTGGTGTATACCTTTAGGAGGCACTTCAACTTGAAGTTAGTTTGCATATCCTTAGCTTCCTCATCCTCATTTTGATCCCTTATCCTAGCTTTCATACAAACTTTATAATCATCTCAGCCCTTAGTTGTATAAACATTGGTACATACCCGCTTAGTTTTCATATCATTTTAATTATCATTCAAAAAATCCAAAAAAAAAAGTGCATTTTCAATAACTAAACATATCCAAACATTTCAAATATCAAACTTTTTCAACTCCAATCCTTTCAAAAACCAACATTACTTTGCATAGGTTAACCCTTGCACAACTTTTTTTATCCCAACAACATCAACCCTTTGCATACTTGCATACTTAAACCTTAGTTTCATTTTCTAAAAATCCAAAATCCAAAGAGAAAGAATTTTTCATGATCCTTTAGTTACATTTTGCATAAAACCAAGTCCAAATATAAAACATCTTGCATGCACATGTCCTTTGTTTCATTTTCATAATCCAACACCAAAAAAAACCCAAATTGTTTTTTGCATGAATACCCTTACTGTTCATTTTTTATACTTATATTCCAAAACAAATCCAAAAATACTTGCATTTTCATACCTTTATCCAATTAAAACTTCCATTTTCATTTCAAAGTCTAAAAAATCCAAAATAGGAAAAAAGAACAAAGTGCATTTTTTATTTATCCCTCATACTTAGGTGCACTCATATACATCCTTATACATCATGTCAATCTTTACAAGATCACAAACTTCCACAAGACAAAAAGGTCTATACCAAACCATGTATATTTCAAGTGACAAGACCCCACAAACATTCTTTGACCTAGCACAAAGATATACATGTGAAACAACAAGGTTTTCACCTAGACATCACAAACTCTTCACAAACACCTTTTGAACCAACACAAGGTGTTGACCCCAACATGATATACACTTCAAATGACATTACCTCAATGCTCTCAACAACTTATGATCAATAACTTGAATCTCACATGCTCCTTATCAAAAGGTTGCAAAATAAATTGTTTAAAGAAGCCAAAAAGGTTCAAGAAAAAATGGACTCCATTACAAAAGGAGCCTATGACATGGCAAAACTTTATAAATATCCAGTACAAATTTTTCCTAAATCTCACATAAAATATCTCATGGAAAAATAAAAAATGCCAAAACTAATTGCATAACTCATAGAGGTAAAGAAAAAATTCAATCAAATACTTCTTAATGAAGACCTTAAATATCATCAATCCAATCCTAATCCATTCAAATCAAGTGATCCTCCAATAATTTCACAACCTTTGTGAAAAAAAATTAACCAAAAATTCAATCACAAATAACTTGGCCTTCAAGAATATTACAAGCTAATCAACAACACTTTCTGTCCATAAATCCAATAATTTTGTCTCAAACAAACACAAAATGAAATATTTAAACTTTTGCAAATCAATCAAACATGATCAATGAGATTCCTTTTGAGGAATAGGCTATACCTAAAAAAAATTTACATGTAAATATTAATTCTATGTCACCAACATAATCAACCAAGAAACAAAAATCTATATATTACACTATTAAACAAATCTTTCAAAAATTCTTTGAAAAAGATGATGATAACAATTCACCCATGTCTAGCAATGGCTCATCCTAAAAAATTCACATTGATGCAACACCAATGTCCCCTCAAAATATTTAGCTTCGAGAGAAATCCTTGTCTCCCTCCAGCCCTTCATCTCCCAAAAACTTACAAGAGTAGTTTCCCTCATCACCCTCAATTTTCACTTCCTACAATGAAACCTCCCAAGGGCTATCCATAGAAAAAATAAAACCTAGTCCCATCCTTGAAATAAGTCAACTTCATGATTCCCATATTATAGATCCAATAAAATCATGTCCTCCATATCCAAGCAATCTCATTTTGCATAGTCAAACTCAAAGTCCAGATCCATCATATCCAAACACTTATCCCTTTATAAACTTTCATACCCTATGTTGAGAGGATGATTTAATGAACATAGAATTGAGTCTTGAAATAAATCAAGATCAAGATCCCAAGAATATCCAAGCTAATTCAATCTTTGACCAAGACCTCATTTCCCTTAACCTTTATAATAATCTCATTTTCCAAGATGACCCATTTCCCCTTGACTTTTCACTTTCTAAGAAAGTTCAAGATTGCACTATCATATTTCCTAATGATCCATTTCCAAGTCAAGATAAGAGTATCCCTTCATACTTAGATCATCCAAAATATCCTATCATTCCTTTATGTCCACTACAATATCCTTCCATCCCCTGAGATCTTATATAAGATCATATTCTACTAGATGATCCTATCATTGTTCCTATTTCATTATAGGATCTCATTATTCTACTTGACCCCCCTCATGGTTTACACACATTTGAGAAAGATTTTCATGAACCCCCTCCACTTAAAATGGGTTCCCCTAGTTCTATAAAATCTAGTCCAATTCATGATCCTATCAGCTCTTCCATATCATACTCACCTAAAAATGGACCTGTGTCTAGTAGCAAATATCATAATAGTCAAAAGAATCATAAAGTCAAAGGATCCAACATTAAAGAACCAAAAATGTTAAAAATATTTCATGTCAAAGATAATTCTAAAGGTTATGACCTTAGACCTAAAGCTCTCTCTCAAGACATTGGTATCCCTTCCAAATCCAAACCAAATCCTATACCTCCTCCTTCACCCCTTTCATCCATTTTAGGTCCATATATTCCTTCATCTATTAGTTCAAAATCCACTTATCCTTTCCCATATGTAAGTCACCAAAGGCACCCATCCTAGAGAGCCTTTCACCCATTCAAAAGTCCTCCACACAATTCCTATCCATCCATGAATTCCATTCCCTTTTCAAGTAATTTGGATGCCAAGCATAAGGTCTGTATCTCAAGTAATCCACATACAATTAAGGATGAAAATCTCTAGTCTAATCAACATTTAGAAACAAAGAAAAATGTGATGCCAAAAGAAAAATAAATATAAAAAAGGCCACAAAGGCCCATCAATAAAAAAAAATAGTCAAAAGAAATATGGGTTCCTAAATATCTTTTGCAAAAAAATAAATCAAAGGACCCACAAAATAATAACAAGTCAAAATACATATGGATTCCCAACAAGCTTCTTGAAGCAAAATGTCCTAAAAAAAAGCTATTATCCAAAATTTCTATCCCTCAATCAAAAATCCTTCCATCTGCCAAATCTATTTTGGGTCCCTTTGTCCCAAAATCCATATCCCTTCCTCTGCCAAATCCAAAATCTCACTTTGCTCCATCACTCCATCACCCTCTAAGATGTGTGCAAATTTTTTTCTTGCATCCATTTCTATCCACTAAACATCGAGCCTTCTTCCACTCTCTCCATCCTCCTACATACTTTTCCCATCCTTTCATCAAGCCTATCCAATCTCTAGCATGAATTCATTTCATACTCATTTTCATTAACCTACCAACATCTCTAAAAGCCTATTATCATAGTCATGGTCCATTAATACATAAAGTTTTAGAGAATTACACAAAGAATAAGATGCTTAAGTCCTTCATCCATGTCACATCATATGTCTATTATCTTCTAAAAAGTGTCAAAAAAATTATAAAATTTGAAAAATGAAAAAAAAAAATGGAAAAAAAGGAATAATGAGAAATCATTTTGTCCAATAGTGAAAACATAGCAAATAGGCACTTTGGGCAAGTGCCATGATGAAAACCTAGCAAATAAGCATCATGTGTAGTCTATGAACATCTTGCATTCCACTATTGGGGAAATTCTTTCTTTATACATACTTTAAAGTTTTGATTTAAAAAAAAAATCACATATGATCCTGAAAAAAAATAAAAAAATAAAATATGATCCTGAAAAAAATCCAAAACAAAACAAATATGATCTAGAAAAAAGGAAAAAAAAAGCAAAAAAAACATAAAATGTCTTGGAAAAATATATACTAAAAAATAAATATTAACCTTCAAAAAACCTAAAAATTGCAAAAAGTCTTGAAAAAACTTCAACAAAAGAATTCAAATATCTTTGAAAACCATATTTTGTTTTTGAAAAATCACCAAAAACTTGTAATAAACCTTGTACATATGCATTGCAAATAATCACTTCTTTTTCTAAACACTAGAACAAGTAGACATAGACTTAAATATTGTGCAATAAAATCATGCTTTAACGGATGAACTATCTAATCACATCAACAATCAATAAGATCAAACTTGTCCTATCAATTTTAAAAATAGCAACCATTTATTTATCAATATATCATGTGTCTTAGATAGGATGTGTCCTTGAAAGTAGATACATTGATCATTATCAAAAGCATAAATACCTATCAACTTTGACGATAAGGTTAGAATGGTTGTTGGATCACACTATTTTGTGAGTGTTTCTTTTTCTTTTCTTTTCTTTTGATCATGTTCCTATGCTACTCGATGATGGAAACTAATTTATGAGAGTGGGTGGAATGGTTTATGACCATTTTTGTATTTTTTTTTCAAATGTCTTTTGATAGTCTGGGGCACAACGCTATAGCTTTGGGTGGATAAGGTTATTCTTTGTTTGCATTGTTTTTGCTTATGCAAAAGGCTTTCATTTTCACTCTGGCTTTCTATGCCACAATGCTCTACATTCCATTTTTCATATAAAAATATAGCTCTTATGAATTAAAGTGCACCTATGAAAGAAAGCTTCATCACTCTTCTTAGTCTCATTTCCTTCTTCTACTAATTTTTCTTTCATTAATCTTTCTCTTTGTCATTTTTCTATCTTTTCAAAAAATTGTACTCGAGTAAATTTCTTGCCCAATATTTTGAGGGGGCATCCTAACTCCTTTTAATTTCACTGGGGCATTGATATTTTTTGTTATTATTCTTTGACACAATGCTCATAATCACATTGTATCAAAGAGGGGCAAAATGTAGACACTTAAAAATCATGTGTGCCTACTCTTTCATCACTTTTATATCTTGTTAAGCTATCATTTTGCACGATGTTTAATGACAGGAATTATTTTGATTTGGCAACCTAATAGAATTTGCTTAGTTGAAGATAAATGTGAGTGTTCATGAAGAGGCTTTTTCCGGTTCAGATAACTTTGGATAAGATGTAAAATCTGTTTGCCAATACAAAAGAATAAAACACACAAAAAGAACTATATTTTTGTATTTTCTATTTTATGATAAATGCAATCTAACAATGCAACTATATGAATTCCTAATTTAACAAGGGGTCAATAAAACAAATAATGAAGATAGGATGATGAGAAGTTTAATTAGATAACATGAAAGTAAAATCCTAACAGACATAAACTACATAAACAACATGTCTTTGAGATAAGCCTTTAAATAAATTGGTGGGTAACCAATAAAAATAGGAGCATCACTTTCTTAATTCCACTAATGCAATCATTGATGGGAATTTAACAACTGTAAGATGTTTCGCTTTTCATCAAATCACAAGGCCACTAAAATTGTGCTCACACGAGACAAAATGTTATGTAGGAACAATATGGTGATCTCTTATCCAACTAAGTACATCAGAAAAATTCATAAAACCATAGCAAAGGCCAGAATTAAAAGATTGCACAACTAGAAACAATGCAATAAAACTTTTGGCTCAATCACATTCCATGAACATACATTCACAAAATATAACACACTTAGGAAAGAATCACTACACTCCAAATGTGAGTAGCAAAAGCATATACTATTGCAAAATAATGGCGACCTAGAATATATGTTCCATTCTTGAATTTATAGGAAATCATCTCCTCAATTTGTTTTGAGAGTGACATATCTCTTTATACAAATATATGCTTCTAAAATAATAAAACAAATCTATCTATGTACAAACTAAATCTTTAACAGGTGCTAAGTAGGACTCCATCCTTATTTATATCATTAATTGGATGCATGATCCTTTACATGTCTTAAAATAAAGAAAGAATGAGAAAATAAGAAAGAGAGAGACATAAATTAATGTAAGAGTGTCTAGAAATTCCAAAAAATAGAAGCTCCATCTTCACTAGGCATCTGTCAGAGTTAAACTGCTATCAAAATGCATTTTTGATGCATGGAAAGCTCCAAATTTAGAATTGGTAGTTAACTATCAGCGCACCTCTAAACCATTCAAAATATTCCTAAACACCATTGAGAAAAGCACATTAGTGCACCAATGCACCTTTTAACCCTTTAAAATCTTCCAAAACACCATTGAAAATGTGCACTAGTGCACCTTGGAAGCTTAATTTGCCAAAAAATCAAAGTTCTTAGTTTTGAAAATAGTTTTTGGCTTTTTCTAAAATGGGGTTTTAGATCACTTTTGAGTACATAATTTGATCCTTTTGATGATTTATACCCTCTTTATATCCAATTTTTTTTGTACATTTGAACTCCTACTTCTTCTAGTTGAAATTCTAAGGCACTCATATTGAATCTTGTCATTAACAATTGCATAAGACAAGAAACCTGTTCTAGTTTATGTGTCCAACCTCTATATTTTTTTATCTCTTTCTTCTCTCCAACTATTTGATCCTTCCAGGTTAGAGACTAGGTGATCTAGATTATCCAAAATGATCAAATGTTTGAAACTTTTTGGAAGATTTTCAAATCCTTTTTACAAGTTTTTCTAGGTCTTTTAACTGGTCTTTTCAGAGGTCTTCTACTCAAAATTTCAAGTTGAAACTTTCATTATTCCATAAAACTCAGTGTCCAAGAGCTCACTATTTTAGGGACTAAAATTAGGTTTTTAGTTCTTCTTTCCAATGGTGTAAACAATTTTGAATTTTGAGCTCTAGGTTAAAATTTATGAGCTCGACAAGTTAAGGATTCTATTTTTACCTATGCGAAAATGCAAACATTAGTCTAGAGAGTTGAAAATGCTTAATTAAGACAAAAACTAATTACTTGAAAACATCAAAAAACTTGAACTTATCCCCTTTTTACAAAAAAAGGCTCACTTGGTGCACCTAGTGCACCTTTATGATTAGCAAAGTTTTATAAGAAATAGGGTGCACATTAGTGCACCTCATGGGGTGCATTGATGCGCACCCTCATAAACTTTAGGCAACATCTTTTGTTTTCTTATTTAAGGTGCATAGTAGCACACCCAATGATATGCATTACTACGCATCGTATTTTAGGTTGGCTTTAATGTTGTGTCTAATTGCAGGTTTAGAGTAGAGGAGGCACACCTTCTAGGTGTGGAGCTATGATGAAAAAAGTTGGAGAAGGCAAAAAATGAATTCAAGTAGACAGTAAGAGAAGGGGGGTGTACAAATGCGTAGCTGCACTACTACGCTATTGTGCACTTACCTTTTGTGAGTTCTTTCTATGTGTTTTAGCATACTAGCACACCTAGTTTGGTGTGCTAGTGCACCTTTTTTCTTTGAAAAAGACATATCTCCCTCATAATTTTAACTTTCAAAAATTGGGCTTTCTAGTCTAGACCCATACTTGATCAAAAACCTTAAAAAAGACTTAGACATTGGACTAGGGTTCCAAAAAGATAAAAAATAAATTAGGGGGTCCCCATTTCTAGGTGAAATGAGGTGTGCAATGTGGAACCACAACATATCCTAACTTGTCCCATTTTCTCATTTCACTAACTTTGATCTCTTGGACAACTTGATCATCATTCAATCAAAATATAGATCATCTTAGGAGAAATTCAAAATCCTTTTCAATATCATCTTATCATCATTGATCATGTAGGCATTGTTACATCATTTATTGCCTTATCAACATTCATTAATTCATGTCACACATTCTTGGCATGTCCTCATTTTATCAATTCGATCCTTGGCATTGTCACATCCTTTAGTGCCTTATCAACATCATCAACTCTTCTCATGTGTCCTTGATATGTCATCATTTTTCTATAATTAATTTAGTATCATTTATTTTATCAATATAATCATGTCCTTGATCCTTTCCAATATCATTGCATTTATTGACATTTTCATCATGATCCTTTAATAGGGTTATTCCTTGTATTTATTTTATCATTTGGCCAATCATTTTTAATTAATTTTTCCTTATAGGAATAAATAACCCATGCTTTATTCCTATGTCTTAATCATTTAATCTATCTCATCTTATTAATTTATTCTCTTTTATTAATCATTACCAATTAATCAATATTTATTAATTAATTATTTTATTTTCATGAATTTTAGGAATTTTCAATTTCCTAAATTTTAATTTCCACTTTGGAGTGATTTATAAGCTTTTAAATTTGAAAATTCAAACTCTTACATTTTCCAAGTAATTATCCTTCCACTTCCTATTTTCTAGCTTCCACTCTTACACCTTCCCCTTTCCAACTCTTACACTTCCTTTTGTATTTCTTATGCCTTCCCTTTTATTTTTCACTTCTTCAACCAAATGTTTTTGCATGTTTCTATGGACATATCTTACGATTTGTCATAATGTGCCATTTTATGACATACTTTATAATTTAAATATCTTATTCATATCAATTTCCCATTTGTACAATTGAACTATAACAAATTTCTAACATTTTCGTTCCATTTTTGCATTTTAACTCTCAAATGCTACAAATTGAGCCTCCTTGCACATCTTTTGCTAACTAGATTCTTCAAGCCACAGTCTCCTAGTATTCTCATTATCTTGTCATTTTTTTATCATCATTATCATTCTTTTCCTCTTGTTATCATTTTGTAGGTACATCTTGTTAAGATCAAGAGCTACATCAACTTCAAATTTATGGACAAGAAAGGAGAACATAGGAGCTAAACTTGAAGGAGATTTCTTTTGTTTAATCTCTTTTAGTTCAAGTTGCTTTTATGTTTTTATTAGATTTGTTTTCATAATTTTATATGAGATTAGTGGTTCTCTCATTTATGCAAATTCACTATTTTTCTAGTCCTACATCTATGACCCCTTTTGACACATTTCATGACAACATATGTCCCTAGGGGTCCTAAGGCCCCCTAAGAACATATTTCATTTGTTCATATGGGACAAAAGGGGTTATAGCATAAGCTATCACTTCTTTTAACATATTTCATGACAACATTTGTCCATAGGGTGACATGTTTCATTTGTTCATATGAGTCGAAAGAGGTTATACGATAACTATGACCTTTTTTGACACATTTCATGACAACATATGTTCCTCAGGGTCCTAGGACCCCTAGGGACATAATTCATTTGTTCATATGGGCTAAAAGGGGTCATAGGATAACCTATGACCCCTTTTGACACATTTCATGATAACATATTGCTCTATGGGTCCTAGGACCGTTAGGGAAATACTTCATTTGTTCATATGGGTCAAAAGTGATCATAAGATAAACTATGACCCATCTTGACACATTTTAGGAAAACACTTGTCCCTAGGAGTCCTAAAATATGTAGGGGAATATTTCATTTATTTATATAGGTCAAAAGGGGTTATAAGATAACCTATGACCCCTTTCAACATATTTTAGGACAACATATGTCCCTAGGTGTTCTATGACCCCTAGGGGCATATTTAATTTGTTAATATGGGTTAAAAGGGGTTATAAGATAACCTATGACCCCTTTTGACATATTTCATGACAAAATATGTCCCTAGGGGTCCCAAGATCCCTAGGAACATAATTGATTTGTTCATATGGCTTGAAAGGGGTGTGGATAACTTATGTCCCCTTTTGACACATTTCATGACAACATATGTCTCTAGAGGTCCTAAGAGCCATAAAGTCATTTCCCATTTCTTTATATGGGTTGAACGAGGTGATAAGATAACATATGACCCTTTTTGACACATTTCATGACAACATATATATCTAGGGGTCTTAGGACCCCTAGGACATGTTTCATTTGTTTATATGGGTCGAAAGGGGTCATAAGGCATTTCAACACATGTCTATAAGGTTCCTAAGACCCCTATGGACATATTTTATTTGTTCATATGGGTTGAAAGGTGTTAGAGGATGACCTATATCCTGTGACCCCTTTCAACCCATATGAACCTAGGACCCCTAGGAACATATATGGTGTCATGAAATACATCAAAAGGGGTCATAGGTTATCCTCTAACACCTTTCAACCCATATGAACAAATGATTTTCATATGACCCCTTTCAACACATTTCTTGACAACATATATCCCTAGGGGTCCTAGGACCCATAGAGACATGTTTCATTTGTTCATATGGATCAAAAAAGGTCATAGGATAACCTATCACCCCTTTTGACATATTTCATGACAACATATATCTCTAAGAGTGTTAGGACCTCTAGGGACAAGTTTCATTTGTTCATATGACTTGAAAGGGGTCATAGGATAACCTAGGACCCCTTTCAAAACATTTCATGGCAAAGTATGTCCCTAGGGATTCTAAGACCCTTAGGGACATAATTCATTTGTCCATATGAGTTGAAAGTGGTCATAGGATAACCCATGACCCCTTTCAACACATTTCATGACAACATATGTCTAGCACCCCTAGGGACATGTTTCATTTGTTCATATGGGTTGAAATGGGTCATAAGATAGCCTATGACTCCTTTTGTCACATTTCATGACAACACATTTTTCTAAGGGCCTTGAGAACCTTAAGGACATATTTCATTTGTTTATATGAGTCAAAAGAGGTCATATGATAACCTATGACTCCTTTCAACACATTTCATGATAACATATGTCTCTAGGGGTCCTATGGCCCCTAGGAACATATTTCATTTATTTATATGGGTTGAAAGGGGTTAGAGGATAACCTATTCCCCCTTTCAACTCATTTCATGACAAAATATGTCCCTAGGGGTCCTAGGACCCTTGGGGACATAACTCATTTTTTCATATGGGTTAAAAAGGGTCATAGGATAACCTATAACCCCTTTCAACACATTTCATGACAACATATGTCCTTAGGGGTCCTAGGACCCTAACGGACATATCTCATTTGTTCATATGGGTCGAAAGGGCTCATATGTTAGTCAACACATTTCATGACAAAATATGTGCATAGGGGTCTATGACCCCTAGGGACATGTTTCATTTATTCATATGGGTCAAAAGGGGTCATAAAATAACCTATGACCCCTTTTGACACATTTCATGACAATATATGTATGTAGGGCTCCTAGGACTCCTAGGGACATATCACAAATGCTCAAAAGGGTTGAAAGGGGATATAAGAAAATATATGACCCCTTTCAACCCATTTGATGATAATATATTTCCATAGTGGTCCGATGACCCCTAGGGACATTTCTAACATGTTCAAATGGGTATACAAGGGTCATAAAGAAACCTATCATCCATTTTAACCCATTCAATGACAATATATGATCTTAGGTGTTCAAAGATCTCTAGGGACATATCGTATATGCTTGAATAGGTTGAAAGGGGTCATAGAAAAACATATGACCCCTTTCAATATATTCAATAAAAATATATTTCCCTAGGGGTCCTGGGACCCCTATAGACATATCTCATATCTTTGAATGGGTCAAAAGGGGTCATAGGATAACCTATGGTCCCTTAAAACCCTTTAAAAATAAATGTATGTCCATAGAGGTCCTAGTACCCCTGATGACCTATCTCTTATGTTCGAATGGGTTGAAAGGAGTCATAGGATAACCTATGACCCCTTTCAACTCATTTGATGACAACATATGTCCCTAGGGTCCTAGGAACCCTATGGATATATCTTATATGTTTGAATGGGTCAAAATGGGTCATAATGTACCCTATAACTAGTTTGGACCTTTAAGTACATAGATAATATTGTCTAATGAGTAAAAAGGGGTCATAGTGTAACAAATGACCCCTTTTGACCCATTCAATCACATTATCTGTACTTAGGGGTTATAGGACACCTAAAAACATAAATAATCTACTCTAATGGGTCATTTAAGTGGTTAAAAGGTAACTTATGACCTTTTTTTGACCTATTCAAATATTATGTAGTCTTAGGATCCCTAACAATATAAATAATGTGTTCAAATGGGTCATAGTGTAACCTCTGATCCCTTTTGACCCATTCAATCACATTATATATGTTTAAGAATTGTAAGACCCCTAATGATGTAGATAATTTGTTTGAATGGGTTAAAAGGGGTCATAAGGCACTCTATGACCCCTTTTGAACCTTTCAATCCTAGGACCCCTAAGGACATAGATATAATGCCTCTCAAATTATGAGTTCAGTAAGTAATTTTTATTTATTTTCTAATGGAGTTAGCTATAAAGTTTTGATTGAAATACTAATAAAAAAATAGCTATAACTTTGAAATTGCCAATTTTATTGAAATCTAAATGATGTGTCAAATTCTTTGATTTGTCTACTATAATGAAAATAAACAAATATAAATTTGAATTTTTATTGAATTAGTTAAGATGGTCAAACACAAGAACTTTCTTTTTCCCTAAAATTGTTGTAGCATAAATTCATAATTAATTATTTTATTGGAATAAAAATACCCAAAAAATATGCATCACACCTAGGCATTAGTCTACTTCTTATATATAGTCTTAAATATTATTATTATTTGATTGTGATTAAGGTGGTTATACATAGACCAACTTCTTATTTTTGTACTACTGCACTAAATTTTTTTTTTTTTAATCAATCAGATTAAATTATTTTCAGATAAGACCTATTATTTTAGAAACTAAATTCAATTTCCTACAGATTCTATTCTTACAATTTTTTAAAATAAAGTTCATAACTAGTTCAAAATTGCACATCAAGTTGGCATAAACCTTATTTGTTGATTTTACATTACCACTTAAGGGTATAGTTTGGCACGTCATGATCCTACACATACCCCCTTATTAGTCCTTAAGAATTATTTCTTACCACTAATATATTAATAAGAATAATACTCACACTTATTAGAGTTATTCCACTATTCAACCTTTCTTGAGAGTGGAAAGATTACTTTTTTTATACTAAGAGGAAAGGGACTCAAGACCTAATCTTTTTGGTAACTTCTTACTCTGCATTATTCCAAATTATTGGCCTTTTTTAGAAATTGGGAAAGAAAGAGAAAATTATTTAGTTTATTTGTTCATTAATTTGTTATAAAAAAATTGGAATACCATCTATCTACAACTTACTTTCCTAACAATTTTAAGTTATTCCCTAAAAGCGTCTTTTCATTATGGGTTAAGGTAGGGGAAAATAAAAAATGCATTCCTTAACACATCTTTTATCAAGTATTAAGTGTAATATTTATCTCAACTTAACAGCTAATGGTCTTACAATAAATGGTTTTCTAAAGCTTGCAATCTTATGATCTCTTGAATTTTATGTAAGTGTAAATGATGATTATTCATTAAGTGATATTACCTTGTTTTCTTAATTCCATATATTAGGCATCCATGTTTAATAACTCATGACCTAAGAATGTATAATATCTTGTGACTTCATACTGCAATACTCTATGTTCCAAAATGAGTTTGATAATGTATTTAAAAAATTTGGGGTTATCTTAGCAAGTTTTCCAAATAGTTATAATCACAGAACACACTAGAAATGATCTTAACTAAGTTTGTAATTCTTAGGATGCTAGACATTAATTTTGGAAAATATAGGTTTATCTTGAATAGTAATTCATGTAGTCCTTGTATAATTTTAATGGATCTTGTCCCATACTAGAGTTATGCACGAGACAGATATAGCCTTTTAATTATTCCTAGAAAATTCCCATCTTCCTATTACCACCAAGATGAAGTTTTTAATTGATTTTTGACATACCTATCCTTGGTATTGTATCCTTTTCTTAAAGTTAGGATTTTTGGACTCTAATGTAATCTCTTTGAAAAATCCCTCGTTGATAACTCATGGACAACTCTACTCTTTTCTAATCCTCATGCCCGAGCAAAAAATCCTCAAAATTACCAAGAGAAAAGGTTTAGAATGTTTCATGTGTTCATTTTCTTTCTCTTACTAAGAATAATAGGCCCTTAATCTTGAAATGTAGTAACCTAGGGCTCTAATACCAAATGTAATTCCCCATTGGGGAACTTGAAAGAATAAGAGAAATTGATACAAAGTTTGGTGAGTAATTTGTTTTTGAATTTCTTTCACTTATTAAATCTTATTTGTAATAGTCCTAATAGGTTTCCTTATGTCCCCCTTAAAAAACATTACTTAATTTCAAAATTCAAGAGTTATCTTTTTTCATCCAATCAACTCTACTAGTATTCCTGATTCATTTCTTACTTGATTTCCTTTCTAACATTTCCTCCTTACTAAAGTTAATCCATCTATTAGTTTTATGCCTACTTATGAATTGATACATTATCCATCCTAATATCCATTTTAAAATTAGGAACTAATGTGGTAATCCATTCTCAAATACATCTACTTAATGTGTAATAAGGATACATGAAATAAATTTAAACCATAAACCATACATGTAAACCAAATCATCTTCTATTCATAAATTACTTAGATTATTCATTTGATAACAATTTGAAAAGTACAAGGTTCTTTTATTCATTATGTATTCATCTAGATACAAGGAAATATACAATGTCATTGTATCATCATAACTTTATTTATCTTTTGAAATAATACAATATGTCCTCATATCCCTTCATTTCTCCTAGAGATACCCTTTACCTTTTTACATAACTTTTCAACTCAAGATACATATACATATGAAATTTTAGTTTCTTCAAGAGTTTGTACCTTAAAATTTTACATAGATATATCCCAAGGAAATGCAACATGTATACTTCAAGAAATGCTCTTCAATTTCTACTCAAAAAGGATCCATATAATCCATCCATGAACACTTGAATAGTACCTTGAAATTTTTTTCCACCTAAACATGTGGAGCCATAAATGATCCACTCCCTTAAGCTAGGAGATAAGACCATGATCCACATAGGTTCTAGGGTAATCTAAGGCACATAGCCCAAAACCAAGGTACAAGGGTAACATAAAGCCAAAAAAAGCATACTATCCAAAAAAATTTAAAAACCACAAGGCAAATGGAAATCCAGAGGAAAAAGAAGAGAGATGGGTTTGTCATCATAGATTCCTATGGTGTTGATGTCAACCACCTAGGCTTAATATCATCCTATTGCATAAGACATCTTTTCCCTAAGTAATCTAATTGGGATAAGCTGATGCAGGAGCATCCTAGGTGCAAGGGCAATCTTGCATCACCCAAAAAATATTTTATTTTCAGTCTTTTTTATTTTAATAATGACTAGTAGACCAGGTGGTTACTATTTATGGGAACTTACTATTTTTAGTAAATTTTTCATATGAGCTTGAAATGTTCTCATTTTCTACAGGAAGGTTCATTTTAGAGTTGTAAGCCTACAATAAAAAATCTCATTGGTCAAGCATTAGTATTAGAGAAGTTATTATAGATTTTTGGTGGAAAATTTTGTAGAAAAATCTTTAGGCTCACTGTTATAGGCCTTAGAGTGCTTGGATGAGGTTTTCAACTCAGCAGAAGGATGCTAGCATGGTTCCAATTCTATAGATTACGAGTTGGGATTTCCAATAAGTGGTTATAATAGCCAATCGAAGAAACGGTTTGTGAGTTATGGCCTCCAAAAGTTGGGCTGCCAAAATTTCTAAAATAATTTGTGACAGATGTATTTGGACGATTCTATGTGTATTGTTAGGATTTTTTGGCCCTAGGTATTATGTTTGAGCATCTAGAACCTTGTTGGGTGACATAAAACTACCTATTTAAGAAAGGCCCAAACATTGTCTAGGACAACTCTAGGTGATAGTTCATAGTGTTATCTTGAAGATTATTGTAATGAAGGTGCCCATTTGGGCTAGCATATTGCAATTGAGAATTCTATAATTTTGCATTTGCGGTGATAATAAGAAGTCCATATTTATTCTCACATTTTCTATTGTTTCTTTGCTTCTATTATGATTTTATGGTATTAAGTGGAGCACCTTGCATCAAGTGGTATCAAAGCTAGAGTTCTTGAGTGTGTGGATAAATCACTGATTGTGAGGCAGTTTGCACCAAGACCATGGTTTGGGATGAGCATGTAGACAAATCACCAATTGCGAGGTAGTTTGCACTAGGGTTTTAGTAGAAGTGCAAAAATGCCTCCATGAAGAGACCATCATGGAAGAGTTGTAGGTGTTACACCTGAGGGTTTCTGAGCCCTCCAAAGACAAATGCAAGCATTAAAAGAACAAATGTGTAGAGGAATGAATCTTCCTATAAGAGATGAAAGTGAGGATGAGGATGAAATAGAAGAAAATGCCAAAGCATAGACAATTCTAAATCCGAAGGAAGAGAATCTTTTTAGGGCCATCTCCAAGATTGGAAAAAGACCAAAGTTTGAGGTTCCCACATTTTTAGGAAATCTTAACCTAGAAGAGCTCATCGATTGGATCAATGAACTAGAGGAGTACTTTGAGTATGAAGATATTGAGGCTGCAGATAGGGTCGAGTTTGTGAAGGTAAAACTAAAGGGACATACAAAGATCTAGTGGCAAGAAGTTTAATTGGAGTGAAATAGAAAGGCAAAGGAAAAAATCACTAGATGGGATTGGATGATAGCTAAAATAAAGTGACAATTAATTGCTATGGATTATGAGCTTGATCTATTGAAGAAGATACAATGAATGAAGCAAGTGAGAAAATCTATTCAAGAGTATACTGAAGAGTTCTATTGAGTTCTCATTAGAAACAACCATGCAAAATTTGATAAGGAGAAAGTCATCGATTATCTTGATGGGTTAAGGCCAAGGATTTAGGATGAGTTGATTCTAGTTTAGATGAATAGTATTGAGGAGGCATACTAGTTTTTCCTAAGAGTTGAGGAGAAACTGAGCAAGAAGTTTGATAATAAGAATAGTGGAAGAGGTCATGGTGGAAGATCTAGTGGACGATCTTATGGTGGTCATAATGATGATGAAAAGAACAAGGATGAGGTTGGAAGTAGTAGTCAAAACTAGAGGGGAAATAATTCCAATTAGTTTCATGATTAGAACAATAGAAATCAAAGAGGAAGAGGCAGAGGACAAGGATCTAGAAGAGGAAGCTTCTGGGGGAAATTTTTTCACTACAAAGAAGAAGGGCATCGAGTGTTTAAATGTAATCAACACCAAGGAAGGATAGATAAAAGAAAAAAAGACTAGGCTAGAGTTGCACATGTTGATGAAGATGCCAAATCCTCACATTCTGAAGATGCTAAAAGAGGAGAAGTTCTAGTTAATAGAAGATTCCTACTGAATGGTGAGAATGAACCTGATCAAAGAAGGAGTTTGTTTCACACAAGGTACAAATTTGAAGATAAGTGTTGTGATGTGATTATTAATGGTGGGAGTACTGACAATCTGGTGTCAAAAATGATGGTCACCAAGTTGAAGCTGAAGAAGTAGAAACACCCGCGTCCATACCATATTTCTTAGGTGCAAGATGACCACAAGGTCATCATCAATGAGTAGTGCTTAGTGAAGTTCAAGATTGGAAGCTACCAAGATGAGCTACTATGTGATATCATACCTAAGGACATATGTTATATGTTGTTGGGTAGGCCATGGAAGTTTGACAAGCATGTTGTACATGATGGGTGAGCAAATACCTACACACTAAGGATGGAGTGAAACATAAGTTGAAGCCATTGAAGGATAAAAAAGAAAAGGTATGTAGTACTACTAGAATATGTTATGTTGATGGAAAAGAGTTTCTTAAATGTATGAAGCATGAGCATATATATTTTTCTATAATTCCTAAAGATAGTAAAGAGGTAGAGGATTTACCTACAAAAGTTACAACTATGTTGAAAGAGTTTTCTAATATTGTATTAGATAATGTACCTAATGGATTTCCTCTAATGAGAACTATTAGTCACCATATGGATTTGGTTCCAAGAGCTAGTTTTCCAAACAAAGTAGTGCATAGAATGACACTAGCAAAAAGTGAAGAGTTGAATAGGAAAGCTCATAAGTTATTGTAGAAGGGGTTGATTTGAGAGAGTTTGAGTCCATGTACTATACCGAAAGTATTAGCACCAAATAAGAATAGAGAATGGAGGATGTGCATAGATTCTCACACTATCAACAAGATCATAGTAAAGTATAGATTTCCATTTCCAAGGATGGATGATATTATGGACTATTTAAGTGGAGCTAAGTATTTCACAAAGATAGATTTAAAGAGTGGGTACCGTCTAATTCATATCAAAGACAGTGATGAGTGGAAGACTACTTTCAAGATAGAAGAAGTACTATATGAGTGGTTAGTCATGCCTTTTGGGCTAACCAATACAACAAGCACTTTCATGAGGCTCATGAATGAGGTACTAAAAGAGTTTTTAGGTAAGTTTGTCATTGTTTACCTAATGGATCTTTAGTAAGACATTGGAGGAGCATCTGATTCATATTCACAAGCTGTTTGATAAGTTGAGTGAAGAAAAGTTGTTGATAAACCTAAAGAAGTATAGCTTTGTAAAGAAAGAGTTGGTGTACTTGGGATTTGTAGTCTCAGGAGAAGGTCTAAAAATGGACCCATAGAAAGTGAAGGCTATCCCTAAATGGCCTACTCCAAGGAGTGTGATAGAGATAAGATATTTTCATGGACTAGCTACATTTTATAGAAAGTTCATAAGAAGTTTTAGTAGTATTTGTTGATCATTGACTAAAGTGATGAGAGGGCATAGGAAAGAGTTTAAGTGGATTGTAGGAGTAGATAAGAGTTTTAATATGTTGAAATAAAAAGTTATTGAGAAACTTGCTTTAGTATTTACTAATTTTAACAAGGTGTTTCAAGTAGATTGTGATGCTAGTGGTACTATAATAGGAGCTATTTTGAGTCAAGAAGGTAAACCTATTGCTTGTTTTAGTGAGAAGTCAAGAATGATGCAAAAAGAAAATATTCTATTTATGATTAGGAATTTTATGCTATAGTTCAAGCATTGAAGAAGTGGGAACACTATCTTATTCCTAAGGAGTTTTTTTTGTATACTGATCATCAAGATTTGCAATATTTGACTAGTCAAGGAAAATTGAACCAAAGGCATTTAAAGTGCATTGAGTTTTTGTAGAGTTATACATTTTTTTTGAAACACAAGAGACATACATTTTTTTTGAAACACAAGAGTGAGAAGTCTAACAAAGTTGTAGATGATCTTAGTAGAAGACAAATTTTGCTGACAAAAATGTAGATAGAGGTGGTTGGGTTCAAGGAACTCAGTACATTATATCCAAATGATTCTAATTTTGGTGAAGCATGGAAGGCCTGTACATAACCTGTTACACTTGATTGGACAAAGTGGTTGGATTTTATGATCTAGGATATTATGTTGTTCAAAGGAAGCAAGTTGTGCATTCCAATAAGTTCAATGAGAGAGAACCTCATCAAGGAGAAGCATAGTGGAGGATTGACTAGACATTTTGGCATAGATAAAATTATAGCCTTGGTTGCTAAAAGGTATTACTCGCCACAGCTACAACAATATGTAATGAGGTTTGTACAAAGTTGTAGGGTATGTCAGATGGCAAAAGGAGTGAAGTAGAATACAAGGTTGTATCAACCATTACCTGTTCAAGAGAAGCTGTTGGAGGATGTTAGCATGGATTTTATTCTTGGATTACTGAGGACCCAGCATGGGCATGATTCTATTTTTATGGTGGTTGATAGGTTTTCAAAGATGACACATTTTATTCCTTCTAAGAAGACTAGTGATGTTGTTCATGTAGTAGAGTTGTTTTTCAAAGACGTGGTGAGATTACATGGTTTGCCAAAGAGTATAGTTTCAGATCGATATACTAAATTTTTTGGGTATTTTTGGCATACATTATGGAAGAAGTTGAAGAAAAATTTGAAGTTCAATTAATCACATCATCCATAGACTAATGGATAGATAGAAGTTGTGAATCATAGTTTGGGAAAGTTGTTGAAATGCTTGGTTGAAGATAAACCAAAAGGATGGGATATGATTATACCATAGATATGATTTGCATATAATAATTCTGTCAATAAGATTACCAATAAATCACCATTCCAAATTGTATATGGGAGTGGTCCTAGAAGTTATTTTGAATTGAGAGAGTTGGATAAAGGAGAGATAAGTAGTGCTGATGCAGAAGATTTTGCTGAACATTTAAAGAACATCCATGAGGAGGTGAGGAAGCACATCATGAAGATGAATACATAGTATAAGGCTAAGGCAGATGTGAAAAGGATATATAAGGAATTTTAGATTGGAGATGAAGTCATGGTTCATTTGAGGAAGGAACATTTTTCAATAGGTACACATAATAAGTTGAAGATGAAGAAGTTTGGACCATACAAGATAGTGAAGAGGCATGATTATGGAAATGCATATGAAGTGAAGTTTCTTGCTAAATTGAATATTTCACCAGCATTTAATCTTTTAGATTTGATAGAGTATTATAAAGGAGGTGATGGAGATGAAGTTGTAGAAGTGTGGTGGAGCATTCTAGTAGCTAGTTTAGCTACAAAGGAGATTGAAGAGTTACTAAACAGTCATGTTAGAAAAAGTACCAGAAACAAAACTTATAAGGAATATCTGGTCAAATGGAAAGGGAGACCAGTTGAGGATTCATCATGGCTAGCAAAGGAGGAGGTTAACCATTTTTTTTTTCCTCTGAACACCTAAGACATGACGGGGTCACTTCTCAAATTACCCTAGGTGTCTGATGCAGGAGTATCCTAGGTGCAAGGGCAATCTTGCATCACCCAAAAAATATTTTATTTTTAGTCTTTTCTATTTTAATAAGGACTAGTAGATAGGATGGTTACTATTGGGAACTTACTATTTTTAGTAAGTTTGTCATACAAGCTCAGAATGTTCTCATGTCTATAGAAAGGTTCATTTTAGAGTTGTAAGATTACCATAAAAAATATCATTTCTCATGCATTAGTATCAAAGAAGTTACTATGGATTTTTGGTGAAAACATTTGCAAAAAAATCTTTAGGCTCACCGTTGGAGGCCTTAGAGTTCCCAGATGAGGTCTAAAAACTCGACAGAAGGCTGCCAGTGTAGTTTCGAGCCTGTAGATCAAGAGCTGGCATTTATGAAAAGGGGTTATAATAGCCAATCAGAGAAATGGTTTGTGAGTTATGGCCTTTGGAAGTTGGGCTACCAAAATTTCTAAAATAATTTCTCAATGATACATTTGATTGACTCTATGTATATTGTTAGGGTCTGTCAGCCCTAGGTATTAAGTTTAAGCATCTAAAACCTTCCCAAGTAGCATAAAACTACCTATTTAAGAGAGGCCCAAACATTGTCTAGGATAGCTTTTGGTGATAGTTCATAGCACTGTCTTGTAGATTACTCTAATTAAGGAGCCCATTTGGGTTAGCATATTGTAATTGAGAATTCTGTAATTTTGCATTTGCAATGATAATAAGAAGTCCATATTTGTTCTTGCATTTTCTATTGTTTCTTTGTTTTTTTTATGAGATTATTGTATTAAGTGGAGCACCTTGCATCATAAGCACAACCAACTAGTGTTGGGATCAATCATGTAGGCTTGAGACCTATAAGATACACAAGATGTTCCTACCCTAGGTACTCAAAATTACATCCATAATTATCTTGTTTACTGAGAAACCTAAAATGCAACCCATAAATTTATTTATTATTATGTTATCATTTGTTAACCAACTCACATATTGGCCTCTAAGAATATGATCCTCTGGTAGCCACTTTTGGGCCCCAACACCAATGATAAGTCACTCACCTAGGGTCTCTACCCTACTTGTCAAAACAATACAAAAGTATAGAGATTTTGAAGGAAAAATAACCTAGGGTCCCATACCCCTAGTCCAAAATCACTAGCTCATACACAAAAACATCATAAAATCACAATAATGTAGGAAAAATTCTCTTCCAACAAAGCACGAAGTCCATAATCCTCTAGTAACCAAAAAAATTTCAATTCAAAGTCCAAAACAATCATTCAAGAGGTAAACTAGTTTAGGGCACATTCTTAGGGAAATCCACTAAACCTTGATTCATCACATAAGAAAAAAATGCAACAAACACTTATAAAATGCTTTATAAGAATAAATATCATATTTATGGAAAGTAGAATACCTCAAATGTAGATAAAAGGTCACAAAACATAAAAATGACAAGTTGAAATGTTGATTTATGAAATCTAGTTAAGTTTGAAATTTAAAACCTCAAAATATAAAATCTTTATTTCAACTCCTATAAGGATGAAACCTATCTCAAAATGTATATGATATATAACATAAAATATAACTTAAAGTATAGGGAAGGAAAAATATGCCACTTATACTTAAATGTTCATTTTATGTTATACGCTAACATTGAAATCATGCTTTAGAGGTCAAATTGGTAAGATTCTCTAATGTTGTGCATCTATTTCTTATTCATGAACATTGGTTTAGTAGTATTACACATACATGAAATATATTATCAAATTTATATGATAAAGTTGTGCTTTCATCATGTAAAACTATGCATTTTTTCAATTCACTAGCTCTGTGCATACATTAAGCATATCTATGCATTTGTTCAATACTATTGCCTTGTTTCATATTGTTGCACTTTTGTGTCCGATTGTTGTGTATTTTTAACATAAATTTGTACTTTTAGAAAATCTAACTTAAAAACTAAGGATTTTTAAGCCTGCACATATGCGAGTTATTCATGCATATATGTGTAGTATACCTACACTTTTGTTCTAGATAATACAAAAAATAAGGATTATGAGGAATTGAATTTCTAGATTGGGTATGGAAAGTTTCCCCTGCCTCTAGGACTTTAGTTCATCACATTCAATTTCACATCCATATTTCCATATCTCCTATGAACTTATAACATAGAGATTGTAAACTCACAAGGAGAAGACCACTGAATCCAAAACTCCATTGAAAATATAGGCACCTAGAAGAAATTAATTCTCTCTCCACACACACATAGATAGTAGACATAATATCTCAACTCACATCATTAAAATTATTTTTATCTATATTAATTTTCATAGAATTATCAAAGTGCAAAGAGGGAAAATATCAATATGATGGATGAGCACCTAAAGATTGCTTAGGCAATCTAAGGTTTCTTATTTTGTTGTGTATGTGTGAGACATAGGGAAGTTTGGATGTTAAATGATAAGGTCATGTTGACCATAGTTGGAGTACATTGGAGAGTTTTGTTCATAGGTTCTTAGGCCTTTTTACTAGGTACAGTTAGGGCTAGAAAGTTGTAAAGCTTGCTGGTTGGTACAAGGCATGATGATGACATCATCATGAAGTCAATAGGGTCTAGGAAGATCTAGGGTGATATGTCTACCATAGTTTGGGTTTTTGGTTAAGCTTTAGGATTTAGAAAGGTCATTTTGGCAATTTGGTAGAAAGTTGTAAAACATTGTAAAAGTTGTTTTGTGCAACTTTGAAATTTTTAGAAGTTACTTGAGTAAATTTTTGCAAAATAGTTTCAAATAATTGAAGAGAAGTTCTAAGGAGTCTATAACCACCCCATAACCATATATAAGGCTGGAGAAGATCTATGAGAAGGGTTGGACATTCAGTATGTGGAATGTGATTTTTTGTAGACAACATTTGAAGCATTTTACTGAGCAAATTCTTGGTTTTTAATGAAATGAGGTATATAGGTGTGAAATATCTATACTCACACTTATGAATCTTTTATTTTTCATGTTTTATTAAATCTTTGTGTTTCTAGTTAGGAGTTTTTATAAGATTTAGTGTCTTTTGTGAAATCATCTTGGTTCTACACTATTACTAGGTTTGTCTAGGTAGTTCTTGAAGATGGAGCTCTAACTCACTTCCCCACTATTCAATCTATATGACCTCTTGGGGACAGTGAGTAGACTCCATGTAATTAATTTTCATAGAGACAAGTGCCTTCAAATGTAGATCAATCATTTTTAAGGTCTTTCTGTATGCCAGGCTGAGGTGAGTTTGGCTAAGGAAGACCATATAGAGGTGTGCAATGCTTGTAGAGGAGTAAAAATAGAGTCCTAATTTATCTTAGACATTAAAGAAGAAATAATTTCCACCATCACATGAAGGAAAGAGATTCAAACCAATCCCACAACAATCCAAAAAAAAAATTCTTTCTGGGCTAGTCAGTTAAGCCTAAAAAGCACTATTTTCACCTAATTTGGGTTAGGGTAATGAATGGGAGACTATGACCCCAAGAACCCAAAAATCATTAAGATAAAGAAACCTAATTTTTTTTTCTGGGTTACTTTGGAAGGCATAGGAGAAAAACACTATTTTCTCACTATAGGAGACCTAATTGGGGCTCTTAGCCTATTAGGCCTATTTGGGAAGAAAGTAAGAGATTAGATGGGAAAATGAACTTGAAGGGATGTCAAACATACCTAATTGCTTAAGTAGAAGTGTTTTTCAATACCTCCATACCTCTATAATGCCTAGTTCAAGATTTGGGGATTGTGACCCCTATTATTTTCTTTAAGGGCTAGGGTGAAAATGTGTGAATGCATTAAGTTTTGACTTGATAGAGTGATATTTCTTGATAGTTGGGTTGACTAGTGAGACTAGGGGATCCTTAGGAAAATTAAGGTCCTATAGGTGGAAAGTGGTGAGGAAGAATCACCCTAGAAGTCTTCTAAGAAGACTAAGAGAATGAGTCAATGTGTGACTCATCTAACCTCCCTATCAAAGTGGTATCATAGCCATAAAATATTTGTCTTGTGGATAGATGTTTGAGACTAAAGAAGAATCAGTAGGTGAAACCACAATGGTGACCAATATAGAATTGGCCAAGATGATGCACGAGCAAAATGAAGAAAAAAAATCTCTTAGAGAGAGATTAGCCGAACTAAAGGATAAGTTGGATTAGGTGGAAGAAAAGATTGATGAAGTCATGAGAAAGGTGGATGGTAAACAACTAGAATTTAGTGCAGAGGATGAAGTTCCTATACTAGACCCTATTGTCATAGAGGGGCCTTTCTTGAAGGCATTGATGGCTATGAGTGGGAAGGCACTTGAGGGCATTCCATTGTTTAGTAGAAACATGGAGGTAGATCTAGTCATGGATTGGATAGAAGGGATGAAAAACCATTTTGATTGTGATGACATCATAGGAGCTCATAAGGTTTGGGTGTAAAAGTCAAGATTGAGAGGCTCTACTTTGACATGGTGGAAATTCCTTTAGGTAGAGAGGGAAAAAGAAGGCAAGAATCCTATCACCCCATGTAAATTAATAATTCTAAAGGTGAGAGAAGCACACATGCTAGAAGACTATGAAATTCAATTACTTCAAAAGAGGTAGAATCTAAAGCAAAGGGATCTTGATGTAAAGTCCTACATTGAGGAGTTCCAAAAGATTTGTTTGAGGTCACATGTGGAAGAGGATGAAAACCTTAAGGTAGCTAGATACCTTAGTGGTCTAAGATGTAATATCCAAGAAGAGATGAATCCTCTTAGCCCTAAAACAATGCATCAATGTATCAATTGGCTATAAAGATTGAAAAAAAGAATAAGAGAAAACATGACCAATCCTCCAAATTTAGAGGCACATGAAGAGATCAAAGAGGTCATAGAGGTGGTTACCAAGGTAGAGGAACTAAATCATGAAGCCAAGGGGAGTCTAAAGCTCTAGAGCATGAGAATGAAACTACTTCAAGAGGATGTCATGGAAGAGGTAGAGTATCTCAAGGAGATTCTAATAGAGGGAGGGGTTTAGATAGGAGTAACTCCTAATTTTCTAGCATGAAGTGATATAGCTATGGATAGTTGGGTCCTCTTACTTATATGTTTCTAGAGAAAGCATCCTCTTCTAATAGTGAGCAAAGAATTAGATATGATCAAGAAGACACATCAAGTGTCAAGTCACCTAAGATCAACCATATTGAGTCAGAAATGGGGGAAAATCTAATGTTTAGAATGGTTTTTGTTAGAAAACTTCTAAACGAGGAGCCAAAGAAAAGGAGAGCCTTATTCAAAATAAGGTGCAAGATACTTAGTAAAGTATGAAAGGTTATTGTGGATTTAGGATCCACAAATAACATCATCTCTAAAGAGGTAGTGAAGAAGATCAAACTTGAGAAGATATCCCACACATTTCCCTACAAGGTGACATGTTTGAACAAAGGGAAGAGTGTCCTAGTGAATGAACAAGAATGGGTAGAGTTCTCTGTTGGTAGATACAAGGATAGGATGATTTGTGACATCTTTCCTATGGATGCTTCCCATATTATATTGGGAAGACCATGGCAGTATGATAGAGGTGTCATTTATGATGAAAAAGAGAATACCATTGTTTTTAAGAAGGATGGTAGGACATTCAAGATATAGTCATTGATGGAGGATGAGGAACGATAGACAAAGACTCCTAGTGTATTGTTAAGTAGTGGAAAAGAGTTTGTTAACATCCTACAAGAAGGTGGTGAAGACTATAATATCATTGTACAACCTAAAGTAGAAGAGAAGGTTATACCAATACCTATACTAGAGGAGGTGCAAAAATTGCTTGGTAAGTTCAAAGACATCATTAGTGATGGAACACCTGTAACACTACCTCCAAAAAGGACTACCAGTCATCATATTGACTTTATCCTAGGAGCCTCATTACCTAACAAGGAAGCTTACAAGTTCACTCTAAAGAAGAACCAAGAAGTGACTAGATAAGTGTAGGAGATGCTAGACCAATGATTGATAAAAAAAAGCATTAGTCCTTGTGTAGTACCAGTGGTATTGGCATCCAAGAAAGGTGGTAAGTAGAAACTTTGTACTTATTCTAGGGCTATTAATAATGAATTGCATAGGAGGATATAGGTATTTCACTATGTTGGATTTTAAAATTAGCTACCATCAGATTAGGATCCAAGAGGGAGATGAATGAAAAAAAACATTGAAGATCACTAAGGGGTTGTATGAGTGGAGACTTATGCCATTTGGGATTGCAAATGTCCCTAGCACATTCATGAGGTTAATAAGTGAAGTTCTTAAGGACTAAATTGGTAGGTTTCTAATTGTATACCTAGATGACATACTCATCTTTAGCAAGACTAAAGAAGAACATATGAAACATTTGGAGATTGTGCTCAAAAGGTTCGAGGAGGAGAAGTTATCTATCAACGTGGAAAAGTATGACTTCCTCAAGCAAGAATTGGCATACCTAGGGTTTGTGGTATCATGAGGTTTATTTAAGATGGACCCAAGCCAGGTAGAGGATATCTTGAATTGGCCAATAAAAACCACAAGAATAGAGGTAAGAAGTTTCCATGGGTTAGCTCAATTTTATAGAAAGTTCATTAGAAAATTTAGTGGTATTTCTGCACCAGTGTTGGACACTATTAAAGGTGGATTAAAGAAAAAGTTCAAGTGGACTCTTAAGGAAAGAAAATCATTTGAAAATTTGAAACAAGAAGTAGCTACCCAACCTGTTCTACTATTTCCTAGTTTTGACAAGTTATTCACATTAGAGAGTCATGCAAGTGGAATTGTAGTAGGGGGAGTATCAAACCAAGAAGGCAAGCCCATTGATTTCTTCAATGAGAAGATTAATGAAGCCAAGAAGAAGCACTCTTCTTATGACTTAGATTTATATGATTTGGTGTAGTCACTAAGAAAATGGAGACATTATCTCCTACCTATGGAATTTTTAGTTTTCACTAATAATTAGACCCATAGCTACATCCACACATAAGAGAAGTTGAGCAATAGTCATTTGAAGTGGATGAAGTACTTGCAAGATTTCACATTCACTATTAAGCATAAAAAGGGACAATTGAATAATGTGGAAAATTCATTAAGTAGGAGAATGCTCAGAGTAAAAGAGGTTCATTTGTAGAGCATTAGTATTAAAATTTTCAAGGATCTCTACAAGGATTATGAAGACTTCTCTAAAGCCTATAAGGTATGTGCTAATTGCTAAAATCATTTCCATAGCTAGTTCTCTAAATACACTCTATAGAGTGCCTTGTTGTTTAAGGGGAATCAATTATGTATTCCTCAAGTTTCAATAAGAGAGAACCTTATTCAAGAGAAGAAGAATGGAAATCTTAGTGACCATTTTGGCATTAGAAAAAATTTGGAGTTGGTTTAGAGGCTCTACTATTGGACCACATTGCCAAGAGATATTAGAAGGTATGTGGAGTAATGTGTGGTGTGTATGCAAGAAAAAAAGACGATCTAGTAATGTAGGTTTGTACCAATCCTTAGCTATTCCTTATAGGTCATGGTAGTACATTAGCATGGACTTTTTGGTAGGCCTCCTTAAGACTAAAATAGGGTTGGATAGTATCTATGTGGTGGTATATAGGTTTCAGGAAGGTGAGTCATTTTATTCCTTGTAAGACCATTCATAATGCTAGCTACATTGCCCATTTTTTTTTCAAAGAGAATATAAGAATCCATGGGTTTCCCCTAAGCATAGTCTCTGATATAGATGTGAAGTTCACAAGTCATTTTTGGAAGACTCTATGGAGTAGGCTAGGAACTAATCTATAATTTGGATTCTCTTACCATCCTCAAACTGATTGTCAAATGAAGTTGTTCAATAGAGTGCTAGGAAATCTTCCAAGATGCCTAACCAAGGAGTATGAATAGACATGTGATTTAATCATCCATCAAGATGAATATGCCAACACTGATAGTGTGAATAGGACAATGGGGAGAGGTAGTTTTGAAATAGTATATGGTATACACCCAAGAGGAGTTTGTGAACTCAAATATCCAGGAGCTATGGAGTATAGAAGTGGCCATGTAAAAAATTTCTCTCAAAACATGAAAGAGATACAAGAGAAGGTGATAAATACCATAATAGAGGCTACTCAAAAATTGAAGACTAAGGTGGACATGTCAAGGAAATATATACACTTTTAAGTAGGAGAGTATGTCATGGTTCACTTGAAAAAATATAGAATACAAAAGGGAATGGAAACCAAGTTCTAGATGAAGAGAGTAGGTCCATGCAAAGTGTTGGAAAATTATGGACATAATGCCTACAAGGTAGAGCTTCACATAGATCTGAACATTTCACTAGTGTTCAATGTGGCTGACCTAATAAAATACAAGGGGCCATTATTAGATGTAGTTTAGATCAACAAGGAGATACTAGAAGATGTCAATATGACGGTCTAACTCCCAAGGTGAAGCAACAAGCTGAGAAGATCTTGGAATCCTAAGTAAAGAAGTCTACAAGGCAAGAGATTTACATGGAGCATGTAATCTAGTGGGAAGGAAAACTAGAAGTTGAAGCCACATGGGTAGAGGAAGACAATTTCAAAAATTTGGGCATTGACATGTCTCTAATTTCTCCTCATGTTCCTTGAAAGCTATAGAGAGGGGGAGAATGGTGTAGGAGCACTTAAATATTGCTTAGGTAGTCTAAGGTTTCTTATTTTATTGTGTAAGTGTGACTTAGGGAATTTTGGATGTGAAAGGATAAGGTCATGTCAACAATAGTTGGAGTATATTGGAGAGTTTTGCTCATAGGTTATTAGGCCTTTTTACTAGGTACAATTAGGGCTAGAAAGTTGTAAAGCCCTTTAATTGGCATAAAGTGACATCATCATGAGGTCAATAGGGTCTAGGAAGAGCTAGGATGAGGGTTCTACAATAATTGGGGTTTTTGGTTATGTTTGAGGAGTTAGAAAGGTCATTTGACCAATTTGATAGAAAGTTGCAAAAAGTTGTATTGTGCGACTTTGCAATTTTTAAAAGTTGCTCGAGAAACCTTTTTCAAAACAAAACAAAATAATTGAAAAGAAGTTTTAAGGAGCCCATAACCACATCATAACCCTATATAAGGCTAGAGAGGACCTATGAGAAGGGTTGGAAGTTTAGTTTATGAAATAAGAGTTTTTGTAAACATTATTTGAAACATTTTTTTTGAGAAAATTCTTGTTTTTTAGTGACAATAGGTAGATAGGTGTGAAAGATACATACTATCACTTCTAAATATTTTAGTTTTCATCTTTTATTAAGTTTCTATTTTTATAGTTATTATTTTTTGTTATATTCATTGTCTTTTGTGAAATCATCTTGGTTGTACATTGTCATTAGTTTTGTCCAGGCAGTTCTTGAAGATGGAGTTCTAACTCACTTCCCCACCATTCAATCTATACAACCTCTTGGGGATAGTGATTAGAATCCATGTACTTCATTTTAACAAAATAAAGGGACCTCAAATATAGAAAAACCAATTTGAGATCTTTCCCTAGGTGAGCCTATGGTGAGTTTGGCTAAGGAAGACCACACTGAGGTGTGTAATGCTTGTAGATGAGTAAAGATATAATCCTATTTTATCTTAGAAATTTAAGAAGAAAGACTTACCACTATCCCCTAAAGGAGAGATGTTTAGAAATAGGAAAAAAATGTTATTTTCTTTCTATAGGAGATCTAATTGGGGCTCTTAGCCTATTAGGCCTAGTTGGGAAGAAAGTAAGAGATCAGATGGGAAAATGAACTTGGTGAGATGTCAAACATACCTAATTGGTTGAGTAGAATTATTTTTTAATACCTCCATACCTCTTCAAGACCTAGTTCAACAGTAGGGGGTTGTGAGCCCTATTTTTACTTTAAGGGTTAGGGTGAAGGAGTGTGAATGCATCAAGTTTTGACTTGATTAAGTGATCTTTCTTGATAATAGGGTTAGGTAGTGAGACCAAGGGATCCTTAGGAAAAGTAAGGTCTTATAGGTGGCAAGTGGTGAGGAAGAACAACCCTAGAATTCTTGTAAGAGCATGATTTAGTGAGTGACTCATTCAACCTCCCTATCATAATCCCTACTTGGAATGGGTCTTATAAATCTACATAATCCTGATCATCCTTTATGGTCCCTGATCTCTATTGCCTTCATCTATAGTTTCCTTCATTCTTAGATATTCTCTGAAAAAAATTCTTAGGTTTTTGTAATAATTTTCTCTATAGTTTTTTCAAATACCTCTTCCCTTTCATTCTCAAGAAGGCTCCTAATTTATAGGCAGAAAAGAGCCTTTAAGAATGGTTCCAACTATTTTCAATGAGAAATCTGCATCATTTAATTAATTAAATTAACCATTTATTTATTAGTTCATTTTTAATTTATTTAAATGACCAACTAGGTTCTAGGTTTTCTATGTTGTCATGAACCTCAAATTTAAAGAATTCTCATGGTTCTATAGTCAAGTCTCTACAATATCACATAAGGGGTCAAGGGTTAAACTACCATGTCCTTTTATTACTTTATATATGTCATCTTATCTCTTATTCAGAGCTTACAATTTATTTCTCTTGCTCACTTTCTCAAAGAATATGAGTGGTGAGATGGGGGTTAGAGGGTATAATAGGTGAGAGGTCATGTGTTCAAGTCTCCAAAAGGGTTATGGTGTGTTCCTCTTTTATTTTATTTTATTACTTTTAGTCTGTTTAGTTTTCTTTATCTATTTACAATATTAATTAAACTAAGACTCAACAAACAATGTATTTTAACTAATTCCACACATATACTAAATGCAAATGTATATTTATTCAAGAATATATATGTGTGTGTGTGTGTGTGTGTGTGTGTGTGTGTGTGCGTGCGTGCGCGTGTGCACCCATATATACTTGGATAGATATACATGATTAACCTATACAAACATCATGAAATTAAGATCACTTAAAAATCACAAATAAAATATTAAAGTATCAATCTTTATCTCAAGACCAAATTCCAATATAAAACCACCAATGTAAAGTCAACTATCACAATACCAAATTATAGGCAAGAATCCCAAAATATTGCCAAATTGTAGATAACTCCCTAATTATGAATTATAGGCTTAGGGGTTCCTATATTGATCATGATTACATGTCCATTTTAACAAAAAATGGTTCAAATATTTTGAGACATTCTTAAACATGTGTAGCTAGGTTGAGTTGATGTTTGGTACCTACACACACACACAGAGTACTAGTAAAGGGCAAATGAGTGAGAAATCATGTAGATCTCCCAAAGAAGTGACTATAACCATCTCTTATCATCTAAAAGGTAGACTGAGAAGAGTAAAGACATACATATATAAGGCATCATGAGTGATTTGGGTTATCTTAAGAATAAATAATAACCAAAATGTTATAAACAAGGTATTGAAAGAATAAATAATAAATTTAGATTAACATATAAAGAATGAAACAAATAAACCATATGCCTAATCTCCTAACGATATTATATAGAACATGATCAAGTGCCTAATGAAAAGTGATATCTAATATCAAAAGAAAGAAATAATATGTATGATAAGTATAGAAATGTTTCTAAACATATTATAACATAAGAACCTACTTGATTACTATTTTATGAGTAGATAGGTATCATTCTTTTATTTTAAGAATGTGGGATGTTATCTTAAAGTTTTTTTTACACACAAATTTTTGAAGTTGTAAAATCAAGGACTACCATATGTAACCTTATCTCCCAACCTAGTTTTAAGTGTACTTATACTATCTTAAAATCCCTACTAATACTTGTTAAGAGAAGAGGGGTATTGGGGGGGGGGGGGGGGGGTGTTAGGGTTAATATTATATGAGTGCACAAAAAATGGAGAGTTAATTTGAATATTATTTCAATGGTGATATTTTTCAACTTAGAATTGAGGGATGAAACACAAGTAGTAAATTAGGTTGCCAATTCCCTTTTTGAATAAAAGTTTTTAGTGGGGATTAACTCCACTCTAGAAGGATTTACCTTAGGCTATGGAATAGACATTTGAAAGAATTTTAAAAATGAATGAGATGCAATTGTATATGGACTCATGCCATTCATCTCATAGATTAGAAAGAAGGGTAAGGATTATTACGTATTAAAATTATTTATTAGATTGGAAGAGATGAAAGAGGAAATTGGAAACTCATTGTAGATAGAAATAAATGGCTAGAAGAACCTATAGTAATGTGATTCATCTAGAGGAAAATAAGGAGGGTAGGGATCATAATCATTGTTAGAAGGGAGAATGGGTTAACCAAAATTGACATAGAATGAAGACAACCTTGATAAAGGGAACATCTTAAGCATCCACAATCTCTATTGCATGTGAGAAGATATCATGAATAAGGGTACAAACAAGATGAGAATATTTTAGGGTATTTTTATCCCTAATATTTCAAAGGAGGAATTACATGAACAATTCAAATAAAATATATGTGTGTGTGTGTGTGGTTAGGGATGGGAGGTACACCATAAAATGATAGAACAATTTTGGTTTTCTGATAAGGATTCTCTCTTGCAATAACATAATTATGGTCATGAAGATCTTATGCATTTAATTTACTATAGTGAGGAAGTCATGATAATATTGATGCATGTTTTTTAGTTAATGATGTCCTTCCATAACAATTATGTGTGAATATGTTTGTAATTTTTAAAAATTTGTATAGGGGTCTAGTTAAGTCTTAACAAGAGAAGGTGATTATGGTCATAGTCAATTACAATATGCAAGTAGTTTTTTTATTTATGGGTGTGATATAAAGTAGTATGGGGTGTAGCTAGATTGATAGTCTTGGTTTTGAACATATCCCTAGATGTATATAATCTTTTTATATTAACAAAATTATATCACTACTACCAATTGAAAAAAAATCTAAGTTGGGAGGAAATTTTGTAAAAAAAATGATAGATAGTAGAAACCAAAGTGAAAAAAACTAGAATCAATCTTATATTTGTCACTTGCCTTAAAATTTTAATAGTGAAGGGGTCCTTGAGGACTAAACATATAAATAATCTCCTACATAGTTTTAACCACATTGAAAACCAATTTTAATAATGTGTAAAATATAAAATGTCTAACAACTAAAAATAGAAACCAATAACATAAATATTATATCCTTCTTCACTAACCATTAATTTTTATGGTAACAAGGTCCTTTAGTGACTCGACATCTAAAGAATTCTTTTGTAAATTGTTTCTAGAGTCTATGGAAGTATATACCAATTCAAACAAGGTATAAACTATAAAAGTTCACCTTCTCATGTGCTTATACCAAACAAATTTTGATGAATTGTATGTCATTCTACCATTTTGGAGATAGAAATTTGGTAAATTTGGACAAGATTATGGAAATTTTATGCTACATTTGGGAAAAAATGAGATATTCCTAAAGAAAATAATAATAAATATTGTTGGTGATATGGTGCTTTGAAATTCAAAAAATATGTGTCAATATTGATGAATAGATGTGTTCGTCAGTGGTTTCTTTGCATCCATACCAAAATTCTATGAAATTTTATGACTAAGTAATATTGAAACTATATATGAACCTATGGTGAATAAATCATATTAAAGAAATGGTGTTCAACCAAAATATGGGAATAGACTAGCCATTGAAGAAATATTATGTAAAAACATGGCAATCTGACTAACTCTAGTAATGATTACATTTACCAATTTAGCAACATGACCAAAACCCACAAATCACCAATTGACAAACATTTTCAAGTAAAAAATTGTTGATAATGTGTCCAAATATATGTGTCCATGTGTGTGTGTGTGTGTGTGTGTGTGTGTGTGTGTCTATATATATATATATATAGGTGTATGTATGTGTAAAACCATGATGATGGTTAAATGCAAACTTAATCATATGGTGAATTATTCTTCCTACCTATAATGCTCATTCCTTTTGGATGAAAATTTTCAAATTATTTATTTTAGCTAGCTAGTGCAAGGTTTTATAATTAGAGACCCTCTTTGGTATGATGAGACATGTGTTTTAGTTTTTTCTATGGCTAGTTTTATAATGTTCATAATGTTCATAGGTTAGCATAATTTTTTATTTATGCATGAGTTCTAGTGAGTTCTTTGTATATCAAGAGCCATGTAATATTTTGAGTTCCCTAGGTCCTTGTTGAGTGGTTGTTATGTAGTGCTCATAGGACCTTGGGAATACTGCACTGTCCTTCTCTATGATTCAATTATGTTCATGTTTATTATATGTTTTACATTAAATATGTGTTTATTCTTTATTAATGTATCATGTATATTATTTTGGTGTACTTTCTCATTAATAGTCCAGTTGACAATGTTTTATTAAACAAAATATTGTTGTTATTATGTTAAAGTTTGGTCTTGGTATTCTTTGGTAGGGTATGACATCAAAAGCATGATAAATATTTGAAACAAGATTAGTCTCCAACAAAGAAAAATTAGGTACTCAATAAGAGCTGACAACAATATTTCATCTTAGGGTAATTAGAAAACATATGGTCAAATTCAATATTAAGACCCATTTATTCAAACACAAGAAGTCTTACAAACTTCATTGCACTTGCACATGTAAAATATACCAACTTTTTTGTCTAATTTTAAAATCATTATCTAAAACCTACTCAATATTCCAATAATATTAATAATACAATTCACCATGGCTTAAACATTACGTAAGTATGATTGCTAAGATTTATGTCTATTGGATTTTTATTTGTGTTGTATATATGTGAATTCTACCTCTGATTGAGCCCTATTTTGCTATCATTTTGATATTTTTTAGTATATCTGAGCCCAGAGAACACCTTTAAAATATTATTAAGATTGTAAGTCTTTCTTTTATCAATATGCTTATCCAAGATTATAAATTTTAAGTTGAACTCCTTGAAATTGTATAAAATATTTGTTAAGAGCTCAATTTTTTTCTATAAATCATATAAAACATTTGTTTCTAAGGCCAAAAATTATTAGTCGAGCTTTTGAAATCACATATAAAAGATTTACCAAACAATTATAAATCATTAAAACCTATTAAATTAATGTAAACCTTTTGTAATAGAAATTTATACTAAGTTAGAATTAATAACTAGAGTTAATTTAACTTCTTGAAGAAAAAACTTTGGTTAAAAGTGTTGAATGTTTATGAAAAAAATGTTAACTACAATAAAATCTCTCTAAATCTATCCAAACCAACTTTTAGAATATATATATATATATATATATATATATATATATATATATATATATATATATATATATATATATATATATATAAACTCCTACAACCCTTCTTTACTTTATAAAAGCATTATTATGATTATAAATATTTCTTTGTCAATATGCTTATTTAAGATCACAAAATTTCATAGAATTTTTTGAAATCATATAAAATGTAACGCCCCGCTCGGGAACCCAAGAGAAATAAACCTAACATGTTACAATGTTTACTGAACTATTTTTTTTTAAAAAGTTTAAACAACATCAAGATAACATTAATGTGGAAGCAATAAGAACACACACAACAAATACACATATGCAAATATATATACAGTTTCAATTCCTCAAGAGTTCCTTTATGTTGAGTCACATTTAATAATTTTTAAATTAATTAGTTTAAGTTCCAAGTACAATGTCTCATGATCATAAAGAAATACCAAATACATAATCGCATAAGCAATTGCATAAGTATAAACAATACAATGAAAGTATATCCAAATAATAACATCCACTGCACATGTCGCAGGGTATGTGAGAAAAGATACAATACATCAGAATACATGATAACATATATACATCATCTGAAAAGAAGTCTCTGAGATAAGAAATAAGAATGATAAAGGTACATCTTCTGCAACGAACATCCAACAGCTAGCAATGTAAAGGGAAACCCAAATGGTAAGAAGGCACTACCTCCCGACCGCGTGGTTACCTAGTCAGGCTTCCACTCCCACCGTGCAGGGAAGATAATGAACGATCCACATACGACAAATCAAACATAAAACATTCCTAGGCAAGGTACCCCTAATAGCCAAAACTACCTCAAAGGTAACACATGCTACTCAAGAAGATAAAATAATCCAAAAGTACGAACACTCACTCCAATATCGACACCACATAATCAAACATCATACATGAACCAAGTATAAACCAAATATCAAGGTCATAAGATAAAGTCAACAAAAGATAATCACCTCAAGTCAAAAGCCACACGTCAAAAGTACAACATCACGAATCACCAATCATCATCAATGAAAGTAAGTAACCACAATAAACACAATCAATAAGTACACCACCAGAGATACACAAAATCTACAGAGGAGACTCAGGCTACATACTAGGGAGTGTCATCACATGGCTGCTTGAGTTACCCTGGACTGATCTCTTAAGAGACCCCGAACCCTCAAGTGTTGAGTTACCTTGGACTGGTTACTATGAACCCCGGACCCTCAACATCTCACATATGGAAACTAGAAATCCCTCTCAAGAAGACGAGGCACTCATCTCATTCCCATCCTTAGTCTATACAAGCACTAAAGGCATGGGTAGATCAAATATCTCTAACTTATCTTTTTAGTGTGTTTACCCCCCCCCATAAATTTTAATTGCTAGATTATCACTTATTACATAACTTGCATTAAGTTACCCTGGCACTGACCACTTTGGGTCCCGGACCCCTATGCAAGCCACTCCCAAGTCACATACCTAGACAACCTCTCCTAAGCACATAAAAACACAGTTGTGTCCCATACCACAACACCCATAAAGATCAAACTCGGTTCCTTAACAGGAAACCTGATAACAAGATGGTTCTCCCATCCAAGTACACATAATTTCTCCACAAGATAAACCTCATAAATATAATCTCCTAATATGAATCACAAAAAACATCACAACATCTAGTCCCATAAATAGTATACAAGAAATCTCACAAAACCTCTGGTGTACATCCTAGACTGGTCAAACTAGGTCAAACCCCAAATCATAAAATATAGAACACCAACCAAGTAGCTTTCTTAGTACATTATGTTTTGAAACACAAAGGTTTAATTTTTAATGTAGGTATCATAGTTGAAATTGATCTTGAAAACACATTGTTGGGTTAATATAAAATTTTGATTTCCAATCTGACGTATGGTTTAAGTAGATGAAGTTCATAGTTACCCCTTACGAATCACCCCATTCTTATTATATTTCGTACAATTACTCCTACTTGATTAAAGTAAATTTTCCAAAATAATCAAAGATAAATAAATTATTTAAGTTATTAAATAATAACTAAATAAATTAGAACTACATTTTATAACATTATTTATTAATTAACCTTAATTAGACTAAATTTAATTAGGTTAATTACCAATTTTAAATATAAAACTATATTGATATTATTTAATTAATTATTAAAAGTATTAATAAATTTTATTAACAATATTAAGAATTAATAATAAAAATTAATAAAAATTAATAAAAATTCAAATTTAATAACATCAATAATTAATTATTTAAATTAAATACAATTTAAATTATATTTAATTTAATAAAATTAACATTTAATAAATTAAAACTGATTAGTATTTAATATATATATATATATTAAATAACATCTAACATATATATTAAAATATATATTAATATTAATTAATAAATATATTATTAAATAAAAAATATTATTAAAAACTTTATAATAATAAAATTATATATAAATTTTTATATAAACCAAACACCCATGCGATTTTAAAAATCGTTGCAAGCCGAACAGTTACGGCTGCAGTCAAGTCGTTCGGCTCCCCATCGCAGTCAAGGCACGCGTGAGGACCGCCGACCAAGAAGGTAAGTAGAGGGGTGAGTAAAAACCCTCCCCACTATAATATATATATATATATATATATATATATATTTAAAAAAAAAAATTATTTTTTTAAAAATTGTTTATTTAATTAAAATTAAATTTTGTTTAAAAATGTTATTGTTTAGTAAGAATTTTAAAACAATCTTTTCAAATTATATAAATATATATTATTTTATTTTAAAAATAAAATTTAAGCTTCTAATCCAATTCCTCATTTTAAATAAAACATATTATTATTTTTTTTTAAAAACATTCTAATACAGAATTGGTATGGAAACCCTGATTAATCAGTAAATTCTAAACAAATAAATTTTGTTTTCATTCTACTCAAAATCTAATTTCAATATCCAAATAGAATTTCGTATTTGCTTGATTTCTTATTCAATCTTATGTCTAATAAAATATCACTCTCTAAAGTAACCTCAGCGATGTATCCATCTAAGTCCATGTACAGATATTTCTTAATCAAGAATAAATATTTGCATACCAGGAAAACAACGCATGCAAAAGACATGGAGCAGACAGAAGTTTGAAAAGCGAAAACTACTATACAATTAGATCACAAGATCCTACCTGGATTTGATGCTAACCTCTAACAACTAAATGCAACTTCCTACCGCAAGCAAAATCTTTCAAGCCAAGTAAAATTCTTTTCTTTCCAAACCCTTCAAATTGCTCTTCATAAACCTGTGTCTCCTCAAAAACCTGTGTCTGACTCCCTCCCCCAAAAATGACCCCAAAACCCTCTAATATAGAATTTAATTACCTTTAGGGTTTCTGTATCCACAACTCTAAAATAATAATTACTTTATTTAATTAATTCATTCATGCACAATTAATTTTCTTTTTAAATTAAAATATTCTTTTATTATTCCTTCATGCACTTTAAGTGAATTGTTAAATTACTTTATTTAACTTTCCACTTTACTTCACTCTAAATTAATTTATTAACTTTAATCTCATGCACAATAAAATATCTTAATCAAGTTCACATATTAATTTCTTTTATTTTCAACTCATGCATAAATCATGCGAACTATAATCTTTATGATAATTAAATATCTTTTCACTTTTAATTTCATTTTTTTTAGAAACTTAATTGATAAAATATTTATTAACTTAAATAACAATAATATTTAGCATTTATTTAAAAATGAACTCTAAATATATTATTATTAAATTAAATAAATATTATCATGTTCTAAATTTAATCTTAAAACTTTTATCTTCAATTTAATTCTTTATATTTAATTAATTTCTCAATTAATTAAATATAATTAAATATTCATAATATCATAATAATTCTCCATTAAATTAAATTATTAATTTAATCTATTAATTAGACTTAATTAATAGAAATTCATCAAAGACTCACAAAACAACATACGCACAAAATACTCATGGGTTTAAAAAGGGTAGACAGTCTGTTACGAGTCCTCCTTGCAGGACAAGTATTATAGGCTTAAAGCTAGGATTGGACCCGATCATTATCTTCCCATTCTCACCATTTGAGTATTTGTAATAGGGCACGCTCATCCTGGCAATTCAGGGAAGTCGATGCCCGATACCTACATCCTGCATAAAAGACGAGCATGTACATGTATATAATATATCTAAACTAAACAGACAATGGCGGGGAGTGGTTCATCGTGTAGATCCCAACTAGCAGGTGACTACGACTCCCTCCCTTAACCACATCAAACACGTCAAACAGAAAGATAAAATAAACACGCACACCATACACATGCAAGTATGGGGTAAGTATCATAAAAATCACAAATCTAAGATCAAATGCGTACATATAATAATGCATCTCTATCAATACAACATAATCATCATTAAAGACATCATTAATAACACATGAATGGAATCGAATAAGCAATAATAACTGATACATTTGTAATCAAAGTCATGAAATAATATCATAATATTACAAATCTAGTATCTCTAACTAATCAATGCATAAAATCAACCTAAAAGAATTTGACAATGATAACAGAAATGTGAACTAGGGGCAGGCACTACATAAAAGACATGTTAAAGGATTCAAAAATTCTTAGATGAAAATTGTTTCACCCTTTAAAATCACACATAATTTTTATATTAAAAGATTATAAATTTTCATTAAAACCCCTTAAAGTATAATATATACTTTTTGTCTTGGATGGCTAGCTGTAGGGGAGTGATAAGAGTTTCTGTTGATCATGGGTGGGTAGGAGTGGAACTCCATTTGGGTCTTCAGACGAACCATGTTTCTAAAACCATGGCTGCCCTGCAAACTACCAAACTATCTAAAGAGAGAGGTGTTTCTAAACTTTTGCTAGAAGGAGATTCACTCAACATTGTGAAATGCCTTAAAGGCCAATTTGATCCCTCTTGGACCATAAACAATATTATAAAAGAAAATATTTCTATCCTCAATGCCTTTGAGGACTACTTTATTAGTCATACTTACTAAGAAGCCAATGGGACTACTAATGCCATGGCCAACTTGGCTGTGACATGTCAAAGGTTGCAAAAATGGAATGAAAACCTTCCTAATCTAGTAATCTCGATAATCAATCATGATGTGGTGGTAGGACTTAAAAGTGTCACCATTAAAGATAGTGAAGTATGCTAAGAAGGATATATTTTTTATTACAAGGAGTGGTAGAGGTGGTAGTGGTACTGGCCATTACTTTGCTATTTTTTCACACATATTCTAGGTTTTTTTGTTATCTATTTCTTTTCCCTCCATCTCTTGCATTAGCTTTTCATATACAACAAAGAGAATGGGAGGCCAAAGAAGAGAACACAAATTTGGGAAATATTGAGCAAAGGGGGTGTTGCTACTTTCCTAGAGAATTTTTATTGAGGAAATCCCAAAGTTACCTAGTTGTTTCTAGAGAATTGGAATGAGGGCTACTTGATTGTGAACGACAAGAAGTATTCTATCTCAAAGGAGCATATCTCCAAGGTCATGGGCATCCCAATTATTGGAAAGATGTTTTATAGAGATAGGAAGATCTCTAACTCTATAGTGGACACCATTTTGAAGATTCCCAAGGAGAAGAAGAAACTTGTGAAGAAAAAAGGTATTACCTACTTTCAAACCAAGTCTTTGAAGAATTTCTAGAGGTTAATTATTAGGGATATTGCTTCCTACATTACTCTTGATGGTAGGTTATCTAGGGTTTATACATATCATTTTCTTATGCTAAATAAATGTAGGCATAATGTTAATATTTATATTACTTTTTATTTGTACTCCTCACTGAACAATAACATCAATGGGGTAAGAGATAATAGTATTACCAATCCCCCTCTTCATGATGGCCTATACTTCTCATTTATGAGGACATTAAAGCTAACAATGTAGGGAAGCTCATCAAAACCAAGATTGTAGAGGGTAAAGGTGATGATTTTGACAAGTATGAAGATTCCTTAGATGAGGAGGACATTGATAGCCTTGACTCTATTGAGGACTCTGAGCCAAGCAAGTGTTAGAAGAAAAATGCCAAAAGGAAAACTTCTAGAGATCAACTACAAAAAAAGGTTAACAAACATCCTCTCAGAAATCGTACTGATTCTAAAGATGATCTAAACTCTAGTGAGGATGATATGTTTTGTACATAGCCAAGATGACTAGCATGACTAAGAGATAAAGGAAGGATAAAATTCCCAAGAAACCCTAGAAAAATAAAGGAAGGGAGTCACCTTTTGAGAATGATGAGGAGTAATGTGAGGAGATGGAAATATAAGGGGAGAAAGAGGACATGATAAATAAGCCCAAGGAAAAGAAGAAACAACCATCTAAAGAGGAGACTACAAGATATGTAGAGGATAGGGAGCACAACCCTATCAACAATATGGACCTAGGAGACCAGCAGGGGTTTGAGACTCCCAAAAACCTCGTGGAAGAGTAGATGAAAGATAAAAATTTGATGGGAACTATCTTTGCTAAAGGGAGGGTGACAACTTATAAAAATATGAACATGGAAAAAATTCACCTGGGGATAGCCAAAGAAATTGTCAACTTGGAAATTCTTGAGGACCTAAAAGGGAAGGTGGAAATCCATAAGCTCATCAACCCTGTGATGTTGATCATGAGTGACTTTAGCAAGGAAGATAACTTCAATTTTCTTAGCAGTGCTAAGAAAAACATGATGGACAACTTTAGGTCCATTAAATTGTTGTTCTAGTAGATTGCTATGATTAAGGAAAGAATGAGTTTGCTAGAAGGAAAGAAGATCATTGTGGAAGGGGATAGAGTCAAGTTCAACTAGTATGTTGACCTTGTTGCCTTCTATATCTTGGAAACTAAAGTGTTTGGCCTTACCAAAAAAATGGATACCACTCAAGATACTCTACAAGGCATAGCTAACTAGAGCTATGATATCTTGAGAGCCTCGAATGAAAACCTCAAGGCTCTAATTAGAAGACTGGAGGGTAAGGGAATGGAAAAGGAGGTGATCATCATAGATGATGGGGGTATGGAGCTAAAATAGAAAGCCGAGGGAGTAGGACTAGGTCCAACAAGAAGAAGAAAGTCTCTGAGTACAACAATGAGCTCACTAAGATTGAAGAGGCTATTGGGAAGATGGAAATTTTGGAGAAGGAGCTATGAACCTCCTAATGAATATGGATTCCTAGTTCTAGTTGTCTCATTTTTGTTGTTTCAAACTATCCTTGTGTTGATGGATGTTCTCACTGGATTTTTTGGTCATTGCCTTTTTTTCTCTATTTTCTATTAGCTTTGTCTTTTAATGTTTTTCTCTCTAGCAATGTAAAGGGTTTTAGGGGACCTTCCAAACCTTTTTTCTTTAAAAAAAAGTTTTGTAATAGAAAATTACTTAGAATTGGAATGAATAACTAGATCCAACTCAATTCATTAAAGAAATGAAGTTATAAGTATTAAATATTGATGAAAAGGAATGTTAAACTATGTTTATGTATTAAGGACCAGTCCCCTTGTTTTAGGTGCTATTAATATTAAAAATAACATTAACTGCACTACAATATCTCTAAATCTATGGTTTTTAACATTATGCTAAATAAATTGAATGATAACACCAACCAAAATGAACTAAACAAAAATGAGACAACCAATTATTTACAACAATAAAATGACTTTAATGCTCCACATGTAGCTCCATAGTAAAGCTTTAGAACTAGGCTAAGAAAAATGAGTAAGGACAAGAAGAATGCAACAAAAAAGAATAAAGTTGGTTGTATTATGACTCTAACAAAGGAACATTACTTCTAATCAGTACCTCTAAAGTTACAAAAGCATAGATCATGCAATGAAGTTGATGCAGATTAGAGGAAAGATGTTTTACATAACTTGTGGATGGTACTGGCCATTTGCAAACACTAGAAGTAATACCAAAACTAAGTAGAAATACATGAATTCACACAATAAAATGTATTGGTTTATTGTATAGTAAAAATTATAATTTGATATTTGAAAGATTTATTAGTTTCTTATCTAATTCATATTTCTTGAGAATAGGTTTGTCTAAATAGATGAGCCACAAATGAAAAATATTTCTATGCTATAGATATTCTGATTATGAAGCGAGTAAGATTATTATTTTTTGTCTCTTTTTGAAGCTATGAATAATACTATTATTTTTTAATTTCTTCCTGTGTTGTGTCATCTTACTTGAGTTGATATGACACTATTTTATTTAGTTCTTTACAAAAAATCCTAGATCATTTAATCTCAAATTTACATTTTGAGCTCTCTAGAACATGTTAAGGACTACTTTGCTATATGATTTCTTTAATACTTTACATTAATGACATTTCATAGCTTGATTTTGGATAGAGATAATGTTTAACATTTTCATAGTATTTGGTTATTGGTCAAGTATTGTCTATCAACATATCTAAAAATATTTTTAGTTTTCATGGTGTATCTCATTTATTTTATTGTAGTTATCGTAGGTTCATTCTCTTGTTGATACTTTTTCTCATCTTTATTTATAAATGGAAAAAAATATACATTTCTCAAGTCTATACAATCTCACATAAGGGGTTAAGGGTTCAACTCCCATGTCCTTTTACTACTTTTTATATGTCATCTTATCTCTTATTTATAGCTTAAAAATTATTTATCTTGCTAAGTTTCTTAAAGAATATGAGTGGTGAGATGGTGGATACAGGGTTCAGTAAGTGGAAGGTCAAGTGTTCAAGTATCCAAAATGGTTATGGTGTGTTCCTCTTTTATTTTATTTTATTTACTTTAGTTTTCTTTATCTATTTGCACCATAATTAAGCTAAGACTCACCAAACACTGTATTTGACCTAATGCCACACATATATTAATTGTAAATGTATATTTATTTAGCCATATATGTGTGCACCCATTTATAATTGGATAGATATATTTGATTAACTTATACAAATATCATGAGATCAATATCACCCAAAAATAAAAAAATAAAATATTAAAGTATCAAATAACTATCTAAAGATCAAATTTCAATATAATTCCACTAGTGTAAATTTCATCTATCACATGTTTCATGACCCTTTTAACAAAACGTGGTTAGAGGATTTTGAGGCACACTCAACCTTGTGTAACTAGGTAGAGTCAATACCTGATATCTACACACACCTGGAACACTAAGTGAAAAGATATAATACACACACACACACACACACACACAAAAAAAAAAAATAGACAAGGAATGATGAGTGTGACATCATGTAGATCTCCCAAAGAAGTGACTATGACCACCTCCCCTTATCTAGAAGATAGACCAAGTAGAGTAAATACACATATATATAAGGCAAGTGGGATTATCTTAAGTACAAATCATAATTAGAACATCATAAACAATGATGTATTGAAATCGTAAATAAAAAATTTAGAATAAGATATAAAGCATGAAAAATAAAATCATATACCTAATCTCCTTAAGACATTATATAGACCATGATCAAGTGTCTAATGCAAAACAATATCTAACATTACAAGAAAGAAATAATGTGTATGATAAGTATATAAACATTTCTAACTATCTTGAAATCCCTATTAAGACTTCTTGAGATAATAGGAGTATTACAAGGGGGCTTAGCATCAATATTCTATGAAAGCACAAAAATATGGAGTGTTAATTTGAATATTATTTCAACAATGATATTATGTAGCTTAGAGTTGGAGGATGAACCATAAGTGGTAAATTAGATTGTTGATTCCATCTTTGATTAGGAGTTTTTAGTGGGGCTTAACTCCATTCTAGAAGGATCTATCTTGGGCTATGAAATATACATTTTAAATAATTTCAAAAATCAAGGAGATACAATTGTATATGGCCTCATACCTTTCATCTCATGGATTGGAAAAGTGGGTAAGGATGATTAAGTATTTAAATAATTTCTTAGGTTGGATGAGATGAAAGAGGAAATAAAAAAAATGATTTCATATAGAAATAAATGGCTAGAAGAATCTATAGCAATGCAATTAATCTAGAGGGAAAAAGGAGGGTAGGGATTATAATCATTGTGTTTATGTAGGATGGGTTAGTCAAAATCAACATTAATGAAGATAACCTTGATAAAGGGAACATTAGGTAAGAATCCACAAGTTCTATTTCTTGTGAGAATATATCATGAATGAGGGTACAAACAAGATGAGAAGATTTGAGGGGATGTTTATCCATCATCTGTCAAAGGAGGAATTGTAAGGATGGTTCAAATAAAAGTTTTGTATGTGTGTGTGGTTAGGGATGAGAAGTAAACCTTCAAACAATGGCACACTTTTCATTTCTTGGTAATGATGATCTCTAACAACAACAAAAGTTTGGTCATGAAGATGCTATGTATTTACATTAGTAGAGCAAGGAAGTAAAGATACTGATGATGAAATTTTTTTAGTTAATGATGTCCTCCATAATAGTTATCTATAAATATGTTTGCAATTTTTTAAAATTTGTATAGGGGTTTTCGTTAAGTCTTAAAAAGAGAAGGTAATTATGGTCATAGATAATTACAATATGCAAGTAGTTTTTTAATTTATGGGTATGGTATAAAGCAGTATAGGGTGTAGTAATAAGGATAGCCTTGGTATACTCTTTTTATATTTATAAAACTATATCAATAATACCAGTAAAAAAATTATTTAAGCTCAAAGGAAATTTTGAAACCAAAATGATAGATAGTAGAAATTGTTGGCCATTTTTAACCCCCATTGATCCATTAATGATAATTGATCTGAGAGCCCTTCAATGGAGACACACTTTTGAAGAGGTTAATATTTCATATTAGCCATTTTCACTATTTTGAAAAGGCACTTTCATGCTCTTTCTAAAATAGAAAATGTTGCTATTTCAGAAGGTCTACCCTCTTGCCTTTCCAAAATAGAGAAATTCACTATTTTAGAATGTGACTTTTCTTGCCTTCACGAAATAGAAAATTTCACTATTTTGGAGAGATTCCTTCCTTGCTTCCATGAAATAGTGACACCAATATTGTGACCAAAGGGTTTGTACCACATGGTGGTGGGAAAAATTGTGTGATATCTCCATTTTCCCCATTTTGCAAGGGTCATTTTTGGTGATCTGCAAAATCATGAAATCACATGCTACCTCTTCCATTGTGCATTGGGGAATATGCCAACAAACAGATTTGTACCACATGGTGTATCCTTCTTTTGCTGACTTTCTTTTGATCTAATGAATTCTTCATTTTTGCATTACTATCTTTTACCCTTGTGAACATGTGATAATCATTAGATTTGATCTCATTATGGAGATTTCTTTGTTGCATCTTAGCCATCCAATTGATATGAAAATTTACATCTATGGCTTTGTTTTAAACTTTTGTTGAAGAGAATTTTGCAACATGTTGGCCATCCATTTCAAAGAGAAGACCTTCATCGTTGATCATCATTTTTTGGAAAAATTTAGATTTATTCCATGCAGGTCAACTCTGCATTTTCAAGATGGGCTAACATGTCATTTTATCCCACACCACATTTTTGATAGTGGTACAAATTCATTTGTGAAATGTGTATGTTTGGATGTTTAATTAGTATTATGTGAATTAACACTTTTTAGACTATAACCACAATATTTCTTGGTGCATCACCTCCCTTTCCCTTTTTGCATTTAATTTCTATTCTCCTTCTCTCTTTTTCTTTCTAATAGTAATTTAGGTACACCCTGATAGTAAGGAAGAAGATATTCTCCAAAGATCCAACCTTATAGTGCAAGTCCCACACTTGGAGGTTTTTTCCATGTTACACAAGATCACTTGAGAGTCATACCTTAAGCAGGTGTGTAAAAATTTGCATCAATAGTTTTTGGCATGCGTAGTGGGACCAATAATTTTAGATACTCAAGTCCCCTGGAAGGCATCTAAAAATCAATTCATTGAGAAATTGGGTGTTTTTCTTGGTGAAATAAACATTTGAAGGAATTCAATCAAACACCATGGTGACTATAGTGCACATCTTCTAGTTTCATACAAACCAAGTGCTAGTGTGTGGAAAGATCATCTTTGATCTTTTGTGATTTTTCAAAAAATTCCTACAAAATTGTAGCTTTTATGAAGCTCTAACCATGAAGCCATTTCATAGAAACAACTACAATCCCCCTCACCCCCATATTATGACAATTTTACTCAACCCTCATATTGATAATTTCAATCTTAGCTTCAAGCTAGTTATAACTAGTATGCTCAAAATGCTTTCTCTTCTCCTACCCCTACTCCACTAGTCCAAACATCACCATATAAAGAGTTTAAAGATATGATGTTGGAATTTCAAAAGAAGATTAACTAGAAATTTCATGAAAAACACAAGAAGGTCAACTTGAGGTTTCATAAGTGGAGTCAATAGTCAATGGATTTAAAAAGCCAAATGGATGAAAATGTTGAGCAGCTACTAGCTTGGGATAAGTGGCTTGAAGAGGTTGCATGATGAGAAGGAGATGTGGGAGAATAACCCTTGTGTTTGCACATGGTGTCTGGGGCATTTACTATTTTCAATGAAGCTCAAAAGGTCCTCCTTAGGTTGCAATGATAGGAGGAAGAATTCAAACTAAAGAAATACAAGGATGATGGTGAGCCCCAAAATGATTATTGTCCCTTCCTCATTATTAATGAAGTGGACATGCCTTTGCCCACATCAAAGACAACACAAGAGAAGCTACCAATTAAAGAGAACACATTGCAATTGTGGGCCAAGGAGGAAAATAACAATAAGGTTATTCTTGTTCTGGAGGAACAAAATTTGACTTTTGAGCCTACGGGGGAACCAAAGGGCCTTTTGCAAAAGGATGAAAAACTAGACCATGTGTTACGACATGAGATCTCCCATGATATGGTCGAGAAAGAAACATTCCCTAGGCTACCTCAAGTACATGAGGTATAGGTTTCTACTCATGAGCCAACACATACTCTAGAGGGAGAAATGTTATTATAGAAGCTAGAAGGCCAATGAATGCAATTTGAGGCGAAGCTTGTAGAGTGGTTGGAAGCCCAACAACAAGAGTATGAGACAATTCTTGCAAGGGGGTTGGCCATACAAAAAAAGAGGTGTGAGAAAGAAATAAAAGTGAAGCTAATGAGCATGTTGTCTACTACAAAAAAAACATCGATGGAGACACATCCAACTCTTTCTTCTACATCATAATAGCCTGCACAAGTGTAGGAGGTGAAAGATCTTGTTTGCAAGGTTTCACATGGGCTTGGGGAGGAACATGCACAACTAAAACTCCAACAAGAAGAGAGCACACTACCAACCATACAATTAGAGCCAACTCTTGTTGGCCATAAGGATTTGGAGGTTATGGAGCACAACATGGTCAAGGCTGATTTCTTAAACCCAAAACCATCAAGAGGACCACAAGGAAGAGAAAATATGTTTTGATCAAGAAGATGATGTTCTAGTGCTGGAAAGATTCATTGTTTTCAGCATTGAGAAGGTGTTCCATATAGCAGTATGCTTGTCATACTTGCTAATCCATTTCGCTGCCCATGTGCATGGGAGAAGAAATCAACTTGTGAGGAAGGACAACTATTTCAACAAGCCAATCAATGACTTTGTTTGGTTTTTTGCATTCTAAATACTTGTACATGTTCAAGTAGGAGTTTCCATCTTTCCAAGAAGTGTGCATGCACATTTTCTCTCACTTTTTGGAGCTGTCTGAAGATTTCTGGAGCTCCCTATAGCCCTTTTTTTTGTTGGTTACAAAATTTTGTGAAGTTATAGGTGGGATAACATATCAATTATTGCTGGTGAATCCATGTACAATTTATTTCTTTAGGCCACTAATCTATGCTTAGTAGGAAAGCATCCCCTATTAGTCACCAAGAATGTTAGCCATTTTTGCCCACCATACAACCCATTATTGATATTTGATCCAAGAGACCTTCAATGGGCTAGATTCTTTGTTGTGGGTTAACACATGATTTTTGTGAGGTTAACATTTCATGTTAACTATTTTTGCTATTTCAAAAAAGAACTTTCATGCTCTTTCCAAAATAGAAAATTTCACTCTTTTAGAAGGCTTACCTTCTTGCCTTTCTAAAATAGTGAAATTTGCTATTATGGAAAGTGAATTTTCTTGCCTTCACAAAATAGTGAATTTTTCTACTTTGGAGAGCTTCCTTCCTTGCTTCCAAAAAATAGTGAAATTGATATTGTGACCAATGGGTTTGTGCCACATGGTGGTGGGAAAATTTGTGTGTTATCCCCATTTTCCCCATTTTGCAAGGCTCATTTTTGGTGACCTACAAAATCACAAAAGCACATGCTACCTCTTCCACCATGCATTAGAGAATATGCCAAGCAATAGATTTGTGCCACATGGTGGATCCTTCTTTCATTGAATTGCTTTTGATTTAATAGATCTTGCATTTTCACATTACTTCCTTTTGCCCTTGTGAACATGCAACAACCATTAGGATTGATCTACTTGTGGGGATTTTTTTGTTGCATCTCAATAGTCCACTTGATATGAAGGAGATCTACATCTACTATTTTTTTTTAATCTTTTGTTGAGGAGAATTTTGCAACTTCATGGCCATCTATTTCAAATGAGTAGATCTTCATAGATGGTCATCAGTTTTTGGGGAAATTAAGATTTAATCCACGTGGGTCAACTCTACATTTTTTTGATAGATTAACATGTCATGTTATCTCACTTGTGATTTTTGATAGAAGTGTCATTTGTTGTGGCCATGAAACATCACAAGGACCATTTCTTCAATACAGGCCAACATTTTGGGCCTTTTTCACACAACACCAATGCATCTCCATGTCATTTTATTGATTGTAATGGTCAAATCTTATGGAATTTCATTTCTTACGATTGGCTATGTTTTCTTTGTTCTTCCTATTACTTCTAGCAAGCTAAACTTCATGATCAAATCTCTTTTTGACTCTTTGGTTATTGTTCTCCACAACTCAAATCCACCTTGGTTGGGGTTTAAACTTCAAGTTTAGATCTAATATGCCTGATCTATAAAGGCAAGTTTTAACTATTTTCAAAGAGTTCTTTGATTTTTTTGCAATTGCTTATGCTCTACAACTATAATTTCTTATTTTACCATGCAGTAATAAAATGTCTTGTTTTACCTTTGCCTACATTCATAGATCTTGTGTAAATTTTGACCTTGTGTTGGGTGATTCTTGTCTATATTCTTATCTTACATGTTATGTTCCTTGTCTTATAGTTGTTGTGTGATAAATAGTATTCCTTGGAACATCTGTTAAGTTATAACCTTGATGTATGTATCTGGGATGACACAAGGTTAGGAAATGTGTATGTTTGGATGTTTTATTGGTGTTATGTGCATTAAAATTTTTCAGATTATAACCACATTCTATCTTGGTGCATCACCTCCATTTCCCTTTCTGCATTTAATTTCTATTCTCCTTCTCCCTTTTCCTTTCTAGTAGTAGTTTAGATGCACCTTGATAGTAAGGAAGCTAACCTTCTCTAGAGATCCAACCTTAGAGTGGAAGTCCCACACTTGAAGGTTGTTTCCATATTACAGAAGGTCTCTTGAGGGTCATACCTTAGGTAGGGGTGTATAATTTTGTGTCAACAACTTTTGGCACACTCAAGCCTACTAGAAGCCATTTAAAAATCCATCCATTGAGAAATTGGGTACTTTTCATAGTGAAATTAGCCTTTGGAGGTATTCAATCAAACACCATGGTGACTCTAGTACACATCTTTTGGTTACATACGAATCAAGTACTGGTATGTGTAAAGATCATCTTTGATCTTTTGTGATTTAAAAAAAAAACTATGAAATTGTAGCTTTTATGAAGCTCTAACCGTGGACCCATTTAATTGAAACAAATACTATTCCCCCCATATTATGAAATTTTTAGTCCTCAGCCCTCATAATGCCAATTTCAATCTCAACCTCAAGCTGGTTATAGCCAGTATGCTCAAAATGCTTACTTTCCTCCTACCCCTACCCCACGTGTCCCAACATCCCCATCTAAAGAGCTTAAAGATATGATGTTGGACTTCCAAAAGAAGATTGACTTAAAATTATGTTAACAACATGAGAAGGTCAACTTGAGGTTACATGAGTGGAGGGAATAGTTGATGGATTTCAAAATCCTAATGGATGAAAATGGTGAGCAACTGTTGGCTTCAGATAAGTCTTGATGAGGTTGCATGATGAAAAGGAGATGTGGGAAAATGACCCTTGTGTTTACACATGGTGTCTAGGGTGTTTGATATTTTCAAAGAAACTTAATAGGTCCTCCTTATGTTGCAATGATAGGAGGAAGAATTCAAACTAAAGAAATATGAGGAGGAGGCAAGGATCAAGCTTGCCCAAATTGAAGAGGTTGAAGCACAAGAACCTCTAAGGCATAGATTTACTAGATTTAGACAAAGCAACTCTCCTTAGAGTTCCACTTCAATCTTCTCTGAGTCTAAGCCCACACTTTAGAAACCTCTCCATGTTGATGATGGTGAGCCTCCAAATGATTACCATCCCTTCCTCATTATTGATGAAGTGGACATGCCTTTTTCCACATTAGAGACAAAATAAGAGAAGTTTCCAGTTGAAGAGCATGTGTTTCATCAGGGGGCTAAGGAGGAAAAGAGAAATGAGATTGTTCCTATTCATGAGGAACAAATGTTGGATTTTAAGCCTATGGGTGAACCTAAAGGCCTTCTACAAAATTAAGAAAGCTGGACCATGTGTTACATTAGAGGTTCTCCCATGATATGGTGGAGAAAGAAATGTTGCCTAGGCTGCCCCAAGTACCTGAGGTACAAGTTTCTAATCATGAGCCAACACATACTCCAGAGTGAGGAATATTATTGTAGCAACTAGAAGCATAATGAAGGCAGTTTGAGGTAAAGCTTGCAAAGCTATTGGAAGCCCAACAACAAGAGTGTGAGAAAATTCTTGCAAGGGAGTTGGCTGCATAAAAAGAAAGGTTTTAGAAAGAAATACAAGTAAAGCTAATGAGCATGTTGTCTGCTACAATGAAGACATCAAAGGAGACACATACAAATCTTTCTTCTACATCACAAGAGCTTGCACAAGTGTAGGAGGTGTAACCTCTTGCTTGCAAGGATTCACATGGGCTTAGGGAGGAACATGAAAAACTACAACTCCAACAAGAAGAGAGCACACTACTAACCATACCATTAGATCCAACTCTTGTTGGCCATAAGGATTTGGAGGTTGCAGAGAACAACATGGCTAAGGATAATTTCTTAGACCCAACACCATCAAGAGGATGTCCCTTAAGGCATCTAGCTCTGCAACAAATCAACATGTTTGCCCTAGTCATGCTTATTCTTGAGTATTAGGGAGAAGACCACAATGAAAAGAGAGCATACTTTTCCAAGAAGGTGATGTCCCAATGCTAGAAAGCTCCACTTTTAGCATTGGGAAGAAGGTGTTTCATGTAGTAGTATGCTTGTCATACTTGTGATCTATTTGGCTACCTATGTGCATGGGAGAAGAAATCAACTTATGGGGAAGGTCAACTATTTTAACAAGCCGGTCAATAGATTTGTTTAGTTTTTTTAATTTTATATACTTATACATATTAGAGTAGGAGTTTGAAACTTTCCAAGAAGTGCACATGCACATTTTCTCTCTCTTTTTGGAGATGTATAAAGCTTTTCGAAGCTCCCCCAAGCCTTTTCATTTTTTTGTTGATTGCAGAATTTTGTGAAGTTACAAGTGGGATAACACAACATTTCTTGCTAGTGACTCTATACCCAATGGATTTATTAAGGCCACTAATCTATAATTAGTAGGAAAGCATATCATTTGAGTCACCAAGAATGTTGGCCATTTTTACCCCTCATTCAGTCCATCATTAATAGCTATACCAAGAGACCTTCAATAGGATGGATTATTTGTTGTGGGTTAACATGAAATTTTGCCTAGGGTTAACATTTTTTGTTAACCATCTTTTCTATTTCAAAAATGTATTTTCATACTCTTTCTAAAATAGAAAAATTTTCTATTTCAAAAGGCTTACCTTGTTGCCTTTCCAAAATAAAAAAATTCGCTAGTTTGGAAAGTGACTTTTCCTTCCATCGCAAAATAGTGAATTTTGCTATTTTAGAGAGCTTCCTTCCCTTCTTCCATGAAATAGCAACATCAACATTGTGACCAATGGGTTTTTTCCATGTGATGGTGGGAAAACTTGCCCATTATCCCCATTTTTCCATTTTGCAATTTTTTTTTGGTGACTCATGAAATTTCCAAATCACATGCTACCTATTCCACCATACATAGGGTAATGTGTCAACCAATATATTTGTGCCACATGTTGGATCCTTTTGCTGAGTTTCTTTTTATCTGATGACTCTCAAATTTTTGCATTACTACCTTTTTCCCTTACAAACATGCAACAATCATTAGGTTTGGTCTCATTATGGGGATTTCTTTGTTGCATATCAACTATCCACTTGATATGTAGGAGATCTACCTCTATGATTGTGTCTTAATCTTTCATTGGGGAAAAGTTTGCAGAATCTTGGACATTTGTTCCAAATGAGGAGATCTTCATCGATAGTCATCATTTCTTTTGGGGCAATTCAAATTTATTCCACACAGGTTAACTCTATATTTTCATGGTAGGTTAACATGTCATCCCACCCCACATTTTTTGACACTAGCACAAATTCATTTGTTGTAGCCATGACACATTACAAGGACTATTTCTTTAATGTAGAATGACATTTTGGGCCTTGTTTGCATACCACCAATGCATCTCCATGCCTCTTTATTGATTTTAATGATCAAATATTATGAGATTTAATCTCTTATGGTTGAGTGTATTTTCTTTCTTCTTCATGTCACTTCTAGAAAATTGCACTTTGTGATTAGATATCTTTTTGACTCTTCAATTATTAAACTCTACAACTCAAATCCACCTTGCTTGGGGTTCAAAATTCAAGTTTAGATCTGAGTTATGCCTGATATTTAAAGTTGTAAATATTGTCAAAGGGTTCTTCTCTAATTATCTTGTAGTTTCTTATGCTCTACAACTATCATTTGTTGTTTTAAAATGCATTAATGAAATCTCTTGGTTTACCTTTTCCTACATTCAATGATCTTGTGCAAATTTTGGCCTTGTCTTGGGTGACTCTCTATTCTTATCTTACATGTTGTGTTCCTTGGCTAGTAGTTGTTGTCTCATGAATAGTCTTCCCTACAACATCTGTTAAGTTATAACCTTCATGTCTGTATCTGGGATGGCACAAGGTTAGGAAATATGTATGTTTGGATATTTTATTGGTGTTATGTGTATTAACACTTTTGAGATTGTAACCACATTCTATCTCGGTGCATCACCTCTCTTTCCCTTTCTACATTTAATTTCTATTCTCCTTCTCCCTTTTCATTGCCAATAGTAGTTTAGGTGCACCGTGATAGTAAGGAAGCCTACCTTCTCCTGAGATTCGACCTTAGAGCGCAAGTCCAACACTTGGAGGCTATTTCCATGTTACACAGGGTCACTTGAGGGTCATACCTAAAGTAGGGGTGCATACTTTTGTGTCAACATAAACCAAAATGGAAAAAACTAGCATCAATATTATAATTGTCACTTACCTTTAAATTTTGATAGTGATAGGTTCCTCAAGGACTCAACATCTAAATAATCTCCTCAAAATTTTTGACCACATTTCAAACCAATTTGAATAATGTGTAAACTATAAGATGTATAACAACTAAAAATGGAAAGCAATAACATAAATATTATCCTTCTTTACTTACTATTAAGTTTTATGGTAACAATGCCCTTTAGTGACTTGATAGCTAAAGAATTCCTTTGCAAATTGTTTCCAAAGTCTATGGAACCATAGACCAATTCAAGAAAGGTATAAACTATAAAATTTCACCTTCTCATGTACTTATGTCAAACAAAATTTGGTGAGTTTCATGTCATTCCACCATTTTGGAGATAGAAGTTTGGTGAATTTGGTCAATATTATGGAAATGTGGTGCTACATTTGGGGAAAAATAAGGTATACCTAAAGAAAATAATTCATTGGTGATATGGTGCTTTGAAATTCAAAAAAAAAAAAGTGTCAATATTGATGAATGCATGTGTATCCATCAATGGTTTCTCACATTCATCTAAAAATTCTACGAATAATTATGACCAAGTAATAGTGAAACAATGTTTGAGCTTGTGGTGAATAAATCATATTTAAGAAATAGTGTTGGAAAAAAATATGGGATAGACCAAACGTTGCAGAAAAATTATGTGAAAAAAGACAATCTGACCAACTCTAATAATGAATACATTTACCAATTTACTGACATGGCCAACACCAACAAATCACCAATTGACGAACATTCACACGTAAAAAATTATTGATAGTGTACCCAAATATATGTGTATGTATATATGTATGTGTGTTAATATATATGTGTGTGTATGTATCTATATATAGATATACATGTATATATCTATATATACATATGATGTATATTACTATATGTACATATGAATATGCATATATGTAAATGTATATGTGTTTATATATACATGTAGATATACATGTGTGTGTGTGTGTGTGTGTGTGT